>CM045733.1:19347500-19597500 GCA_024760905.1 Plotosus lineatus
ACCGTGTACAAAAGAGCTTGTACAGAAGGATTTCTTTTAATTAAACACTCATCGTAGTTGTTTATTTTTATATTTTGTCAATGTATAACTTTTTCATTATTTTATATTCTGCCTGCGTATACATCATGAGGCGTTTTTAATAAAAACAAAACATAAAGGGGTCCGCCATGTTGTCTCAGTATGCTCCATTTTGTTTCAGAGTTTTAGTGCAGCCCTGCCCCACCCTTTGAAAATTATGTGTCTGAATGCCAATCGACCCTTAACGAACAAATTAAAAGTGATCTATTTCCACTGAATTGTTTTATAACACATTACGCACTTTTCTTTAATAAGATATCCCATAGTTGTCTTCGTCTGTAATTATTGTTTTTCTTAAGACTTTTTTTCAATTTATTTAAAGTCCAGTGTCATGTTTAATTTTAACAATTTAAGTTTTATTATTATTATTATTATTATTATTATTATTATTATTATTATTATTATTATAAATAATAATAATAATAATAATAATAATAATAATAATAATAATGGTGATGATGATGATGATGATGATGACGATAATGATGATGAAAACTATTTGTAGGTCGTATAAGAACACGAGATGGTGACCTCTAGCTTTGTTGTTGTTGTTTTTGTTTGCTGTTTGACTGAAAGTGACGTGGTGGAAAGTGTTAGGAATCTTAGATATATGTTTTATATATTTATGTTTCCTTATGAAATGGTTAATAAAATCTTCTTCTTCTTTTCCTTTTGGCTTTTTCCTCTTTCTTGGGAATCGCCACAGCGAATCATCTGATGCGCACATTTGATTTGGCATAGGTGTTTTTTTTTTTTTTTTTAACGTCGGATGCCCTTCCTGTCACAACCCTTAGCAAGGAACAGAAACAGGCACGAAACAAACATGAAATGGTTAATAAAATGACGTGAGCATTTAAAATAGATGCCGCATAGCCGTAAAAAAGTAAAAACAACTGATTCGTCAAAATATAATTGAAGTGTGTGAAGGGTTTTGTTATTGCTACAGCAAATGTGTGAATGTTTATGTACTATAAGGTTTTTGATTTATATGTAGTATCTTAGTACATGTATACTTTAAAAAAATACACTAAAATATTAAATATTTATGCTTATTAACAGCAAATGTGTTCGAAAGGTCAGCTGTTTATGAATGAAGATAATGCACAATAATGTCATGTTGCTTGGTGCACTTAATAATTATCGTAGCATTTCATTTTACAGGGTAATTTTTGTAAATAAATAAATAATATAAAAACAAAGTGATTTAAGATTATTCTTATTATGGTTATTATTATGATGATGATGATGATGATGATGATTATTATTATTATTGTTGTTGTTGGTGTTGTATTGTATTTTACTTAATTACTTATGTGAGTGACATCAAAACTCCATCGATTGCTCTCATCAGCTTTGTGAGACAGAAGGTTGAGAGCACTTAGCTTTTCGGCTCCTAATGAAAGCCATCAGGTCATGCATAGGCTCTGAATGACAGCCCTAAGGGGATCACTTCCTAATCCCTATTACTCAGTGTTTTAGTGGTCCTTACCTACACAAAGCAAACAGTACACTCTGTTTGAATGGGGGCCGACCTGCTCCTAGTGTAACACTTCTGACCTCAGGGTCATGCCCTTTGTTTCTCTCTCTACAGAAGCTGACCCTAGAGTTCACAGCTGTAATTGAGAAGTCTTGCAGACACGTGCGCATGGGGCCCCAGGAGAGACCACCACTGCAGTGAAGCCAGGGAGTGAAAGGTGAGTCATAAAAGGTGTATTTTTATTTATTCTACAACATATTCAAAGCATATAGCATTGATTTTAAAAATTACAGGTTAATGTTGACCGCTGAGTATTAATAAAAAAAGAGAGTAAAATTTTTATGGGTGCCATTTTCAATATTTATTGCCCTTAATGGTCCTTGGTATATGTCTAGATCCATATTTATATCTTTCTGTGTTGTCTGTGCAACATTTAATCAAAGGAGGATCTCAATGCCTCATCGTCTTTCTATCTCTCCTTTACCTCGCCTGCTCGAGTACTATAAATCCACATGCATACAATCACTTTGAACCAACAATTAATGTTCAAGTTCTTTTGTTTGTGTGCCAGATTCGTTTCATCATGTAATGAGTTGTCTGGCGGATCTGGAAACAAAGCAGCTTAGGACTACATTTACTGCATTTTTAGATTTTGCTGATCTGTTGAATTGAAAAAAAAAAAAAAGACATTATACTGCTGGACTGAACAAACTTATTCAATTCGCACTTGGGTTGGGGATGATTTTTTTTTTTTTTACAATCACAAATATTCATAAGTGCCCTGAAAATGTTCCCAAGTGTCCCCAATGTCCCCCAAAAACACTAAAAGATATGCATTTTGTTTCTTTACACTGATAGTACATTGATTTCTGAGGTTCAATGTATACGTATGTATTAAATGAATGGACTATTTTGTAAGTGCGCACTAATGTACAGTATTGAGGTGCAGCAGCCATTTTGTTTTGTGAATGAAGGGACATTTTGCCTGGCTGCAGTGAATTCAGGGGAAATTTTAGTCTGATGTTGATGTACTTCTTTGCTTTGATCAAGTAAATACACCACCCTGGATGAATAACTGCAGTTTGGTACAATAACAATATAACAATGCACTAGTTATGGCATCTCCTGGTCACGTGTATTAGACTGTAATTCACTGAAAACTTGTAAATGTTTAAGTCTTGAGATTATTTGTCCATATTGCTGCATGATGCCAAAAAAAAAAAAAAAATAAAAAAAAAAGGGGCCTGAATATAAGCACTATAAATCTGTTCGGAAAACAACAAATTGGAAAAGCTATCCATGATTTTTAAAAGTTGAGGAGATTAGGTTGAATCTTCAGGGAGAAAAAAGCTTTTAGATTGCAAGACCATTTCACAAATGATCTTTGTGGTGGTTCATGAAACAGCCCTGAGGTTGTGCTGTGAAAAGTATCATAAAGAGTTTGTTATGATTGGCATTTGATCAGTAGGGCTCTGAGTCCATCGGTCTTATGAACGATAGGCCTTATAGAGCAGCATACTGTTTGGGAGTTGGCAGCCAACCCAAAATCAAAGTAGTGTCCTCGGGTGAACTCTGCAGTGTACAACACGACACACATGCCAAGCCCGAGCTCCTTAGACACAGGTAAAATAGTAAACAAGTAACAGATAAGAACTGCGTCACACAGACTCACCACGACTGAGACAAGGCGTTACGAACTCATCTCCATTTTCCTTTAGCCTTTCTAGTGCAGTGGCATGTGTCAAACATGTCCGGCCCTTTTTTCTATTTCGTGATTGGTCAAGAGACGTGGCGCGAGATTACGTCAGAGCATTCTAGGCCTTGCCAAAGTAAGTACGCTATCTGCTTTTGTCGCTAACTTTCCATTTTACCCGTCTCACGTGATGCCTAGAAGCCTAGATTTCCTATTGGATTGAAGGTGTGGTGTGTCTGGCACTGACTGATTTGTATGTGTTCGCCTGCCGTGATTGAAAGGTTAGCACAAGCAGCAGACACGAGGCAAGAAAGCTCCAAGATGTGGCCCGGGATGAAGCAGAGAGAGAGAGAGAGAGAGAGAGAGAGAGAGCGAAAGAGAACTAGGGTGTTCCGGCCACTTTCTGTCCGTCCTCCTTGTCAAGAGTGTGTGTTTGTTTGAGATTCGGTGTGTGAGAGGGATAGGGAGAGCTCAAGGAACAGCAGCAGCAGCAGCAGCAGCAGCAGCAGCAGCAGCACCCTTTCGTGTCTCTTTACTGGGTGGATTTGGCGCAGGCTTTTGCCATAGTGATAATTGCTCTATGAATAGAGGTACATCAGCTAAATACGGCAAAGTATTAAAAGCAGCAGAATCCCGTGTGCGTACTGTAACAAAGACGACTTCAGTCTTTTCCGTGGCCACTCTGTTCAGCACTCCACATGTGCACTGTTCCTGTTTCGGAGACATGAGCACAGTAAGAAGTTCTTTATCTTACAGTATAGCAACATGCTGCGAAAGTTGAATGAAGTGTGCATATTTTGTGGATATTTTTGCGTGCAATTGTTTGTGTTTGTGCTGAATGCGATTTACAGCAGAAAGATCAGGGGTTGTTAGTACATGGTCATATGGCACTCAGTACACCAAGAAGAGCTTCACTTGCCTGAATATGGTGTTTAGCATTTGGCTATATCTTGATTTTTGTGATCAAAATAAGAACCAGAGAGACGATGCCCTAGTGGCGGGCGTGATTCGGTTAATGCAGCCGCGACATTAACTCCTCCTCTGTTCTTCGTTGCAATACTTTTCAACCTTCTGCAGAGAGTCAGGTAGGCTGTACTGTAGCTGCAGTGTATGCGCGTGCGCGCTCGTCAGTGTGTGTGTGTGTGTGTGTGTGTGTGTGTGTGTGTGTGTGTGTGTGTGTGTGTGGCGTCAGTGCATAAGAAGTTTTCTCTTCAAATGACAGCAGCTGTTTCACTTCTAGCAAAGCAACGTTTCTTTTAGCTTCTGATTGGTGGAAGTACCGCGCGAGGGGGGCTCTGAGGTACTACAGTCACAAACAATGACGAGGAACTTACCCACAAACACAGGCACAAACAGGGGAAGCTTGACTGGTGCAGTCCTGGATCCATTTCTTACACTCTGCCACTGTTACACCCAACATCTTGATATGTTCAGCTTTACATAGTAATTTTTTTCCCCTGTTCTGGACCTTCCTCTGCTTATAAAAAATAAGGATTTAGCATCTCCTATATATATATATATATATATATATATATATATATATATATATATATATATATATATATATATATATATATATATATATATATAAAATATAAATATATATATGTTACCGGTCCTATTGAAATACTGTATATGTAGAACTGCATGTAGACTAGAAAAAACATATGCAAAACCCATTAAAAACGTGATGTCACATGTAGAAAAGCTGCAACTTGAAAGTGCATTTAAATAGTCAACTTCACGTGGGTGTGCGTGATGAGTCCATACAAGAGCTACAGGCGGTGTCACCCTTTTCTCCACTTTTTTCTCGACCCTTCCTCTCAATGCTGTCGGTTTCTCTCTCCCTTTGGCTTTTCTCACTGGCTGTGGTGAAGAATTAAAAAAAAAAAAAAAAGAAAGAAAAAAAAAAAAAAAGCTGCTTTGCCCGTGTTCTTTGCAACTCCCTCATTTCATCATCCCCTTCTCCTTCACTTCTCTCACTCTCTCGCTCGCTCGCTCCCTCTCTTCCAGAGTTGCCCCCCCTTCCTTTTCCAGACTTGACCGCATGCGAGTAGTAGAACGGAGAGAGAGAGAGAGAGAGAGAGAGAGAGAGCAGCTAAAAAAGAGAAAGGCTTCTGCTGCTATTTCTACAGTAAGATCCTCCCCTTCAGGCAGCCAGTACCAAGAGAAGGAGTTTTTTTTTTTTTTCTCACAACTCTCTGGATTTTAACCCTATGTGCCCAACCCGTTGTGAAGACTAATTTTCTTTTTTTCTGTCAATTATTTCCTGTAGCCTTTAACCATTCTCTTACATATATCTACAGCGTTTTGAGGCTTTTTATAAACAATAGTGTGAACTTTCTGTCTTTTTTAACACATAAAGAGCGACCTTTTTCTTCCACTGTTTTGAAAAGATTCATTTTCTCCTCATGGCTGGTTTGGTTTGGGTCTGGTGCGCAGGTGTTTGTGGTTGTTGCTCAGGTTTCTCGGATGGTCGTTCGTAATGCTGAGGTTTGAAAATGGCTGTGGTCTTCCAGCTTGTTGCATGTCTCAGAGAAGGGAAGTGCCAATAGCTCTATTGCTGAAGCACCGCCCTCTCTCTCTCTCTCGCTCTCTCTCTCTCTCTCTCTCTCTTTCTCTCTCGCATTCTCTCTCGCCCTCCCTTCGCTCACTCTCTCATGCGCACACATACAGTGCTTCTTTCACACTCCTCTTGCTCTCACTCTCTGAAAGGAGAGCAGGAGGGTGGTGCAGTGGTGGAGCTTTTTCTGGGACAGGTGCCAATTCCAAACAAAAGACATAAAAAGGCAATGAGTGAGAGATGCCTCCATCGAAAGCAATAAGTTGCATGTTGAAACGAAAGAGCAGACTTGGACCGGGGTGTGTATATACATGTGCGCGTTGCATTGCGTGTTTATTCAGCTGGATGTAATGGTGGACCTTCAGCATGCAGCGACTGAGGAAGTGAGCTAGCGAGCGAGCTGAGATTTGGAATACTTTTCCTCTGTCTCGTCTGCTCTCTTCGCCTCTCTCCCCTTGTGCGCTGTCTCCGTCCACTGAAGGCATTTCAGACGCATGGGATATGGAGGGGAGGGGGTTAAAGGGGGAGGGAGCTCAGTTTTCAGCCTGCTGAATTATTCATGGGCCCGGGCCAATGCTGCAAGCGGACTGGCTGGATCATTAGCATGCAACGGACATTCTAGTTGCCTGTTTGCTAACATTCCTCATTCAAAGACTTGTTAACTGGCAGACGGGCCGACCCATGCGACTTACCGATGAGCCTCATGGCCTCCTATTGTGGCTAGGGCCGGCTTGTCGGAGGCCAGCGGTGGTGGACGGGCATGTGGCCCAATGCTGGGGGCTGCAGCTGGGGTAGAAAGACTGGCCTGGCCCCCTTGGGCCTGCCTCCTCTACAAGAGCTCACTGCTTGCGCGCTCCCTCTCTGTCTCTCTCTTCCTGAACACAGGCCCTCAGAACCAGTTTGTATTGCCTCTGTCTACCCACATTTTCCCTTTTTTATGAGGTAAGTTTTTTAATAGTTTTGTGCGAGGACTAGAGTATAATTTAATTATTAACTTGCACAGTTCATGTCTATTATTGTTGTTGAATGTAGCCTCTTATATTTAATTCTACATCTATGTCTGCACGTCTTAGGATACATTTTGAATGATGTAAAAACATTTCATTTCTTTGCCTTGGTTGATACTATTGGAGATTTTCAATTTTCCACGAACAACACGTAAAAATCGCCGCAGTAACAAGTCGAATAAAATTCTAAATTATCACTGCATAATACTGTATGGCACAAATCGACGAGCGCTTTTAAATAATAATAGTCGCCCTCGTAGATTTTTATGCAGTCAGAATAAAAAAAAAAAACTTGCCCATATTAGTATAAAACTTTGGATTTTTCCTCTGGGTTTATTTGGGGTCCAATCACTATAAAATGAGGCTGAGAAGGGAATTCCTCTCAAGCGAATCCTTATGAAGAATCATTACGACATTAAGCCCAGGCCAAACCCTACTATCATCCTAACATTTTCTAGAAGCATCCATCTCATTTAAAAAGGAAGCCATGACTGCAGGATTTGCTTTCTGGATCGCCTTATATGTTGCTTGACTCTGGGCTTGTTTTAAATGTGCTCATTCAAATGAATCTGGAACCGTATTGTGCTGCCATTTAAAATAAATATTCACAAGAATTAAAATTTTTTCGAGTTG
Source organism: Plotosus lineatus (assembly GCA_024760905.1). Lineage (NCBI taxonomy): Eukaryota > Metazoa > Chordata > Actinopteri > Siluriformes > Plotosidae > Plotosus > Plotosus lineatus. The sequence continues at coordinate 19,354,952 of CM045733.1, forward strand.
ATAGGTATGCATAATATTGCATAATGTCGCTTTGATTTCTTAATGTTCATAACATTAGGGTGGTATTAACTTTCGTAGTGTATTTACAGATTGTATTTTTGTATCACAGTGAAGAGGTTTTAAAATGCTTCATCTTTCAAAATTGCGAATATTACAAAAACTAAAATTGTAACAGCTGCCCATCGCGATCGATATATTTAATGTTTAAAAATCTGTTATTTGTAATGTTATATTATAATCCGTATTTATCACTCGAGGCTACATAAAAACGTAAATGTCTGTTTATGTTTTTAAAAAAAGCATTCGACATTTTTTTCAGGAATTTTCCATAATTCAGGTAATGCATGGTGATATGTCTTAATTAATTTTTTTTAAATATTATTTTACATTTTTATTTACTTTCTCTGTAAAGTTTCTTGTATATTACTTATAATATACATAGCACAATATGATATAAAGATATTCCCAGTTGCATGACAAAAAGAGATTTTCAGAACACAGTCTCTCTCTCTCTCTCTCTCTCTCTCTCTCTCTCTCGCTCTCTCTCGCTCTCGCTCTCTCACACATGCACACACAAACAGACACACACACACACACACACACACACACACACACACACACACACACACACACACACACTTCTGTAAGAATGATATAATAATCTAATACTGCGTTATTTCACAGGGTTAATCATAAATTGTGTTGAAATGTTATAAGTGGTGGTGCAGTTGTAAGGGTAAAAATTCCTTGTAAATATAATTAAATAAAAATGTATAGGCGAGCAGTTCAGTAGGTCTGCTTCACCTCACATGGTTTATGATGGTCAGATTACTGCTGGATAAATGACAGATTAATATCTGAATGGGGGGAGGGGGATGTTTAAGTGTTTTGGCACGTAAGTGGTATATTGAGTTGGCAGTGAACACCCCACCCCACCCATCTTTTCCCAATCTACCCATATACTATTTTTTCTGTCATGAATGGTATTTTCCAGAAATTCTGTTGTGATATAAGCAGATTGCAGGTGGCATCGTGTAGGTGGGAGAGATGTGATTGAAGCTTGAGGTCACACTTTGAATAATTAGTCATGAAATATTATGAAATTTTTGAGGTGTCTTTAGATGTATGGCTTGAAGTTTGAATTTGAATTTTTATCTTGTTTTATGAAAACAATTTTATATTTTTACATTTATCAACATAATTCTCCAGAAGATTCGACTATTGTGTGTGTGTGTGTGTGTGTGTGTGTGTGTGTGTGTGTGTGTATATGCGTGTGTGTGTACGCGTGTACGCGCGCGTATGCGCATGCGTGTATGGTTAAAATGCATATATTGCCAAAATGGCAAAACACACTCCCATCAATATCACATAAAGACATACACATGACACACAACATAAAGCACACACACACACACACACACACACACACACACACACACACACACACACACTTGCCATGTGCCCAACAGGACGACTCTAGTTCAGCTTTGGATGAAATTCCCACGCCTTTAATGTGTGCATATGGGACTGAGGGACTGAGGGTCTTCCCCCCCTCACACACACACACACCCTCAAAGACACTCATCTGTACCCAGTCTAGACAGAATTCGTATCTCGTGTATGGTGAAAAAAAAAAAAAAAATCCACACCAGCAATTGTAAAAATACATATAAACAGAATAATCTGACATGAAATTTACCGATAAAACACCACTTCAGAATTTAACGATACAATCAATATTTATCTTTGTTTCGGACATTACCTTTAGTTAGTAAACGTCTAAAGCATAATTATTGCTGCATTTGTACACACAGAAAAAAAAAATACTTGTGGTTTCAGATTCGCTAAATATTTCATGTTGAGTAGATTTACAGAACTGGACGTTCTGGGGAAATTGGGACACATAAAATGATGTTTGAAATTGTGACTAATTGTTCTTTATTATAAATTATTAATTAATATATAAATGGTTTGTTTTATATGTGCTGCAGAAGGTAATGGCATGGAAATTTTTCTTGTGTGTGTGTGTGTGTGTGTGTGTGTGTGTGTGTGTGTGTGTGTGTGTGTGTGTGTGGATGTATATGTGTGTGTGTGTGTGTGTGTGTGTATGTGTGTAGAGTGTGTGTGTGTGTGTGTGTGTGTGTGTGTGTGTGTGTGTGTGTATGGTGTGTGTGTGTGTGGGGGTGTTTGGTGTGTGTAGGGTGTGTGTGTGTGTGTGTGTGTGTGTGTGTGTGTGTGTGTGTGTGTGTGTGTGTGTGTGTGTGTGTGAACTAAGGCAAATTACTTCCCATATCTTGGAAACATTTCAATACAGAAATTCAGGGGCAAATTAAAATGTCAAAAATTCAGATTTCCCCCCCCCCTGTATTAGTAAGTATTTAATCAATTTGTCTGTGACGATCGGGTTAGTTGTAGATGATTAGGTGTAGATATGCATATTTTATATTCTTTTACACATGTGTACATCTGTACTTACCTGACAGGCTCTTCCAGTTCTAGAAGAATTATGAGTAGTTAATGCTTCATTGCAGAATTAAAAGTGTGTGGGTTGTTTATGAAAACAGAATTATAATGATGAAATAATAAGTGTTGATAATTTCATGTTTGATCTTGACTAAATCACTGTAACAATCTTGTCACTCAGACTTCAACGAAGCTAAGTGTGTGTGTGTGTGTGTGTGTGTGTGTGTGTGTGTGTGTGTGTGTGTGTGTGTGTGTGTGTGAGAGAGAAACAAATTGCTGATTTTAATGACAATGACTGACTTCCTTACCTGTGACTTGTTTCAATTCTCAAACAGATTTATACAACAAGGTAAATCTTCCATTGTGTTAATTAAATGTACTGTAGAGTGTGAGTGTAAACATATCCAGTTCTGGGACTGCAATGTATTAAAAAATTACAGAAAGTGGGCTTTTAGAATTATTGAAAGCCATTTAAAAGTCCTCATTCATTCATTTTCTGAACCGCTTAATCCTAATTAGGGTCGTGGGTAGGCTAGCACCCATCTCAGCCAACTCTTGGCGAGGGCAGAGTACACCCTGGACAGCTTGCCAGGCCATCACAGGGCCATTTGGAACTATTGAATGAAAATTTGAGATCAGTATTGCCATTTATATTCCATCATCAATTTAAGTCAATATTAATATTAAAATAAGTGATTTATCATTCATTCACTCATTTTATGAGCCGCTTAATCCTAATTATGGTCGCTGGGAGGCTAGTGACCTTCTCAGCCGACTCTGGGCGAGGGCGGGGTACACCCTGGACAGCACGCCAGGCCATCACAGATAAGTGATTCATTTAATAAAAATGTATATCTTTGTAATTAGTTTATAATTAATATAGCAGTTTGTAAGGTGGTGCAGGCACTAAAGCATGTGATGGTTTATTAATAAAGCATTAAAAGGCACTAATTATTTTCTTCTGAGTTCAAATATGTTGCTGAAATGTTACTGCAGATTTTCAGCTACGTATCAGGTTTTTTCCTGCAGCATGGAAACATTCATTTATTTAATTTAGTGATATAGTTTGTTCTCGAAAATCCCCATCAAACAGATCAGGGGATTATCAGTACACTCGTGTGGATTGTCACTCAGATCTTGCTCACCAGACTGGTTTAAAATTTTCTGTTTTGGCACTTCATCAACTTCTAATCAAAATCATGCGGCTATGTAAGCGACTACTTGATTGTATAAAGGTGACATTTTACAAAAACAAACTTTTCCGCATTTGATTTTTTTTTTAAGTCACGTTATGATTTTACTGATGACATTCCGAAAGTAAAGGACGACGACAAAGCCAAACTTGCCTTGAGTCAACAAATCAAATCGAATGGCCTCCAAGTGCTGTGAGAGTGCTAAACACACACACACACACACACACACACACACACACACACACACACACACACACACACACACACATAAACACACAAACACACACACACTGCATAAAAATTATTTTATTGAAATCACCCAGACTGGGGTTCCTGAGTTCTGTATGGTGTATTTGGATATCTGTGCTTTTTTAACACCTGCACTGTGTTCATTTTTTTTGTTTTTTTTAATTATCTGGAAAGTGTGCTATTTGTTAGTCTGTGTTGCTACATTTTTATAGTCTGTGATCTCGAGTTTCGGTCTTAAGAATGCAGCGTTTGTATTATGAAAATTAAAGGACATGGAATTACGAGCAAATCTGGCTAGTATGTGATTGGCTAACATGTACATTCAGTGCTTAAAAATCTTTAGTTCTCAAGCAGCAGCTTTTTTTTGTTATCTTTAATTTTTTTTTTTTTGACTTCTGACTTTGTGTGAAAAGACATATTCAAATACATACATGTCGTACGGATTTATCACTAGAACATTACAGCAGACAGGGTGCATTACTGTCTTGTCAGTGAAGCTCATACACACCACAGCCGATCAAATCGTTCTTCTGTAAAAAGTTACCACAGTGACCAGGTTCCGTTCGGCAGCAACAGAAAGCAGGTACATGAAAATGTGAAAGTGACTCCAGCACCCAAAGGTCAAACGGGGATTAAGAGAAACGGGACTCTGGAGCAGTGCAGAGAGAGGCCTGTTCTGCATAAAAGCCCTATTGTCACAGAACACAGCTCTCTCACTCTCATAGCGAGGTGCAGGCAGACCTCAAGCCTTGGGAGTACAACGCCACCTTCTGGCTGCGAACCGCTCCAACCTGACACTATCTCCACCAGTCTCTATAGGGTCATATGAGCAAAGTTTTCAAACAACAGACAATGATAACCTACATCTAGCACAAATGGCTGCCTTGTGAATGTACAGGGCGTAGATGTTCTGGAATAAGGAAAAAGCATGAAAGGATAATATAGCACGCTTTTATAGATTGCATGTGGATGTGACATGACTTAGGCTCTCTCTTTTTATATTATATACTCAGTGAATGAACCTGTGCATTTTGAGGAGTGCCAGTCATGCATCTAGGTCACTGGTCAGATAATGGCACAGTCACACCATGTAGTGTTACAGTGACGTGATGGAACTGGGAGGAGAGCATGATGTGTGGGATGAAAGAAGCCTTTGCATTTATCTCTTAAAGGTTCAGCACAAACAGCTCCTGTTATGCAAAACATTGTTAGACTCATGGGCAGGGAGGGGTGCACAGCTCCACGTTTAAGTCTACTCACTCCAACAAGTCTTTCAAGGACACAGAGGAGGCCTTATAATTACTCCCACCGCAGTTTGATGTGGATGGATGATTTAGCTTGAGGGATGTTGCTAATTCTCCTGCTTTATTGTAGAGGTGGTTGATTTTTTAAACGCCCTTCACCGAGGAGGTTTACATTTATAGAGCATGATTCAGAGAAGGTTACTCCTACTGTTTAATGAAAAAAAAAAAAAAAAAAAAACTGAAGGAAGCCTCAGAAAGAGAAAGTGTTTGATGTGTAATGTAAATTTGATCTGAAATTTGTATTTTTAAAAAGTGGGTCAAAGTCAAAAGGAAAATAAGACAGTGTAGTACGCTTCTTACAATATAAATACTAAATACGTACAATGAATGTTTAAAAAAAGGGGAGAAATGCGTATAAATATTTTTTTCTTTTTGTGACTTCTTAAGAAATAAAGATTTCAAAGTTTTTTTTTTCCCCTTTTCCACAGTGTTTGATTTGACCTGCATTATTTTGATAGTTTTTTTTAAAGTACTGTAGTAACCTTAAAGAAATTCTCTAAATAATTATTGGAGAACCTTGTTATAATCAGTAACATGTTGAATGTTTGCTTTTTCAAATGTCAATATGAATAAATTTGAATATTATATGTAATACTGTACCGCTAACATTCAACTAATCGCCAAACCTCTTAAGCCATGAAATGACTTGGATTTGCCTACAAATATACAAACCTCGTAAAAACATTCCCTTGATATTTTCATGTTATTGTGTGAAAATGGATTCGAATCGATGTTTAAGGTGTAGTGGTGGTGTGTTTGTGCATTGTGTGTGGTTGTGTGTGTGTGTGTGTGTGTGTATGGTGAGTGTGGGTGAGTCAGTGCTGCGGTAACAGTGGGGTCTGTGGTAGTATGAGTAAGCTGTGTGTGTGTGTGTGTGTGTGTGTGTGCGTGTGTGTGTGTGTGTGTGTGTGTGTCTGTGTGTGTGTGCCTGAGGTAAACCACAATGTATCCCACACTCTCCCTACCACACAAGACTACCTCCCTGTTCTCACCACAGACGTCTTGATTACTCAGATATGGACATTCACCTATGCACACTGCAGTCATACCTGCATGCTCGCAGTCCACACATGATGAACTGCATCAATGCGCCAGAGCTCACTCAAGCCAGACAGAAGTGTGATTCGATCCTCCTCAGGCTCAGCATGCACAACTGTAAACAAGGATTTCATTAATAATAAAGGGAGCCTGAGAAACATCACACCATTCAGTACAGCTAAAGATACAGCGAGAGAAAGGAATGTGTCAATGCCGTGTTTGACCGTTTTACATGTAAATAAAATTTTTTTTAAATCCAATCTCTTTTTGTCTTTTTCTCTGCTCCACAGATGGACAAATTATTATTGTTGTTGTTTTGCACAGAACCACATCCCATGGAACTCCTTATGAAGCAGATCGTGGTATTAAGGTTGTATTAGTAATATGCACTTCTTGCTGATGTATGCGTTTTTTTTTTTTTTTATTACCTGGTCATGATTGCATCACTGATTACTCTGTACTAAATTGTGGGACTGAAGTGTTTGTGTGTTGAGCTATACGGATCATCTGTCCTGCGGCAGAGAGACACAGTCCTTTGGGGTGAGGTAGTAGGTTGTATAGTTTTAGGGTTGAGCCCTTGCTGTCAGATAACTATACAACTTACTGTCTTTCCTGAAGTGGCCGTAATGTCATCAGTGAAGAGCTGCTGGACCAAGGATGGACATCAACAGAGATACCATTAAGGATTTACAGGATTTGTTGTGACAGTAGAGTGACAAAAAGAGTGATAGGATATGTTTACACCACCATAGATTCTGGGTGTGAAATATGGAACATGTTCAGAAATGTGAGGAAAGAGAAAAATATTAGTAAAAATTGAAATGTTGGGTGTACAGTACTGTATTATGAAAGGAGACTGGAACATGTAATATAAGGTTAAGTGAAGAAATGTGTATGAAAAGAATACTGTATTCTACTCTGAGCTTGACCTTGAAGAATATTTCAAAAATTACATCTGAGAGGAAGGGAAGGAAAACAGCATGGACGTCCATGTTATCAGAATAATAACATTCAGAACAGAGGTACACGGAGAAAGAGGGGAAACATTTTTTAAATAATATACATATGTTAATTCAGTAATCTTTGTGAGTTCCACCACACAAATATCTCGCTGCTATAAATTTAGTGTCTTCATTGTGTCTTATTTTATCTTCAAGCAAAACCAATTTTTTTTTCCGCACTAAACCCGACAAAAAAATTAAGAAACATTTTGCGCTCAGATAAACAAGTGAATGATGAGAAACTGAGTTTATCCAGCAGAGAAGGAACTTCTAGGCTGAACGTTGTTGATAGAATCTTTTCAGAGACAGAAAAGACTCGAACAGATCTTCTTTGAGCTCTACCGATGTTCGTTCATCTGTAAAGCCAAACAAGATGCCTGTGCAGTGAAGAAACCTTTCAGTGATGTTCGTACAGGGTGAGGTAGTAGGTTGTGTGGTTTCAGGGTCGTGATTTTGCCCCATCAGGAGATAACTATACAACCTACTGCCTTCCCTGAAGGGCAGCAATACGTCACTGGATACCAACAACAAGATGGTGCCGAGCTAGAGGAGGTCTGGAGGACTTTTTTTTTCCTGATTAGTACAACTCTCAAATTTTGCAATGTGACCTGAAGAGAACAATAAAGATTCACATATAACGACTTGTGTTGTGTCTGTTGCATTTTTAAGACAAAATACCTTATTTGAGCAAGTTTTTTTTTTTTTTTTTAAACAATTGTTAGTTTATAACTTTACTATAATCTAAAAGATCGAGATATCAGCAAAACATCCAACACTGTTTTTGAAAACATCCATTATGTAGCCCTGAAGCAGCTGGTTCTGTAACTAAAGCCATTATCCAGTGTTAAGAGAGCAGTTACATGGCTGCAGGCTGGCCAGCCTTTGACTGGTACAGAATTTATTGACGCTGGCGGGCACCTAGGGGGACACGCAGAGACTGGCACACACAAGAGAACAGACGGAGGGGCAGACAGGAAGCAATGGTGCTGACATGGGACCATGGTAACCTTGTTGCCATGGTATTGCATGATTGGGATGTTAGACTGATATCTGCTAATATTCTTCCCATATACTGGCACTACTACAGTGTTTTACAGTATTTAACCAAACTATGTGCTGTTCGAATATTCCTTGCAAGGATTTCTACACCGAAATATGCAAGAACACGTGGAATTATTTCAGCTTGAAATTAAATGTTAAATAATTCTAACGAACATTTCTTTAAATTTTGTTTTGGGATTTTTATTTATGTTAGGCATGATGTCTAGGTTTGTGTCATAAATGAGTTAATTTAAAACTTAATAAAAATTAATGAAACCAACAATAAAGTTTTTTTTTTTTTTTAATATTATTAAAATTGAAGACTCCTTCAGTAGTAATCCTGATATAAAACTTTGTTGGAAAAATAATTTCTTCACTGTTTTAATCAATACCTGAACATGTTAAAACATGGACTTTATGCTATTATTAAATAATCTGATAAATATTGATTCATGATGGCATCAGATTAAATATAGAATTAAAATAGATTCATAAAGAACACCGGGCACTGGTGCTGGATCACTGATTCTAAGGTTGGGGGTTCAAGCCCCACTCTCAACAAGTTGTCACTGTTCCCCCTCAGTGCAGCTAACTGGGTTACCAAAGGCCGGCCATGTCTCTCACGGTCTATATGGTGTGAGGCTGTAAAGGAACCATTGCTGAGTTGGCAAGAGTAGGCCACATAGTCGTCAGCGTGTTTCTGCCTGGCGAGCTGTCCAGGGTGTACTCTGCCATCGGCCGGAGTCGGCTGGGATGGGCCGGCACCTTCCCGTGACCCTAATTAGGATTAAGCGGTTCACACTGGGAAATTTCTCCGTAGCATGAATTTACTCTGTTCAAGGATAACAATGAATTATGACGTGAAATGTAATGAATTCAGATTATCTTGAATTTGTGATGATTTTAGAAGAAAAAAAATCGATTTCAAAAAAATCACTGTGTAGCGTAATGTTTAGGGAGTTAATGATAGATATGACTTCAGTTAAAATACCTTAATATCGACAAGAAATGCTTAATTTAAAGAGTTAAAACTAAATTAAAAGATTAATTACCTGAAAAATACATAACGATTTATTAACACAAAATTGATAGAGTAGCCTAAATTGCCAATCTTATCAACTTAAAAAAAATAAAGGGTTAGAGAATGAGACACTTGGCTTTGAGACTCTTATTCAAAGTTTATGATGAATTTATCAGCAGGGGGCAGCACTGATCAGGTTTTTTTCTTCACTGCTTTTTAACAGGTGGTTGTGTCTTTAGTCAAAATGAGAGTACAGTATACAGTACTGTATAGTGTTTCCAAAGTAACTGTTATTGAGTGTATCCCATTTTATCGTTTATTATTATTATTATTATTATTATTATTATTATTACAATTGCTATTATTATTATTATTAGACACGATTAACATCGTGTAATTATCTCAATGTATTCTATTTATTTAATAATAGATCTCAGTGAACTCAAGTGATTTGACTGCTTTCTTTGTAAACACTGAATGCTAGTTTGCCTCCTCAATCAGTAATCGCATAGTCTAAGGTACTTCAGCGTCGCATAGCAACGACTCCGCTATGCGTCCGTTTATTGGTTGAGCCGATGGGTTTGACCGGAAGTGAAGCGGCGACGAAGAGGCTGGAAGTAGGAGTGCTGAGGGGCAGTGTGGAGAAGCTGGTGTATGGAGGAGACTCCGGATAGGGCGAAATGAACTTCACTGAGGTAGTGAGGCGGTTTGGTTAGCAATGAGTTTGTGTGAGACTGTAGAAGGTTATATAAATCATTAGCAGTGCAGTTTGAGACTTAAATGTCTGCCAAACAAACAAGAGCTAATATCTGCAGTTCTGGTTTGTTTTGTTTGTTTGTTTACGGAGTAAAGAGGCTGTTTTGTTCTTATTCCAGTAACCATTTGTTTATGTTTCAAGGCAAGTTTGGATAAGAATGTCAATTAGATCATAAACATTTAAATTATTTGCCGAAGACTTTTATACGGTTGTACTGTATTAGCTTTATTGCTTTGGATGGTTTTGGTATGAATCTGAACCAGATAGAGAGGAAGCCATGTATACAGACACACTGTACTTCACTTGTTTTTGATTTGAAATACTTTTGCTACAGACACACAACGCACAGCACAGGACACACCACAAAACGCCACTTTTAACGTGCCTGTAGAGTAAGTAATCACGTGACAGTGTGTAGTCTTGTCGCCGAGGCTTTTTAAAGGTGAATATTATGTTTGCCTCTAGTGGTCACCATTGCCCATTTTATATGACTGGAATGATATTGGCTCCTCCTACTTTTTTTTTTTTAATAGTAGCACGAGTACTCTAGGTCTGTCTTGCTTTATCTTTGTTATCAGTCAATTTATTTATTATCTTTGTAGAGCAATTTAATGTGCAGACTTTTAAAATACCCCAGCTAGTGAATTTAATCGGTTCCGAGGGCGAGCTTGTAAACCGAAAAGTTCGTTTGACGAAACAGTTATTCCCATAAGAAATAGAAAACCAATGAATCCGTTTCAACCCTCTCCCGAACTCATATAACCTGCCACAGTCATGTATATTTGACTTAATATATTAAAGATAAACATGTAAAAACAATAAATAATTCATCATAAGAATACATGTATATTAACATTAATAATCATTAATAATAAATAGTAAAAAAGCAAGAATAAACAATGTCAACTCACCCTTCTGATCATCGACTGTGGCGAAGATGTCACGTGGGCATGCAGAAGGTGGTGAGTAACAGAGGAGGAGTCGAATTTTGTGCGTGTGCATGCTACGAATGCCAGCGAGGAAAGGCTTGTGGTGTGCTGCCACAAGGCCAGTGCTTCTCAAATAGTGGCAGGCGTGTATGACTCACAAGAACATGCTTTTTTGCCACGCTGTACTAGAATTAAGTGTAATTGCGCATCCATTCCAGTAGTTGGCAATTATGCTCTTTGTCGCACTGTGGTGTAGGAAAAATGCACCGAGCAAATGATATGAATTGCAGTAAACTATAGTCGTGCGCTGGAGCTCGTAAAGTGAATTTTGCTAATTGGATGGAGCAGATTTTTGCTGGGTTTGAAGCTCGTATCAAAATTGTTATAAGGGACACTCGTTAGACGAGGTACCACTGTACTTTAATCTCCCAGTTGTGATTTAAAGACAATTTTAGCATTCAGATGATATTGGAGCTATGGTGGTTTGGTGGCAAATTTCACATCAATAAGGTCTTAGGATAGAGTTTTGGATGTTCTCCCTTTGTTTGCAATGGGTTCTTATGAGTACTGGTTTCATCCCTGTGAAAATTGTTGAAAATTGGGCGGAAAATTGCACACATAAGACTAACTTGTGGATCCAACTTGCCCCTACCTCTGTGTGTGTGTGTGTGTGTGTGTGTGTGTGTGTGTGTGTGTGTGTGTGTGTGTTGGTCCTGCCATGGACTAATGAGCTGATCAGGGTGTACCTCACTTCTACCCTGTAGTCTGAGATCTGTCAGGTTCCGGCCTCCCTGTGACCCTAAAGGTTTGCCGAATGAATGAATGATATTGGAACCTCAGATTTCAAATCTCAGATTCCAATATCATTCATTTGTCAAACCTTTATTTTACTCAAGTCACAGGAAGGCTGGAATGGACAGAACAACGAGTGACACATTAATCACTTTTGCCTCTCAGCTGTACATGAAATTGTCTGTTTTGCATGATCTATGGAACCGAACAGGAAAAGACTTATGGAAACTTAATGTTTGGTGGCATCTGTTAATTAGTGGTTTCTGTAAGCTCAGAGTCATTATTGTTCAAATTATTCACGTAAGAATTCAGCTCAATAGACCAAATTCACATTACGACTGCACATGTGCGGGGAATGTGACCCAACATCTGATCCAAGGGTCCTGGCTACCAAACTTTCTTGTAGCCACTTGTTTTTGTATGTAAACACATCCTAACAACTGCCGCTTAAAGCTCGCCTTAAGCCTTAAATTATGGATATGCCAGGTGCGCATTGTGCCGTAGTGAACTGTGGGAATGGCATTTGTCATCTCGAGCGTTGGAAAAAGGAAATTTGCAGTATACATGCCTGCAAATTTGGGACTAACGCGTGTACATGTCCGCCGCCATTCACATTATTTATCTTCCCTACCAAGCTGAAGGATCCGGAGGGACGCAAACGTTGGATTAAAGCAGTAAGTTTATAATTAAAGTGTTCTTTATTCGAATTCATAGACCCTACAGACTATATTACCTTTTATTTACCTGTTAAATTACCATAAAAATTGGCGATGCCGTAATCATCAAATATCATAGACTTAGATCTTGAAAATTACTTTTATGTTAATTTGTAAAATAGACAAAAAAGAAATGTCAGATCACTCGGTGACAGCTGTCAAACTTGTATTTACCTTCTTTGTAGTCATTACGAAATCGCCCTAGTAGGGGTGCCTGGTCCTTCATTAACAAAAAATCCACCATGCCAGCGTACATACACGGGGGCCAATTCGATAAGGCGTCATTTCCTGTCTCCCAGCCGTCTTCAAGTCCCATGGGGTCAGGAATTGTCATGCTTTCCTCATCCACTTCAAATGTCAACAAGCTGGCATCGTCACATTGAATTTGTTTAGATTCCTCGGCGAAGGAGGGGAAAAAAGGTGTACACATCATCTGCAACAAATCAGCAGGAGGGAGAAACAAAAGCGCTCAGCCATTGGCTAAATTTGAATCACGTGCCAGATACTTCCGGGTTTATCGCCAGTCTGCGAGTATCTATCAATTGAGCTGAAGAGAAGTGCGAGTCAGATGATTATGTGGAAAGTGAAGTTGATGATATAAGAAAAGGAAGAGACACAGATGATGATAAGGAACAGGACAGAAGCTAAAACTGACGGAAAATATCTTGAATAATTTGGTGATGTAGAATGCTATCTCGAGACAACTTTGAGGATTACTTGAGGTTACTGATTTCTGTTAAGTTTTGAGAACATAATTAGACTCGAGATCTAGAGACTCGGTCTAGAGACTTGGTCTACTTCTTGCTTACATTGTTTTGTTTTGCATTGTTATTCTTTGTTCAAGGTTTATAATTTGATCAGCAGAATAATAAATAGAGTTGTATGTGATTTAGAGAATTTGTTTACATGTTTCTTATTCAGTTGTAATAGCTATTGTACACCAAACATATAGACAGGTGAACAAGTGAATGAAAAAAAATAATAACAACAGATCATCATATAATTAATCATTCCAGAAAAAGTGGGTCCAGAAAAATTCTTAGGGGTCCTGCAGATTTTTTCTTTTGCCTGATGGAAATTTTTCTTAATTTCATGCCCTGGTTGAGGCAGTGGGTTACTAATCCAAAGGTCAGTGGTTCAATCCCCACCGTCACCTGTGTTGGGCCCCTGAGCAAGGCCTTCTACTCGCAATTGCTCAGTATTAAAAATTTTATTTAATATTGTATTTTTAAAAAATGATAATTGTAAGTCGCTTTGGATAAGAGTGCCTGTCAAGTACTGTAAATATAAGCACAATAGGCTAATTTGCTGTTCCAAATTGCCCCTAGGATGAGTGTGTTTTGGCCCTATGATGGATTGGGAGCTGTTTATCATGCTTGGTGGATGATCTGGTGATTCTGACCAGGTTCCCGGGTTATAGTGAGACAAACATGGAACATTGTCCACATTGCACTTCTATTTGTACATGTTTTGCATAATGAAGCTGCAGGGTCGTTATACAGATAAAGACACTCTCTGAACTTTCTCATTTCTCACATTAAAAATTTTAGACCAGGTTGAGTCAGGAATTTATAATACTGTATGACTACGAAGGATTGTTGACATGAAGATTTCTGCATATTTATTGGTTCTACAGATTGAGATTAAGTCCATCTTATCAGATCTGAGTGCTTCTCCCTTGCCCTCTTGGATTGGTAAGGCGCCAGGAAATCTGCTCCACAGTGAGGGGTAGGAGAGTGGTGTGTGGGGTTTGGACTTTGGCCCCCGTTGGGGCCAGAATACATTTATTGGCTGTTGCTGCTGCTCGAACGAACTCTTGTGGAGTGGTCTGGTACGCATTGATTTCCTTCTGCTCTTTCCTGGTGGTCAGGGATACCTGTGGGACTCGGATATATACGTCTGTACTACAGGGATCATCATTGAAATGTGAGCGCTATCTTTTTTAAGCTGTATTTGTACATGAATTTTGATTTTCTTTATTTCGGGCATCACATATTACTGACTTTAACCTTTCATCCAAATTTTGAATAGGTTTCTTCCCTCTGTTTCATGTGGCATCCAGTTGTGGAACATTGACTCTGAGAGGTTATTTATTTATCTATCTATCTATCTATCTATCTATCTATCTATCTATCTATCTATCTATCTATCTATCTATTTAGGTTTCCTGCAGAAAATGGCACTGTATGTTCAGGTGCACTCATGTGTCCATGACTGCTTGGTATGTTTTTCAGTCTGTTTTGTAGCGCTTAACTTAGTTAATATTTCACTTTTGATTGTTGTATCAGTGTTGTGTTGATCAGTTTTGCGCAAGTTTGTTTATTATTCTTTGGAGATAATGTCGGCTTATCAAAGAACATCCTGGATCAATAAGGAGCGTCATTTCAAGGATGGAGTGAGCCTGTTGTTGTTGTGTGTGTGTGTGTGTTGTTTTTTAAAAAATTTTTTCATTAAAACTGCAGGACATTGATTGTCTTCCTCTTCCTTTGACCCCCAAAATATTCCTCAGCTATTGTTTAGGCAGAGTAACATGGACCTGCCGTGAGAGGACAATGAGAGGAGAGGGGCTTAATGGAGCTTTATTACTTTCCCAGTCCTCTCAGCTCTAACCCTCCACAGCCTGTTTCCTCTTCAGTCTGTGCTTGGCTGCACAGTAGGACTAACATGAGTGTGCGCGTGTGTGTGTGTGTGTGTGTGTGTGTGTGTGCGTGTGTTTGTTGTGGGTCAGTTCTTCTTCCTCTTGCTTAAAGTGTGAAATAGGAGCCCTGAGCAGCTGTCTTACGCACACTGCTGATACTCGGATTGCTGGCTGTGATATGATTACACTGTGTTACTGCTGCAGTAACGTAATTAATTGATGTGCTGAGCTTAAGATTAAGAGCTAGAGGGTGTAGACATATGTTTAGGTGATGTAGGATGTAGAGATATGTTACTGGCAGGTTATTTACAGTAGGCTGTTGAATAAAGGAGTTATATTAGTGCTGGCTGCAGAATTTTGTCATAAGGCAGATGTCTTATGTGTACTACTTTGGACACAGTGTGAGATCATCCGGTATAGTAGACTCCAGTTGTCTCTGTCTGGAGCACCATCCAAGTAACATTAATCGTTATAGTCTTTCTTTTTTTTCCTTTCATACAAGCTACTAGTTACCCTTGTAGTAATAACTGTGTATCCTGTGCCCAGTCACATCCCAAGATCTTCCAATAAACAGCTTTATGATGCATCATTTACAGTGAATACGACTGTCATAGTTTTACCTGAAAGGTTCTCATCATGTATCCTCACCTATCTATATAGCCCATGGTTATGATGTCCACCAATGATGTGCATTTAAGGGAAGCAGAGGAGGGCGAGCCTTCTCTGTCAATCTTGAAATGAAAAAAAAAAAACCAACAAAAAAAACTTAGTCATAAAATATAACACCATAAACGACATAATAAGCGCCTGCTTCAATAAGCCCCCCCCAGAGTGGGGCTGGTGGCATAGTGGTGAGAATACTGGGCTCATGATCAGGAGGTTGTGAGTTCAAATCCCAGTGAGACCCCCACTGTGCTGAGACCTGAGGTCTTAACCACAAGTGTGCCTCTGTTAACCCACCAGTATAACTGGATACCAGTAAAAATATACTGGGAAGGTAACCTGCGATGGACTAGCATCCCATCCAGGAGGAGTTGAACTCCTAGGTGCTTCATGCTACATAAACCGGGGATAAGCACTGGCCTGATGAGACACTACGGCTTGGGTGTAAAAAGCCCAACAGACTTTACCCCCCCCCCCCCCCCCAGTGTTTTTGATCTTGCGTCTAATAACTGCCCATGTGTACTGGGAGCAAAATGGTAGATCAAACTGACCAATTTTATTCGATCAGTCTCTGTAACAGTAAAATGAGGTGATCACTGCCTGTACAAGTGAGTTTGCATGGTATTTCAAGACCCCGTGCCACTGGGGAATGTCTATAAATGTTCATCAGTAACAACACATTTGATCGTTCTGCCATGCTTTAAAAAACAGGAAAATATTTTACTGTGTTCTCTTGGTAAATGTCCAACAAGATGAATCATTAGAAACTGCTACAGCAAAACTATGGGATGCGCCGAATGAATGGAGCCATGAGCCAGATATGGACATTTCAGAAAGTGATGACAAGTATTTTTCACCTTATTCTCCTGCTCACTAACTTCATAAATTTAAGCAGGTTCCTGGCTATGTGCTTTTGTGCCATGTGCTAAAGTTGACCTTTGTGTTGATTGGTTCAACGTGCCATGTGCAAAAGTTGACATTCATGTTGATTTTACATCGGGGAAAATATTTAAAGGAACAGCACTGGTAGGGAAAATTAAAGAGTCTTTTTTTTTTTTAAATTATGCTGTTTTCTGTTTATTTTCAGCTTTCTTGTAAGTAATTTGGTTGATACCACAAAACGAATAACACAAACGCCTATAAAACTCTTTTATTGTTATGTTATTATTCATATTTTCCACTTCTATGGTAATAAGCACTTACCATTCCACTCTGCTGGTAAACATTTTAATAAGCGCCCACCCACTCCAATTTTTGAAGCGCCCTGGGCACTTATCACGTCAAAATACAGTAAATGTTAATATTTGTCAATTGCTATGTACTACAAATCCTTTTACTATTTAAATCCAATATGAAAATACTTTTTTTTTTCCCCAATAAAGAATAGCAAAATTACCATATGTCCCTTCAAATACAGGCAGGAGTGGTGAGGTGAGGCAGCGTTTTGCTGTGCCGCTCAGTGGTTTGTGTCCCTCTCAAACTATGCGGGTATGCGATGCAAATAATGTGTTGCTGTATTTCTATAATTTCCAGATTAAAATGCTTTCAAACACCCAGATGATATGATCTGCCTTCTCATAATCAGGATAATGTATAAAAGGTATTTCTGTAATGTATTTAGGCTTGCAGATCATCATCATCATAAATCCCATCATAATCATAAAACCCAGTAAAAAAAAAAAAAAGTTACTTGGTGAGGCAAACAGTACCCATGACTCATGGCAGTTGCTGCTTATGAGCCCACAGATTCTTGCACAACTTCTTCGTTTGCTGTTATTTTTCCTTTACAATCCGCCTTATCAAAATTGAAGATTATGTTTCCCAGCTGAGAAAATTCTCAGCAAATCTGGGCTTTCAATCAAAGCAAGAGGTAATAACTCAAAGATAACCAAAGCAGTTGGAATAAATTTTAACCTCAAATGAAATATGCAAGACGTTTGTGTAAAGAATGCTGATATGAGATATAAACTGCAACGCATTGTCTGAAAAGAATTCCATTTATTTTAAAAGGAACTAAAATAGGAAACATCACATGGGATTGCAATAAAACCACATTTCAAACGCCACACCAAATGTGTGGAAAGTTATGGCATTGCTTCATTATAAAGTGCTGGTAACTCGATTAATTTACAATATTTGGCGGTACGACTTTGGGCAAAAAAATCCCTAACTTAACCATAAGGCTATCGTAAATACGATCTGACTGTCAATGCATGCAAAGGGGTCTTATCGTCCAGGGAGTCTTTTGATTTCTGAAAGTGATTGTTTTAAAAAAAAAAAAAAAAAAAAAAGGCAATTTGTGGAGACACTTATTTCCATTCAACTTGTAAGAATGGCTTTTAGAGATTCCAGCATGAGTGAAGGATCCCGTACCAGGGCTTTTGCTTATCTGGCACCCATCACTATTTACATAAAGGGCTTCAGTTTATGAGACCCCAGAGAGATGCCACCGACATTTCTTAGTGTGCTGCAGTTGGCAATAGCTACACCATTATGTTAGTTAGGGATTTGGCCACGTGTTAGCTGTCTCTAATTATATTGTATACCAAGACATACACTCGAGCTAATGACTCGCTTGCCCTTCACGGAACAGCTTTCGTTCTTTAACAGTGCATCAGGCTTATGCTAGTCTATGCTACAAGCAGTGCAATTCCATAGGCTCTCGGGGTGTAACATCATTAACAATCATATTGCTTAGATAAGAAAGCCAGCAGTATGTGCAAGAGAACAGGAACTGAAAACTATTGGAAGCCACAGTCTTGTGTAATGTTTCATTCGAATGGCACTTGCTTTGGAAAAGTACTCTACCACGGTCAAAGAGATGAAACTCCAGCTATACACAAAGCTACTGAGCAGATAGCTGCATGTGTTGTACATGTGTATGTGGCAGGAATAAAAGGGAAGAATGGTTGAATGATTGAGGTATTTATTAGACATTCTATGTAACTGTGACTGTGTTGCAAGGTTGTTGCACCTCATAGGGCTTAAATAGAATGATGAACATTTTTGAATCATCCTTTCTTTCTTTTGAGACAAAACAGTTTAAACTGCTTTCTTTCTTTCTTTCCACACATGCACATACAATGTACTTGCGAAGATTTTGAAAATCATTTCCAAGTCTGCATGAAAACCACATACCCTGTGCTCTCTGTCATTGACGTACATTTCTCAAACTGATGTTTCCTTGTATGGCTTCCCAGTAAGAATGCATGTGACAACACTTGTCTGTGCATGTTTGACATGGCCGGGGTTCAGAAAATATGTGCAAGCTTTCATATGGTAGCTGCAGAGTCGTCTGCTCAGAAAACAATTGCTTCACCTCACCTTTTAGATTACTCTACCAGCTGCGGCAGAGAAGATGTTAGCAGCTGTGGAAGATTTCTAGCCTCACATGGTACAAATAGTACAGACCAAAGAGCAGAATTTTGAAAGTTCTTTCACTTGGTGTTCCCAAGTTGGACAGAGCTCTGGAAACACAGGAGCAGTGCCCAAGGCTTTCAGTCATATGATGCAGCGCAAGAACACTTCTCCTGTTCAATGTTGTATATTTGTCAGTGTTGTCAGGATCCATTTCCATCCAGCTGTGACCTAGTTACATTGAGCAGTAGTCATGTGATATTTACTCTTGTTTTATTGGCTGTTGGATCGAGTGTCATAATATCACCATAATAGCACCATTTGATTTCAGCGTAATATAAAATGATAGATATGTTTGCATGGAAGAGTATTAATGCCTTTAATGACATGTGATGTATTGTACAGTGTGTTATATTATTATATGGCTTATTTGTTATTGCGTCTATGAGGAACTTTTTTTTTATTAAACTTTTAAAAACCATAAAAGCAATCAAAATTATCCTCAATTTACAAATTTAGGACTCTAAATAAATCAGTAATGTTCATTAAAAGATATCATTCCCAGATTAAATTCTAAAGCCACTTTAAATTAATGACTCATAACACTGAGGGACATACAGTATAACCATCACCTGTGGCTAAAATCAACCAACTCAGAAAAGTGTCCACTGCGCATGTCCAGAAGTAATAAATATTCATGAGACTTGGTCTTCGCTTCAGGGTTTTTTTTCCCACCCCACTAACGTGTGAACCAATTTATAAATGAACATAGCACGTAATTGGTTTGACATTGATATTTCACCTGTGTTTTATTCATGTTGATAAAACTACCTGTATGGATTTTTAAAGACAGTTATTTTATTGAGTGCAACCAATGCTACCTTCTGTCCAGTTTGCTAAAACCAAGTACAGATATCTGCCAGTATGTACTTCATATTGACCAAAATATCAAATATATGGCTCTTGACAGACATGACATTTAGTGGACTCATGAAAAATATAATTAAAAAAGTGATCTCTTTTTTTTTGTCAAAATGTTACAAAATTATCAAAAATACACACAAAACATCCCTTTCATACTCCAAAATATATTTTATCAAGTAGAATAAACAGTAGAATAAATTTGTAATACAGGGATCCCTCACGTTCCACTTTTTTTTTTTTTTTTTTGCATAATTGACCTTATTCTGTGGCATTTTCCTTATCTTTTTCCCCCTATTTCTCCTTAATTTCCTTTTTTTTTTTTTTTTTCCAATTAATATTTTTGAAAAATCCGCGATGCACTGAAGCCGCACAAACTGAAGCACGAAGTAATGAGGGATCACTTGGATATTTCTGAAGCTATGCCAGTCCATGAAGGAAAATCTGCAATTTTAGTATGAATAAAGTCTGTCGGTCTTCCTTTCGGCTTTTTCCCTTTTACTCGGGAGTCGCCACAGCGAATCATCTGATTCGCACGTTTGATTTGGCATAGGTTTTTACGTCGGATGCCCTTCCTGTCACAACTCTTTTAGCAAGGGTCAGAAACACGCTGACGGCTTTGTAGCCTACTCTTTACGAAAGTCAGCAATGGTTCTTTTACATGCCTCTCACCATAGACAGTGAGAGACATGGCCCACCTTTGATAACCCAGTTGGCTGCACTGGGGGGGGGACAGTGACAACCTTGTGGAGAGTGGGACTCAAACCCCCAACCTTTGGATCAGCGATCCAGTGCCCTATACCACTAGACCACCACTGCCCCCTTCTTAGTATGAATAAAGTAAAAACAAGAAAGTAGCAGCAGTTTGTAATATACTGAAATTGTCGTTACAATTATTTTTGACTTGCACTTTAAACAGTTATTAAGTAGGTCAGTTTCATGGATATAGTTTGTAAATTTTAATTTTTAATATTACCTGTGCAAATGGGTCCAAGTGCAAATAAAGCGCAGTATCAGCATACAGTACATGTATGTTTTGTGCTCTTGTAGAAGCGGCTTAGAAGAGGCTTAGTGATAATCAACAGTACAATTGATAAAGGGAACCAACATAATTTCTCTAAAATGGAATTTTTCTGTCTTATCTTGGGATAATAAAACTATTTTATCGTATAATTATAGTTTGCCTATGCTTAGTATATCTTAGTATACCTTATATACCTTAGTATACATTGAGGTCCTAGTCTATAGAACACTTCACCTTTGGTCAATGTGTCTGTGAGAAGTTGTCACACCTTTCTTTTTTGCTGTTTTATGTTTGTTGAAGCGAACGTCTCAACGCAAACATGCCAAAGTCTCACTAACACCTATATCACTCACGGATTATTATTGTTTGCTGTCTCTTGGTTGGTTGAATGTGCGGTTGTTGAACCTTTGTGGTATCTGTGCCGTTTGCCATGACTAATCAAAATGGGTTGATTTTATCTCTAAACTTACAATCTGAACTTGTACTTGTTCTTCTCTCTCCAGTTGGATGAGTGAGCCAGTGCTTACTGTACCGTGGCACAGCACCATGGTAGATGTACCTAATCTTTTCAGCCCACTGCCCTCAACAGCAGAAGTAGCGTTGGACAGCCCTCTGTGTGGTGAGCTAATCAAGGAAATGGAGGAGCTTGATGACATCTCTCGGTCATTCAGTGACGACACCTTCAACTTACTCTCCCTGCCAGACCTCCAGGAATCCAGTGCAAGTTCTAACAGCTCTGCTACTCTTGGTACTTAAGGGTAGAACCCATGTCAGGGCTTAAAAACATGCACACAGTAGGCTGTAATTGTAAGTGTTACTAATGTAGATTGCAGGTGAGGTAATATACAAATAAATATTTTAACTCCCTTTAATCTCTCTCTCTCTCGCTCTCTCTCTCCCTCTCTCTCTCTCTCTCTCTCTCTATATATATATATATATATATATATATGTGTGTATGTGTGTGTATGTATATATATATATATATATATATATATATATATATATATATATATATATATATATATATATATATATATATATATATGTATGTATATATATGTATATATATAAAAATTAAGATCTGCACAGTGTAGTATGTAACTTGGCCATAACCTCTTAAACTCATAGAACCCTTTGGCAGGTACCATCTACAGTCTGATAAATACAAAAAAAAAATCTCCTGCTGTTTCTTATTGTAGTTACGGAAAGATAGTGGTAACCATAGCAATAGAGAGGATGCCTTCTATATTTTAGGTGGTTACTGAATTATATGCCTTGAGATTAATTACGTAGTATTCTGAAACAAGGTAGTTAAACAGAACAGGCAGGGTACTTTTCTTGAAAAATGTGAATGTGTATTGAATGCCAAGGAATACACCATAAAAGCTTAAACTCAGAGCACACAGAGTGTATATAATAATTCATAATGTTTAAAACTGTTCCTTAGATATGTGTGTGTGTGTGTGTGTGTGTGTGTAGATGTATTGACTCCAGCCTTTAGTCCATCATCAGCAGCCTGTGGAGCAGTCACAGTGCAAGATGAGATAAATCCCAGCCCCTTAACCCTTGAGTGCCGCATATGTGCTGATCGTGCCTCAGGCTTCCACTATGGTGTCCATGCCTGTGAGGGGTGTAAGGTTAGCAGATGTGCACATGCACCCCCCCCCCCCCCCCCCCCCACACACACACACACAACTGTTCCACGTTTCAAGCAGTCTTCCTCATGGGGAACAACTATGTTCGCATGTACAGTATGTAGTTAAAACTGTCAGAATGCTCATGTCTAGGTTTATCTCGGGCATAATTAATAGAGTTAACTCTGACGTATTAAAAAAAATAATATTTTGATTCTGTTGATAAATTACATGAAAAGGATATCGCAGTTGTTTTTTGTAAGACCTGGCTCCCGTAATCTGTCAACATGTACTATATGAATTTTTCCCAATAAACCAAAATCGAAGGATGTTTGGATGTAAGTACTGGTCCTTCTCAAAAAATTAGCATATAGTGATAAAGTTCATTATTTTCTGTAATCTCATCTCATCTCATCTCATCTTCTTCCGCTTAGTCCGGGGTCGGGTCGCGGGGGCAGCAACCTTAGCAAAGAGGTCCAGACATCCCTCTCCCGAGCCACTTCCTCCAACTCTCCCGGGGGGACACCGAGGCGGTCCCAGACAAGCCGAGAGACATAGTCCCGCCAGCGTGTTCTGGAGTCGACCCGGGGTCTCTTCCGGTTGGACATGCCCGAAACACCACACCAGGAGGCGTCCAGGGGGCATTCTAACCAGATGCCCGAGCCACCTCAACTGGCCCCTCTCAATGCGAGGAGCAGCGGATCTACTCCGAGCTCTCCCGGATGGCGGAGCTTCTCACCCTATCTCTAAGGGAGAACCCGCCACCCGAAGGAAGCTCATTTCAGCGCTTGTATCCGTGATCTTGTTCTTTCGGTCATTACCCAAAGCTCGTGACCATAGGTGAGGGTTGGGCATTAGATCGACTGGTAAATTGAGAGCTTAAGCCTTGCGGCTCAGCTCCTTTTTCACCACGACGGACCGGTACAGGCACCGCTTAACAGCAGAGGCTGCAGCGATCCGTCTGTCGATCTCTCGCTCCATCCTTCCCTCACTGCGTAAACAAGACCCCAAGATACTTAAACTCCTCCACTTGAGGCAGGACCTCATCCCCGACCCAGAGGGTGCATTCCACCATTGTCCGACTGAGAACCATGGCCTCGGACTTGGAGGTACTGATCTTCATCCCGGCTGCTTCGCACTCAGCTGCGAATCGCTCCAATGAGAGCTGGAGGGCCCGACTTGATGAAGCCAAAGGACAACATCATCCATAAAAGCAGAGATGATATCCGATGGCCACCGAACCAGAACCCCTCATCGCCCCTCGACTGCGCCTAGAAATTCTGTCCATAAAAATTATGAACAGAATCGGTGACAAAGGACAGCCTAGCGGACTCCAACTCCCACCGGAAGCTTGAATCCGAGCTGCTGTTACCAATACGGACCAAACTCTGGCTCGGTGATACAGCGACCGAATAGCTCGTAAGCAACGGATCGAACGCCGTACTCTCGAGCACGCCCCACAAGATCTTTCGAGGACACGGTGAAAGCCTTCTCCAAATCCACAAAGCACATGTGGACAGATTGGGCAAACTCCCATGCCCCCTCCAGAATCCTGTGGAGGCGTATAGAGTTGGTCAAGAGTGCTGCGGCCAGGGCGAAAACCACATTGTTCCTCCTGAATCCGAGGTTCGACTATCGGTCGGATCCTCCCTCTCTGAAATACCCTGCATAGACTTTACCAGGTAGGCTGAGGAGTGTAATTCCCCGATATTGGAACACACCCTCCGGTCCCCTTCTTAAAAATTGGGACCACCACCCCAGTTTGCCAATCCAGAGGTACAGCCCCCGATGACCCGCAGCGATGTTGCAGAGGCGTGTCAACCAAGACAGTCCTACAACATCCAGAGTCCTGAGGTATTCGGGCGGATCTCGTCCAACCCAGGCTTTCGACCACCGAGGAGCTTTTTGACAACCTCAGTGACCTCCACTCCAGTGATGGGCGGACCCTCACCCGAACCCCCAGGGTCTTCCTCTTCCACGGAGGGCGTGTTGAGTGGGATTGAGAAGGTCCTCAAAGTATTCCCTCCACCTCTCAACAACATCCCCAGTCAAGGTAAGCAGCTCCCCACCTCCACCGTAAACAGTGTTTGTGAAGAACTGCTTCCCCCTCCTGAGGGCGTCGGATGGTGGCCCAGAACCTTTGAGGCCAACCCGATAATCACTCTCCAGGCCCTCACCAACTCCTCCCACGCCCGAGATTTTGCATCTGCGACAGCCTCGGCTGCAGCACGTTTGGCCTGCCGGTACCCGTTTGCTGCCTCAGGAGTCCCACAGGCTAATAAAACCCGATAGGCCTCCTTCTTCAGCTGGGACGGCCCCCTTCACCGCAGGTGTCCACCACGGGTTCGGGATTACCGCCACGACAAGCACCCGGCGACCTTACGGCCACAGCTATGGGCTGCCGCCTCAGCAATGGAGGCACGAAACATGGCCCATTCGGATTCCATGTCCCCCGCCTCCTCCGGAACGTGGTTGTAGCTCTGCCGGAGGTGGGAGTTAAAAGGCCTCTCGGACAGGGGGCTCCGCCAAACGTTCCCAGCAGACCCCGATTACATGCTTGGGCCTGCCAGGTCTGGAAGGCAACCTCCCACACCACCGAAGCCAACTCGCCACCAGGTAGTGATCGGTAGACAGCTCAGCTCCTCTCTTCACCCGAGTGTCCAGAACATATGGTACATTATAAGTCCGATGACCACGACTACAAAGTCAATCATCGAACTGCACCTAGGGTAATCCTGGTGCCAAGTGCACTTATGGACACCCTTATGTTCGAACATGGTGTTCGTGATAGACAAACTATGATGAGCACAGAAGTCCAACAACGACACACCATTCAGTTCAGACTGGAGAGGCCGTACCTACCGATCACACCCTTCCAGGTCACACTATCGTTGCCCACATGGGCATTGAAGTCTCCCAAGACAACGGCCGAGTCTCCCGAGGAGCGTTCTCCAACACCCCCTAAAGACTCCAAAAGGGTGGGTACTCTGAACTGTCATTTGGTGCATAAGCACAAATAACAGTCAGGCCCGTCCCCCCACCCGAAGACGGAGGGAAGCTACCCTTTGCCAACCGGGAGAACCCCAACATTTGGGCACCGAGGCGAGGGCCAACAAGAATACCCACACCGGCTCCCCGCCTCTCCCCATGAGCAACTCCAGAATAGAAGAAGGTCCAGCCTCTTTCGAGATGGATGGTTCCAGAGCCCAAGCTATGCGTTGAGGTGAGCCGACTATATCTAGTCGGTATCTCTCCACCTCACGCACCAAATCGGGCTCCTTTCCCGCCAGAGAGGTGACATTCCATGTCCCGAAGGTCAGAGTAAGCAGCCGAGGATCAGTCCGACCAGAACCCATGCCTTCGGCTGCCACCCAACTCACACTGCACCCGACCCTAAAACTCCTCCCACGGGTGGTGGGTCCATGGGAGAGCGGACCCATGTCTCCCTTTCGGGCTGGGCCCGGCCAGGCTCCATGGGCATAAGCCCGACCACCAGGCGCTTCGCCTTGAGCCTCCTGGGCCTGGCTCCAGGAGGGAACCCCGGTGACCCGCGTCCGGGCAAGGGAGACTGATTCCTCTGTTGTTTTCTCATGTCTTAGGGGTCTGTTTTGAATTTTCTGTAATGTACTGATAAAAATTTAATTTTCATATATTTTAGATTCATTACACACAACTGAAGTAGTTCAAGCATTTTATTGTTTTAATATTGATAATTTTGGCAAACAAGTAAAGAAAAACCAAAAATCCCTATCTCAAAAAATTAGCACATTTCATCTGACCAATACAAAAAGTGTTTTTAATACAAAAAAAGTCAACCTTCAAATAATTATATTCAGTTATGCACTCAATACTTGGTCGGGAATGCTTTTGCAGAAATGACTGTTTCAATGCGGCGTGGCATGGAGGCAATCAGCCTGTGGCACTGCTGAGGTGTTATGGAGGCCCAGGATGTGTCGATAGCGGCCTTAAGCTCATCCACAGTGTTGGGTCTGGTGTCTCTCAACTTTCTCTTCACAATATCCCACAGATTCTCTATGGGGTTCAGGTCAGGAGAGTTGGCAGGCCAATTGAGCACAGTAATACCATGGTCAGTAAACCATTTAGCAGTGGTTTTGGCACTGTGAGCAGGTGCCAGGTCGTGCTGAAAAATGAAATCTTCATCTCCATAAAGCTTTTTAGCAGATGGAAACATGAAGTGCTCCAAAATCTCCTGATAGCTAGCTGCATTGACCCTGCCCTTGATAAAACACAGTGGACCAACATCAGCAGCTGACATGGCATCCCAGACCATCACTGACTGTGGGTACTTGACACTGGACTTCAGGCATTTTGGCATTTGCTTCCTCCAGACTCTGGCATCTTGATTTCCGAATGACATGCAAAATTTGCTTTCATCCATAAAAAGTACTTTCTTCTGCCGCTGTTTCTGGTTCAAAAGTGGCTTGACCTGGGGAACCTGTAGCCCATTTCCTGCACATGCCTGTGCACGGTGGCTCTGGATGTTTCTCCACCAGACTCAGTCCACTGCTTCCACAGGTCCCCCAAGGTCTGGAATCGGCCCTTCTCCACAATCTTCCTCAGGGTCCGGTCACCTCTTCTGGTTGTGCAGTGTTTTCTGCCACACTTTTTCCTTCCCACAGACGTCCCACTGAGGGGCCTTGATACAGCACTCTGGGAACAGCTTTTTCGCTCAGAGATTTCTTTCTGTGTCTTACCCTCTTGGTTGAGGGTGTCAATGATGGCCTTCTGGACAGCAGTCAGGTCGGCAGTCTTACCCATGATTGCGGTTTTGAGTAATGAACCAGGCTAGGGGGTTTTAAAAGCCTCAGGAATCTTTTGCAATTGTTTAGAGTTAATTGGTTGATTCAGATGATTAGGTTAAAAGCTCGTTTAGAGTACCTTTTCATGATATGCTAATTTTTTAAGATAGGAATTTTGGGTTTTCATGAGCCGTATGCCGGTATTTCATACCAGATCAGTCGAGGACGGGTTAACAACGACAGCCATCAGTGCTGTCAACCAACAGGGTGCTGATGGAAATTGGACTACTGTTGGTCGAAGAAGGAGAGGCGGGAGGCGTGTCCGTAGGCAGAGAGAGAAGAGGAAATGCGTGAGCCTAGGACTGAGAGTAGGGACTTTGAATGTTGGAACTATGCACGGAAAAGATAGAGAGCTGGCTGACATGATGCAGAGGAGGAAGGTAGACATACTGTGTGTTCAGGAGACCAGGTGGAAAGGTAGCAAGGCTAGAAGCTTAGGAGCAGAGTTTAAGCTGTTTTATCACGGTGTGGATGGGAAGAGAAATGGAGTAGGAGTCATCTTGAAGGAGGGGTTTGTCAGGAATGTTCAAGAAGTGAAAAGAGTGTCAGACAGAGTGATGAGTCTCAAGTTAGAAATTGAAGGCGTGATGGTCAATGTTGTTAGTGCTTATGCCCCACAGGCAGGATGTGAGCGAGAAGAGAAGGAGAGATTCTGGAGGAAGTTAGATGAAGTGATGCAGAGTACCCCCAGAGGTGAAAGGGTGGTCATTGGGGCAGATTTCAATGGACATGTTGGTGCAGGCAACAGAGGGGACGAGGAAGTGATGGGCAGGTTTGGTATCCAGGACAGGAACACAGAAGGACAGCTGTTGATCGATTTTGCAAAAAGGATGGAAATGGCTGTGGTGAATACCTTCTTCAAGAAGAAACAGGAGCATAGGGTGACTTATGAAGCGGAGGTAAGAGCACACAGGTAGACTACATCTTGTGTAGCAATGTAATTTGAAGGAAGTCAGTGACTGCAAAGTAGTAGTGGGTGAGAGTGTTGCCAAACAGCATGGGATGGTGGTGTGCAGGATGACACTGATGGTGAGGAAGGTGAAGAAGGCAAAGGCAGAGCAGAAGACAAAGTGGTGGAAGCTGAAAAAGGAAGAGTGTCGTGTTGTCTTCAAAGAGGAGTTGAAACAGGCTTTGGGTGGTCAGGAAGTGCTTCCAGATGACTGGACAACCACAGCCAATGTGATCAGGGAAACCGGTAGGAGAGTACTTGGTGTGTCCTCTGGAAGGAAAGTAGATAAGGAAACTTGGTGGTGGAATGAGGAAGTGCAGGAGTGTGTACAAAAGAAGAGGTTAGCTAAGAAGAAGTGGGACACAGAGAGGACCGAAGAGAGTAAACAGGAGTACAGGGAGACACAGCGTAAGGCGAAGGTAGCGGTGTCAAAGGCCAAACAGAGGGCGTATGATGACTTGTATGATAGGTTGGACAGTAAGGAGGGAGAAAATGATTTATACATGTTAGCACAGCAGAGAAATAGAGATGGGAAAGACGTGCAGCAAGTTAGAGTGATGAAGGACAGAGAGGGAAATGTATTGACTGATGAAAGAAGCGTGCTGGGAAGATGGAAAGAGTACTTTGAAGAGCTGATGAATGAGGAAAATGAGAGAAAAAAAGAGTAGAAGGGGTGACCGTTGAGGAACAGGAAGTAGCAAAGATTAGTAAGGGAGAAGTGAGGAGGGCATTGAAGAGAATGAAGAGTGGAAAGGCAGTTGGCACTGATGACATACCAGTTGAGGTATGGAAGTGTCTAGGGGAGGTAGCAGTAGATTTTCTGACAAGAATTTTCAACAAGGTCTTAGAAAGTGAGCAGATGCCGGAGGAATGGAGGAGAAGTGTGCTTGTGCCCATTTTTAAGAACAAGGGAGATGTACAGAGTTGTGGCAACTACAGAGGGATAAAGTTGATGAGCCATACAATGAAGTTATGGGAAAGAATAGTGGAAGCTAGACTAAGGGCAGAGGTCAGCATTTGTGAACAACAGTTTGGTTTCATGCCAAGAAAGACCACCACAGATGCAGTGTTTGCTTTGAGGATGTTAATAGAGAAGTACAGAGAAGGTCAGAAGGAGCTGCATTGTGCCTTTGTGGATCTGGAGAAAGCATATGACAGGGTGCCAAGAGAAGAACTGTGGTATTGTATGAGGAAGTCTGGAGTGGCAGAGAAGTATGTTAGAGTGGTGCAGGACATGTATGAGAGATGTAAGACAGTGGTGAGGTGTGCTGTCGGTGTGACAGAAGAGTTCAAGGTGGAGGTGGGACTGCATCAAGGGTCAGCTCTTAGCCCCTTCTTGTTTGCTCTGGTGATGGACAGGCTGACAGATGAGGTTAGACAAGAATCTCCATGGACTATGATGTTTGCAGATGACATCGTAATCTGTAGTGAGAGCAGAGAACAAGTGGAGGAAAATCTAGAGAGGTGGAGGTATGCCCTGGAAAGGAGGGAAATTAAGGTTAGTCTGAGTAAGACAGAATATGTGTGTGAACGACAAGGACCCAAGAGGAACGGTGAGGTTACAGGGGGCAGAGATAAGGAAGGTGGAGGATTTTAAGTACTTAGGCTCAACAATCCAGAGCAATGGAGAGTGTGTAAAAGAGGTGAAGAAGCACGTGCAGGCAGGTTGGAATGGATGGAGAAAAGTGGCCAGTGTGATAGGAGAGTATCGGCAAGAATGAAGGGAAAAGTGTACAAGACGGTGATGAGGCCAGCGATGTTGTATGGTTTAGAGACAGTGGCCCTGGGGAAAAGACAGGAGTCAGAGTTGGAGATAGCAGAGATGAAAATGTTGAGGTTCTCTTTGGGAGTAACGAGGATGGATAGGATCAGAAATGAGTACATCAGAGGGACAGCACATGTTAGATGTTTTGGAGACAAAGTCAGAGAGGCTAGATTGAGATAGTTTGGACATGTACAGAGGAGGGATAGTGAGTATATTGGTAGTAGGATGCTGAGGTTGGAGCTACCAGGCAGAAGGCCCAGAGGAAGACCAAAGAGAAGATTTATGGATGTGGTGAAGGTGGACATTAAGGTCGTTGGAGTAAGAGTAGAAGATGCAGAGGATAGGGAGAGATGGAGACAGATCATTTGCTGTGGCGACCCCTGAAGGGAACAGCCGAAAGGAAAAGAAGTAGTATGCCAAAATCATCAGTATTAAAACAATAAAAGACCTGAAATATTTCAGTTGGTGTGCAATGAATATAAAATATATGAAAGTTTAATTTTTATCAGTACATTACAGAAAATAATGAACTTTATCACAATACGCTAATTTTTTTTTGAGAAGGACCAGTATTGAGTGCATAACTGAACATAATTATTTGAAGGTTGACTTTTTTTTGTATTAAAAACACTTTTTTATTGGTCGGATGAGATATGCTAATTTTTTGAGATAGGGATTTTTGTTTTTTCTTTACTTTTTTGCCAAAATTATCAATATTAAAACAATAAAAGGCTTGAACTACTTCAGTTGTGTGTAATGAATCTAAAATATATGAAAGTCTTATGTTTATCAGTACACTACAGAAAATAATGAACTTTATCACAATATGCTAATTTTTTGAGAAGGACCTGTATATTATTTGGAAAAGTCCTTTTCTGCGGTCACATCTCACAGGGATCCCTCGCTACTTCGTGCTTCAATTCATGCGGCTTTAGTTAAATTTTTTTTTTTT
Organism: Plotosus lineatus; assembly: GCA_024760905.1. Classification (NCBI taxonomy): domain Eukaryota; kingdom Metazoa; phylum Chordata; class Actinopteri; order Siluriformes; family Plotosidae; genus Plotosus; species Plotosus lineatus. The sequence goes on from CM045733.1 coordinate 19,386,179, forward strand.
TAGATATTCATCGAATTAAAAGAATAAAGAAATTAAGTAACAAAAGGTGGAAAAGTTAAGAAAAATGCTTCAAAAACATGGCCAATTATGCAAAAAAAAAAACCCTTAACAAACAGAAAACAAAAAACAACCCAAAACCTCCCATCAAAACTACTTACATTTTAATGTGAGGTGTGCAACTGTATGCGTGCACACGCACCTGTATGTGTGTGTATTTATTACCCCCCCCCATTTTAATGGACTACGGCATGCAAGGATCGTAGCGGAAAGGTGCGGAACGCAATCTACGGAAGAGCTTTGGCATTTTTACACGGAAAATGGGTGAAAATCCCACGGAAAAGTGGAAATTCTTATACTCCCATTTCATTGGACCACGGCATGCAAGGATCGTGTAGCGGAAAGGCGCGGAACGCAGTCTACAGAAGAGATTCGGCATTTTTACATGGAAAATGGGTGAAACTCCTATGGAAAAGTGGAAATTCTTACACTCTCGGAAGGTTCACAGCATGTGCGGAACGGGTACAGCAAAGTACGCCAAAGTGACCCCACGGAACACACAGAATTTTTTTTCCGTGAATATTTTGTCCTGCCGGAAGCATATAGAAGTGGAGGAAGACTTGAGGAATAACTATGGAATCACATGGAATATGAGGGAATAATTGTGGAACGTTTGCGGATCACATTTTTGCTTCCGTAAGTCTGCCATGCTCAAGTGAAATGGGGGTATATATTTTATTTACATCTCATGCATTATTTTTGAATGTTTCATTGTTATTATAAGCATATATAGCATTGAATATCATGTATTTATTGATATTATATACACATATGCATGTATGTATACGCCAGTCGGGGAGGGGAGTCGATCGTACTTCGCTGAATTCGGTGGTCGCGTGGGGATCTCCGTCCCAATTAACAGTGGAAAGTGAGGGATCCCTATACTGCAATAAGCGTATAGCTGGGTGAACTTTATATTCACCATAACATGTTCCAGCATTCTCTTTTAACTCCATCGCTAATAGCTATTGATCTGCTTCTGAATTGGGAAGTAAGCTTGGTTATTTATTTAATACATACCAGTAAGACTATTTCACAAATTTTAAGTGGCTATATTTTTGAATTTTCATTTTTGTTTAAGCATGTATGTCATGTGGTAAATAGCTACAGATGACGCACTGACTAGCACAAAAGACAGTGTGTTCCTGGCTGGAATTTAAAGGTTGTCATGTGAAATATCTACGTATCAACACCTTGGCGTACAGCTCATTTTCGCTTCTGTATTTCAGACAAGCTTTTTATAGCCCAGTGTCCACTCTACAGAAGAGTAAATGTTTGTTCCCCTGGATATTCTCAGTTTTTTGACTCGTGCCTATGACGCAAAGACATCTGTATTTTAACCATGACGTGGCACCAAGACAGCTGACAGGATTTATTTGGAAATATGGATCTCATAACGAAATACAAATATCTAACTGGTGCAAAGAAATTACACATGTGTGCATAAACATAGAAAAACACAGCTTGTAGACTCTAAAGACGGTTATGTAACAGGGTACCGGTGCAAGAAGCAGTTAGTAGTAAATTAATATTATTTTGATTTTAGACACAGCTGGTAAGAACACTAAAATAGTGGCTATTACTCATAACATTATTCCAGTACCATCATGTGCATATTTGTTGTATTATAGGCCATATAATGATGTAGTGATTACACGCTGTAATCAAGACTAAAGGCAGTACAAAAAGAAACTTGACAGTGTGACCTTTTTTTGGCCAGGCATTGTATTTTGACAGTGTAAGCGGTTACAGTGCCTTCAGCTTTGACCATGTCTGTCATCATGACTGAACTTTAAGATTGTTAGGTTGTGGGTGGACATGTCTGGGTTTTCTGACTTTATTCTCTAAGAGCAATTACTATAAGGACAGCTATGCGAAACTCAGTATAGAGTCACATATGATACAATATGCCTATTACAATGTAATCCACCTTGAAATATCATGGTGATTTACTACACATGCCCTGTGTTATTATTTCAAAATGTACGGCTAGCACATTGCCACTATAAATCAAAACATGGAAGACATCTTTTAGAGTTTTAGACAGACAGACAAACCGATGTTTCCCTCTATATTAATTCTCTGCAGGGCTTCTTCAGGAGAAGCATACGCTTGAAACTGGAGTATGATAAGTGTGAACGCAACTGTAAGATCCAGAAAAAGAACCGGAACAAGTGCCAATATTGTCGTTTCCAGAAGTGTCTAGCCATGGGCATGTCTCACAATGGTGAGTTTTGTGTACATCTTTTGTTCTGCCTTTTAATACTGGCCCTGTTATATTTTAAAAAGTTTATGCAGTAATCACGCAGTAGGGTTTTCCCTGGAATTTATTTTATGAGTCAATATATGCGGTACAGCATCGCAATCAAAAATAGTCACTCACACTGAAATACTTTCCTTCAAAATATTACTGTAATTATATAATCAGTTTTGTTTGGTAAAATATATTGATAATAATAACAATAATTTAAATCAAATATAATAAACATTTGAACACAATGTGCCTGTTGTATTTTACATAGTTAAAATTGTACAGTATATAAAATAAGCACTGGTCCTGCGTGTGTGAGTGTGTGTGTGAGTGTGTGTGTGTGTGTGTGTGTGAGTGAGTGAGTGAGTGAGTGAGTGAGTGTAAATTTGCGGCAGCAGACATTTCTTTTCCAAGCACCTATGACCTGAATGACATAAAGATTTCTAGGCAACTTTTGCCACTCCACATTGATCTGATCAACTTGTCAGCCTTGTTGCATGGGAAAATATGTCACTACAAATTTCCTTAACCAGTACATGAGTATATAGAGTTTACACACAGACATATGCACTCATTGAAGTGGTTTATGACCTTTCGTTAGTATTCAGGGCTTCACTCTGAGTCCCGAGATAAATCAAACATACTTAAGCTCATCCGCCAGCTAGTACTCTGCCAAGAAGTGGCGACATGGTGCATTTCTCTAGTGTATTTTTGGTGTGCTTGCATGGCTGCCAATGTGTGTGCTGTCGAAATGTGTGTTTTTCAGTGCGTATGTATTCACTTACCTTTTGTTTATGTGAGTCAGTGTATATTTGGATACGGTTATATCCGTGATACTTGTCTTTGTCATAGCAATTCGTTTCGGGAGGATGCCACAGTCTGAAAGGCTGAAGTTGAAAGCAGAGCTGCAGATTCCTGAGGTACAGGAGAAGGAGATACAGCTGGATGACTGGAAGACTCTGGCTAGCCAAATCCATGAGGCCTACCTGAAACAGTTCCACCTGAACAAGGCTAGAGCACGAGGCTTTCTCACTGGAAAAACTAACATGCCAGTGAGTAGTACAAGGCCATTCATTTTATTACTGACCCTTTTCCACACTACATAATAAATGCTTATTAATAGTACATCATATAAATATGTATCGATCAACGCATGCACTTCCATTCTCTCTTTGGAACTGGTTATATCAGCTTACTGGTGTCTTTATACAGAATATAAACACAGCAAGCAGTCCTCTTAAGTGTCTTTCAGTAGGTCTAGACTTGTATTTTTACTTGACTAGGTATTGCCTGCTAATAAGTACATACCATTTTTGTATCTATCAGTTGAACTGTAGTGACTGAAAGGTTCAGAGTTTTATTAAAACGTATGCTTTAACTTTCAGAACTGAAAGGGGAAATGAAATATGATAATACCTTTTGCCTGCAAAATTAGACAAACCACAATGACTATGTGCACAAGGAAGTTTGAACTAGGGAGTCTAGAATTTACTGAATCCTCATTTAAAACATAATAGGGCAGTGGTGGTCTAGTGGATAGGGCGCAGGATCGCTGATCCTAAGGTTGGGGGTTCGAGTCCCCACGGGGTTGTCACTGTCCCCCCAGTGCAGCTAACTGGGTTATCAAAGGCGGGCCATGTCTCTCACTGTCTATGGTGAGAGGCATGTAAAAGAACCATCGCTGACTTTCATAAAGAGTAGCTGCAAAGTCGTCAGCGTGTTTCTGTCCCTTGCTAAAAGGGTTGTGACAGGAAGGGCATCCGACGTAAAAACCTCTGCCAAATCAAACGTGCGAATCAGATGATTCGCTGTGGCGACTCCCGAGTAAAAGGGAAAAAGCCGAAAGGAAGACAGACAGACAGTCATTTAAAACATAATGTTCTATAATGAAGTCCACAATCCTGAACTGGTTTTGAACTGAAAGCCACTTGGTGCTCTATGCCTTGCAGATAGAATACATATCCGATAAGAGGGAGTGGAATATCTGTTTTATTTTGTTCAAACTCACTGGTTTATCAGGGTTTTTAATCAAATTTTTTTAAATTATGAAATAACAATTCTGAATATCAAATATTTCACTGTAGAGCCAGGTAGTGTAGAGTCAATAAAGTTAAGTTTGGTGGTTATAGTTACCCTTTACTTCTCACTCACTTGCTCATTTGCCAATCTGCTTAATCCTACCATGGTCGCAGCGATCTGGAACCCATCTCGGCTGACAGGGCAAAGGAGGCGTACACCCTGAACAGCTCGCCAGACAATCGCAGGGCCAACACGCATACCCATTTACACCTATAAACCACAGTTAGGGCCAATTTGAAACAGTCGTTTAGCCTAACATTCACATCTTGTAACCTGACTGTGGGAGGAAACCGGAGTACAGTACTCGAATGAAACCCATACAACCGTGGGGAGAGTATACAAACTCCACACACAAACACCCTTTTCCAGTCCAGGACTTAAACCTCGGACCTTCTTGCTGTGAGGTGGATATGCTATCCACTACATCACCATGCGACCCCACCTTCAACTCTTCTAACAAAATACATTACCATCAAATATTCTAATTATTTTGACCTTTGTTTCTTTTTCTGGACCAAGACTAGAATGAAGGGAAGAGTTAGCTGGCTAGTGTTAGCATGCTGACCCTAAGAAGCTAAGTTAGAATGGAGTCTTACCCGCTAACTTCCCTTCCATGGTGACCAGCATTATGTGCTGCCAAGGACTATAGGCCTGTTTCTCACAGCAGTACAATAAATTCAGTTTGGAGGGTATGGCTTCCAATTCTAAAAAAGAAAAATGCATCCTTGTGATCAAATGCTCTCATTCCAAAAGCTGGTGCCTTTTGTAGAATAGGTCTAGAAATAGTGGAAGCAGCCGTGATGATCATCTCTGTGTGACCTTTCCTTATTCTTTTTTAAATAGTGATACCTACTAATAGCATATGAAGTGCTATCCTAGTAGCCAATCAGAATGTACTATTGCTCCTTCCCTGTGGATACTGATAGAACTATATGAATTATTCAACAGCTGAAGAAATGCTGAGAAAACATGGAGAATAATACATGTGTTTTGGCATTCTGAGCTTGTACAGTTGCTGCTTACTACTCCCTTCGAACTGCATTTATTTCTGGTGGTAATTATTCTCTCATGTTTTTTTTTCCCCCACTCATTATGCTTTCACCAGCCTTTTGTTATTCATGACCTGGATACACTACAGCAGGCACAGCCTGTTCTGGTCACCCAGATGTTGAGTGAGGGAAAAGGGGACTTTGCACTTATTGATCACGGGCAGGAGACCGAGGATCGCCTCTTCCACTGCTGTCAGTACATCTCGGTTGAAACAGTCACGCAACTCACTGAGTTTGCCAAGGCTGTGCCTGGCTTCTCAAATCTTCACCTCAATGACCAGGTGACACTGTTGAAGTATGGAGTTCATGAGGCTTTCTTTGCCCTGCTGGCCTCATGCATGAACAAGGATGGAATGCTGGTGGCACGGGGCAGTGGCTTTATTACCCGTGAGTTCTTTAGGAGCCTCCGCAAACCATTCAGTGACATGATAGAGTCCAAGTTCCAGTTTGCCATGCGATTTAATGCTCTTGAGCTGGATGACCGTGACCTGGCACTGTTTGTTGCTGCAATTATCTGCTGTGGAGGTAAGTCTTCGAGTAGGGGCTTTATATTTAATCAAACACTCACTCACTCGCCGGACCACTTAAACCTACTGTCAGGTACCCTGGAATGATGAACCACCAGGCCGTCACAGTGCTATATATATATATATGTATATATATATATATATATATATATATATATATGTATGTGTATATATATATATATATATATGTATGTATATATATATATATATATATATATATATATATATATATATATATATATGTATATATATATATATATATATATATATATAGATAGATAGATATAGGCAGAGAGAGAAGAACAAAGGCATAAGTCTAGGACTGAGAGTAGGGACTTTGAATGTTGGAAATATGGCAGGAAAAGGTAGAGAGCTGGCTGACATGATGCAGAGGAGGAAGGTGGACATACTGTGTGTTCAGGAGACCAGGTGGAAAGGTAGCAAGGATAGAAGCTTAGGAGTGGGGTTTAAGCTGTTTTTTTCATGGTGTGGATGGGAAGAGAAATGGAGTAGGAGTCCTCTTGAAAGAGGAGTTATGTTCTAGAAGTTAAAAGAGTGTCAGACAGAGTGATGAGTCTCAAGTTAGAAATTGAAGAGAAGGAGAGATTCTGGAGTGAGTTTGATGAAGTAATGCAGACTACCCCCAGAGGTGAAAGTGGTCATTGGTGCAGACTTCAATGGACATGTTGTTGCAGGCAACAGAGGGGATGGGGACGAGGAAGTGATGGGGAAGATTTGGTAGGTTTGGTTTGGTAGGGTGAGATGGAGGCACATGATTCGCTGTGGCGACCCCTGAAAGGAAAAGAAGAAGACATATATGCATACATTTTATATATATGTATATATATACACATACATTTTATATATATGTATATATATATATATGTATGTGTGTGTGTGTGTGTGTGTGTGTGTGTGTGTGTGTGTGTGTGTGTGTGTATATATATATATATATATATATATATATATATATATATATATATATAGTATATACACACACACACACAGGGATCCCTCACTTTCCGAGGTTAATTGGGACCGAGATCCCCACACAACCACCAAAATCAGCGAAGTAGGAACCCCCCCACCCACACCCCGACCGACATACGTACATGTATATGTGTATATAATATCAATAAATATAAATAAATACATATTCAATGCTATAAATGCTTAAAATATCAATTAATTTAAACATTAAAAAATAATGCATAAGATGTAAATAAAATATAAATACACACACATACAGACGCATGTGCATGGAAAATGGAGTCCCTGGATAAAACCCATGCATTCTCAGAGAGAACATGCCAACTCCACACAGAATCGTCTGAACCCAGGACGTCCTTGCTGTGGGACAGTAATAATAGCAGTAACAATAATAACAACTATGCCACAGTGCTGCATGGTTTATATTTACAGAAATTAAAATTATGTTTATAATCTCAGGGCAATGTTGCCTCTCAGGTCCTTCCAGATGATTAAGTTTATTACTTATTATTATTATTAATTGATATATGTCCCTTGTTCTACGTGTGCAAACCTGAAGACAAAAAAAATATTTTGGCAAGAAAAGCCATTGCTATATTAAAACATTTTTAGTGAAGTGTGTACTGTGTCCCCATCCTTTACTGCTGTTTTGGCTGCACAGAGCACCCACACATTTTTGGACAGGTGGTTCAACTATTATGGCTGATACAGTTGATTACATTTAACAAAAAAATCTGTAAATAAACTGTTGTAATTGCATCTGATTTCTAGCTTTAATTCAACTATCTGCTGACTATGCAACCTGTATTTTTTTACCACTGTGAAACAAGATGCCCATAATAAATACGACTACCTTATTAAATCTTTCAATCAGAATTGTATCACCTTCACTCTCCTCAGGTCCAGTTAAACTGAACCCCGACTATTGATTATTGTACATTTTATGAGAACTTAATGAGCTGCAAGTACAGTATAAGCAATGTGTGAGGCCTTTCCTTCTCTGCTTTATTCATCTCCAGCACTGAGTGGGTGTTTCAATAAGGTTACATAATGATAGCCAGGCTCTGAGTGTATTTGCCAGTTTTCTCTCCCCCCTCCTTCAGCAAAAATATCCACAGATTCCAAGAGTGTTTACTCCAGCTGTAGCCCAGAGGGTTTTGTATGGCTTATAAATCTAACTGCAGCCTGCTGCATGCTCATTCTGTCTTTCACAAGGATCACTATTTAAGATATCATGCATTACAATCTATATGTAGACATTAATATACCATTAGAAATGGTGTTGAGTGTTTCTCTTACCCTGTTTTCATATTTTGCTCTGTCTTTTGTTACTCTGCAACAACCGCCCCCCCCCTTCCCCACCCCCAACTCTTGCAGACCGACCAGGACTCGAAAACGTGTCACATGTCGAATGCATTCAAGAAAGTATCATTCATGCTCTACAGCTCCATCTGCAGACCAACCACCCTGACAACACCTTGCTGTTTCCCAAACTCCTACAGAAACTTGCTGATCTTCGACAAGTGGTTACAGAGCATGCCCAGTTGGTCCAGGACATTAAGGAAACACAGGACACCTCTCTCCATCCATTACTGCAGGAAATTTATAAGGACATGTACTGAAATTGAACTAAAAGTTGGAGTTGATGGTGTAGCTAGATGTGTGATTAGACTATCTACACATTATGTCCTCTAGATTTTGGTCTACAACAAGTGAATTAACTGATTCATCTGCTGTGTGTAAACTTTGATTGTACACCAATACACACCCCTCTTGGTAAAATGTTCAAGGCTGTATTTGTATATAGTGCCTCCGATGCCACAAGTTGTGGATTCACTTCAGGGAACGGTAACGTTGAGTGCAATCGGTTTGCATAGGCTTAAATTTTACTAGTAACCAGATTTTTTTTTTTCTGGCCTCATAGATGTTTGTATTTTAATTATTGTAATTAATTTCTGGCCCACTTTTCTCTGTAATAACTGTACATTTTCCATTGTCAAACCTAAACTGCTTTTAGATTTCCTTATTTTTAACATTGGCGCCAACTAGCCTAATCTTTCCCTGTTGTCCTGACTCACCTGTTATAAAACATCATTTAATATACATCTTTATTCAGATCGTATTTCGAGCTCAATGCACAAATCCTCTGTAAATTTCTGTAAATGTTTGATTCTTTATATGTAAATTTTGTAAATTCTTTACTTGTAAATTATAGATTCTTGATATAAAATTATGTAGAGTGTAAAATAGATAATTACTGTATAATTTTCTTCCATAAAAAGTGACACAGGGGACTTGCATATAAACTTTTGGACTGTTGCACTCAGCTGCGTATAAGTATTTCGAAATTCAAGTAAACTGAAAGGATATTTTCCAGTTATTTTTTTCTGCAAGCAGTATATACTACATGGAAAATGTTCTGTTCTGATTTCTGTCTAAATATCAAGTGATTTTTTTTTTTTTTTTTTGCGCAATACGAGAGCCACACAATCCTCATGTTGGACCAATAGCTTATTTTAAATGGCATAAAGAAAGATGTAAAGTAGTTTTGTATTAAAATGTACATAATTCATAGCACTCCACATCCCATTTAACAATGAATGTTATTTATTTTTGAAAACAAGAAACTTTTGTTCGAAAAGGAGTATTACTTTCTGATGATCTAGATTAAGGTAAAAATTAGACTGCCAGACTTTTGTGTGACAATTTTATTTACAGTCATGCTCAGCAATTACACACAAGTATACAAGCAGACAGAAAGGTAGCCTAATGGATAGACCATTGTAGCCTCACAAAAAGAAGTTTCTGGGATTGCACCCCATTGCCAGCAAGGGTGTCTAGTATGAAAGTATGCATTGCGGTAGAAACCACAAAAGTGTGTTCTGTGGGTCATGGTGGCAGAATGGATCTGAGTCAATGAGTCAAAGTATTTGAGTGTTCTGTGTATCAGGAATCATATTGTAAACCTACTCAGGGAATTGCATTATAATAGGTTGCTCGTTACACTATAATAGCAGGTATACTACACTATAAGCACTTATTTTGAGGAAATTGTTTATAATTTTGTTCTTTATGGAAAATGAAAACTTGTTTTTGGAATGGGAACATTGGTGAAACTGATTAATGCGACTAATAGAGTAGTTTTATATTCTTAGTTACTATAATTTAAAAATTGGGCTGCATCAAAAATCAACAAATAAAAAATATATGTACATGCATACTACTATTAATAAAGGTGATTTTTTTTCATTTGAAAAGGTGTAAGTGAATGTCTGTTCCAGCTGCCTGTGTGAGGGTTTTTTTTTCTGATTTTGCAGATTTACTTTTGCCTCAAAAGTCTGACAGAAATTTTCAAATGATTTATATGACATGTAAACGACATACTTCCGGGGAACTATGTTATAAGAAACAGTGTAGGTTTTTGCTGATTTGCCAAATAACATGTCATACATGCTGCTGCTGCATCTCCAAGGCTTCAGCTCTGTCCAAGCAGTCATTCATAAGTTCTTGAATCTTCAGCCTGGCATGCCGGTACACAGGTTTTGGCAGATTCTTCAGGATAGCTGCCACCCAACTGGTGAAACTCGCCCTTTCGGATTCATCGGCCATCATCACTTCCCTTCTCTGGTTCACCAGCAGTTCGGCTGCTGCTAGAATCCTGTTTGTGCTGTCGTCAAGGGTGGACATATCGGATCCAGACTTTGGCTTCCCACAGCTGGCCTGAGTTAAGGTGCAGGTGGATACCGGTGTAATAGGCATTGCGGTGAGGGGTGTGATGGGTGTTGGCTCTTCTATTGCTGCCAGCTGGAGGTCGAGGGGTGGTATGTCTTCTGTCCCCTCTGACGTTGATGGCATGGGAGGATCTCCAGTGGTCATGGATGTAGAAGCTCCGGAGCCAGCTGCAGCAGCAATCTTGGCCTTCAGAGACACAACATTCCTCCTCTGTACCTCTACAATGTGTGGACAGAGGAAGCTAAAACTGTCATAGATCCACCCATCCCTCTGAGACATGTTCATGTCAGCTTGTCTCGACTTCCAACGTCTCAGTTTCCCCAGCCTCGTCCGCACACTGTGGAACCACTGCCTCAGTTCATCGTCAGTCTTCCCCATACGTGACGCCTGATCAGCCCAGAGTTTGGCCTTCACGTGTTTGTCTGTCCAGGATCTGAGCTTCTTGTTATACAGGCACTCGTTCGCCCTGATGAACTCCACCATCAGCTGTTCTTCATCATCTTTGAGTTTTATATATACTCTGGGCTTCTTACTTGGGGCAGCGGCGACATCGGTGTCAACGACAAAGGCAACATCAGATTTAGCATCAATATCGACTTCCGAAACATGAACAGGGTGTTCTACTTCTGGGGTTTCTGGTGTGGGAAACCTTGGTCCGCTTGGTAGTCTTCCTCTTGGATTTCGGCATTCTGTACTGTAGTGTTGCATTGGAAATGAATGGTACACTGTCTTCCGCGCCCGAATTTATAGTAGAAAAGCAAGTTACGTGAATGTTCCGCACATTCCAAACATTCCGTGCTGTCCGCAACTATTCCATGTCCCTTCCGTACATTCCGTGATCATTCCGCGCTGTTCGGTGCAATGGTCATGGGTATTACGCTGTCTTCCGTGGTTATTCCCTATCGATTCCGTACCTTTCGTCCGGGAGCACAAGTATACCGTGGTTATCCGTGCATGAACGCGACTGTTCCGTAGCCAGTTCCAGTATTTTAACCATACGGAAGGGGAGGGAAAACTTGCGGAACACTTCCGGAACACTTGCGGTATAACAGGAAGAACTACAAACCATTTGCGGAAATGACGATGTGTTTACGGAAGGACTACAGAATGGTCTTTGACTCCACAGATCACTCACGGAATTTTCTTCCTTGAACGTGCATAAGAAAATAAATGTATTGATTAATGCAATATAATTATTGCACTGTGGTGCTCTGACGAGTCTGTAAGGTATACAGTAGTTGTTTTCATTTTTTTAATCAGGCGTAATAGCTGCCCTTTATGAAGGACGTGTTTCAAAGGGTCCTTGTGTTTAACAGTTTTCGCGCCTCCACAGAACATCAGAACAGAGGAAACATTCACAAAATAGAATATCTCGTATTTAGTATTTTTTTTAAATTATTTTAGGAAATATGAGTACCATGACTATTCTGTCATAGTTTTATTCTCTAAACCTTTAGGAATATATTGTTATAATCATTGTCATCTTATTTTTTCAGTGTTTTATAGGTAGTCCGTGTTAGGCTGTGGTTGAACCGTTGGTCAGCTAGCTAGCCAGCTACCTAATTTGCTAGCATTATCCCAAATGTATTAATTCTTTAAAACTTTAAAGCAAAGCATTTCTTTAGTTGCTGTTAAAGAAGTCTGGAGCAATGACTGGTGAGTTCTGCAAAACAATTTTGGATGACACGATCTGACTGTTGTCTTTTGAATCTTGTTTTGAAATCCTTAACTCACATTTTCATTATTTGTGATCTGGATATACAATGAACCTCGTCTCGAATGCTGCTGATGTAGTAATAATTTATTATTTATATTTATAAATCTCATGCTTGATATTATTGCTTGCACAGCTGCACCGACTGTTCGGGTAAATGCATATCCTAAACAGTGGTGGTCTAGTGGTATAGGGCGCAGGATCGTTGAACCAAAGGTTGGGGGTTCGAGTCCCCACAAGGTTGTCACTGTCCCCCCCCAGTGCGGCTAACTGGGTTATCAAAGGCGGGCCATGTCTCTCACTGTCTATGGTGTGAGGCATGTAAAAGAACCATTGCTGACTTTCGTCAAGAGTAGGCTGCAAAGCCGCAGCGTGTTTCTGTCCCTTGCTAAAAAGGGTTGTGACAGGAAGGGCATCCGACGTAAAAACCTCTGTCAAATCAAACGTGTGAATCAGATGATTCGCTGTGGCGACTCCCGATAAAAAGGGGAAAATCCGAAAGACAGAAAGAAAACGGTACAGTATATCAGGGGTCCCCAACCCCCAGTCCACGGACCGATACCGGTACGCAGCTAGGTTGGTACCGGTCCGCAAAAAGAAAAAATTAATTATTTTCTGTTTTATTTATTATTTTTATTTTTGAAAAATCTTTTATTTTGACGGCACATGAACAGGCGAGTTGGACATGTTTCAAACAATATCGGGGATTTTGCGTGAGACTGAGCCTTCATTCTGCCAGCTGGTGCATCATCACCTGTGTTTTTTTTTTGTTTGTTTTTTTTAAAGAAGAACTCACGCTCTACTTCTCAACCAACTTTATTTCAGCTGTTGAAAAATGACATTCATGGAGTGCTTATTATTATTATTATTATTATTATTAACAAAAATAATAATTTATATAATTAAATAAATTATATTTACAATATAAACAATCTATGACACCGGTCTGCGTTAAATTGTCAAGTGTCGACCGGTCCGCAGTGATAAAAAGATTGGGGACCCCTATATGTCTGTCTTCCTTTCGGCTTTTTCCCTTTTACTTGGGAGTCGCCACAGCGAATCATCTGATTCGCACGTTTGATTTGGCAGAGGTTTTTACGTCGGATGCCCTTCCTGTCACAACCCTTTTAGCAAGGGACAGAAACACGCTGACGGCTTTGCAGCCTACTCTTTATGAATGTCAGCGATGGTTCTTTTACATGCCTCTCACCATAGACAGTGAGAGACATGGCCCGCCTTTGATAACCCAGTTAGCTGCACTGGGGGGGGGGGGTGCAGTGACAACCTTGTGGAGAGTGGGACTTGAACCCTCAACCTTTGGATCAGCGATCCAATGCCCTAGACCACATGACATGCATTAAAAGGCCGACTGTAATTCCTGGTTATGATTTGTGTGAATTCGAGCAGCTGAGGATGAAAACCTGAACATGCTGCTCTCTTTATTTGAGGAGAGTAATAATGATCAGGATCCCGAGAACTCGTCCAAAGAAACTGAAGATAACCTAGATGGACTGTTTGATGATGACGATGATGAGGAAGCTGGTGAAGGGTATGTTGAGCCGGAGGATGATGAGGATGCGATGTTGGAGAACAAGGACACAAGAGTGGAAAATGATCACAACAGATCCAAGGAGGACCTGGAAGGTGAGATTTGCTCCATTCAGTGACGAGCCTTTTTCCTCACTACAGATTTGCATTGCTCTTAATGTTCTGTGTAAGTAAATCATGATTTGAATGCAGGGCGGTGCACAATAGTTAACAATTACAGTGATACCTCATGGCCCCATTTCACTGGAGCGCGGAATGCGATGATCGTGGCGGAAAGGCGCGGAACACACTCTACGGAGGAGCTTCGGCATTTTAACATGGAAAATGGGTCAAAATCGTACGGAAAATTATACATTCGGAACACTTTCGGAACGTTCACAACATGTGTGGAACAGGCACGGAAAGCCCACGGTACGATATAGGAATACATGCGGAAAAATGCACGGATTACCTTCGGAACCAGTGCGAATAGACACGGATTGCAAAGGAAGACTTTCAGATAATTCATGGCTCGTTCACGGAAAGCACGAAACACTCGAGGAATGACTATGGCACTACTCCATTTTAGAAGGAAGACCTTTGAAATGATTGCGGAACACGCGGAATAAAAGCGGAAAATTTACGTTCAAGACGGAATGACTGAGGAATACCCGGTGTAACCACGTTTCAATCCGGAAAAATCTGCAAAGATCAAAGGATTTGCACCTGATTCCGCTTATAAATATGTGGATTCGAACAAGTAAACTCGTTCTGCCAAATAGCTTATATATAATACAATAATATACAACAATGTATATAAGGGGTCGGGAACCTATGGCTTGCGAGCCAGATGTGGCTCTTTTGATGACTGCATCAGGCTCTCAGATAAATCAGATTGCCTTTCTTAACAGAATAACTAATAATACTTTCGCTGTCATTTAAATAAAAATACAGAAAAAGCCATCAAATAAAACAGAAATAATTCTCACACATTTTAATCTATACATCTATTTTCGACTCCACTTGTCGCTGTGCCGTGCAGCGGAGAGCCAATCCTTTCTGTACTGAAGTGTGCGAGAGGGTCTGATACCTTGAAACTCTAATTTTATTGGATTATATGCAACAGTGTGAGTTGTTTTTGGGTGAAGAGGTAAATTTACCTTGTTTTTGATCAGCTCGTTTGTGCAGAGTGAACCCTTTCAACCAAGAAGGTGGCGAAAAGGAAAAAAAAGATGAGGAGTACAATCACTAAGTGAAGATTTGGAAAGACTTGCATGAAGCCAAGCAGAGCTGGCAACCAGCGGATTTTCAAAACTTAGAATGTGCTTCCTGTCACATACCAAACACCACAGCGTGTGAGTCTTGCCGTATTGACCATATTTGGCTCTACATAATAAGCCCTGCATTATACAATAGCTTAGTCTATTTGATGGCCAGGTAAAAAGAAAAATCCCTAGTGCTTCATATCAAGGCGTTAGCTTGAGATGTGGTGAAGAAGATTTCTGTTCTTCTCCCTTCAGGTTGGTTCATCTATTCAGTGTGTGGTGCGTTTCAGAGCATCATCCAGGCTTTATTCCGACTCCCCAATCCCTCTGATCGAGTCCGTTCTGGATGAACGCATGCACTTGAGCCCGTGTTTAAAAGACGCACTGATCTTTGAACCCCGCTTTGTATTTGCTTGATCATTTATTATAAGGCGGCGCGTGCAGCGTGCTCTCTACTCCATCCGGGCGCACATGATCATCGGCATGAGGAGGATGATCATGCAGACCAGATCGAAGTCTCAAGCAAACCACAATCAGCAGTGGATCAGTGAATCAGAAGAAGGTGAAATACTCACAGTGTGCCATAGATGGACTTTCAATCGAGTAAATGAGCAACTCAGTTCACTGATTTTGACCATACAGAAGAGGAGGGGAGACTTGTGAATGAGTTAAGGAACACTTGCGGTATAAAAGGAAAGATCACGAAACCAAAGGGAACACTCTCTGAAAATTTTTCCGTAAACGTGCTTTTCAAAAGCACGTTCACCGAAGATTTTGGTCTGCCGGAAGTGGAGGAACACATTTGAAATCATACGGAATGACACGAAAGATGAGGGAATAACTGAGAAATGTTTGAGGATGACAACATTTTTGCTTTCGCAAGTCTTCCGCGCGCCAGTGAAATGGGGGGTATCAGCTAACGGATTTAATCTGTTTTGATGGCAAGTTCATAAGTATGGTAAGTTCATTTTATTTATATATATATATATATATATATATATATATATATATATATACACATACACACACACACATTTCTATACACACAGTGGTACCTCAATTTACGAAATGAACCCTTCTGGAAGTGGTTTCGTAACCTGGATTTTTCGTAAGTTGAACCGCATTTTACATGTAAAATGTGTGATTCGATCCAAGACACCCAATACTATCCCCTAAACACTTGAAAAATTATCAAAGCATACCTTTTAAGGCCTCCTTCTGCTTCAATATCGTACCGATGGTAGACGGGTTTGGCCATATTCCTTTGCGATATCACTCAGCCGCATACCACGAGCCCACGTCTTTTCACTTGCACCGGGCATCACACACTCGTGTGTGTTGACCATGTCTTCTTAGCAGAGGTATAATCTTACAAATGTTTATGCAAGGTTAAAAGCCTGAGCCAAAAAATAAAGTTGCAATGAGTACACTCAAAAAAACTCATGAAACAACAGTAACTCTGTCCCTTACACGAAAAGCATTATGGGAGCTTCAGCTCCATAATAGCCAATGCGAGGGAGCTGCATCATCCCTCCTAGCCAATGGCAGGCCAGCGGGGTGGGATGTTGGGGGAGAGCCAATGGGAGGGAGCTGCGTCA
The DNA here is from genome assembly GCA_024760905.1 of Plotosus lineatus. NCBI lineage: Eukaryota > Metazoa > Chordata > Actinopteri > Siluriformes > Plotosidae > Plotosus > Plotosus lineatus. Next base: position 19,402,968 of record CM045733.1, read on the forward strand.
TCTCTCCGAGCCAATGGAAAGCCAACGGGGTGGGATGTTGGGAGATAGCCAATGGGAGGCCAGCGGGGTGGGGTGGGTGTTGGGAGCTCAACATGGGAGAGCTTGTTGGGAGAGCAACTTGTTTGAAATTTTGAGATGGCGCTTTCGTAACATGAAATTGTTTCATATCCAGAGACAAAAATTTTAGGAAAATGTTTTTCGTTACCTGGATTTTTTTGTTTGCTGGGGCTTTCGTAAGTTGAGGTTCCACTAATATAATATATATATATATATATATATATATATATATATATATATATATATATATATACATACATACACACACACAGGAGGGATCCCTCACTTTCCGCGGTTAATTGGGACCAAGATCCCCACGCGACCATCGAAATCCGTGAAGTAGGATCACCCCCTCCACCACTCGAATGACTTATACGTACATGTATATGTGCATATAATATCAATAAATACATATTCAATGCTGCAAATGCTTATAATAACAATTAAACATACAATGTAAGTATTGTAAAAATAACATGAGATGTAAATTAAAGATAAATACAGATGCTCACAACTCACCATTCGTTTTGCAAACATCCGGAGATACCAACAAAGGTCGAAAGTGAAATGAAATTGAAGAACAAGTATGAATAGAAATGAATTAAAATCTTCAGAAAGATGGATCATAAATATAAGTATGAAATATGATCAAACATTATCCTGAGGTACACTTAATACTCGGCGGGGCGTGGCTGCGCTCTTATGCAACAATGTATCCAGTTTTGATGGGAGATTTTGGGTGTTTTTTGTTTTGTGTTGGTTTAGGGTTTTTTTTTTTTTTTTTTTTTTTTTGCATAATTGGCCTTGTTTTTAACATATTCCTTGACTTTTCCACCTATTCTTCCTTAATTTTACCTCATTTTTAAATTCGATGAATATGCTCCCCAACTTACGTTCATCCGTTTTACATTTTTTCCATTTTACTTTTTTTTTCCCCCAAGTCAAATTTTGAGTTTAGACGTGCCGATGTAGTACGCTGACGTAATGACGCAATGACGTAATGACGCAATGACGCTGCATACATTGTTTACAAACGACAGACTGAACGTGCCCCTTTTTCTTCCCAGTTCAGTGTATGTTTATATATACTAGTCCTTCTCAAAAATTAGCATATTGTGATAAATTTCATTATTTTCTGTAACGTACTGATAAAAATTAAACTTTCATATATTTTACATTCATTGCACACCAACTAAAATATTTCAGGTCTTTTATTGTTTTAATACTGATGATTTTGGCATACAGCTCATGAAAACCCAAAATTCCTATCTCAAAAAAATTAGCATATTTCATCCGACCAATGGGAAAAAAAGTGTTTTTAATACAAAAAAAGTCAACCTTCAAATAATCATGTTCAGTTATGTACTCAATACTTGGCCTTCTGGACAGCAGTCAGGTCGGCAATCTTACCCATGATTGCGGTTTTGAGTATTGAACCAGGCTGGGAGTTTTTAAAAGCCTCAGGAATCTTTTGCAGGTGTTTCGAGTTAATTGGTTGATTCAGATGATTAGGTTAATAGCTCGTTTAGAGTACCTTTTCATGATATGCTAATTTTTTGAGATAGGAATTTTGGGTTTTCTTGAGCTATATGCCAAAATCATCAGTATTAAAACAACAAAAGACCTGAAATATTTCAGTTGGTGTGCAATGAATCTAAAATATATGAAAGTTTAATTTTTATCAGTACATTACAGAAAATAATGAACCTTATCACAATATGCTAATTTTTTGAGAAGGACTAGTATATATAAAATCAGTTATATAGCTTGTTACCCTTGTGTTAAGACGTCGTCTCTGTGATCTTTGTGTTTACGCTGTTTTGCGGACTTTTGTAACCCTAAGCAAATATGGTTGGTCAGAAGCGTAAGCCTACAAGCATACACAGAGATGAATTAACTATCTGCTCAGATCGGCGAAGTCTACCATGCATACTCAGTTAAGCAAAGAGAGTTGTAAAATGAATGAAAACCCAAATCTAGAGAGAACTCTCCGCTCTGCTGTAGTGCATCAGTGCAGGCTAAGTTCTAAACGATTTCAACGGCGCACTTGCACACTTGAAAGACTCGAAGTCCGTATAACCCACAGTAAATACACTACTTTCGCAAGTAGACTACTTTCGGTATTGAGCACCTCACATGTTATAAGTGTTGATTGGCTGTTTTAAGGTAAAGTGTAAAGTAAAGTGTAAATGTAAAGTGACTTGTTATGAATAAAATTGAAATGAATGTGAATATTATTTGATGTATTTGATATTATTTTACAATGTTATGCTTATAATAATTGATTTAGGGGTGTTTTATGAGATATGGTAATGGTATTTATGGATGTATAGTACAGTATGAGCGTCATCTGTCACACGTCATACATCATTGTAACAACTTGCGTTCACTTTCAACTTGCGTTCGGTTGTCCGGAACCAATTAGAAACGTAAGTCGGGGAGCGTCTGTACTTCTTCTTTTCCTTTCGGATTTTCCCTTCAGGTGTCGCCACAGCGAATCATCTGCCTCCATCTCACCCTATCCTCTGCATCTTTTACTCTTACTCCAAGTACCTTCATTTCCTCCTTCACCACATCCATAAATCTTCTCTTTGGTCTTCCTCTAGGCCTTCTGCCTGGTAGTTCCAACCTCAGCATCCTAGGAGCATGATGCTCACTATCCCTCCTCTATACATGTCCAAACCATCTCAATCTAGCCTCTCTGACTTTGTTTCCAAAACGTCTTACATGTACTGTCCCTCTGATGTACTCATTCCTGATCCTATCCATCCTTGTTACTCCCAAAGAGAACCTCAACATTTTCATCTCTGCTACCTCCAGCTCTGCCTCCTGTGTTTTCCCCAGTACCACTGTTCCTAAACCATACAACATCGTTGGCCTCAACTCGGTCTTGTACACTTTTCCTTTCATTCTGGCCGATACCTTCCTATCACACATCGCACCGGATACTTTTCTCCAACTATTCCAACCTGCTGCACACGCTTCACCTCACTTCCACACTTTCCATTGCTCTGGACTGTTGGGCCTAAGTACTTAAAATCCGCCACCTTCTTTATTTCTGCTCCCTGTAACCTCACCGTTCCTCTTGGGTCCTTGTCATTCACACACGTGTATTCTGTTTTACTGAGGCTAAACTTCATTCCTCTCCTTTCCAGGGCATACCTCCACCTGTATAGATTTTTCTTCACTTGTTCTCTGCTCTCACTACAGCTCAAAATGTCATCTGCAAACATCATAGTCCATGGAGATTCTTGTCTCACTTCGTCTGTCAGCCTGTTCATCACCACAAGAAGGGACTCAGAGCTGACCTATGATGCAGTCCCACCTCCACCTTGAACTGTTCTGTCACACCAACAGCACACCTCACCACTTACATCTCTTACATCTCACATGCATGTGCTGCACCACTCAAACATACTTCTTTGCCACTCGAGACTTCCTCATGCAATACTGTACCACAGTTCCTCTCTCGGCACCCTGTCATATACTTTTTCCAGATCCACAAAGGCACAATGCAGCTCCTTCTGACCTTCTCTGTACTTCTCTGTTAACATCCTCAAAGCAAACATTGCATCTGTGGTACTCTTTCTTGGCATGAAACTAAACTGTTGTTCACAAAAGCTGACCTCTGCCCATTATCTAGCTTCCACTATTCTTTCCCATAACTTCATTGTATGGCTCATCAACTTTATCCCTCTGTAGTTGCCACAACTCTGCACGTCTTCCTTGTTCTTAAAAATGGGCACAAGCACACTTCTCCTCCATTCCTCCGGCATCCTCTCACTCTCTAAGACCTTGTTGAATGTTCTTGTCAGAAAATCTACTGCGACCTCTCCTAGATACTTCCATACCTCCACCGGTATGTGATCAGGACCAACTGCCTTCCACTCTTCATCCTCTTCAATGCCCTCCTCACGTCACCCTTACTAATCTTTGCTACTTCCTGGTCCTCAACAGTGACCCCTTCTACTCTTTTCTCTCTCTTTCATTTTCCTCATTCATCAGCTCCTCAAAGTACTCTTTCCATCTTCCCAGCACACTTCTTTCATCAGTCAATACATTTCCCTCTCTGTCCTTAATCACTCTAACTTACTGCACGTCCTTCCCATCTCTATTTCTCTGCTGTATCAACCATAATAAATCATTTTTTCTCTTCTTAGTGTCCAACCTATCATACAAGTCATCATACGCCCCTCTGTTTGGCCTTTGACACCGCTACCTTCTTACTCTTTTCGGTCCTCTGAATGTCCTGCTTCATCTTAGCTAGCCTCTTCCTTTTTTTCATACTCCTGCACTTCCTCATTCTACCACCTTTTGTCTACTTTCCTTCCACAGGGCATACCAAGTACTCTCCTACCTGTCTCCCTGATCACATTAGCTGTAGTGGTCCAGTCATCTGGAAGCACATCCTGACCACCCAAAGCCTGTTTCAGCTCCTCCTTGAAGACAACACGACACTTCCTCTTTCACCTTCCACCACTTTGTCTTCTGCTCTGCCTTTGCCTTCTTCACATTCCTCACCATCAGCATCATCCTACACACCACCATTCTATGCTGTTTGGCAACACTCTCACCCGCTACTGCTTTGCAGTCACTGACTTCCTTCAAATTACATCACCTGCACAAGATGTAGTCTACCTGTGTGCTCCTACCTCCGCTTTTATAAGTCACCCTATGCTCCTGTCTCTTCTGGAAGAAAGTATTTACCACAGCCATTTCCATCCTTTTTGCAAAATCTACCAACATCTGTCCTTCTGTGTTCCTGTCCTGGATACCAAACCTGCCCATCACTTCCTCGTCCCCTCTGTTGCCCGCATCAACATGTCCAATGAAGTCTGCACCAATGACCACTCTTTCATCTCTGGGGGTACTCTGCATCACTTCATCTAACTCCCTCCAGAATCTCTCCTTCTCTTCTAGCTCACATCCTGCCTGTGGGGCATAAGCACTAACAACATTGAACATCACACCTTCAATTTCTAACTCGAGACTCATCACTCTGTCTGACAATTTTTTCACTTCTTGAACATTCCTGACCAATCCCATCCACATCGTGATAAAACAGCTTAAACCCTGCTCTTAAGCTTCTAACCCTGCCACCTTTCCATCTGGTCTCTTGAACACACAGTATGTCCACCTTCTTCCTCTGCATCACGTCAGCCAGGTCTCTAGCTTTTCCTGTCATAGTTCCAACATTCAAAGTCCCTACTCTCAGTCCTAAACTTATGCCTTTCCTCTTCTCTCTCTGCCTACGGACACGCCTCCCGCCTCTCCTTCTTCAACCTCCTTCTTCGTCCAACAGTACTTCAATTTCCACCAGCACCCTGTTGGTTGACAGTACTGATGGCAGTCATTGTTAACCCGGGCCTCGACCAATCCGGTATGAAATTTGTATTGATGGTTCGCATTCTGTATTTTGGCAAAAGTTTAATGCCTTTCCTGTCGCCACCCTCTCAAACGGCCTATCAGGTGCAAATTTCTGTTAATTTCTATACCATTCATGTATGTGATTTCTTAATGGTGCCATTTTTCACACCAGATGAGTTGAGGCGCATGCAAGAGAAGATGCAAAAGCTACAGCAGCAACTGGAGGCGTCACAAAACTGTAAGGATATCTCCCATCCTAAGCATAGAGCAGAAATCACTGCTTCACAAAGTCATACAAGCATCAAGATTTCAGCAGCAAATAAGAAGAACAAGAAGGCTCTGATCTCACCTCAGCAGACCAGTAGACAACTCACATCAAATCAGAGCAGTAAGACATCAGAGAGAGCAGCTACAGGGATCTCCACACCTTCGTTTTCAGCAGCAGAACTAAGTGAGAAAGGGCAGAACAAGCAGAGGGCTGCACTCCAACCCAAAGCAGGTGGAACATTTTTAAAATCAGCTCTCCTCTCATTCAGCTACATACAGTGCATGTCTGGGCTGGGGTGGGGGGCATGTTGTGTGAGCTTGAGGTGCATGTTCACGCACGATTAACAGTACAATAGACAATAACAGTCAGGATAAATACTAACAATAATGATTGGACGAACACAAAACTAGTGCAAGGACAAGCTTGGTAGAGGAGCAGTGTAATGGTCGATCCAGTTGCTTACAGTTATATTTTTTTCTGTAAATAAACTGTTGTAATTGCATCTGAATTCTATCTTTTGTTCAACTATTGAGTGTGGGCTTAGGCTTAACTGCTGACTATGTAACCTGTATTTCTTTGCCACTGTGAAACAAGATGCCCCACAATAAGTAATACTGCCTAATTAAATCTTTCACCCAGAATTGTATCACCTTCACTCTCCTCAGGTTCAGTTAAACTGAACCCCGACTATTGATTATTGTACATTTTATGAGAACTTAATGAGCTGAAAGTACAGTATAAGCAGTGTGTGAGGCCTTTCCTTCTCTGCTTTATTCATCTCCAGCACTGAGTGGGTGTTTGGGACAAGCTTGCTAGAGGAACAGTGTAAAGGCTAGAGTGTAATGAGGTAGTCAGTGTTGTGCAAAAGTACAAATACAAAAGTAAGGAGCAGGTGCATATCATGTATGCAAAGACTATGATTTTGTACATTTTACGGATACAAAAGTAAAGTGAAACTAATGCTTTTCTTCCCCCCCCCCCCTTTTTTTTTTTTTAAAAGCCTTTAAGGAAAACCAGAGCTTACTGGTTCAGGGTGCAATTGCCAAGCTGTCACACTCAGTGAGAAGTAGCACTACAGTCAACACCACAATGAAGTTACCACCAGCAAGCAAGAGTGCAACCATTGCAAAACAGGCCACACCCGGCACGTCTGTCAATCAGGATGTTACTGTTGAGAAATTCTCAGGTCTCAGGCTTAGGTGTGTACTTTGTGTTTTATAGTGAAGCCATAGTTTGTGCTAGGCAGCCTTATCCTTTATCTCTTGTGACAACCCCACTATTTAAAAAAAAAAATGGGGTGCTGTATAAAATTTAAATTTGCTTAAAAAAAAAAAGAATGCAATGATTTGCATTACTCAAAATTCCACATTATGTTCTCGGCAACATGTAGAAAACATTCGATGTTGAAAGTGAGTCTGTTTACTATGTCATGAAATATATAATTTCAAATTTGATGGCAGTGACACCTTTGATTGTACACAACATCCCATGTTTTGTAATTGAGGTTGTAGAAGGGAAATCCCTTTTCCAGCAGTGACTTTGAATCAAAAGATTCATTTAGTTCACATTATTAGACTCTTGAAATATAACACCACGGAGAAATAATTGCTTAATGCTGTTTTAGCTGGGCTGACATCATGCCACGAATTGGCATTTGATAAAAGTTTGTGAACCTCGTTCCAGTGCTGTATTTTTCTTCACCTTGTATTCTTCCTCTGTAGGAGACCTCGACTTTCCTCGATAGAAATCGAACACAAAATGGCAAAACGGAGAATGATCCGACTTTCACAGCTGCCCGATCGACTAGCACGGGAAACGTTAGAGGACAGTGACTGGGTCACCTTTGCTGTGGTGATTAATAAAATCACCCCTCAAAGCAAGAATAATGTAAGCAGTAAACCATGTGACCAGCCTCAACATAACATAGTGATTAGCAGCACAGTGTCTGAAGAAAAGCAAGAATGTAATCGCAAAAGCAATGCTTTTAATGAAGTTTTATTTGTAGGGGAAAACCTTCAGTATCTGGAAATTGAATGATCTTCATAACCTAGATGTGACTATATCACTCTTCCTCTTCGGGACTGTTCATACAGACCTGTGGAAGACTGACACTGGCACAGTGATCGGTATACTCAACCCTAATCAAATGAAGAACAAAGAGGGCTTCACTGAGGTGAGACTGTTGCCCTTACTTTTAGTTACTAAACATTTTGTGCAGAAAATGGATACTGATGATTTTTTTTTCTTTTTAGAACAAATGAAGGTTGTAGATTCAGGCTTTATTAATGTTTTGTTAATTAGGTACTGAGTAATGATTATCTATAAAACGAGTTAGATTTTCCACTTAGTTCAGCACTAGATGGAGACACTCTTTGTTAAACTGCAGAATGAAGGCTGTCTGTACTGTAGCTTTGCATATGATTATAGTGAAAGCTGAGTTATTGTTTGTAATTGATGATGTCACTATGAGAAAATAAGTGGATTTTCATAAATATCAAGATTAAAGATTTTTTAATTTCCATTTATGCTTTTGCACACACAGGAATTCTTGTGCGGTTGTTCAAAGAGTCAAGTTACAAAACAGAAAGAAGGCTCAAATCAACAAAAATACAGACTTCTATAAAATAAATACAGAAAAATTCTATATTTAAAAGGACCTTACACAGACCCAGTAAACAATATAATAATAATAAAAGTAATAAAAATAAAATGATGAGAATAATAATAATGATGATAATAATAAATAAATAATCAGTCGATAACAACATAAATAAATTAAATTTCACTAAATTATATTATATTATACAGTGATACCTCACTTTACGAAAATCTCACCAAATGAAAAATGCAGGTTACGAAAAGCATTTTCCTAAAATTTTTGTCTCTGTACACGAAACAACTTCACATTACGAAAGCGCCATCTTAAAAAGTCAAACGCACCATTCAAACAATGCACGAGCTGCTCTCCCATCAATGACGTTGAAACATCCCGCCCTGCTGGCCTCCCATTGGCTAACAACTGAGCTGTCGTTCATGTCGCCTTCACTCGAGCACCATCTTGGACAGGGATCCCATTGGCTAGGAGGGATGACGCAGCTACCTCCCATTGCCTATTATGGAACTGAATCCAGCATGATGCTTTTCATGTAAAGGACAGAGTTACTGTTGTTTTATGCTTTATTTCTTGACTCAGGCTTTTAACCTTCCATAAATATTTGTAAGATTATAACTCTGCTAAGAAGACAAGGTCAACACACACACACACACACACACATGCGTGCGCGCGGGCACACACACGTCTGATTTCTGGTTCAAGTGAGAAGAAAAAACGGGCTCGAGTGATATCACAGAAGGAGGTCTTCAAAGGTATGCTTTTATAATTTTTAAAGGGTTTGGGGATAGTATTGGGAGCTTTGGAACGAATCACGCATTTTACACATAAAATGCAGTTCAATTTACAAAAAAGGCTCTGGAACGGATGAATGAGGTATCACTGTAATTATATTATAATTATATTGCACTATGCCCATTAGTTTGTTTGGGAAAAAATGTACAATTCTCTGGGTAAACAAAATGGCTGCAACTTCAAAGTTAGATATTCCACATTCTCAGATCAAGATTTAGAGATAATCTACAGTCAGTATACCAGGTTTATTTAACGAGATAAACCTGCTGTACTGACTGTGTTACATATGGAATTTAGAATAGGTAAAGTGCCTCGTGAAACCAGCAAAACAAGACAAACCATGACATACGATATATACAATTTAATAATATGAACAAAACAAGACAAAATAACTTACAGTTTCAACCTAAACAAAACACAAATAGAACAATTGTCACAAATTAAAGATAGTCGCCAAGCAGCGGCAGTATGGTAAATTTAGAGACAGCACGCGCACTGGCGGTCGGAAGCTTGGAATCCCGTGCATCAAAAGAAATAAATGATGAAAATCCTTGCATTGACTGTGAATGAACGCGGATGATGGACTTGGGTGATGAAGTCTTGAATGACGAAACTTAGATGAAGCATGTTGGATGATTCGCCTGGATGATTCTTTTTAGATGATTTCCCCCGAGCCAGTCGGCAACAGGTCTTTATATAGATTCTCTAAAGTTCGGTAATGTTCCATTCTCCAATGCTCTAATCACCTGATCCGTCACAGGGCACGTGCGCAACTAGGTCCATCTTGAAGTTTCCCTAGTGTGCAGGAGAGTTCCAGACCCAATTAAACTATGAAGGCAAAACAACCGTGACCCAAAAACAGCCGCGTAATACCATGTGTCACTATTCACAGCACACTAACTGAATATAATTACACACAACGTTTATACATTCATTATATTTAGATTTACATGCCCATAACAACTGTAGATTATCTTAAATATTATCTCTAATATAAATATATTGGGATAATTACCAATACTACCAATGTTTTAAAATTATTCATTTAATGTTAATAGGTTATTTATTTAATAAATGTAAAAAGAATTAAATATTGGGATGAAAATAAATAATATCAAAGCAACTTCATGTAAACAATATTTACATTTATGGCATTTTGCTGACATCCTTATCCAGAACGTTATATAACTAAACAATTGAGGGTTGCTCAAGGGCCCAACAGTGGCAGTGTGGTCGTCTCAGGAATACATTCATCTACAATTACTCGCTCATTTGCCGAAGCACTTAATCTTACAGGGGTCGCAGGGAGCCTGGATCCTGTCTCAGCCAACGCTGGGCAAACTCTGGATACACCTGGAACAGCTTGTCAGATCATCACAGGGACAGCAACACACACACAAACCATTTACACTGACATCTAGGGGCAATTGAGAGTTAGCCAAATGTGCATGTCAATGTTAGAGGAATCCAGAGTACCTTAAGAGAACCCACATAAGCCAAGGGAGAGTATGCACTCTTTACACAGAAACACCCTCATCAAACCTTGGACTCAACCCCAAGACCTTCTTCTATGATGCCTACATTCATTATTAGCCGCGACATGATGGGGAGTATGTAGTTTGTAATAACAAATTGGATGATGTTTTCTCTGACAGAATTTTTTTTTTTTTTTTATCCCTGGAGTCTTTCCCCCAGATGTAATGCAGTCTGTGCCCTTTCTGCAGATTTCCCTCACAGTTGATCACCCACAGAAGGTTCTGATACTAGGAGAAGCCATGGATTTTGGTACTTGCAAGGCCAAAAAGAAAAATGGAGATTCCTGCACGCAGCTTGTCAACTTAGTGAGTTTATCTCTTATAGTAACTAGACATACAACGGTACACATTTCATACAACTGCTCATGACACCCCCACATGTTGTTGTGGTGCCAGTCAGCACTCTGCTTTCAAGTAAAAACTGCAGAAAACACGATAGTCAAATTTCATTGCATCAGTGTACCAGTAGTGAGTGCAAGGAAAATGGAGAGAAGCAGATTTTTAGGGCCAATGTTGCCTTTCAAATCTAATGTATGGGAACATTTGAGATGTGAGGATATTCCTTTCGAGTCTGCTTTCTTCCTCTTGTCTTCTCAAAGTTTTCTTTTGCCACCTTTACCACAGGTATTAGAATTTAATCATTAAGATTTGTTGAGAAATGTTTAAATCCTTCTCCAAATTTATTTACTGTGTAAAGCTCCTTTGTAACAATGTCAACTATAAAACTAGCAATTCAGAAATTGAATTAGATTGGAAACGGTGTTCAGTATGAAGACAAGCGTAAGAAGATAAACAACAAAGCAGCCTGCGACTGTTGCTTTGCTGCTGTCGGTAGTTGAGTGGAAACACTTCACATCCATGTTACCCGGTTGTGTTCCTTCGTCTTTCCGTATTCAGAGTACAAGTTCTCGCTTCCTGCTGCCTTCCAAATCTTAAAAATTGATCATCTGTTGTTGCACTTTATTTTACATTTAATTTGCCTGTTTACCTCCACCAAGCGTTAACTGTACCATTTCATTCTGCTAAACATTATTGATTTAGAAGTTTGCTCCATGTATGTCCACTGTTTTTTTTCCTCTACTGTCAATAGTATGAATGCCAGTACTGCCAGTATCACGTTAAAGCACAGTACAAGAAAATGAGCTCAAAGAGAGCAGAACTTCAGTCCAGTTATACAGGTACTGCCCCTCGTAAAAGGAAAGGCCACGGGAGTATAAGAGAACGCCTGTGCCAAAGTGACTTTCACTATGGGGGCCTGTCTTCACTTGCATGTGCACCATCTGTGTAAGTTAGCGCCCCCCCCCAAAAATTATTATTTATTTATTTATTTATTTTTATTATTATTTCATTTTTTTTTTTTTTTTGTGGAAAAAAGTTATTTAAATGGCATTTGTTTTTGTATTACTATAATAAATGCGTAACCATACAAACTTTTGTCTGAAGGACTGGTCCTCAGCCGAAGAAACAGCTCTCAATTCAGGCAGTTTTGGCTTCCATCCCTGACAAGAAACTTGGTATGTATGTTGATCCTTTGTAATACGCACATCTGACCACAAGCTGTCCTTCATTTGACCCCCTTTTTTAACCCATGCAGTCAAGTGCAAGATTTTGGAGCAGGGGTTTCTTTCTTGAATGATATCAATCAGTATATGGTGATCTGTGAAATTTTTTCCAAATAAATGGCTGTACCTCCAAGTTGTTTGTACTTGTCAACCAAGCCATTTTTTATATTGGTAAAAACACAATACCTACTGTAGTCATTCATGATCATAAACAAGGAGTTGAAAGTAAATAAAAGGAAAGTCTTACAAACTCTCCAGTTAGACTGAAAATATGTTTATTTTCATGATCGGGTGGTTTTTACTTGTAAAGCAGTAAAATGTTCATGATTGATAATGTGTTTGAAAAGGCCACAAGTCGTTCTCTACCTCTCACAAAAGTGCAAAATCATTACATTGTACATATCAGTTTCAATACACTAATAATGCAGATATAAACTTGTGAATTTCTAAATAAAAATAAATCTCGGCATATCCGCACATAATTTACTGCATGAAATTTACATACATCAGACAAGCATCGGGCAGTGGTGGCTTAAGTGGTATAGGGCACTGAATCGCTGATCCTAAGGTTGGGGGTTTGAGTCCCACTCTCCACAAGGTTGTCACTGTCCCCCAAATGCAGCTAACTGGGTTATCAAAGGCCGGCCATGTCTCTCACTGTCTATGGTGGGAGGTTCATGTAAAAGAACCATTGCTGACTTTCAACAAGAGTAGGCTGCAAAGCCATCAGCGTGTTTCCGCCCTGCGATGGCCTGGTGAGCTGTCCGGAGTGTACTTTGCCCTCGCCCAAAGTCGGCTGGGATGGGCGCCAGCTTCCCCGCGACCCTAATTAGGATTCAGCGGTTACAGAAAATGAACTGAACAGACAAGCATCGGTTTGTACACAGACCTTAGTGCATTTAATACACAACACTGCAGTGCTAACTGTTTCTTGCATTTCACTCACGTCTCGCTTTCGCAGTACATTGGTGTCTTGTGAGGAATTTCCCGTTTTTATTTTTTTCTGCAATGAAGGTTTCAATAAGAATAGCCTATTTTGGTTTGCATGGATATGAACTATGCATGCAAGATTTTTTCAGGCGATGGGGGTTTAAATTCCTTTTTAAGGAGCTATGGAAATTTAACATTTTGTAATTTCCAATATCACTAAATCAAGAATCTAAATAAGATGTGTATGTTTATAAATTCCTGTTTATGTTTATGACAAGTGGATGTGAACTATTGACACTGTTTGTGTGTGTGTGTGTGTGTGTGTGTGTGTGTGTGTTGGGGGGCTGTGAATGATGCTTTTGGAAAAACTGAGCGTAGTTTGTGATGAGCTACACAGGTTGGAATTCTTACCTATTTATCTATATTTCTATCTTGTAAGGGCAGTGGTGGCCTAGTGGTATAAGTGTTGGATCACTGATCCTAACATTGGGAGTTCAAGCCTCACTCACCACAGGTTGCCACTGTCCCCCCCAGTGCAGCTAACTGGGTTATCAAAGGCCGGCAATGTCTCTCACTGTCTATGGTGAGAGGCTGTAAAAGAACCATTGCTGACTTGCGACAAGAGTAGGCTGCATAACCGTCAGTGTTTTTCCGCCCTGCGATGGCCTGGCGAGCTATCCAGGGTGTACTCTGCCCTCACCCAGAGTTGGCTGGGATGGGCGCCAGCCTCTCCGTGATCCTAATTAGGATTAAGCGGTTACAGAAAATGAACTGAACTATCTTGTTTATCTACTGTTATTTCTAGCTATCTCTTCAAGTGAAGTGACTGGCTGTTCTGATGACTTTAGGGGCCTAATGAGCATGCCTACACCAGGAGCTTTAAATATAAGGAAGCATCTTGGACAAGCCAAGACAAAAGGTATTTGGATTTTTTTTTTTCATCCAACCAAATGGCTTTATTTATTTATTTTTTTTTGTAAATGCCCTGTCATGTATGTATTACAGTTAATAAATTATCCAGAGAGCACAAATAAAAATGTTTTCTCCTACTGACGCTTTAGTGTGGAAGCATTCATCTGAGTCTCTGCAGATCTTCCAAAGTGTGGAATTTTATTGAGAATGTTTGCTGTAATGTGCATCACTCATATAAAATGCCCTAGAAAGTGATTCTGTTGAAAGACTGTGAAACTTGTGATGTATGACTCACCTCTCATCCCACTCTACCAGAGAAGAATGTGAATGGTTTAATTTTGTACACAAACTAAAAACAGTTCCCTGCGGTGGAGAGCTTTTTCCAGCACAAGTGTTACTGTTTAAATGCGTTGAGCCTTGAGAGTGGGCTCATGGCTCTCACTCCTTGTTTACCTCAGAATTTTCCGGATCATCGGTTCAGTCCATCTCTGCGGCAGAGCTCCTCAAACAACAGAAAGCACTTCACCAGCAAAGGTTTCAGGCCAGGAAGAAGAGGGCAGAAGAAATCCAGGAAAGGTGTGTGTGTGTGTGTGTGTGTGTGTGTGTATATATATATATTGGTTAATTGTTATTATATGCATTTACAGGTCCTTCTCAAAAAATTAGCACATTGTTGATAAAGTTCATTATTTTCTGCAATGTACTGATAAACATTAGACTTCATATATTTTAGATTCATTGCACACAACTGAAGTAGTTCAAGCCTTTTATTGTTTTAATATTGATAATTTTGGCAAAAAAGTAAAGAAAACTAAAAATCCCTATCTCAAAAAATTAGCATATTTCATCCGACCAATTAAAAAAAAAGTGTTTTTAGTACAAAAAAGTCAACCTTCAAATAATTATGTTCAGTTATGCACTCAATACCTGGTCGGGAATCCTTTTGCAGAAATGACTGCTTCAATGTGGCGTGGCGTGGAGGCAATCAGCCTGTGGTGCTGCTGAGGTGTTATGGAGGCCCAGGATGCTTCGATAGCGGCCTTAAGCTCATCCACAGTGTTGGGTTTGGTGTATCTCTACTTTCCCTTCACAACGTCCCACATATTCTCTGTGGGGTTCAGGTCAGGAGAGATGGCAGGCCAATTGAGCACAGTAATACCATGGTCAGTAAACCATTGAGCAGTGGTTTTGGCCCTGTGAGCAGGTGCCAGGTCGTGCTGAAAAATGAAATCTTCATCTCTATAAAGCTTTTCAGCAGATGGAAGCATGAAGTGCTTCAAAATCTCCTGATAGCTAGCTGAATTGACCCTGCCCTTGATAAAACAGTGGCACCCCAGACCATCACTGACTGTGGGTACTTGACACTGGACTTCAGGCATTTTGGCATTACCTTCTCCCCAGTCGTCCTCCAGACTCTGGCATCTTGATTTCCGAATGACGTGCAAAATTTGCTTTCATCCAAAAAAAGTACTTTCTTCTGCCGCTGTTTCTGGTTCAAAAGTGGCTTGACCTGGGGAATGCGGCACCTGTAGCCCATTTCCTGCACACGCCTCTGCATGGTTGCTCTGGATGTTTCTACTCCAAACTCATTCCACTGCTTCCACAGGTCCCCCAAGGTCTGGAATCGGCCCGTCTCCACAATCTTCCTCAGGGTCCGGTCACCTCTTCTGGTTGTGTAGCGTTTTCTGCCACACTTTTTCCTTCCCACAGACGTCCCACTGAGGGGCCTTGATACAGCACTCTGGGCAACAGCCCATTCGCTCAGAGATTTCTTTCTGTGTCTTACCCTTTTGATTGAGGGTGTCAATGATGGCCTTCTGGACAGCAGTCAGGTCGGCAGTCTTGCCCATGATTGCGGTTTTGAGTAATGAACCAGGCTGTGAGTTTTTAAAAGTCTCAGGAATCTTTTGCAGGTGTTTACAGTGAATTCATTGATTCAGATGATTAGGTTAAAAGCTCGTTTCCTTTTCACGATCTGCTAATTTTTTGAGATAGGAATTTTGGGTTTTCATGAGCTGTATGCCCCCCACCCCCCCCCCCCCCAGCCAATGGGATCCCTGTCCAAGATTGTGTCAGGTGGACCTGTCCAAGATGGCGCTCGAGTGTAGGCAACATGAACAACAGCTCAGTTGTTAGCCAATTGGAGGCCAGCGGGGCGGGATGTTTGAACGTCATTGATGGGCGAGCAGCTTGTGCAATGTTTGAATGGTGCGTCTGAATTTTTAAGATGGTGCTTTCGTAACGTGAACTTGTTTCGTATTCAGAGACAAAAATTTTCAGAAAATGCGTTTCGTATCGTGCATTTTTCGTTTGGTGAGACTTTCGTAAAGTGAGGTACCACTGTGTGTGTGTGTGTGTTTGTGTGTGTGTGTATATATAATATATTATATTATATATGTATATGTGTGTGTGTGTGTGTATATATAATATATTATATTATATATGTATATGTGTGTGTGTGTGTGTGTATGTATATATATATAATATGTATGTATGTATATATATATATGTATTATATGTGTGTGTGTGTGTGTGTATATATATATATATATATATATATGTGTATTATATGTATCTGTGTATATTTGTCTTTCTCCTTTCATCGCCACCTTATTGTGCTGGAGGAGTTTGTGTGACCACATGGTCCAAGGAGCTATATTGTCCAGGGCATAATGCCCCTGGTAGGGTCACCCAATGCAAACGGGTCCTAGGTGAAGGTCCAGATGAAGCGTGGTTCAAAAACTCTTATGGACAGACTTAAAAGGACAGGTTTTCCCTTGCTCGGAAGTGGGTCACTGGGTTCCCCCTCCAGCCAGGCCAGGGGGAGGAGCTTGAAAATAAGCCTCTCCGGTCTGAATCCTAGTGTGACCTGGAAGAGTGTGATTGGATGGTACGGCCTCTCCAATCTGAACCCGAATGGTGTTTCATTGTTGGACTTCTGTGCTTGTCACGGTTTGTCCATCAAGAACTCCATGTTCGAACACAAGGGTGTCCATAAGTTCACTTGGCACCAGAACACGCTAGGCCACAGTTCGATGATTGACTTGGTAGGTGTGTGGACTTGTGGCTGCATGCTCTGGAAACGGGTGAAGCGAGGAGCTGAGCTGTCAACCGATCACCACCTGGTGGTGAGCTGGCCCCAATGGCAGGGGAGGCTGCCCTCCAGACCTAGCAGGCCAAAGCTGAGTAGTTATTGGCCTGTGGGACGCCTTATATATAATAAACGTGTGTGTGTGTGTGTGTGTGTGTGTGTGTGTGTGTGTGTGTGTGTTACTTTTAGGGTGCTGCAAAGCACGGGAGGTGCTAAGAATCCAGCTCGACCTCCCATAAACAGTGCGGTTTTGACTTCACCAAAAGCAGCTTCAGCGGTTCCAAAAGTCTCCCCTCAACCTAATCCCATTCTGTCTTCCCCTCCTGTACCCACCTTGGGAAGAGGCTACACAGAGGGACAGGATATTCTACTAGACATGTCACCTTCATGCCCAAAAAGCCTCTCAGCTGCAAGGGTATGTGTTTCCTGTGTCACAGAAAGTGAGATTAGTCAGGAAGCATGATTAGAGAATGAAAATATATTGTTGCTGCCCCCTTTTCTTTTTTTTTTAATGTTGCATTTTCATTCCAAAAAGTAGTAGTACTAGTGCTTCTCAAAAAATTAGCATATTGTGAAAGTTCATTATTTTCTGTAATGTACTGATAAACATTAGACTTTCATATATTTTAGATTCATTACACACAACTGAAGTAGTTCAAGCCTTTTATTGTTTTAATATTGATAATTTTGGCAAAAAAGTAAAGAAAAACCAAAAACCCCTATCTCAAAAAATTAGCATATTTCATCCGACCAATTAAAAAAAAGAGCTTTTAGTACAAAAAAGTCAACCTTCAAATAATTATGTTCAGTTATGCACTCAATACTTGGTCGGGAATCCTTTTGCAGAAATGACTGCTTCAATGCGGCGTAGCATGGAGGCAATCAGCCTGTGGCACTGCTGAGGTGTTATGGAGGCCCAGGATGCTTCGATAGTGGCCTTAAGCTCATCCACAGTGTTGGGTCTGGTGTCTCTCAACTTTCTCTTCACAATATCCCACAGATTCTCAGGTTCAGGTCAGGAGCGTTGGCAGGCCAATTGAGCACAGTAATACCATGGTCAGTAAACCATTTACCAATGGTTTTGGCACTGTGAGCAGGTGCCAGGTCGTGCTGAAAAATGAAATCTTCATCTCCATCAAGCTTTTCAGCAGATGGAAGCATGAAGTGCTCCAAAATCTCCTGATAGCTAGCTGCATTGATCCTGCCCTTGATAAAACACAGTGGACCAACACCAGTCGCTGACATGGCACCCCAGACCATCACTGACTGTGGCTACTTGACACTGGACTTCAGGCATTTTGGCATTTCCTTCTCCCCAGTCCTCCTCCAGACTCTGGCACCTTGATTTCCGAATGACATGCAAAATTTGCTTTCATCCGAAAAAAGTACTTTGGACCACTGAGCAACAGTCGAGTGCTGCTTCTCTGTAGCTCAGGTCAGGCGCTTCTGCTGTTGTTTCTGGTTCAAAAGTGGCTTGACCTGGGGAATGCGGCACCTGTAGCCAAGTCCACTGCTTCCACAGGTCCCCCAAGGTCTGGAATCGGCCCTTCTCCACAATCTTCCTCAGGGTCCGGTCACCTCTTCTGGTTGTGCAGCGTTTTCTGCCACACTTTTTCCTTCCCACACACTGTGGTGCCGTGATACAGCACTTTGGGAACAGCCTATTCACTCAGAGATTTCTTTCTGTGTCTTACCCTCTTGGTTGAGGGTGTCAATGATGGACTTCTGGACAGCAGTCAGGTCAGCAATCTTATCCGATTGCGGTTTTGAGTAATGAACCAGGCTGGGAGTTTTTAAAAAGCCTCAGGAATCTTTTGCAGGTGTTTAGAGTTAATTGGTTGATTCAGATGATTAGGTTAATAGCTCGTTTAGAGTACCTTTTCATGATATGCTAATTTTTGAGATAGGAATTTTGGGTTTTCATGAGCTGTATGCCAAAACCATCAGTATTAAAACAACAAAAGACCTGAAATATTTCAGTTGGTGTGCAATGAATCTAAAATATATGAAAGTTCAATTTTTATCAGTACATTACAGAAAATAATGAACTTTATCACAATATGCTAATTTTTTGAGAAGGACTAGTAATTTATAATCTTTTCAATAGTACTACAATGATGGTATGATATGACCTAATCCTGCAAGGGTTGCATGAAGGCATGAAAACCTGACTGTCTGGCCAGACTATTGCCAGCACACACACAACCATTCACATTTATATCTCTACGTCGGGTCGATTTGGAACATCTTTGGACTGTGGGAATAAAGTATAGTAGTTGCTGGAAACTTCGGCAAACATGGGTACAATGGCAAAGTCCACATTTGAAATCTGAAAAGTTGAACTCAGGACCTTCTTGCTGTGAGGCATGTGTCCGTATTTTCCCGACTACAAGTCGCACGTTTTTTTCATACTTTGGCTCAAGGTGCGACTTATACTCCAGAGCAATTTATAGGTGAAAGTATTACATATAATTCTGTTTGTCATAATAATAACGAACATAATTTCACATGTTTATTTTTACACTCACAACCGCAAGAGGGCACTCTAGGCTTGGGTACCAAGTGTCTGCTCATTCTGTACCCCTGAAGAAATGTCCCCAAAAAGTAAATCCTATTCTGCAGGCTGCAAGTAGTGTAATATGCAGCAGAAAATGTTAATCAAGCAGCAGAAGAAAGTTTGGAGTGATGGAGACACTTGTGAGGGATTGAAGAAAAGCGGAGATTATTATTATTACTGCAATGAAGAAAACAAAAAAGCTAATTGTAGGCTAAAAGCTATATGGCCACAGCTCGAGGAACTAGTTCGCACATGGGTGCTTGAGCAACATGCCTCAGGGAGGGAGGCTTGTCAACAGTGCAGATGCATCTTCACATCCAGGTAGTTGTCAAGGAGATGAATATAAACGACTTTACGTGAGAATTTTCTTGGTGTTACCGCTTCATGCGACGCAAACGCCTCTCTATAAGACCGAGGACCCCAAGGTCACATAAACTGCCAGCAGATTTTCAAGCCAAGGTAGACAGTTTCCATACGTTTGCGAATTATAGTCCAGTTTGACTTGTATATGCTTTTTCGTTTTTATTATGCTTTTTTTTTTTTTTTTGGCCAATGCGACTTACACTCCGGAGCGATTTATAGTCCAGAAAATACGGTACTGTTCTATCCATGTATGGTTTAATTCTTTATAAACAATGCAAGCAAGATTAGTTTGTTTGTTACACTAGTCTGATCTGCCAGTGTATGTGTTGCAGACAACTTTAATAATCATGAATTGCTCCTTTAAATCCTTGCCTGGCTTGTGTGATACAACTCGAGACTGTCTAACTGAGCGTTATTAATCACAATTATTTTTTTAAAAAATTGTACCATTAATTGTAGGTATTTCGTTGAATGGTTTTTCTGTTATCAAAATACTGTGTACTTGCGAGTCAGTACCATTGACTGTTTTTCCTTTTTTCTTTTGTCAGCTGGCTGCAGTCAAAAAGCTCCAAGCCAAAGGAGTGTCACTCACGAAAGAAGACCCTAACGCTGTGAAACGCAAGCGAGCCAACAGTAATGACATCACAGCCCGAGTAGTGCGTAACCTTGCCTCACCTGAAGGTGAGATCCCTGGCAAACAGGATGACACCTCTGCTATGACTACAGCTAAACCCTGAGCTTATGCTGATCTTGATATGCTGTGTTGATTTCAGAGGAGAATAAAGCAGAGGAAGCAGAGGAGCCAGCTCAGAAGAAGAGGCGTGAACAGCTGGACTATATCCAGTCTGAGGAGTTTCAGCGCATCCTGAATGCCAAGTCTGTAAACTGCTGGATGATGGGGGAGGTGTGTGTGTGTGTGTGTGTGAGAGAGAGAGAGAGTGTATGGAGTAGCTGCCGCATGGATCAGTTTGTAATATGAAATATATTAATAATACGCTGATAATCCACAAGTTGATGACTTTACAACAAAATACAGGCATGTAGTTTATTTTTGTTGTCAGAAGATGGGTGTTTCATCTGAAGTGGTGATCCACAAAAAAAAAAAAAAAAAAAAAAAAAAAAAACCCAAAGATCTCAGCTTCCATCTTTAGCCAGCTGCTCGTATGCTGTGCCACTTATAGATCCATTAAATGTTTAAATTTGTGTTCTCCTCACATGCACGGTCACATGCTATCTTGTCACTCACAGTGACCATCAGCCGATTCATGGGAGCTCATTGGTACAAAAGGGGTGGATACTGGTTTCCCTTCAAGTGTGTCAGGCTGCTTCCAAAGGTGCATGTGTAAAGAGGTGACAGACAGTATCCTATGCCATGGTATGACAACATCCACATTCAGGAGGGTGTACAATGTACTTTCACAAGAATTTCAAGGAAAGATACACCTTCACAATGTATAGGATAGAAATATCATGAAAGAAAAAGCTAGGATGAGTAATAAGTGCTCACTGCACATGTGAGGTAGAGTAAGTTGAATTGAGTTCACTCACTCATTTGCTGAACTACTTAATCCTACTAGGGTCGTGGGGAGGCTTGAGCCTATCTCAGCCAACACTGAAAGAAGGCGGGGTACACCTTGAGCAGCGCTCGTCAGACCACTGCAGGGTCAACACACACCTACTCTGACACATATGGAGTCGGGCAGTTGGCCTAATGTCTTTGGACTGTGGGAGGAAGTCTGAAGTACTTGGTGGAAAGCCGCGCCTGAACACGAACATGCAAACTCCACACAGAAATGCTCTAGCCCAGGAATCAAACGCAGGACCTTCTTGTTGTGATGCGTACGTGGTAACCTCCATGTCACCAAATGAGAGTGATTGATTAAATTCTGCATGTATTTTTAAAATGTGTGTTTAGATGGAGGAGCGAGCCATGCAGGATTATTTTGAGCCACTAGTACAGAAAGAAAAGTTGGAAGAGAAGATGAAGGGCATCATGGAGATGAAGTGTCGAGCTGTCACCTGTAAAACTGTAAGTTGTACATTGTCTACTGGGCACACAAAAGGAAAAGGAAACAAAATTATTTATCTTGATAGCAGGCAACCGTTAAGGATGCGTTCTAAATGGTCTGTTGACTTAGAAAAACTCTGAACAATGATTCAGAGTTAGTGTCTCAGTGCTTATTTATCTTTGTGCCAGTTCCTGTCAGATACCTCTGAATCATTGGTCCTGCCTCATTACACCGCTAGGGTTGTTTGTGTACACAAAGCCAACAGGATGATGATTCCCACATTCATCAAGCTCACATGATGATGAAAGGCACATGCTTGCTTTAAGTCTTTCATTAACTAACACATTATTGTTAAATTTGGAAACCTATCTAGACAAGGGGGATTATCTGAATAATAAAAAAAAAAATTCAGGTGTTTTTCAAACAAATCTCTATTCAATTGTGCAGATAAGAATTTTCAAACCCGATGTGACTGGGGGGGGGGGGGGGGGGGTGTTGATCCTACTTCACGGAATGCGGCGCTCACGTGGGGATCTTGGTCCCAATTAACCGCAGAAAGTGAGGGATCCCTGTACTGTGAAAGAAGAACTGGCTAGCACTATCTAAGAACAACGATTTCAGAAAGTACAATAAGGTCCCAGAGAGACCCTGTTAAATGCATTTTACATATTTTTAACCTTTGCTGAGGAAACCTTTAATAAACTGCATGTCTATCACTGGTCATGCGTACATATACATTTGTACATTTCTAAAAAAAAACTAGTTACATACGTGTGTGTGTGTGTGTGTATATATATATATATACACCAATATCTATATATTCGGAGCTTGATGCCTATAAATTGTTCATCTTTTAAATTAAAATGTTTTGTCCAGATCCTCTTGATGAGTTAGTTTTCAAGGTAATAGTCAATGCAAAGAATGTACGATAATCATGTTACTTGAAAGTTTTTGTGGGTCACATAAAATGAGATTGCAGGCCGGATTTGGCTTGAGTTTTACACCTATGGTATCACGTTTTTTATACCTGACGCCGTTGCAAAGCAGCGTTACACAGTAAACAAACTTGGTTCAGAATTCATCCTTATGATTTATTTTAAATAAATAACTTTGTAATCATAATGTACAGTAGGCCCCCGCCTATTCACGGTACGGTTCACGGGTCGCAGTCCCACATACTCGCGGATTAGCGGTAGCCAAGGAAATTACTGGCACGCGATTCAAATTTAGCCATTGGCTGAGAGCTTTTGTTTCTCCCTCCTGCTGATTGGTTGCAGATTATGTGTACACCTACTTTTTTCTCTTTTGTGCACAAGTTATTAACGTGCTTCTGGTAAGGAGCCTAAGCGCTTTATTTATTCTCACAGTACAAAATTTAAAAGTTTTTACTTAATCATTTCTGCATTATTACTGTATTAATGAGTAAGACTATCTATAGAATGTGTTTAAGAAGCTTATTTTAGTGTATGTAATATCATCCATAAGGGTTTAAAACCGCATCAATAATTCGCGGATTTTCAGGATCCGTGAGTAGGTGCGGAATGCAATCCCCGCGAATAACGGGGGCTTTCTGTATTAAAAACTAAACTTTGTTCTGGTTTACATGGTTGGTGTCAAATTGTTTATTAATACAAGATAATATTAAGTAGTATAATGTTAATAAAGTATTCTTTTCTGCAGTGTAAATACACATATTTCAAACCAGCTGACCGTTGCGTAGAAGAGAATCACGATTACCACTGGCATGATGCCGTCAAGCGATTCTTCAAATGTCCTTGTGGCCAGAGAAAGATCTGCCTAGGCCGCTACCCCACTGCAGCCTGCAGGTAAGGAAGACGAGACGTTTCAGCCTGATGTTCTTCACTCACTTCTCTATCAGGAAGGTTACCATGAGTTGTGGGATGAGTCTTGTTAGGCATTATGTAATTGTTTATTGAAATCTGTGTCTTCTGTTTCAGCAACTGTGGTATGTTCAAGTGGGAGAGAGATGGCATGTTAAAGGTATCTTGAAATGTTGGATTCTTATGATAGAACGGAATACAGTGGTACCTTGACTTACGAGTTTTACGAGTCTTTTATAACGAATTTTCCATGGTACGAGCTTCGATCCCACCAAAAATTCTGCCCCATTCAATGAGCAAAAATTTGATTTGCAAGCTTGGCTGGGGAAATGGCTTTTCTGGGCTGATTAGCCTTGTATTCTTCCGCATGTATTTGTCTGCACTCCTAGAACGCTTTGTGCTGTGCTTCTCCATTATTTTCTGTGATGCCTCCTATAGGAAGAAAAAAAAAAAAAACATTTCAGGCCCATCCCCAAACCCCCCCCCCAAGCGCCCCACGGGCAACTATAAATCGTGTTCACTGCACTTCATATTGTTTGCTCGGTGCTTTTTCCCTACACCATAGTGCGATAGAGCCACTGCAGCCTATTGTAATTGCGCATCCGCTACTGTGGGTGGCAGTGGCGCTCTCACTGTGTTCCTTACACCATAGAGAACATGGTGAGAATGCCACTACCACCTACAGTAGAGGATGTGCAATTACACTTCATTTTAGTACAGTATGGCAAAAAAGCATGTTCTCCCAGGTCATACATGTGCCCCCTGGCATCACACCGTGCGCCTCGCTATTTGAGAAGCACTGGCTTTGTGGGAGCTCACCATGAGCCTTTCCTCACTGAGATTCATAGCATGCACACGCACAAAATTCTCCTCCTCCTCTGTTACGCACCACCTCAGGCCTGCCCACGTGACATCTTCATGCCCACGTGACATGATCGGAAGGATTACAGACGCTCCCCGACTTACGTTTTTAATTGGTTCCGGACGGCCGAACATAAGTTGAAAGTGAACGTAAGTTGTTACAGTGACGTATGATGCTCATACTGTACTATACATCCATAAATACCATTATTGTATCTCATAAAACACCCCTAAATCAATTATTATAAACATAACATTGTAAAATAATATCAAATATATCAATTAATATCAACATTAATTTCAAATAAATTAAATTCAAGCAAAATAATTTCAAATTGATACATTTTAATCAAATTCACTCATCAAATATCAAATACAGTATCAAATATAATCTTTAACATTCTCTATGATGCGATCTTTCTGCTTGGAAATGGTTCCGATGGTTGACGGATGGTCACATGACATGAAGCTGAGCTGAATCACTTTACATGAAGCTTAAAACAGCCAATCAACGCTTACAATATGTGAGGCACTCAATACCGAAAGTGGTGCACTTGCTGAAAGTAGTTTACTTGCTTGAAACAAAGCGCGGGTTATGCGGACTTCCGGCTTTCATGTGAGCAAGGGCTTCGTTGAACTTGTTTAGTACTCAGCCTGCACTGATGTGAATCACCAGCAGAGCAGAGAGTTCTCTCTTTCCTGGATTCGGGTTTTCATATTTTACAACTCTCTTCCTGGATTCGGGTTTTCATATTTTACAACTCTCTTTGCTGAACTGAGTATGCATGGTAGATTGTGCCGATCCGAGCAGATAGTTAATTCATCTCTGTATATGAGACTTGCACCCATGCTAGTAGGCTTACGCATCTGACCAACCATGTTTGCTTCGGGTTACAAAAGTCCGCAAAACAGTGTTAATACAAAGATCACAGAGACGACGTCTTAACACAAGAGTAACACGCTATATAACTGATATATATATATACCATGAGGGGGGGGGCACTAACCAGTGTCTCTCCCCATTTTGCCGGTCCCAAGCCCGGATAAATGCAGAGGGTTGCGACAGGAAGGGCATCCGGCGTAAAACTTCTGCCACATTGAAAAATGCAAATGATCAATACAGAATTCATACCGGATCGGTCGAGGCCCGGGTTAACAACGACCGCCATCAGTGCTGTCAACCAACAGGGTGCTGATGGAAATTGGACTACTGTTTGTCAAAGACGTCGAAGAAGGAGAGGCGGGAGGCGTGTCCGTAGGCAGAGAAAGAAGAGGAAATGCGTGAGCCTAGGACTGAGAGTAGGGACTTTGAATGTTGGAACTATGCAAGGAAAAGATAGGGAGCTGGCTGACATGATGCAGAGGAGGAAGGTGGACATACGGTGTGTTCAGGAGACAAGGTGGAAAGGTAGAAAGGCTAGAAGCTTAGGAGCAGGGTTTAAACTGTTTTATAATGGTGTGGATGGGAAGAGAAATGGAGTAGGAGTCATCTTGAAGGAGGGGTTTGTCAGGAATGTTCAAGAAGTGAAAAGAGTGTCAGACAGAGTGATGAGTCTCAAGTTAGAAATTGAAGGCGTGATGGTCAATGTTGTTAGTGCTTATGCCCCACAGGCAGGATGTAAGCTAGAAGAGAAGGAGAGATTCTGGAGTGAGTTAGATGAAGTGATGCAGAGTACCCCAGAGGTGAAAGAGTGGTCATTGGAGCAGACTTCAATGGACATGTTGGTGCAGGCAACAGAGGGGACGAGGAAGTGATGGGCAGGTTTGGTATCCAGGACAGGAACACAGAAGGACAGATGTTGATCGATTTTGCAAAAGGATGGAAATGGCTGTGGTGAATACTTTCTTCAAGAAGAAACAGAAGCATAGGGTGACTTATGAAAGCGGAGGTAAGAGCACACAGGTAGACTACATCTTGTGTAGGCGATGTAATTTGAAGGAAGTCAGTGACTGCAAAGTCATAGTGGGTGAGAGTGTTGCCAAACAGCATAGGATGGTGGTGTGCAGGATGACACTGATGGTGAGAAAGGTGAAAAGGCAACGGCAGAGCAGAAGACAAAGTGATGGAAGCTGTAAAAGGAAGAGTGTCGTGTTGTCTTCAAGGAGGAGTTGAAACAGGCTTTGGGTAGGCAGGAAGTGATTCCAGAGGACTGGACAACCACAGCCAATGTGATCAGGAGACCGGTAGGAGAGTACTTGGTGTGTCCTCTGGAAGGAAAGTAGATAAGGAAACTTGGTGGTGGAATGAGGAAGTGCAGGAGTGTGTACAAAAGAAGAGGTTAGCCAAGAAGAAGTGAGACATTGAGAGGACCGAAGAGAGTAAACAGGAGTACAGGGAGACACAGCGTAAGGCGAAGGTAGCAGTGTCAAAGGCCAAACAGAGGGCGTATGATGACTTGTATGATAGGTTGAACAGTACGGAGGGAGAAAATGATCTATACAGGTTAGCACAGCAGAGAAATAGAGATGGGAAAGACGTGCAGCAAGTTAGAGTGATAAAGGACAGAGAGGGAAATATATCGACTTATGACAGAAGTGTGCTGGGAAGATGGAAAGAGTACTTTGAAGAGCTGATGAATGAGGAAAATAAGAGAGTAGAAGGGGTGACCGTTGAGGAGCAGGAAGTCGCAAAGATTAGTAAGGGAGAAGTGAGGAGGGCATTGAAGAGGATGAAGAGTGGAAAGGCAGTTGGCCCTGATGACATACCAGTTGAGGTATGGAAGTGTCTAGGGGAGGTAGCAGTAGATTTTCTGACAAGAATATTCAACAAGGTCTTAGAAAGTGAGCAGATGCCAGAGGAATGGAGGAGAAGTGTGCTTGTGCCCATTTTTAATAACAAGGGAGATGTACAGAGTTGTGGCAACTACAGAGGGATAAAGTTGATGAGCCATACAATGAAGCTATGGGAAAGAATAGTGGAAGCAAGACTAAGGGCAGAGGTCAGCATTTGTGAACAACAGTTTGGTTTCATGCCAAGAAAGAGCACCACAGATGCAGTGTTTGCTTTGAGGATGTTAATAGAGAAGTACAGAGAAGGTCAGAAGGAGCTGCATTGTGCCTTTGTGGATCTGGAGAAAGCATATGACAGGGTGCCGAGAGAAGAACTGTGGTATTGTATGAGGAAGTCTGGAGTGACAGAGAAGTATGTTAGAGTGGTGCAGGACATGTATGAGAGATGTAAGACAGTGGTGAGGTGTGCTGTCGGTGTGACAGAAGAGTTCAAGGTGGAGGTGGGACTGCATCAAGGGTCAGCTCTCAGCCCCTTCTTGTTTGCTATGGTGATGGACAGGCTAACAGACGAGGTTAGACAAGAATCTCCATGGACTATGATGTTTGCAGATGACATAGTGATCTGTAGTGAGAGCAGAGACCAAGTGGAGGAAAATCTAGAGAGGTGGAGGTATGCCCTGGAAAGGAGGGGATTGAAGGTTAGTCTTAGTAAGACAGAATATATGTGTGTGTGTGAACGACAAGGACCCAAGAGGAACTTTGAGGTTACAGGGGGCAGAGATAAAGAAGGTGGAGGATTTTAAGTACTTAGGCTCAACAATCCAGAGCAATGGAGAGTGTGGAAAAGAGGTGAAGAAGCACGTGCAGGCAGGTTGGAATGGATGGAGAAAGGTGTCCGGTGTGATGTGTGATAGGAGAGTATCGGCAAGAATGAAGGGAAAAGTGTAGAAGACGGTGATGAGGCCAGCAATGTTGTATGGTTTAGAGACAGTGGCCCTGGGGAAAAGACAGGAGTCAGAGTTGGAGATAGCAGAGATGAAAATGTTGAGGTTCTCTTTGGGAGTAACGAGGATGGATAGGATCAGGAATGAGCACATCAGAGGGACAGCACATGTTAGATGTTTTGGAGACAAAGTCAGAGAGGCTAGATTGAGATGGTTTGGACATTTACAGAGGAGGGATAGTGAGTATATTGGTCGTAGGATGCTGAGGTTGGAACTACCAGGCAAAAGGCCCAGAGGAAGACCAAAGAGAAGATTTATGGATGCGGTGAAGGCGGAAATGAAGGTCGTTGGAGTAAGAGTAGACGATGCAGAGGATAGGGAGAGATGGAGGCTGATCATTTGCTGTGGCGACCCCTGAAGGGAACAGCCGAAAGGAAAAGAAGAGAAGAAGAAGATATAAAACTGAACTGGGAAGGAGGGGCACATTTAGTCTGTCGTTTTAAACATGGACGCAGCGTCATTATGTCATTGTGTCAGTGTACTACGTAGGTACGTCAACTCAAAATTTGACTTTTTTTTTTTTTTGGGAAAAAAAAACTTAAAATCAAAAAAACGTAAAATGGATGAACGTAAATCTGTAGTTGACTTATTGTTTATTCTTGTTTTATTATTAATGTTAATGTACATGTAATATTATTATGAAATATTTGTTTTTACATGTTTATCTTTAATATATTAGGTCATTTATATGTTTGTGTCAGGTTATGAGTTTGGGAGGGGGTTGGAACGGATTCATTGGTTTTCTATTATTTCCTAATTGGGGAATATTTGGGGCTGGTGGCATAGTGGTTAGAGTGCTGCACTCATGATCGGGAGGTTGTGTGTTCAAATTCCAGTTCGACCGCTATTGTGCTAAGACCCCTGAGCAAGGTCTTAACCACAAGTGCCTCTGTTCACCCAGCAGTATAAATGGGTACCAGCAAAAATATACTGGGAAGGTAATCTGCGATGGACTAGCGTCCCATCCAGGAGGAGTTGCACTCCTAGTCGCTTCATGCCATGGAAACCGGGGATCAGCACTGGTCTGATGAGCCACTATGGCTCGGGTGTAAAAGGCCCAACGGACTTTACTTTACCTTATTATTTCCTACGGGAATTTTTGTTTTATCTAACAAACATTTTGACTTGCGAGCTTGCCCTCGGAATGGATTAAATTTGTAAGTCATGGTACAACTGTAAAGCATATTATTTTGGGTAAAGATTTTAATTTTTGCTTTTTTACAATTGATCAATTCTAAGCTCCACCCATGCTTTGTTACTGCAGTTATTGTGAATAATGGTCAGTTTTGGGGAACAGAAAAGGTTTCTTGCAGACGCTAACACAAAGCCATGTCGAGATGAATTTTAATGCGTAAAGAGATTGGATTTAAATAGCACTGGAGGTTAGTTGAAAAATTTGCTCAACAGTTTACATTCACACCCATTTTCTGTCAATCCAGTTTACATTTAAGGCATTTGGTATATCCCCTATAGAGAACGACTTATATTTAGATCTTATTCATACAATTCAGCAGTTCAGGGTCAAGGGCCTTGCTCAAGAGCCCAACAGCAGCAACCTGCTGGTAGTGAGGCTTGAACCACTGAACGTTTGAGCAGTAAACCAGAGCCTCAACCTCTGAACCACCATTTTTTTTATTTTAACTTTGATCATTTAAGAAAAGATGAGCTGTACAAAAAGTTTAATCCAAAATCTTAGATTTTCTCCAAACGCCCACAAGCCAAAGATGGATTTTACTTTTTTTCTTTTTTTTTTAATCCACGTGTAGGCTGTATGCATATTTTTGCGTGTACTTCAAGCTTGAATTGAAAATAAGTCTCTGACACGTTGGCAAGTCTGTGCTTTTTTTTTTTTTGCATTGCATTGCATTGCAGCAGTAACAAAGCAGTAAAGTGAAGTTGAATGTAATAAGGTTGGATTTAAGATCAGCCAATTATGCGCCTAGTCTTCAAGTTAAATTGTTTGTTTATGGTATTTTTGTTACTTTAGGAAAAGAATGGACCGAAAATTGGAGGCGAGCTGCTGCTGCCGCGTGGTGAAGAACACTCCAAATTTCTCAATAGTCTGAACTGATGCCAGCAGTCTTCCTGCTAGCTGACTCGGTCCCCCAGCGCTCCTGCTCTCCTACACTGCTCAGGGAGTCTTTTTATTACAGTGTATAATGAGGGAACTAGAAGCCTCTCAGTTTCCTTTAAACCAGTCTGAGGCTGAAGTGCTGTTAATTTACAGCTTTTCATATCAGTACACAAGGCGCGAACGCAAGTCTCAAGTAGATGTTATTGCATTTGATTTACATCAACTCGATATCCATGTTGTTTAGCACTGACCCTCATTTGGGGATTTTTTTCCTCGGTGTGTCTGTCCTTGTGTTGTGTATTTTGTAATATGATTATATTTTAAAGTATTTTTCTAGGTTTACATATGAATCTTGCGCAGTCGTGATATTGGTGCTGAAATTAAACTAGCTTGAGTACTGACACGATTCTGTAATTGTTTTGCCTTTACTATTATAATCCTCACAATGAAGAAAATTGATTTTGAGTAAGTCAATATGGACCATAACAGTCTCCATTTGAGTCCAAGTGAGCTTTTAGTGCCTTTGTGTGCCGTAGCTTGAGGGATCAGAAGCAATTTGATTTGGCTTTTTTTGGGCAGTTAGTTTTCCTGGCATCCAGATGACTGTCAGTAAACCTTTCAGCACAACGGTCCGTTTCTGTCTCGAGGTGTTCGGATCTGAAATGCTCCTGGCTTGTCTTTTTGGATTTTTTGTGTTTGTTTGTTTTTTGTTTTGTGTGTACCCCCCAACACACACACACATCCACGATCTCCTACAATACTGTATCAGTTATAGCCATGAATGTGCAGGACATATCTCCGTCTGTTTAAAATGCTTAATTTCCATCATTTCTGATTATTCATTGATGTGTGGTTTTAAGTCTTTTGCGTAATTATTTATTCATGACCAGACGTTTGAAGTGCATTATTATTTTATTTTTAAATGCAAGTACACACTGAAGTCAAGATCTAGTTGCAGGAAATACCAGAACGGTTCGACTTGAGGAATGGAAGAGTGAATGGAATCTGATTCTGACAGTTTTTCATGAAGAAGGATGGAAAGTTTTATAAGGGATAAAGTCTGTTTCCAAACTTTAACTTCTATTTATAGTACTCATCCCTGATGATTAATTACTGCTGTTTATGTAGCACATATATATATATATATATATATATATATATATATATATATATAAAACCAGATACAAATATTAAAAATTATGACTTTTTCAATCTCTTAATATTTTTATATTTTTTCTGCTTTTATAATTGCTTTTATTCGGATCAAAGACAAGATCCATACAAATTAATATACACATTCCATCACCTGTATTGATCTCCCCCATTGAACTCCTTTATAACAGTGGGGACGGGTACTCATAGAACTTATTTTTCATTAAAATTCAAGTAGACTGAACTACAGAACCCCACCTTCACCTAGTGTCCTGAAACAGGCACCAGCCTCCCTGTGGACCTAGTAGGATTAAGTGGTCGAGCCATTGCTTGATCTCCGAATAATCCAAGACAAAAACTTTGTATGAAGACCAGTTTATCATCATCCATGTAGTTTTATTATAACCATTTATATAAAGGATACAAAATGAATGACTTTTTAAGAATTAAAAATAATTACTGATGCAAGTTAAGAAGGAAAATAATGAGATTGCATTACAAGCAGTATATAATTGTCATGATTTTAAGATAATTGCACTTCCATCTTATGTATATAATGTGCAGATAACATCAGTTTCAGGAAACAAACAACCAAAGCATCCAACCCCAGTTGTGTGTGACCTTGCGAGTTTCGATCTGAGGCACTTATCCATAAGGGCGGTGATGTGGGTATTGTGGGTAGAGCCCATCGTAGTGATACTCCCTCCATTGCTCGACGTTCTCTCGGTTCCTTTCGTACTGTTCTGAAAGTGGTGAGAAGGTACAGGCATGATTTTAACTGCAGGTTCTTCTGTTAAAAACACCTTAAGCTGGCGTGTAATATTAAATCTTTAATGCACACACACACAGTGAGCTATACACTACTCATACAAGAGCCTGAGAAACCATGTTTGTTGGTTTTTCTAATTCAGAATGCTTGTCATTTCCAGAGAGAGAGAGAGAGAGAGAGAAGCTCAGTATATTGACCCAGTTTTATTCGATCGAGTTTGGCTATACATTCGAGGTTCTGAATAGTTTACGTGATGTAATCAACACTTTGCTCACCTGAGGTAGGTACTGTATATTTATTTCTGATTATCCCTCATGCTGTTTAAAGGCAGGGCTGCACAGTGGGGTAGTGTTTAGCATGTCCACCTCACAGCAAGAAAGTTCTGGGTTTGAGTCCCGGGCTTGGTGTTGATGTTTCCATGTTCTTCCTGTGCTTGCATGGGATTACACCAGGTCCTCCAGTTTCCTCCCACAGACCGAACACATGCACATCCGGCTATGTGGCTGTTCCAATTTGCCCCAAATTGTAAGGGCAAATTATTGTGCGTGTGTTGGTTAAGATAGGCTCCACCCTCCCTATGATCCCAATAGAATTAACAGGGATCCCAGATCTCCGCTATTTAGCGGATCCACTATTTTTTTTTTCTCAACTTCAGGGACCCTGCAGCCCCCTTGACCCCCATCTGCAATATTCATTTCCTCTATTTCTGAACCAGTTTCCTCTATTTTTGTCTAAACCTCGTGGGATCCCTGAATTAAGCACATCGGCTAATACAAATGATAGTTAACGGCATGAATTCTTGATTTGTTATATATATATATATATATATATATATATATATATATATATATATATATATATATATATATATATATATATATATATATATAAAATTTCAACGTAAATGTTACCTTGTCCTTTTGAAATTTTTTATTATAATTGAAGCTTTCCTTAATGGTACTGTAGCCTACTTTGTGCCAATCAGCAGGTTCTGAGTGCCTGGTTTACTGCCAGTTCACTCCTGCGACATTGATTATTCCTCCAGACAGCAGCAGCTTATTAATGGGCCTGTGGGATATTTATTTATTTTTAAGCTTTGGAGCCAAACTAATCAGAGCAAGAGACAGGTCTTACCATTTCTGCTCTCTTCCACATGGTTTTCATACTCGTTGTTTTGCTCGTCGTAGTATTCCCTCCTGCGTTCAGAGGCGGCCAACTTCATCTTATGCTCCGCTGCAAGGAAAGAATGTGTTATCTTGTGTTTTTTTTTTTTTTTCTCCCCTCTCTTCAGTACACAATGAAGCTGGCTTTAAGTCCATTCATTTTTTTTATTGGCTGCTGAGTTGATGATAAACTGAAATGGCACAGTCTAAATTACTGCCATAAACTATAGGAAAGAATAATTACACCTGAAAGCTACAGTTTGGTGGTGATAAAATTTTAGTCAATGGTGGCCAATTAGACCATGAGAAAATACCAAAGGGCTGATCAGCAAAATATTACTTTAGAACTCCCAATATAGACCTTCTGTCAGTAGAGCTTCCAGCTGTTCCAGTTTCTTTGTCCACTTAGCCCATGGATATTTCTTTGCAGTGTCCACGAATTACATGAAAGTAAAGTTGTTTGGTGATCAGTCATGCATATGCAGTGCAATCGGGACGGTTAACTTTTGCATGGGATGCATGAAAGTTGCACGTCTGCCATTATGGGGGGGGGGGGAGAGCAATCACAATTCTTTCCTTCTGCGCTAAAACAAAAAATAAGCAACTTCAACTGTTAGAGAATGCCTTCAATTGAGGTTTTTTTTTTTTTATAGGTTTGGGCTTAGAAATATGGATTTGAGGGAACTAAATGTGCACCGGTCTATCCTTGTAAGGCCATTGCTTTCGCCAACTTACCCTTTAAAAACCAGAAGGGCTCTGCAGTGGAGAGCATTAAAGGGTACCTGTGGTGAATTAGTGTCACTAGCTCTTTGAAACAATCACATATGACATCAGCGGTTCTTTTAGGCACCAACAGTCTTTGTTCCTGTTCAAAGTATGTGCAAGTGCTTCGACACTGGGCATGCGCAGAGACATGCTGCTGTCCTCGTCAGCTATTCGAGTCTGGTAGTAATGTGAGCTCATTGAAATGGCTGTGCTGTATCACTGACCACATGTGTCATAACACATTATTGGCCGGTGCTCAGGTGCACAAAGAACAAGAGCAGAAATCACAGAAAACATTTCCTTTTGTTCCTAAACAAAGTCACGACGGGAAAGCCGAGTTGGCAAAACATTCGCTGCATAAGCAATTTTAGATTTACCGTCACGGTAGTATCTGGCAGCAGCGTTCTCATCTTCAGATGTGATGTCTCACCGTCTCTGCAAGATCCTCCTTCTCTGATTTTAATAGGTTAACATTTAAACTCATTTTCTCAAACGTTTTTAGGTGACATTTAAAAAAAAAAACTGTCACTCAGTGAGAAGATCTGCTTGCTTACTTGAGCAGAACAAATAAACACGCCCATGTCTGAGTCACTTCTGGGGGGAAAAATATGCTTTTTATAGCCATTTATATTAAAATAAGCATCTTTCTCACATCTGATACTTACAGTGATTGCGTTTACCATACATTTATTTTTGCTCGTGTTACAAGAGGTCTAACCCCTTTTGTCATTTTGAGCAACGAAGCAAAAATGTTTAGCTAATGCTAATATGCTAATGTTCATTTGAACATCTGGCTCATATCATACGCTGATGAAGAACACACAGTTTCTATTGAATTTCCTAATTACCTTAGCACTCATTACTAGGAACACACATTTGTTATGGACTTTGATTGGACAGTATTCTCATTTCCAGCTTTTGGAAATTGTTCCTACTTACTGTTAACGTTGTATTTTTGGTCTGTGGCCATTAATAAATACAGGGTTACCTGAAAAAACTCCCACATTTTAAAGGTAAATATATATATTTTTTAATTCTAAAAAAGAATCTACTTATTATTCGCACATGACTTCATTCAGTACAATTATATTCTTTTTTTTTCCCCTCATATGAAACTTGGTGATGCAGGAGGGGCAGTGCTAAGGTCTGTTGGTAGCCCAACATCAACTTGAACATCTTGAGCTTGAAGAACTCAGTGTGTGGTTTCAGTAAGTTGGACCTACAACACAAAGATCACTGGACGTGCTGAGGGAAAGGTTAAGATCAGGTGGTCTCATTGTGTGGTAATTACAGTCACTATCCGAGTTACGACGTACGCGAGTTACGACCACCCGTACTTATGACCACGTCTAGCAGATGCCTCTTATGAGTTTACTGTGTATGTCCGGCAGCGCAGTGCGTAGTTGTGGCAGCGCAGCATCCCAGCATCTCACACTCACAGCATTCTACCACTACATTTAGTGACTAGATACCGTCGCAGTAACATCTCTTTTCCAGTACAATTTTAAACTCATTTACTGTACACTGTTACCATGGCTCCCAAGAGGAAAGCAAGGAATGCACTGTTGTTGGAGATGAAGATGAAAGTGAAATCTCCATCTCACCCACTCCACGGTGTCTACAATATTGAAGGACAAGGACCGCATTAAGGAAGCAGTGAAAGCAGCAGCTCCAATTAAGTCAACTATCATCACAAAACAGCGTGAAGGACCGATTGCAGAGATGGAGAAGTTGCTATACGTGTGGTTGGAAGATAATAAGAAAGGAAATGTGAAAGTGATGTTGCGAGCAGTGCAAAGTAAGGCTACAGGTTGAAAAGAACGTACAGGTGACGACAAATTGCTGGGTGGGTTTGGTTTCGGTGTGTTAAGTATCCGACTTATGACTAATCTGACTTACGACTGGTTGGTCGGAACCGATCTAAGTCGTAACTCGAGTAGTGACTGTATTTAGTGGTCCCACATTCCTCTGACTTTGCTCCTTGTGAGTTTTTTTCCCACAAGGTTTATCATGAATCGTGTAAACTCAATCACGCCAAACTTTTGAAGCCCTGATGGTTGCTATTCAGCAGGAGATA
Source organism: Plotosus lineatus (assembly GCA_024760905.1). Lineage (NCBI taxonomy): Eukaryota > Metazoa > Chordata > Actinopteri > Siluriformes > Plotosidae > Plotosus > Plotosus lineatus. Next base: position 19,439,461 of record CM045733.1, read on the forward strand.
GCTGCTGTTCCACCTGACATGACCTGTCAAGCCATGGCAGTCTTCAGAAATCACGTCTAAGCGTGTTCTTCTTCTTCCGCACACCATCCAACTTCAATTTGTTGAAGACTCTGACAGTTTTAACCCTTTAGCAAGGGACACAAACACGCCGACGGCTTTGCAGCTACTCTTTACGAAAGTCAGCAATGGTTCTTTTACATGCTTCTTGCCATCGACAGTGAGAGACATGGTCCACCTTTGATAACCCAATTAGCTGCACTGGGGGGGGCGACAACCTTGTGGAGAGTGGGACTCGAACCCCCAACCTTAGGATCAGCGATCCAGCGCCCTATACCACTGGACCACCACTGCCCCTGTGTTGACATCAACAGTAACTATTTGGAGGATGCGAACTTGAAAACCTGTTCAAACCTGAAGTTCCATGTGTCAAATAACAATTAAATTGTGTTTTTCTTTTTTTAAATGCACGTTTGAAACGTGGCTGTTATTTGGTCACTGTACAATTAAATCACTTGCAGGATAATCAGAAGAAAAAGGTTAACTGTGATAAAACTGTCTGCTGCCACCAATAGGTGAAAGGTAAGAATGCAGCGTGTTGATATTCAGGCCACCAATTTAGTGTTTCCATTCTCCATATGAATGGGTTATTGGTAGCAGTAGGCAAAATAAACAATGATATCTGCAGGGCCCACTGTAAAGGTCTTCAAGAACTTAAATAACTAACATGATCATGCCTCACAGCAGAAGGGTCCTGAGTTTGAGTGCCTGGTTCAGTGAGGCTATTTCTGGGTGGAGTTTACATGTTCTCCATACGTGTGTGTGGGTGTCATTCATATACTGTATATGTATTCTGGTTCCTCCCACAGTCCAAAGATATGCACATTAAGCAAATGGACGGTTCCAAACCCCCATTAGGTATGAGCATGAATGGTTGTGTATCTGACTCCACGATGTTCTGGCAAGTAATGCAGCCGTGAGGGGGGGGCACAAACCAGTGTCTCTCCCTCACGCCGGTCCCAAGCCCGGATAAATGCAGAGGGTTGCGTCAGGAAGGGCATCCGGCGTAAAACAAATGGCAAATAAACTATGCGAATCACAAGAAAGAATGACATACCGGATCGGTCGAGGCCCGGGTTAACAACGACCGCCATCAGTGCCGTCAACCAACAGGGTGCTGATGGAAATTGGACTACTGTTGGTCGAAGACGTCGAAGAAGGAGAGGCGGGAGGCGTGTCCGTTGCCAGAGAGAGAAGAGGAAAGGCATGAGTCTAGGACTGAAAGTAGGGACTTTGAATATTGGAACTATGACAGGAAAAGGTAGAGAGCTGGCTGACATGATGCAGAGGAGGAAGGTGGACATACTGTGTGTTCAGGAGACCAGGTGGAAAGGTCGCAAGGCTAGAAGCATAGGAGCAGGGTTTAAGCTGTTTTATCACGGTGTGGATGGGAAGAGAAATGGAGTCGGAGTCATCTTGAAGGAGGGGTTTGCCAGGAATGTTCTAGAAGTGAAAAGAGTGTCAGACAGAGTGATGAGTCTCAAGTTAGAAATTAAAGGTGTGATGGTCAATGTTGTTAGTGCTTATGCCCCACAGACAGGATGTGAGCGAGAAGAGAAGGAGAGATTCTGGAGGGAGTTAGATGAAGTGATGCAGAGTACCCCAGAGGTGAAAGAGTGGTCATTGGGGCAGACTTCAATGGACATGTTGGTGCCGGAAACAGAGGGACGAGGAAGTGATGGGTAGGTTTGGTATCCAGGACAGGAACGCAGAAGGACAGATGTTGGTAGATTTTGCAAAAAGGATGGAAATGGCTGTGGTGAATACTTTCTTCCAGAAGAGAGAGGAGCATAGGGTGACTTATAAAAGTGGAGGTAGGAGCACACAGGTAGACTACATCTTGTGCAGGCGATGTAATTTAAAGGAAGTCAGTGACTGCAAAGTAGTAGCGGGTGAGAGTGTTGCCAAACAGCATAGGATGGTGGTGTGCAGGATGATGCTGATGGTAAGGAAGGTAAAGAAGGCAAAGGCAGAGCAGAAGACAAAGTGGTGGAAGTTGGAAGAGGAAGAGTGTCGGGTTGTCTTCAAGGAGGAGTTGAAACAGGCTTTGGGTGGTCAGGAAGTGCTTCCAGATGACTGGACAACTACAGCGAATGTGATCAGGGAGACAGGTAGGAGAATACTTGGTGTGTCATCTGGAAGGAAAGTAGATAAGGAGACTTGGTGGTGGAATGAGGAAGTGCAGGAGTGTGTACAAAGGAAGAGATTAGCTAAGAAGAAGTGGGACATTGACAAAACCGAAGAGAGTAAACAGGAGTACAGGGAGACACAGCGTAAGGCAAAGGTAGCAGTGTCAAAGGCCAAACAGAGCGCGTTTGATGACTTGTATGCTCGGTTGGAAAGTAAGGAGGGAGAAAATGATTTATACAGGTTGGCACAGCAGAGAAATAGAGATGGGAAGGACGTGCAGCAAGTTAGATTGATAAAGGACAGAGAGGGAAATGTATTGACTGATGACAGAAGTGTGCTGGGAAGATGGAAAGAGTACTTTGAAGAGCTGATGAATGAGGAAAATGAGAGAGAAAAAGAGTAGAAGAGGTGACTGTTGAGGACCAGGAAGTAGCAAAGATTAGTAAGGGTGAAGTGAGGAGGGCATTGAAGAGGATGAAGAATGGAAAGGCAGTTGGTCCTGATGACATACCGGTGGAGGTATGGAAGTGTCTAGGAGAGGTAGCAGTAGATTTTCTGACAAGAACATTTAACAAGGTCTTAGAGAGTGAGAGGATGCCAGAGGAATGGAGGAGAAGTGTGCTGGTGCCCATTTTTAAGAACAAGGGAGACGTGCAGAGTTGTGGCAACTACAGAGGGATAAAGTTGATGAGCCATACGATGAAGTTATGGGAAAGAATATTGGAAGCTAGACTAAGGGCAGAAGTCAGCATTTGTGAACAACAGTTTGGTTTCATGCCCAGAAAGAGCACCACAGATGCAGTGTTTGCCTTGAGGATGTTAATGGAGAAGTACAGAGAAGGTCAGACGGAGCTGCATTGTGCCTTTGTGGATCTGGAGAAAGCATATGACAGGGTGCCGAGAGAAGAACTGTGGTATTGCATGAGGAAGTCTGGAGTGGCAGAGAAGTATGTTAGAGTGGTGCAGGACATGTATGAGAGATGTAAGACAGTGGTGAGGTGTGCTGTCGGTGTGACAGAAGAGTTCAAGGTGGAGGTGGGACTGCATCAAGGGTCAGCTCTCAGCCCCTTCTTGTTCGCTATGGTGATGGACAGGCTAACAGACGAGGTTAGACAAGATTCCCCATGGACTATGATGTTTGCAGATGACATTGTAATCTGTAGTGAGAGCAGAGAACAAGTGCAGGAAAATCTAGAGAGGTGGAGGTATGCCCTGGAAAGGAGGGGAATGAAGATTAGCCTCAGTAAGACAGAATACATGTGCATGAATGCCAAGGACCAAAGAGGAACGGTGAGATTACAGGGAGCAGAGATAAGAAAGGTGGAGGATTTTAAGTACTTAGGCTGTGGAAAAGAGGTCAAGAAGCGTGTGCAGGCAGGTTGGAATGGTTGGAGAAAAGTGTCCGGTGTGATGTGTGATAGGAGGGTATCGGCAAAAATGAAAGGAAAAGTGTACAAGACGGTGTTGAGGCCAACGATGCTGTATGGGTTAGAAACAGTGGCCCTGGGGAAAAGACAGGAGGCAGAGTTGGAGGTAGCAGAGATGAAAATGTTGAGATTCTCTTTGGGAGTAACGAGGATGGATAGGATTAGGAATGAGCACGTCAGAGGGACAGCACATGTAAGGCGTTTTGGAGACAAAGTCAGAGAGGCTAGATTGAGATGGTTTGGACATGTACAGAGGAGGGATAGTGAATATATTGGTAGTAGGATGCTGAGGTTGGAACTACCAGGCAGAAGGCCTAGAGGAAGACCAAAGAGACGATTCATGGATGTGGTAAAGGAGGACATGAAGGTCGTTGGTGTAAGAGAAGAAGATGCAAAGGATAGGGTGAGATGGAGGCAGATGATTCGCTGTGGCGACCCCTGAAGGGAAAAGCCGAAAGGAAAAGAAGAAGAAGAAGATGATGTTCTGGCAAGTATTCCTGGGTGTATTCCTCCTTCTCCCCGAGTTAGCTTAGAGTCTCCTGCCTATTTGAAAAAAAAAAAATAGTAATTTGGTTTGAATAATTTTAATAAGTTTAAAATTCTGAGAAAAAGAAAAGAAAGTAACTTCCATATTACTAAACTACTTGTCTGTCTGTCTTCCTTTCGGCTTTTTCCCTTTTCTCGGGAGTCGCCACAGCGAATCATCTGATTGGCACGTTTTGATTTGGCAGAGGTTTTTACGTCGGATGCCCTTCCTGTCACAACCCTTTTTAGCAAGGGACAGAAACACGCTGACGACTTTGCAACTACTCTTTACGAAAGTCAGCAATGGTTCTTTTACATACCTCTCACCATAGACAGTGAGAGACATGGCCCGCCTTTGATAACCCAGTTAGCTGCACTGGGGGGGGACAGTGACAACCTTGTGGAGAGTGGGACTCGAACCCCCAACCTTTGGATCAGCGATCTAGCGCCCTATACCACTAGACCACCACTGCCCCCTATTACTAAACTACTTGTATATTGTTATATTACTAAAGTTCTGATCTCATTTGGTGGCGGTGGTGGCCTGATGGTAAAGGTGCTAGATCACTGATCACAAGGTTCGGGGTTCAAGCCCCACTCTCAACAGGTTGTCACTGTCCAACCCCCCCTCCCCCCAGTGCAGCTAACTGGGCTATCGAAGGCCGGTCATATCTCTCACTGTCTATGGTGAGAGGTTCATGTAAAAGAACCATTGCTGACTGTTGTTAAGAGTAAGCTGCATAGCCATCAGCGTGCTTATGCCCTGCGATGGCCTGGTGAGCTGTATAGGGTGTACTCTACCCTCACCCAGAGTCGGAAAACATGAGCGCCAGGCTCCCTGTGACCCTCATTAGGATTAAGCGGTTCAGAAAAGAAATAAACGATCTAATTTGGGCAATAACACCAAATAATGGCCATGATTCAAGAAATTTTTATATTGGGAACGAGCAGGACCTATATTGTTGACCATATCAACATCAGTAATTTTTGTTGTGGACAAGCGGCTCTTTTTTTTTTTTCTTTTTTTAAAACCTGTTTCCAAATATTGGACGATTACACACAATGTACTACTAATAAAGTATCAGCAACAATATTGCTGACAGTCTGACACTGTTGCGATTGATCACAGATCTTCTTCTTTTCCTTTCGGCTGTTCCCTTCAGGGGTCGCCACAGCGAACCATCTGCCTCCATCTCACCCTATCCTCTGCATCGTCTTCTCTTACACCAACTACCGTCATGTCCTCCTTCACCACATCCGCAAATCTCCTCTTTGGTCTTCCTCTAGGCCTGACAGATAGTCAAAGATATTTGGGGACTTGGCTGCAGACAGTCTCAGACTGAGTTGCTGACCATCCAAGATTTTCATCTCAGCATCATTTTATTTGAGTTACTTAGGAGATCACATACACGGCTGTGGTTGTGTTTTGAGAAAGTTGCCAACTCGAAAAAACATGGGCAATTTCGAAAGAATATAATAAAAATAAGATCGGGCCTTAATATGTTTGTGGAACTGATCCGCAGTGTATCTTAAAATATATATATCAGATTAATCTCATATAAGATGCTTATTGTTAAAGGTAGAATTATCTGGCAAATGACCTACGAGTTGGGAAACGCAGGATACCCCAGCAACTGCACTTATCCAGAGCGAACCAACAGTGGCAACATAGTGGTACTGGGGCTTGAATCAATGACCTTCTGATCAGTAACCCAGATTCTTTACCACTGATCCGCCACTGCCTCCTAACTAATATTTAATTTATTTTACTGACACTGTGAAACAAGTTTCTATGGCAGGTAGTACTGCTCTGTTTCAATAGATATTATGAGAATACGTATTTGTAGGTATAAAGGTGGATTTTAGGCAGTGAAGAAACGGGGGGTACAGTAGCTGTAACCTTATGGTTAGAAAGAAAGCTTTGGGACTGAAAGGTTGCTGGTTTGATTCCCGAACCAGCAAGAAAAAAGTGTGGCAGTGGGGGATTGAGCTGCACCTTCCCTTCCTCCACATTAGTGGCTGAAGTGCCCTTGAACAAGACACCTAAACCCCAACTGCTCTCCGGGTGCCCCAGTGTACGCAGCAGCCCACTGTTCCGAGAGAGAGAGAGAGAGAGAGAGTGTGTGTGTGTGTGTGTGTGTGTGTGTGTGTGCTCACTTTGGATGGGTTAAATGCAGAGGAAATAACTGTCCTTACAGGATTAATACAATACTGTACTGTACTTCAAAAAAAAAAAAAAAAATTTTAATGTTTGCTTTTGTTGGATGAATAGAAGATGTGACCCCTCTCTCATTTCTTCACTCTGACAGCTGCCAGAACACAAAGAGAACTTAAACTCTCTGGCTTGATCATTAATAACAGATTAATCTGTCTTATATTTCTCTCTGACCCTGTGTCTGCACATTCCACTCTCAGCTCCAGCTGCTGCTGCTGCTGCTGCTGCTGCTGCTGCTTCTTCTTCCTCTCCTCCAATTTGAGTTCTGCAGCGTCATCACACGCATTCACGTGCCAGCTTGAAAAGAAAAATCATTTGTGGGGGCTGCTACCTTGCTCCTGATGGCTTAACTGCGCCACACTGTCCTGGTGATCCTCACAGTCATCCTTCCTGTCCCTCCCCCAGCACTGACAACCATTCACACACTTTAGTTTTTCTTTTATTTTTAAAACCCCATATTCCTTCAAATTGATTGAAAAAAGTTGCCTAAAATGCTTCCTTCATATTAATCATAGAGCTCATAGCATCATTCTCTAGCTACTGTTTGTGACAAGTTCATGTGAATGATTTTATGGAATAATTTCGTCTGTGATTTAACGTGCACCAGGATGTGTTCGACATCTGAATCATTCTCGATGAGAAGCACCGGATCAGTGAAACTCACCTACATATTCTGCATATGACGTGTATGGGGACCTGCGGCCGCGACGCTTGAAAAAGTTTGATGCATCTGATGCTGGAACAAAGACCTTCTTTGATCCTATACAGTTAGGTGATGAGAGAAGACGTGTAAAAAACATCATATACATGCAGGTATCCCTTAAGCCCTCTCTATGTCTTTTTCTGTGTGTGTGTGTGTGTGTGTATATAATATATATATGTGTGTGTGTGTGTGTGTGTGTGTGTGTATTTTATACATTATGTGGACCCCTGACCAGTCAGTCACACATGCAGTACACACTTCCTGAGAATCCTATTCCAGATTTAGTCTTCCATTGCAGTTTACTGTGAAGGCTTCCCATTAGATTTTGAACAGATTTCCTCAGCCAGCCATAGGATGGGCGTAGTCATTCTTTTGGTTTGTCTCAGATGTGTTTCATGCTTCTGAGGCCAGGGTCCTGTATGGGGCACTCAAACTCATCCACAACGGGCTGGGCAAACAAACCATGGATGTTGCTTTGTGCACTGGGCCACTGTTATTCCAGGATAGGTATGGGTCCCTAAACTCCAGTAAAGGGAACTTTTAATGATAAAGCATATACGGTCATTCAACTCAACTCCATTCCTATTTTGTAGTAGCTACTTAAAAAAAAAAACTATAAATGAGTCTGATAATCAGGTGTCCACATACATTTGGCTATATAGTGTGTCTTGGTGAAGATCAGCTAAATATTCTAACAAGGATAAGAACATCTGCCAGTTTTGACCTTGTGTCCATAAGGAGAATCAAAGCTTTTACTTGTGTATTTGTATGTTAAACTCACCCTGACGTTCAGTGACTTTTTCTTTTTCTTTTCCATTCTTCACTGCTGCACTTTCTACCTCAGACAGCACTAGCACGAGGGAGGAGGGAAGGAAATGGTTTTAATAGGAGGATGGCTGTGCAAAGATATTTATCTCGGTTTTCGTTGTTGAGGTAACTGGACACCTATCACCAGTACAGTTTTTAGGCAGTTGAAATACTTTCTGGAAGAATTAATAGAAGCTTTAGTTTCATTTCGAAGTGTTGCAGTAGAAACACAAGAGTGAGATCTTTAAGGAAAAAGCTCATAAACCATACGAGGGAAAAGTAGCAGCCAACAAATCAAATGTAAAATAATAGATATTCCATTATTTTGATATTCTCTCACTCCATTTACTCCAGTTTACTGTAAATATTTAATTTAGTGAGATTGCATAGTATTAACCTTTACAGAAATCAAACAAAAATGTGCCAAAACTTTTTTCCTTTTATTCCCTTAAGTTATGAAGTCTACCACAAAACAAATCAGCAGTGGTGAAATATAAAATGCATCCTATATGGAGATCTCATTTGAGATTTCTGTATTTATAAGTTAAAAGACTAATATTTAGACATTTTAGTCTTATTTATGAAAATTCTACATATATGCATAATATATGCTGTACCAAAGATTTGGGCGCCTATTCTTTTGTATAAACTTTGCTATAGATTTTTTATTTTATAATTTGTATATTAGTTAGTACAAAAAATGAATATTCAGCACAGACTGAAATGTTACATACAAATTGTTAGTACAGTATGTGAATAAAAAGCAGCATATTACATAGAAAACAAAAACACTTATCAGAGAAAACTATAAATGAAGGCTGCTGCGATTTACATACAAATAAAGAATCAAGTGTGACAGTCAACATTCCCAGGAGAACTGTGGTAAGATACCCGGTAGATACTGTACTGGTAAAACTGCATAAACTGGACCCGATGCTGCTCAAATTAGTTCAATTTATTACTGTCCTGGTGTACTTTATAGCATTCTTATGTAGAGACCTCTGTCATTATTTATACATAACGTTCTACACCATTCCTTTGCATATGCCTAAAACGATTGTGTGTGTATATGTGTATATATATATGTATATATATATATATATATGTATATGTGTGTATATATATATATATATATATATATATATATATATTTCATATTATCTAATAAATAGTTTGTAAGAGTTAGTTTTTTCACTTTCAGTTGAATGCACTATTCTTTTTAAACAGACCCAATTACTTATATATTTATTTATGTACAGATTCCTTTTCTTAAATTTTTTGTTTGTTTAAAAGGTCTTGATCTACAGTTTATCCATAAAAGCTACACGTCCTACATTTTGTGGTTTCTGCATCTCCTCTCTATAAACACCCACACATCCTCTCACACACATTGAATGATGCACTCACCAGTTAGGATGAGGACGATGGGCAGGAGGGCCAGCAGAACTATGTGCAGCCGGGCCATGGCTAAGGCAGAGTGCGTGTGAGAGAGAGAGAGAGAGAGTGTGTGTGTGTGTGTGTGTGTGTGTGTGTGTGTGTGTGTGTGTATAAGCACTTCAGGTAGCACAACCTCAGCTGTTAGTCCTGGCACAGGGTACAAGAGAGGGAGGGAGACAGAAAGAAAGAAAGAAAGAAAGAGGGAAGGAAAGAAGAGTGGGAGGAGATGAGATGAGAATTCCACAGACTCAGGGGACACAGCAGGGATGAGAGCTGAACCATGGTTCAGCAACCTCTCATTAAGATGCTTTTAATATATTACATAAGTAATATTCCCATTGAAGACTTACTTGAATAAATATTTTCTGTGTATGATAGAAAATAGGAAAACCTCATGTAGATTTTTGTCTGCTAGATTATTTAAAATCAGTTTATAACTGGAATCTGTTTCTGTCTGTGTAAACACAGCCACTTGCTGTAGATTCACTCACAGAGCAGACTGAGACTTGAGATTCCTGCAGTGATGTGCAATGCCCTGAAATCACAATCCCGTTTACAGTGATGATACCAAATTAAATACTATAGAAAAAAACCCACAATGCTCAAAACGTAACCTCTGTCTCAGACCTATACACTGAGAATAAGCTTTCACGCAGTTTTTAAACTCTGGGTAAAAAAACTCTTGCACATTCCAGGTTTAAAATTCGCCGTTTTCGACATGCAGGTCACATGGCAGTGTTTAACAGTTTGCAGACTGAGACTGAGGGATGGAAAGTATTTTCGGAAGATATCAGAGAGGTTTATGTGAATTGCATCTGTGCAGTCTGTTCACTTAATTGGTACATACGGTATAATTACATAAACGGCAATTAATTTATTACAAACATATATGTTTTTTAATGGATTCCATACTTTGCTTTCACAGAGAAAATTCCATGCATGGAAATGAGTAAGAAAAGGGAAATATAAAGACAGAAAACAGATGGGCTGGGAGAAAATAAGGGTAGAAATAGGTGCGGAGAGAAAAGACAGGCACAGAAAGTGTTTAATTCCTGAATCTAAACACTACAAGCATTGATATAATACACATCAATTTTTCAAATATTTTAGTTTATTGTTTTCTACGAAGAATAATAGATCCACCTCATTAAAATAATTAACAACTATTGTTATGTCTATTGTTCTTGCAATGTAAAGGTATGCCTTGTGTTTGAATGCCATCTGTTATCACTGGTGTTTAGTCTTTGTGAGAGTGGAACGACACACACGCCGGTCTTAGTGGAAAAACAGCTCGTGGAAATATTACTCATAGAGAAAGATGGATTTTTTTTTTTGAGTCCTCTTTCTGACTTCTGTCCCAGTTTTCATTCCATCATTGTGTTTCTGGAGAATAATTAGACTGATCAGCAGTAGGAACTAATTACCATAGATTTTGGTGGATCAAGATATTAATAACTCGAGGTGCACTCAAAAGCTGCAAGTTGCACCTACAGTCCCACTTGTTTACGTGGTCACTCTCAAATCTGTGACAAGCCAAAACCTCGAGGAACAACATGCAAGCAAAGCGCTGCCAAAGAACAGCTCGTCTGCCATGAAAAAGCCAGTGAAATTACTAGGTGGATGGTACAGCGCATGTGTCAACGACCCTACTTTGACACCCAATGTGTTCAACTCCACAGAGTGTTTTCCCAATGTGTTCCTCTCAAGGTTTTTCCTTGGGGCAACTGAGGGAGTTTTTCCTAGCCACCCTCACCGCAGACTTTCTCATTGGGGATGTGTAACGTTTATAGAGAAATGTTTAATCTCAATAACAAATTTGTTTTACCATGTAAAGCTGCTTTGCGATGTAAATTGTAAAAACACTATAGAAATAAAACTGAATTTACTTGTTCATACAGTAAATCGTGCCTGGAACATGATGTTCTGGAACTACATGCACCACTTCAGTAAGTAAAGTGTGTGTTGATTGGCCCCTAAAGAAATCATTTTTACACAGGAAACTGCGCTGGGGCACAGAGTGCTCGTGTAAAAGCAGTTTTAAGAGTGTGTTCAAGAGGTGTTTCTGTGTGGAGTTTGCATGTTCTCACTGTGCTTGAGTGGGCTTCCTCTGTGTACTATGCTCTCATCCCACAGTACATTATAAACATTAGGCTTATTGTCTGTTCCAAAGTGACCCTGGGTTGTATGTGCTGCCCTGCGTTGGTCTGGCAAGCTGTTCAGGAAAGGGTGTATCCCGCTTTCGCCCAGTATCCAATCAGATGGACTCACTGCAACCCCAACAGTAAGATTAGTTTGTTCGGCAAATGTCTGAAGGAGGGGTAAAGGTAACAGTTAAGGCCTTTGGACTTATCTGCGGTTTCCAGAGCACAAAGTGACGAGGAGTACAACTCCTCCTGAATGGAACGCAAGTCCATCACAGGTTACCTTCCCAGTATATTTTTACTGGTACCCATTTATACTGTTGGGTGAACAGAGGCACACTCGTGGTTAAGACCTTGCCCATGGGTCTTAGCACAGTGTGTGTGTGTGTGTGTGTGTGTATGGAGGGGGTCTAACTGGGATTTGAACACACAACCTCCTGATCATGAGCGCGGCACCCTAACCACTATGCCACCGGCCCTAGTAGTAGTAGTAGTAGTAGAATATCCTGATTATTCACAATCATTCAGCCCCTCAGCTTATTTTCTGGATACCCATGTGCTCCTCATATGTTCTATAACATGTGGGTGTTACCAGGTTGGTGTCAAAACTCTCATCTGAAGGATTAACCAAATGCCTGATGTTTGACCTTTGAAGGTCACAGGAAAACATTTCAACTGAATAGTCATATATGGTTTTGTATTAGTGTTCCACAGGAACGGCATGTCTACGGGTACACCTTTCAAAGTTTAAGCGCTCAAAATCTCACAAACTTAATTCTCGCCCCACAAGACTAAAAATAATTGTCTCATTTCAAAGTCCACAGAGAAATTACTATTAGTGTTCATAGTAAATCAGTTTTGGCAGAAGTATTTTAACTCAAAAACCATTCAGCTCAACAGCATCCACTGAGCTGGGGTGAATAAGTGTTTTAGTTTATTCTATGGAGAAACATAAAAAGCCAACTGAATCGAGACTCTTATAGTTTATTATTACATATAAGCATGACAGAGGCAGGTCGGGTGAGCTCACTGAGCAGAGCATCTTTTTAAACTCATTTAAAATTTGAGTGAACATAAAAACATGAAAAACAATAAAAGAAAAATAACAAAAGATTTTTTTTATACATTAGAAGTAATTAAATTTCCCTGTTCCATCACCAGACTCATGCACACTTCATGACGGCATCTTTTAAAACTTGTATAAAGTCTGAATAAAGTGTGTTTTAGCTTTTAAAATGTGCTACCATGTTACACAGCTTTCTTCTTCATTTTCTTTTGGAGAGGGGTTTGTTTAAAATCTTAGGATTTTAAATCAGTCAACATGGCAATCCATGAATATTTGTATGTACTGTATGTCAGCTGTTTTGATTCAAACATTATCCACTTGGGATAATATCTATTATCCCAAGTAAGACTGCGACATTCCCGTATGGCGCATTAAGCTTTGAAATTTTACGGCTGATTGGTTTATTCCTTACATTTATTTTCGCACCGTTGTGACAAAATAGTTATCACAAAGGACTTTAGTGCATAGTATAAATTATAATTTTAACTACAAATAAAACTTCTCAATTCTGTACTCTGCATTCAAACAGAAACTATTTATAACAAATAACATCTGGCTCTGATCTGACTGCATTCTGGTTTACTGTGCAGTTGATATGCCCTGTCTGGTTAAAGAAGGCACAAAATGTTAACCTTGCATGTTAAAAGTTTTTAGATGCACATTAACTGTGATTATACACATAAAATGTGTGTGCATTCGCTCTTCATTGACCGAACTCTTTTTTTCTTCTCCAAATTAGAAAATTGATTCAAATATGATCAAAGCTAATTATTGTACTACATACCTGTGTCCTACACTATTACCCCAACATGTCCGGTAGGTAACTTTATTGCGTACATCCTAGCATCCAATAAATTGCACACCGATTAGTGTTGTCGATAATTCCTCTGGGTGTCTGTTTCTGTTGTGATGTACAGACACTGGAGATGAAAATAAGTATCACAGTGATGTCCTGTGTCCTTGGACTAGGCGTCCCCTCAGTGCCCAGGAGTCCTGTAAGTACAAAATAATACAAGATGCATAAATAAAGCAATACACATTCAGGCCATGGTGAGATGACCAGGACAGAACAGGAGACCAACCTGGAAGGAAAGAGTGACATCACTCCCCAATCTTTTGTAAGCAAGTTCTTCCACCTCCTTACTGATATTCTCCTGTGTTGTTCCTTCCACCGTGATGTAGTGACAATCAGCACTCGCATAATGACAGGAGATGGCCTTAAAGAAGCGCACAGCATATGCGTTTCATTGATTACAGTGTGAAATTATGTTGTAACAGTGTGTAGATTAAAAAAATAATGAATAATTATATTCTTTTCAAAAACACTTTATATAAAAAAAGAAGGCTCGGCAAATTTGCCTCACTGAGGGGAAATAGTTTTACTCAGAGTAAAGTAGGTAGCATGGTGATGCAGGCATGTACACCACTATATAAATACAGTGAGCCCTCGCTACTTTGTGCTTCAGTTTCTGCGGCTTTGGTGTATCGTGGAATTTTCAAAAATATTCATCAAAAATTGAAAAATAGGAAAAAAGTTAAGGAAAATGCCACAAAACAAGGCCAATTATGCCAAAAACCCCAAACAAACAAAAAAAAAACCCATCCCAATAAAACTACTTAGATTTTTATATGAAGTGCGCATGTGTGTGCGTGCGTGCGCGTGAGCCTGTATGTGTGTGTGTGTGTGTCTGTGTGTGTATTTATATTTTATTTACATCTTATGCATTATTTTTGAATGTTTAATTGTTATTATATGCATTTACAGGTCCTTCTCAAAAAATTAGCACATTGTGATAAAGTTCATTATTTTCTGTAATGTACTGATAAACATTAAACTTTCATATATTTTAGATTCATTGCACACCAACTGAAATATTTCAGGTCTTTTGTTGTTTTAATACTGATGATTTTGGCATGAAAACCCAAAATTCCTATCTCAAAAAATTAGAATATCATGTTCAGGTAGTCTAAACGAGCTATTAACCGAATCATCTGAATCAACCAATTAACTCTAAACACCTGCAAAAGATTCCTGAGGCTTTTAAAAACTCCCAGCCTGGTTCATTACTCAAAACCGCAATCATGGGTAAGACTGCCGACCTGACTGCTGTCCAGAACACCAGACCCAACACTGTGGATGAGCTTAAGGCCGCTATCGAAGCATCCTGGGCCTCCATAACACCTCAGCAGTGCTACAGACTGGTTGCCTCCATGCCACGCCGCATGGAAGCAGTCATTTCTGCAAAAGGATTCCCGACCAAGTATCGAGGGAACATAATTATTTGAAGGTTGATTTTTTTTTTTTTTGTCTTAAAAACACTTTTTTATTGGTTGGATGAAATATGCTAATTTTTTGAGATAGGGGTTTTTGGTTTTTCTTTACTTTTCTGCCAAAATGATCAATATTAAAACAATAAAAGGCTTGAACTATTTCAGTTGTGTGTAATGAATCTAAAATATATGAAAGTCTAATGTTTATTAGAGTTTTATTACAGAAAATAATGAACTTTGTCATAATATGCTAATTTTTTGAGAAGGACCTGTATACATTGAATATGTATTTATTGATATTATATACACATCTACATGTACGTATATATCAGTCAGGGGGGGGGGAGTCGATCCTACTTCGTGGAAATCTGTGGTCACAGGGGGGGGTCCGCATTAACCGTGAAAAGTGAGGGATCCCTGTACGTCTAAATCATCTCTGCTTGAAGGAAGTGTTGGGCAAAGCAACAAATTTTACAATCAGACCTTTTTTTCCATGTTTTTTAACATTAAAGAGGACATTGATAACCCTACTAACACTTAATGAATTATTTGCTGAGCCGCTTTATCCTCCTAGGTTTCCCTACTGGGGAGGGTAGAGCCTATCTCAGCCAAAAGGGGGGGGGGCGAAGGCAGGATACACCCTGAACAGCTCACCACACCATCAGAGGAACAGCACAAACAACCATTCTCACACACAATGTAAACAGCCAATTGGCCTAAAGTGGATGTCTTTTAGTAGTGGGATGAAACTGGAGCACCCTGACAAATCCCAAGCAAGCATTGGGAATCCACACACAAATGTCCTCATTGGACCCTCAACAACGAACCCAGGACCTTCTTACTGTGAGTATAACCACTCTGCCAACGGGCCGCCCTCAAGTCGACTTTCATTAAAAAGGTTAATTAAAATGGCATATTCAGAACTGGGATACTTGTGTTGGGTATAAAGCTTTTTCGTATAAAGACTGTATGAGTTATGTTTTAACTTGTGCCTTATGGATATACACAGAATTAGCAACCAATGTACTATATTTCCACTGGGAAACAGCCCTGTCTTAAAAGGTCTGAAGACATGCTGAGCAGCTTGCAAGCTCAAATAAGCATGTGATCACACAATATATGATGGACGTGAGACAAAACAATCTATGAATAGTTGAACAGTGCCATTTTTATGATACTACTACTACTATTATTATTATTATTATTATTATTATTATATTGTGTGTTTCACATTCCCAAGGTCAATATTTTGTACATTTACTCTTGCCCCTGGATATACAATGGGAAGTAAACTAAAATGGGACATGAAGAGTATCAGGTTTAATCCAAGATCTGTTTTTACCTTTCGAAAGCCCTGTGTTTGATTCATTCCTGAGCCGTGGATAAGCAAAGGATGAAAAAACACCGTGTCTCCTTTTTCCATTTCCAAATGCACTCTGGGATGATTGTGGTTGTAATTTCTAATGCCATGGTACATCTTGTTCACCCCACCCTGGACAGAGAGTAAAGAGAGGAGTATTGTGTGTTCATATTCTTATCTTTATTTACACACATACACTTTAAAGACAAATAAATGAGTGAATTTGGGACTTTGGTTTTAACGCTTTTAACCTTTTGTACTTTGTCCTTTCACTGGTACAAACATAGTGTTGTGAGCTACCTGTAGAAGACATAATGCCATGGACTATACTGCCACTTAACACTCTATTTTTACTAAGATTAATGTACTGGAGATCTTGGCTTTGTTTGGATGCACTTATCTCCTTTCCTGCAGGCCGACAAACATACCGTGGTCAAAAAATATCCATGTGATGGACAAGTGACTGTTTCCTGCCATGGACTTACAATTTAAAAAATCTTTTAATCTTTAAAAGTAGGATAATGACTTGACTTACTTTCGACTAGAATTGTATCTCATTCACTCATTTTCTGAACCACTTAGTCCTCCTACTAGGCCATCAGGAAACATCTTTATTAAAGGTAAAGTAAATGGTATGTTGATGCAATGGCATGTTGACCCTAAACAGCTCACCAGGCCATCACAGGGAGATAAACAGAACCAATCACATTCACATCTGCACCTAGGGGTAATTTGGAACAATCAATTAGCCTAATGTGTACATCTTTGGACTGTAGAAGGAAACTGGAGTACCTGGAGGAAACCCATGCAGGTATGGTGATCCAGAACTGCCCTGCTGTGAGGTTGACATGCTAAGCACTTTTCCACTGCGTTATGTAAGTTATACAATATGCAGTTTATTATGAGTTACTCATAGTTCAATACTATTCATTCTTATAGAGCGATTGCGAGCCTCGTCTCTTTCTCTCACCTCCCACTCTGGGTAGTCATGCTCAAGCAGGGTGCCTTTGTGGGTGCCGGGCAGCACTACCAGACAACCATTCTGGCGATTTACATTCTCCATCGCTGTCCAGGAACACACTATGCGATCAGCTGGTCGAAATGGGAAGTAGTGTAGGTCTTGATGCATGGGGTGGCGGGATGTCTTCTTTCCTAAGATAGAGCATGCAATGCTTCACACTAGAGCCTCAAGGTTTCATCTCTTTCCAAAGACTGTTATGCATATTAATACAGAATGTGTGTAAGTCACCTGAATCAGGGGGTTTGTTGATGAGCATAGTGTGCATAGCCATGATGTTAGGGCCCGTGAAACACTCAACATACTTCAGAATCTGTTATAAATACAAGCCAAATTTGTAACAATGACTAAATTCTCTTTCATCGACAAATTTAATAATAAAAAAAAAAAAACAAGGCCATAGTCAGTCACAGTACATTGATCGCTTGCTACTTCGTGCTTCAATTCACGCGGCTTCAGTGCATCGCAGTTTTTTTTTTTTAATATTCGCAAATTTAAAAAATAAGAAAATTAAGGAAGAATGGGGAAAAAATTCAGGAAAATGCTGCAAAACAAGCCAATTATGCAAAAAAAAAAAAAAAACCAAATAAACAAAAACCAACCCAAACCCCCCCCCATCAAAACTACTGTACTTACGTTTTTATGTGAGGTGCGCATCTGTATGTGTGTGTATTTATATTTTATTTACATCTTATGCACTATTTTTGAATGTTTAATTGTTATTATAAGCATTTATAGCATTGAATATGTATTTATTGATATTATGTACACATATGCATGTCCCCCAGTGCAGCTAACTGGGTTATCAAAGGCCAGCCATGTCGCTCACTGTCTATGGTGAGAGGTTCATGTAAAAGAACTATTGCTGACTTTCGTAAAGAGTAGCTGCAAAGCTGTCGGCGTGTTTCTGTCCCTTGCTAAAGGGTTGTGTCAGGAAGTGCATCCAACGTGAAAACCTATACCAAATCAACTGTGCGAATCAGATGATTCGCAGTGGCGACCCCTGAAAAAAGGGAAAAAGCCAAAAGAAGAAGAAGACATACACACATACATGTACGTATATGTCAGTCAGGGGGGGGATTGATCCTACTTCGAGGAATTCGGCGATTGGGGGGGGGGGGGGGGTCTCGGTCCCAATTAACCGCGGAAAGTGAGGAATCGCTGTAATTGTACATGTGCAAACCTGAGGCAATGTGCAATAGCGGAACAGCTCTGGGTCCTCTTGGAAGTCCTGAACTTTAGTCACAGCCTTCTCCCCATCGACAAACTCAGACTTGGCGATGGAAACATCTTTCATTACCACCAAGCCAGGAATCTTCACATCTCTCCTACAAATATTCTCAAACTCTGTCCTGAAAGTGTAGTGACACATTCATTCATTAAATATTGTTGTGTAACAAGGTCAGGCATTTGCATAAAATGGGTGTGGGTCATTACCACACACACTAGGGCAGGGGTGGTGAACACGAGGCTCTTGATCAATAAGAATGTGGCTCTTTGCCTCTTATCATCTTTCTATATACTCTGGCTCTTTGCCTCTTTTCATGTTTTTTTTTTTAATCTTAAAACACACTTCAATCCTTCAGAGGTTATTAAAAACAAATAATAAATAATATTTTAAAATAATTTTGACAGGTTGGGTGTTTTTTTGTGCCACGTCTGTAACATCAGTGACCGCCAATCATCTGAGTGGATGACGTCTAATGCTGGGAAATTAAGTAAACATTTTCTTTGCATGCAGGCTTACCCTCTTTGTAAAAATCACAAAATACAAAGCTAAACAAAAATATGAAGATGAACACAGGATATTTCTGGGAGGATGCTTACTTTTTAATTGAACGGAATGGCAAATCGCTCTGTTTATTATGCAGTACCACGATATCACATTTCAAGGATTCAAATCTTCAGCGTCATTTTAGCAACTCCATGCTAATATTGACACGGAATTCCCCAAAGGTAAAAAACACCTGACTCAACATGATTGTGAGTATATATCAATATTCATCATTTTATATTATACAAGCCATATCTATGTATCTGAAGTGTGTTCAGTAGTTTCTGTGTGTCAGAGCAAGGGAGAAAGAGAGAGACGTGCCTGTGTGTGTGTGTGTGTGTGCGCGCGTGTCTTGGCAGGTCAGCACGTGGTGTGGCTCTTTAACTCTCACAGTTAAAACGTTTGGCTCTTTGTGTCTAACTTGTTCGCCACCCCTGCACTAGGGCCTACACATTAAAACTGAAGGAAAATGTGTGTATGTACACTTTTGAAAAATTAAATACCCTAAGAAGCGCTCATTAACAATTGAGCATGATCTTTGTCAGTATGGCCAAGGCCTGTTCCACTAAGCCAAATATACTGATGATGATGATGATCAGGAGGAGGAAACAGAGCAAAGTCATTAAATAAGTTCCAGATTAAATAAAATATTCATTTTATACAGTTTATTTATTTATGTGTAATGTATTTGCATAATCTCTCTTCCTAACTCTACTACAGCTTTCATAGATTTTTATTATTTATCTCTGTTATACTCATGTTACGTCATAACAGCCCTAACTGGAGGAGGGAGGGCACCCAAATATTTTATTCTCAATTTGCAATGATCACTGATTTCCCAAAAGTTCTGGTGCAACAAGAACTACATCCATGTAGAGACAAATGGTTGAAACTTTGTTTCCTTTAACTCCCAGCAGGAGCATATGGTCCTCTATCAAAAAATGATAATAACTACTAGGCACATTGTACTCAGTGCTGCTGCCGATCAGAATGTGCTCTATACTTGTTGTGGTATGGCCTGATGCAACACAGCTTAGTCCCACGTGCCTTGAGTGAGATGACCTTGAGTGTGTTGTTCACGAATTTGTAAGAGTGTTATTATTATGTTATTCTTATGTGTTATTATAATTTTGTTGAAGAAATGTGTTTGGGGTGTTTCCTTAGGCCTTTTTGATTAGGAAAAACTAGTGATCATTTTTTTTAACTGCAAAAAATAATTCTGGCGTTAAAGGGTTAAATCTGATGTAAAGTTTGTAACTGTTTAGTTGTACACACAATGTCTTACTGATTGAAATTGTCATTGCACCCTGATAACGATCAATCAAAGAGATCTAACAAATAAACCAACCCCTGGAAAGTATTTATATTTAAAAAAAGAGCAGAGCTGGAGCCTATCATGCGTTGTGTACACTGAATCATCCAGAAATTTAACACCACCTGGATGGGACGCTATTTCATAGCAGCGCATGTTACTTTCCCCGCATCTTTTGAATTTTCTTTTTTCTTCTTTTCCTTTCGGCTGCTCCCTTCATGGTTCACCACAGCAAATCGTGTCTCCATTTCTCCATATCCTCTGTATCTTCTTATCTTGCACCAACTACATTCATGTCTTCCTTCACCACATCCATAAATCTTCTCTTTGGTCTTCCTCTAGGCCTTCTACCTAGCAGTTCCAACCCCAGCATCCTACTACCAATATACTTACTATCTCTCCTCTGTATATGTCCAAACAAACTCAATCTAGCCTCTCTGACTTTGTCTCCAAAACCTCTAACTTGGGCTGTCCCTCTGATGAACACATTCCTGATCCTACCCATCCTCGTTACTACCAAAGAGAACCTCAACATTTTCATCTCTGCTACCTCCAGCTCTGCCTCCTGTCTTTTCCTCAGCGCCACTGTTTCTAAACCATACAACATCGCTGGCCTCATCACCATCTTGTACACTTTTCCTTACCTTCTTGCCGATACCCTCCTATCACACATCACACCGGACACTTTTCTCCAGCCATTCCAACCTGCCTGTACATGCTTTGAGCCTAAGTACTTAAAATCCTCCACCTTCTTTATCTCTGCTCCCTGTAACCTCACTGTTCCTCTTGGGTCCTTGTTGTTCATACACACACATTCTGCCTTACTGAGGCTAACCTTCATTCCTCTCCTTTCCAGGGCATACCGCCACCTCTCTAAATTTTCATGCACTTGTTCTCTGCTCTCACTGCAGATCACAGTGTCATCTGCAAACATCATAGTCCATGGAGATTCTTGTCCAACCTTAGCTTTCAGCCTGTTCATCACCAAACAAGAAATGAAATGAAACAAGAACGGGCTCAGCTGACCCTTGATGCAGTCCTACCTCCACCTTGAACTCCTGTCACGCCGACAGCACACCTCACCACTGTCTTACATCGAGCTTCCACTATTCTTTCTTATAACTTCATCATATGGCTAATCAACTTTATCCCGCCGTAGTTGCCACAACTCTGCATGTCTCCCTTGTTCTTAAAAATGGCCACCAGCACACTTCTCCATTCCTCCGGCATCTGCTCACTATCTAAGACCTTGTTGAATGTTCTTGTCGGAAAATCTACTGCCACCTCTCCGAGACACTTCCATACCTCCACAGGTATGTCATCAGGACCAACTGCCTTTCCACTCTTCAATGCCCTTCTCACTTCACCCTTACTGATCTTTGCTACATCCTGCACCTCTTCTACTCTTTTCTCTCTCTCATTTTCCTCATTCATCAGCTCTTCAAAGTACTCTTTCCATCTTCCCAGCACACTTCTGTCATCAGTCAATACACTTCCCTCTCTGTTCTTAATCACTCTAACTTGCTGCACGTCCTTCCCATCTCTATTTCTCTCCTGTGCCAACCTGTATAAATCATTTTCTCCCTCCTTACTGTCCAGTCGAGCATACAATTCATCATACGCTGTTTGGCCTTTGACACCGCTACCTTCACCTTATGCTGTGTATCCCTGTACTCCTATTTACTTCTTTGTCCTCTCAATGTCCCACTTCTTTGCTAACCTCTTCCTTTGTACACACTCCTGCAATTCCTCATTCCACCACCAAGTCTCCTAATCTACTTACATGTTTCAACTCCTCCTTGAAGACAACATGACACTCTTCCTTTATCAGCTTCCACCACTTTGTCTTCTGCTCTGCCTTTGGCTTCTTCATCTTCCTCACCATCAGTGTCATCCTGGACACCACCATCCTATGCTGTCTAGCAACACTCTCACTCACTACCTTCAAATTACATCGTCTACACAACATGTAGTCTATCTGTGTGCTCCTACCTCCGTTTTTATAAGTCACCCTATGCTCATCTCTGTTCTGGAAGAAAGTATTAACCACAGTCATTTCCATCCTTTTCAGAAAATCAATCAACATCTGTCCTGTGTTCCTGTCCTGGATATCAAACTTGCCCATCACTTCCTCGTCCCCTCTGTTGCCTGCACCAACATGTCCACTGAAGTCTGCACCAATGATCACTCTTTCACCTCCGGGGGTACTCTGCATCACCTCATCTAACTCATTTCAGAATCTCTCCTTCTCTTCTAGCTCACATCCTGCCTATGGGGCATAAGCACGAACAACATTGAACATCACGATACTCTTTTCACTTCTAAAACATTCCTGACAAAGAATATTTACCATACTGCACCATCGATAGTATTCTGTCTGGCTACATTACTACATGGAATGGCAGCTGTAATTCTCTGGACCACAGAACTCTGCAGAGTGTAGTCAAATCAGTGCAGAGCATCACCAGGACTGAAGTGCCAGCCATCCAGGACCTCCACACACAGCACAGTAGGAGGAAGGCTCAGAAGATCCTCTCTGATCCCAGCCATCCTAACTACACAGTCTTCATGTTTGTCTAGCAAACGGTACAGGTGCATCCGGGCTCGGACTAGCAGATTCGGTGACCGTTTCTATCCACAAGCCATCAGGCTACTGATCTGCTGATATACTGGACAAATTGTACACGCCACTGTTTCTGCACTACAACCACTTCAGTATTTTTTTCAACACTCTGTAATTATACTTCTGTACATATAAATATTTTAAGCTTAGTTTAGTTTATATTTTATTTCATATTATAGTTTTTTATTTTTTCCTTTATATTTGATCTAAATGTGCAACATTAAGGGGACTCTGAGTCCAAGACTTTTATTGCAGGTAGTGATGTTCCATTGTTACCTACATATGACAAATAAACTTAAAATTGAGAAACTCGAGAGCACTTGGAATTGGGGTGTGGCTTTAGACAGGCCATTATAGGTGGGGAAGAGGAGCATTTACCCAAAACCCTGGCGAGATCTAATAACCCCATCAAAACTCAACTAGAGAGCAAGTGGTCCAAAATGTACACTTAGATCTGAGTCTTGAGGTTTGTGAAATTGTCTGAATCAACATTCCTACACTTTTTCCAATTGCAGTGTGCACTTATGAACACTTTTCCACTTTCCTTGTTTATTTATACAATCTGTCTTAACGGTGCAGTGACTGTTAATCATTCAGAAAATTTCATCCATGGTTTTCATACATATTTGTGTGTATAAGCCATTTCTGGGTTTTTTTTTTTTGTGCATGGTTTTTCCCACTCTGGAATACACACCCCGTTTTCAAAGTGAGGCTCAATCTTGTAATCTGAGAAAGCTCTATACTGCCACCTTGTGTTTAACACAAAAGCTGCAAGATACAGTCATCTTGATCAGCCTGTGCTAATGTCATGACTGTCTGTCTGTCTTCCTTTCGGCTTTTTCCCTTTTTACTCGGGAGTCGCCACAGTGAATCATCTGATTCGCATGTTTGATTTGGCAGAAGTTTTTACGTCGGATGCCCTTCCTGTCACAACCCTTTTTAGCAAGGGACAGAAACACGCTGACGACTTTGCAGCTACTCTTTACAAAAGTCAGCAATGGTTCTTTTACATACCTCTCACCAGAGACAGTGAGAGACATGGCCCGCCTTTGATAACCCAGTTAGCCGCACTGGGGGGGGGGGGGGGGGGTAGTGACAACCTTGTGGAGAGTGGGACTCGAACCCCCAACCTTTGGATCAGCGATCCAGTGCCCTAGACCACCACTGCCCCTCCCTGTGCTAATGTCATGACAACTTCTATTATTGTATATCAGAAACCCTTGGTAAGGTTTGAGTTTCTACACTACGCAAGTGCTTCTCTACAAAATCCCATGCATTACTAAATAATGTAGATTTCAGTGATGTGAATAATGTGTTACAGAACTTGTGTATCCTGTTCCTGCTGTCCTCACTGGCACATTTTGTTGACCATAATGGGATCAGATGAGAGAGTTGAACACAATGCTAAGTGTAGAATGAGTAACCTTATGTAGTTTTCCTTGTAAAAAGCCTTGCCTAAATCTATTGATGTCCTCTTCAGAAATCAGGTTTTTGATCAAAAGGAATCCATTTTCTTCATAAGAAAGTCTTTGTTCTGGAGACAGCACATCTGTACCCAAAGTGTACCTACAGCCATAATAACACATTGGATGCAAAGGGTCATCAAATGACACAAAGACCAGTTCATGTTTTATGACCTGATATTCAACACAAAACAATAACCACATACTTAAGTGCTCCAGGGTGGTGATGTGACAGACTTTGTGCAGATGTAAAGGATGAGCGCTTTGTTACATACACTTAAGGAAAATCAATATCTACTCATCAGATTGGATAATGTCAATATTATACTCGGAGATGAGCTTTATCAAATGTTTTCCTTCCTTCATCTGGTTATTAGCTCAACGCATCTCATCTGGGCTACAAATCAACCCGAGCTACATGACATATGTAGACCATTTCCTCGCAATGGTCCAATCTCCATACCTTACAGATATAAACTTCCTATGTTCATGTGTTATTGAACTGTAGTTCACATAAAATTATTCACCAATATAGGCAAAAACAGTTGCAAATTAATCATTTCATATTCAAAGCTAAATGTAAAAACTTCTTCATGAAACTTTAATTTGATTAAAATATTTGGTAGGTTGGTACAGTAGTTAGCACATCCGCATCAAAGCTAGCAGGTCCTGGGTTTCCTTCCCAGGGCGAGGGCAATTCCAAGTGTAGTTTGTATATTCTCCCTGTGCTTGAGTGGATTTCCTCCAAGTACTCAGGATTCCTCTCACAGTCAAAAAGAAGTGTACATGAGGCAGATTGACGGTTCCAAATTGCCCCTAGAAGAGAAAATGTGTGTGTGTGTGTGTGTGTGTGTGTGTGTGAGCGAGAGAGAGAGAGAGAGAGAGAGTGATTGTGTGTTTTGTCTCTATGATGGTCAGGCAAGCTGATCAGGGTATGCAATGCCTTCGGTCAGTGTTGACTATGATAGAATCCAGTCTCCCCACAACCTTAGTAGGATTAAGTGGTTCGGCAAAGGAGTCATGTAAATAACAAGTTTACTCACATTTGCATTTGTTCCAAATCCTCCACCCTCATTTGCTGACCCACTTACTCCTACTAAGCTCACACATAGGCCAGATCCTATCTCAGCCAACACTATATGGGCAAAAAAACAGGTACACCCTGAACAGCTCACCAGACCCCTGCAGGCCCAACGACCATTCACACTCATACCTGTGTACAATTCAGAAGACTGGATTTATCTAATGTGCATGTCGCTGCACAGTGTAAGGCAGGGGTCCCCAAACTTTGTCCTGCGAGGGCCACATAACTTTTCCCTTCTCTGATGGGGGGACCGAGGTCAGTTTGTAACAGAAAAAGTGTGACTATCGCAAGGCTGCCTAAATGTAAACATTTGTTTTCCAGTAAGCCACACATAACCAGATATTAGTAACCCTTTCCAAAACCTTCACTGAAAAAGTCAGGAAATAAAGAAAAAAAACAAACAAAAACAAACAAACAAAAAAAAAAACGCTGGTGGATATCATTTGAGCAATCCAAAAGCTGCCCGAACAGACGACTGGTTCAGCCAAGCCTGGCGTACAGATGTATTTTCCTGAGCTAACAGTCCAGTTTTTAGCTTTGAGTTTGTCTACTCGCATTTAGCCTTGCAAGCGATCATACTCGTCAGCGCAGATTGTATTCAGCCACTGTGTCTTGACAGATGATACAAACAACCTTTTCTATGCATTAAACAAACAAACAAAAAAAATAATCTGTCCACTGCAGGTTAAATAACCTGCATTCTGAATCAAATTTTTCTCTTCCATATCCTTTTCATCATTATTTCGTTATATTTGACAGGGGGAAGTCTAAGTTTTTGCTGGGGGGGGGTCAGATGGGGCACAGATGGCAGAAGGGTGGAGTCGGATGTTCTGTTCTGGGTGTGTATTAGCCTTGATAGCGCGGCCAGACTAAAAAAAAAAATAATCAAAATGCATCTGTGGTATCGTTCAGGGGGCCAGGCCAAGTGTGAAGGCAGGCCGTAGTTTGGGGACAACCAGTGTCAGGAAACCCACGTAAGCATGGGAAGAACATGTCAAGTCCACACAGAATCATCTCCGCCGACCCCGGGACCAGAACTCAACAGGGTGTGAGGCAAACATGCCACAAAATCTAAACTCAATTTATTCAAGTGCATCAAGTTCAAATCCCTCCATTCAACAGTCCCTGGATGGTCCTGGAGTATCAGTAAAGATGTGACATATCAGAAATTATTGAAACATAAAATTAATTTAAATGCATCATATCACACTCCTCTGATAAACTCGTGGTACAAAAATAACAGTTAATAAAACTTACTCAGTTTCAAACCGTTATTACGGTAATGTCGAAATACAGCTCCCCCAATGACCCAGATCAGAGGATTCTGTGCAATACTGGTACTTATTTTCCACAGTAAATCACTAGTTCTACGAATTTATCAAAATACAGAGGGATAAGGTTATAATATCCGAGATTTTTTTTTTTCTTACATAATCGACCTGAACCCCGTGCCGTACCGCGCAACTATGCCGCTTATCGCTCATGGTCTCCGAGTGAAACCTCACAGACTCATCGTTGGAACAAGCACCGAGTTCAACACTTTAACCGAACTGTTAAAAGGATACTACAGCAGTACCGGAACGGTCCAGATGGTTCAGGACAACTTTCAGCCTATCCGCGGCCCGTAGAGTCATGATATTCGTGGAACAAAATAAAATCTTTCCCTTGAAACTTCGACACTACTGTACAGCGATTAGCTTGTGGCTAATGTTTACCCCCGCTGACTGCTGACGTCACGGGGTCAAAGTGCATGACAAGGACACTGACACTGGCAAAGCAACGTCATCCTCTCAACCCACTTATTTATTTGTGTTTTTAAGAAATTTAAATTGACCCATGTAGTTTCACGGTGGTTGGGGGCAATTTTAACATTTATAAAACAATTATTTAAATAATTATAAATCAACAACATCTCAGTACCAAGTTTCATTGATATAATCACTCACTCATTTGCCAAACCACTGAACCCTACTAGGGTCACAGGGAGGTTGAAGCCTATTTCAGCCTATTTTTATCCGACACATGGGGAAGCTGGTGTACACCTCGAACAGCCTGCCAGACCATTCCTGGGCCAGCAACCATTTACACAGCTAATTAGCCTCGTGTGCATGTCTTTGGACTGTGGGAGGAAACAAGAGTACCAGAAGAGGAAACCCATGCAGGCGCCTGAAAGAACACAGAAATTCTCTTGTGATCCTGGGACTCAAACCTAGTACTGTCTTGCTGTGAGGTGGGCGTGTTAGCCATAACTACAGTTTTTGGTCACTGTTGTGCCCTATTTAATGTGTTAACTTGCAATTAAATATGAATTATAATAAATATATAACAATTTATACATTACTTAAGGGGGAAATGGTGGCCTTGTGGTAAAGGTACTGGATCACTGATCCTAAGGTTGGGGGTTCAAGCCCCACTCTCAACGGGTTGTCACTGCCCCCCCCCAGTGCAGCTAACTGGGTTATCAAAGGCCGGCCATGTCTCTCACTTTCTGTGGTGAGAGCTTTATGTTAAAGAACCATTACTGACTTTCGACAAGAGTAGCTGCATCGTCGTCAGCATGTTTCTGCCATGCAATGGCCTGGGAAGCTGTCCAGCGTGTACTCTGCCCTTGCCCAGAGTCAGCTGGGATGGGCACCAGCCTCCTCGTGACCCTAATTAGGATTAAGTGGTTACAGAAATGAACATTACTTAAGTAAATAAATATCTTCAGATTAATTCAGCGTCACTGCTTTGTCATAGTCTTTGCCTGGAGTTGGGTGAGATGGGCACCCGCCTTCCCCGTGACCCTAATTAGGATTAGTTATCCTTCATTCATTTTTTGAACCACTTAATCCTAATTAGGGTCGCGGTGAGGCTGGTGCCCATCTCAGGTGACTCTAGGCGAGGGCGGGGTACACCCTGGACAGCTCTAACACACACACACACACACACACACACACACACACACACACACACTCACTAGTGAACGTCCAGGGACAGGACATTGAGACAGTGGACAGTTTCAAATACCTGGGCGTTCACCTTAACAATAAACTAGACTGATCCCACAACACCAACGCCTTGTACAAGAAGGGCCAGAGTCGCCTCCACCTTCTGAGGAGACTTAGGTCCTTCGGAGTATGCAGACCTCTGCTCAGGACTTTTTATGACTCTGTGGTAGCCTCTGCAATCCTCTATGCTGCCATCTGCTGGGCCCCGGGCAGCACAGAGCGGGACAGAAAGAGACTGAACAAGCTGGTCAGGAGGGCCAGCTCTGTCCGAGGCTGCCCACTGGACTCTGTGGAGGAGGTGAGTGAGAGGAGGATGGTAGCAAAGCTCACATCCATCATGGTCAACAGCTCTCACCCACTGCACCAGACTGTAGAGAAGCTGAGTAGCTCCTTCAGTGGACGACTGAGACATCCTCAGTGCAGCAGGAAGGAGCGCTACCGCAGGTCGTTCATTCCCACCGCTGTCAGACTGTACAACGCCACTTTGTAACCGTCTGTGAAAATACCGGTTATGTGCAATAAAAACCCCGTGCGCTTTAATCAACCACATCTACCCCACTGACTGTGAACCATATCAACCCATCTACTCTGCCCTCAGATACATATACACTTTAATATAGGCCAGTCTACAAAGTTGTTCCCTTCTTTTCTTTTATTGTTTATTAATTTATACTATTTATGTATCTATTTATTTATTTACTTATATAATATATATGTATGTGTGTATGTTTGTATCTGTATCTATTTTTGCACCCCCTACTGATGGTACCTCAAGAGCCTGTAACAGTGAATTTCTCCATGGTGAGATTAATAAAGCTGTATCTTATCTTATCTTATCTGAACTAGGATTAATTAGTGGTTCAGGAAATGAAGGACTGAATGAATAAATAAATGCTTTACCATGCGCCATGATTCAGAACCTATTCTGGGAACATTAGGATGGAAACCCGGAATGCAATCCCAAACTACCAGAGGCTGCATATTCACATAAAACAATTTCGCACGGCAAATCCATATGATTTCCTTTGCAGCCGATTCTGGTTCATTTGGCATAAATCCATAACATAATTGCTGCAGATTGGTCAAGGTCACGTTAAAGCTTTCAAATGTTCCCTTTCTATCACTTCCCAAATGTATTCTACAGGATTCAGATTCTGTGAAGTACCAGATCTAGCAAACTGAACTCATGGTGGTGGCTCAGTGGTTTAGACTCTGGATCAGTGATTCGAAAGTTGACGGTTCAAGCCCCAGTACCACCAAGCTGCCATTGATGAGCCCTTAATCCTCACTTGCGCAGGTGTATATAGATAAATGTAAATTGCTCTGGATAAAGGTGTCTGCCAAATGCTGTAAATGTAATTCATGGAACTTGTTTGTTATGACTTGTGCTTCGACATGCTGCATTATCATGCACAGGACATAACCATTTTAAGATGATTCAATTTATTTAGACATTCAAACCTACTCAACATTACCAATAAAACATTTACCCCAATATTACTACATGACCCGAGGAGCTGGCACAGTTTAGATTGAGTTCATGCTGCCAATGTCTGAACCTACCATGTGCGGGTTGCAACAGAAGTCCATCAGACAAAGCAGGATTTTTCAGCCTAAAGAATATTTTTCCTATCTTCACTTGTCTGATTTCAGTGAGCCTGTGCTTAATAAGGCTTCAGATTCCGGTTAATCAGGAATTAATTTTTCATGAATTCTTGACCATCCATGTCAGTATTTCATGTGCTCTCGAAATGCTTTTCTGTTCCTCACTTTTACAGAAAGAGGTTATGTGAGTCCCAATAGCTTTCCTGTTGCCATGTTTGCCTGCAGAATTGCTGCTGGGTGGCATGGTGGTGTAGTGGTGAGCACATGCATCTCACAGCAAAATAGTTTTGGATTCAAGTCTTGGACTCTGGCATTTCTGTGTAAAATCTTCGTGTTCTCCTTGTGCTTGCGTGTGTTTCTTCCGGTCTACTCTAGTTTCCTCCCACATTCCAGAGACATGCACATTAGGCTAAGTGGTGGTTCCAAATTGGCCCTAGATGTGAATGCTTATGTGTGTGTGTGTGTGTGTGTGTGTGTGTGTGTGTGTGTGTGTGTATATATATATATATATATATATATATATATATATATATATATATATATATAGATAGATAGATAGATAGATAGATACAGTAGATATAAAGGATGCTGTATAATGCTTATATATTTTATTAATAAATATCACAGTACAAAATTAAAAGTTTTTTTCTTAATCATTACTATATTTTACTACATTAATACTGTATTAATGAGTAAGACTGTCTATAGAATATGTTTAAGAAGCATATTTTAGCGCATGTAATAGATACATAGAATTTTACTTCTGGTTGATCATTCGCGCATGTAATATGATACATGGGTTTTACTTCCGGGTACAGAACTCACGGATTATCTTCATTCGCGGGAGGGCATGCGAATATCGAGGGCCTACTGTATTTATAGAAAAAAGAACACGAACAGAGTATAATCTTTTTCATTGAAGACACAGCACTGTAGTTTTCAAAAATGGCCACAAGAGGGATGGATTGCATTATATTTAATTTGCATTGCATTATATCAGCGATCAGCAACCCATGGCTCTTTCACCTCTCTGGTGCGGCTCCGTGGCTTTTCAAAATAATGTTGTACTTTACGGTAGCCGAGAGGTGCACCACAAACATCATCTACAAAAACCACTGCATCACCTGCAAAAAGAAAATGCCATTTATTTACTCACATCGGAATCCCTCCGGGCTCCCAGGGGTAGAGAGTTAAACCAGTTTTCGCCTGAATGATGCAGAGTCCTGCAACGGTCGGGTACCCACAAGTACCCAGTGGATACCCGTCCAAAAATGCTCTTTTATGGTTGAAAATTACATAGATGAAAATTAACAGTCACGGGTGTGGGCAGATATTTATTTGGTGTGGGCGAGGTGATTTTGTGTGTGTGTTCTTGTAGACATGCCTATCGCTATATTAATCAGCTACATTGAGAGTCTCAGTGTTTTTGATCTGCTGTGTTGGTGGATTTCCAAATTCTTGTGCTCATGGCAAGGAGTGTTCTCACCATCAGCCAGCAGCAGTGCGGTGAGCGAGAGATTTTTTCTGCCGCCAGGGTTTGTAATCCAGGAACAAAAATCACAGCTGAAGTAAGAGCCAGTAAATGAGATTTGTTTATACACAGCAATCTCCGAATTAAATAACTCTCCTCCCAGTGACAAAATAAAACACTGGGTGTGGTTCAGTCTCCACTCTGAGAATGGGTCGGTCAGTGCAGTATTAAGCATTAATATTATTTAAAAGAATGTTGAGCAGGCTCCTTCTTAAAATAAGTCTTTATATACTTTTGTGTTTCTGTCATTTTTGTAAATTAAAACTATGACAAAACAACATTAATATAATGAATTAAGAAAAAGAAGATCCCACGAAGGGAGTGATGGTGAGGTAACCCGTTAACACATCTGGCTGAAAGACAAAGGTTGCCGACCCCTGAACTAGAAGTATCCAGAACACCAAGGCAGGTTCCATTCCGATGATGACCTTGTTTCATACAACATTCACCTTCTTAGCACTTCTGCAGCAAAACGTTTTCCTTCCTGAATCATATCAAGCAGTTCTACTTTTTCATGCAGCGTCATTACCTTTTTCTGGTGCTTCGGCGCCTTATCAGAAGTCTGAGAAGTGTTTGGGTGGCATAACGGAGCTTAACTGTAATTAAAAACAGTTAATATATATATATATATATGTATATATGTGTGTGTGTGTGTGTGTGTGTGTGTGTGTGTTCAGTTCATTTTCTGTACCCGCTTAATCCTAATTTGGGTCGCGGGGAGGCTGGTGCCCATCCCAGCCAACTTCGGGCGAGGGCAGAGTACACCCTGGACAGCTCGCCAGGCCATCGCAGGGCGGAAACACGCTGACGGCTTTGCAGCCTACTCTTGTCGAAAGTCAGCAATGGTTCTTTTACATGCCTCACACCATAGACAGTGAGAGACATGGCCGGTCTTTGATAACCCAGTTAGCTCCACTGGGGGATATATATATATGTATATACACACATATAATATTTGTACAATTAAATTTGGCGTAGCCTAGCCTAGGATAGCCTAGAGACAAGCTAATTCGATTTTCTGACTTAACTCGTCTCTCCTGAAAACAATTAACGGCCTAAGCCGAGGCATACCTGTACAGAATTTAGCAGATGCTTTTATCCAGAGCAACTTACAGAAGTGCTTTAAAGTCTCTATCAGTGAATATATTCTTGTATTGGTTTG
Organism: Plotosus lineatus; assembly: GCA_024760905.1. Taxonomy (NCBI): domain Eukaryota; kingdom Metazoa; phylum Chordata; class Actinopteri; order Siluriformes; family Plotosidae; genus Plotosus; species Plotosus lineatus. The sequence continues at coordinate 19,472,162 of CM045733.1, forward strand.
TTGGAACACAGACTAAGTATATTGTCAGTCAAACTCAGATGGTAGGTGTTGTGTGAGGTTTTGTGTGTGTGTGTGTGTGTGTGTGTGTGTGTGTGTGTGTGTTTGTTTCCAGCATAGATACCCAGTGACTCAGCTGTCCAGAGGAAGTTTTTTCCACCTCTTTGGATCCACTGGGTGAAGGCGGGGCACACCATGAACATCTCGCCAGACCATTGCAGGGCAACACACACAAAACAGGGTAATGGTGACTCAGTGGGTAACGGTGTGGGTTTCCGTTCAGTAGGTTGGAATTTTAAGCCCCAGTACCAAGTTGCCACTGATGGGACATTGAGCAAGGCCCTTCTTCACCCTCAACTTCTCAGTTGTATAAATGTATTGCTTTTCATAAGGGTGTTTGTCAAATGCCGTAAATGTCAATGTAAATCATTCACACTTACCTCCGGTCCTGTTACATCCAGTTGGGAATGGATAGAAGTGTTCCCATCCAGATGGGAATGGATAGAAGCCTGAGCACCTGGTGGAAATCCATGAAATCATGTGGAGAACATCCATTTATTCATTCATCGTCTTAGCTGAGGAGGAGGCTGACACCCATATCAGTGGACTGTGGGTGATGGCTCAGTACACCCTGAACAGCTTGACAGGACATCTCAGGGCCAACACAAAAACAACCACTCTCAAATTCACATTCACTCTCACAACTTAAGGTGCAATGTACAACCGTCAATCAGAATACTGTGTATGGTTTTTGGACTGTAGGAGAACCAAGAGGAAACCCATGCAATCACTGGGAGAGCATACTATCCGTGTATACAGTACTGTAATGCGAAAAGTTCCCCAATTTGTCCCGCAGAGAGCGCGCTTTCGCAAGAAATATTTCTGATGTTGCATTACTCCGATCGTCCTTTAGGTGTCAGTCTTGATCTGTTTAAGTTGTGGTAATACTGTAATAATAAAGGCTGGCTTTTCCTCTTCCTCCTATATCGCCTCACTAGGTGGAGGCGTCAGTAGAGACGGGCAACAACCCGTTCCGACCTGGGTCAGTGTCCGCCGGAGTTCAACCGAAACCCACAACTGAACACACCCGTTCGGAGAGCTGGTTTATTAACGGAACTGTTTGGGGTTTGAGGGAGCGAGAGTACCCGAGTGCAGGCGGAATCGTCGGGGCAGGAAAGGTCTCTGAAAACCACGATACTCAACAATACCCGACACGCAGCGTGGAGAGAAAACACGGCATCCGGCCTGCGAGAAACAAGTAGCCGAGGGCTGGTAGTCTGGTCTCAGCCGCTCTTTTAATTTCTGGTAAGTGTCGTTTGAACGCATTTTTCAGGCTTGAGCTGTGTTCTGGTGCGTTGTTGAAAGATTTCCTCTCCGCCGGGACACAATGTGACATTACAGCGACTTCCAGTGTAGCAGACGAGCGGTTAGCTTTATTCACCGAATTTCACTGAATTCACGACTTCTCTCTTTTCTTTAACCACAATAAACGTATTCATCACCTTCCTGATGGGCATTTCCGTCGGGTGGAAGAGTAAACAGCAGTATGAAGGCTGTTGAATCGAAATAAAGGTGTTTATTTAGACGCTGGCTGTTGAATTCCGTCTCCTCGGTCGGAAATATCGAGCGTGGACACAGATGTGATGTGGTGGGATAGACTCAGATGGCATGGGATGGCATGGGATAGCCTCGGGATGGGATGGGATGACGTGGGATAGCCTCGAGATGGGATGGCATGGGATAGCCTCAAGTTGGGATGGATAGCCTCAGATGGCATTGTATGGCATGGGATAGCCTCGAGATGGGATTTGATAGCCTCGGGATGGGATGGGATGGCGTGGGATAGCCTCAAGTTGGGATGGATAGCCTCAGATGGCATTGTATGGCGTGGGATAGCCTCGAGATGGGATGGCATGGGATAGCCTCGAGATGGGATGGGATAGCCTCAGATGGCATGCTATGGCATGGGATAGCCTCGAGATGGGATGGGATAGCCTCAGATAGCATGCTATGGCATGGGATAGCCTCGAGATGGGATGGGATAGCCTCAGATGGCATGCTATGGCATGGGATAGCCTCGAGATGGGATGGGATAGCCTCAGATGGCATGCTATGGCATGGGATAGCCTCGAGATGGGATGGGATAGCCTCAGATGGCATGCTATGGCATGGGATAGCCTCGAGATGGGATGGGATAGCCTCAGATGGAATGCTATGGCATGGGATAGCCTCGAGATGGGATGGCGTGGGATAGCCTGGGATGGCGTGGGATAGCCTCGCGATGGGATGCCATGGGATAGCCTCGAGATGGGATGGGATAGCCTCAGATGGCATGCTATGGCATGGGATAGCCTCGAGATGGGATGGGATAGCCTCAGATGGCATGCTATGGCATGGGATAGCCTCGAGATGGGATGGGATAGCCTCAGATGGCATGCTATGGCATGGGATAGCCTCGAGATGGGATGGGATAGCCTCAGATGGAATGCTATGGCATGGGATAGCCTCGAGATGGGATGGCGTGGGATAGCCTGGGATGGCGTGGGATAGCCTCGCGATGGGATGCCATGGGATAGCCTCGAGATGGGATGGGATAGCCTCAGATGGCATGCTATGGCATGGGATAGCCTCGAGATGGGATGGGATAGCCTCAGATGGCATGCTATGGCATGGGATAGCCTCGAGATGGGATGGGATAGCCTCAGATGGCATGCTATGGCATGGGATAGCCTCGAGATGGGATGGGATCGCCTCAGATGGCATGCTATGGCATGGGATAGCCTCGAGATGGGATGGGATAGCCTCAGATGGCATGCTATAGCGTGGGATAGCCTCGAGATGGGATGGCATGGGATAGCCTCAAGTTGGGATGGATAGCCTCAGATGGCATTGTATGGCATGGGATAGCCTCGAGATGGGATTTGATAGCCTCGGGATGGGATGGGATGGCGTGGGATAGCCTCGAGATGGGATGGCATGGGATAGCCTCAAGATGTGATGGATAGCTTCAGATGGCATTGTACGGCGTGGGATAGCCTCGCGATGGGATGGCATGGGATCACCTCGAGATGGGATGGGATAGCCTCAGATGGCATGCTATGGCGTGGGATAGCCTCGAGATGGGATGGCATGGGATAGCCTCGAGATGGGATGGGATAGCCTCAGATGGCATGGTATGGCATGGGATAGCCTCGGGATGGGATGGGATGGCGTGGGATAGCCTCGAGATGGGATGGCATGGGATAGCCTCAAGTTGGGATGGATAGCCTCAGATGGCATTGTATGGCGTGGGATAGCCTCGAGATGGGATGGCGTGGGATAGTCTCGAGATGGGATGGGATAGCCTCAGATGGCATGCTATGGCATGGGATAGCCTCGAGATGGGATGGCATGGGATAGCCTCAAGTTGGGATGGATAGCCTCAGATGGCATTGTATGGCATGGGATAGCCTCGAGATGGGATTTGATAGCCTCGGGATGGGATGGGATGGCGTGGGATAGCCTCGAGATGGGATGGCATGGGATAGCCTCAAGATGTGATGGATAGCTTCAGATGGCATTGTATGGCGTGGGATAGCCTCGCGATGGGATGGCATGGGATAGCCTCGAGATGGGATGGGATAGCCTCAGATGGCATGCTATGGCGTGGGATAGCCTCGAGATGAGATGGCATGGGATAGCCTCGAGATGGGATGGGATAGCCTCAGATGGCATGGTATGGCATGGGATAGCCTCGGGATGGAATGGGATGGCGTGGGATAGCCTCGAGATGGGATGGGATAGCCTCAGATGGCATGCTATGGCATGGGATAGCCTCGAGATGGGATGGCATGGGATAGCCTCAAGTTGGGATGGATAGCCTCAGATGGCATGCTATGGCGTGGGATAGCCTCGAGATGGGATGGCATGGGATAGCCTCAAGTTGGGATGGATAGCCTCAGATGGCATGCTATGGCGTGGGATCGCCTCGAGATGGGATGGCGTGGGATCGCCTCGAGATGGGATGGCGTGGGATCGCCTCGAGATGGGATGGCGTGGGATCGCCTCGAGATGGGATGGCGTGGGATCGCCTCGAGATGGGATGGCGTGGGATAGCCTTGAGATGGGATGGGATAGCCTCAGATGGCATGCTATGGCGTGGGCTAACCTCGAGATGGGATGGCATGGGATAGCCTCGAGATAGGATGGATAGCCTCAGATGGCATTGGATGGGATGGATAGCCTGAGATGGCATGGGATGGCGTCGGATAGCCTCGACTGGGATGGAGTAGCCTCGAGATGACATGGGATGGCCTCGAGATATGATGGTCTCGGGCTGGGATGGCATTTGATGGGATAGCCTCAGGTGGCATGACGTGGGATAGCCTCAGATGGGATGGCATGGCGTAGGATAGCCTCAGATATGAGGGGATAGCATAAGATAGCCTCAGATGTCGTGAGGGAAGGAGAGGGTAGTCTCAGATGTGATGGGATAGCCTGCCATGTGATGGGATAACCTGCCCATACTATGGCAGTTCTGAACTTTGTGTGTGTACTTCTTCATGGCCTTTTCAGGCCTTCTCGTGGGGTGAGATGTTGTTTATAGTTTTGGACAGAAAGACATATCCCCTTTGTTTTTATAGTTATGTTGTGTGATGCATCCCTGCATCACTACTGTTGAATTTCCCTTTAATAATCACCGTAACATGTTTATTCTTCCTCTCGCAATGACTGGGCCTCCACCATAACAGGGATTTGAACAGTCAGGGATGGTCCCTTAATAACCAGTTTCAGGCCTAGTTTATTACTGCATCCAGATGCACCAGAGAGCAGTTTAAGGGAAGAGTAAATGTCACTTTGCTGATTTGTTATCCAACATGCTGAGCTGTGTTTACGCAGCCCAGTCTGCTCATTTTGTTGACTGACAGGTGGTGTGGACTGCCAGTGACACGCAGACAAACAATACTGCTTAACACTATGGAGGCTTGGGTTCAAGGCATGCTGCGAATGTAACAGTGAAAATTATAATATTGGATGTAGGTGCCCATGTTAAGCTATGTGTATGAGAGAGTGACTGACTTGCTTGACTGACTACATGTGGGTGTCAGAATGGGCTGGTAGTGAGGGTAAATTGTTTTTCTGTGTTGTTTTTTTTCTCTTTGCTTTTCTTTTTTTGCTTTGGGGCCCTTCAGATGGAAATGAGGGTGCATTCAACAGCCTGGCATACAGCCTGTGCATAAATGACACAAATCAAGAGGTGTGTGATGTTACTCTGGATGTGCACATATTCATGTCCATGCATGCTTTGGAGTCCTTCATTATGAAGTTATTTGTCCCACACAATAATTGTAAGAATTGTACTTTAATTTTTAAGTTGTATTTTAAGTTGGAAAGAGGGGAATGGATGTGTGAGTTGTATATGTACACATGCTCCTCTTATAGGAAACTGGTGATCAGGATGAGTCAGCCTCCTTTTTCGAAACTGTCTGTAACACAGAAATCATTTTGACATGTACTCAGTGTAATATATGCTTTCTTAATTCTAAGGGTGGCACAGTGGCTTAGTGATTGGCACATCTGCCTCACAGCAAAAAGCTCCATGGTTTGAGGACGTTTCTGTGTGGTCTGTTTGTCTGTCTACGGATGTATAAAGTTTATGGAGAAATAGGGGTGGGGTTATGGCCGTGGGGGCACGAGTGGGTACTGTGGGGTGTGTTGGGTACTCTGGTTTCCTCCCATAGTCCAAACTGCATGCACATTAGGTTTATTGGCTGTTTCAAATTGCCCTACCAAGCTGCCACTGTTGGCCCTTAGTTGCTCAGTTGTATAAAAATGATAAATGTATGTAATAATAAATGTATCTGGAAGAAAGCGTCAGCTAAATGATACAAATGTTTGTGTTTCTGGCACTGCAATGGAATGGTAAGCTGTTCAGGCTGTTCCCCACCTTTGCTCAAGTCCATTGAGAGGCTACAAACCTCCCCTTGACCCTTGTAGGATTAGACTGTTCAAAAAAGAATGAAGGATGGATGAATAATCAACCTACGACTTGGTCCGTGATTTGGACTCTGTTGTGGACATGACAAGAGACTGTTTCCTGTTCCATTTCTTTTTACTGGTATATTAACCAAAATGCACCAAATACTGTTGGTGTTCTTGTCCTTATAATGCATATTATTTGTTTAAAAACAAATAAATAAATAAACAATTTTAAAAATCAATATTTACCTGGTGAGAGTTTGACTGGAAACAGTCTGAGAGGGGCAGCCCACACTACTCGCTCTTGCTGAGAATGTCCAGGAGGTCCCAAACCCACTCTGAGATATCATCTTTCATGCTAGTTCTGGGTTTGCCCCAGGGTCTCCATCCAGTGAGACATACCTGATATTGCTTCAGTGAGAACCAGCTGGCAGCCATCCTTCAGCTGGCTCCTTTTGTTTTACAGAACCTGTGGCTTTTCTCACAGGCTTTGTTGGATTGTCAAAACCCACATTTTCTGAAATCATTTTTTGTTAGACAAATTTTATTTATGTTCCCCCTCGCTCATTTGACGTGGGGCTGGTGGCGTACTGGTTAGGGTGCTGCACTCATGATCGGGAGGTTGTGAGTTCGAATCCCGCTAAGACCCCTGGGCAAGGTCTCAACCACAAGTGTGCCTCTGTTCACCCAGCAGTATAAATGGGTATCAGTGAAATATACTGGGAAGGTAACCTGTGATGGACTAGCGTCCCATCCAGGGGGAGTTGAACTCCTAGTTGCTTCACGCTACAGAAACCGGGGATAAGCACAGGCCTGATGAGCCACGAGGCTCGGGTGTAAAAACCCAACAGACTTACCTTTGTTGGATTGTATGTCACTCCATAACGGGGAATAAACCAATCAACCCTGAGAAAGAATAGTGTTCCGATCATCCATCACTGAAAATTATTTACAACTGAATTCATTTTTTTTTTTTGCACTGTATTTTCCCATGACGTATCGATAAGATGAAGGTTTTCACCAGGAACCTGCCATCTTTGCCATGTCACATTTGGTAGCAAAACAGTTGATTTGTTTATTAGTAGGCTACCTTTTACGGATGGTGCTAGGAGAATAAAATCGGCAAGAGTGGATTAAGATGTGCAAGGCACCTCTGCCAGACATAAATGAATTATTATAACTTTGCATAGTTTTATTGAAATGTCTCCCTCTAGAGGATGTTGCACAAACATTTTGCTGCACATTAAAGAAATACATTTTTGGAACTTTTTTTTTTTTTTTTTTTGGTGGGGGTCATGTTTTTCAACATGATTCTGCTGTCAGCTGAGATGGGTGACAGCCTCACTGAGACCCTAATCAGGATTAAGCATCTTAGAAAATGAATATTTAATATTACAGAAAAAAATTGTGTAAATATATATATTTCAACTAAAAAATTCAAAAGATGTTTTAGAGAAAAATGAGCACAAAGATTGCCCTTCTTCCAAGCTAATTAGTCCTTAGCAATCAAACATTTTTATGCACTTCAGCCATATAACCTTTTAGAAAATATGTCTAGGAAGAGTTTTCGGAAGCTATAAGAGAAATCATCCTCATTTTAATCTGACAGGCCCTTTTTAAACCCATCAGTCACTGTGTTAACCCCCCTTAAATTACCACCAAAACACCTTTTTTTATCTTTTCTGTTTATTCCAATAAGATCAGCATGTATCTTTTTGAATATTATATAAAGGTTCAAATAATACTGATTGAAAAAAAAAACACTGTCAGGTTCAAACAATCACACTGAAATTAAGAAAACTATATATAAGAAAACCATATAATAAAACTCTGATCTCTTTATACAAGTAAGCTTCATCAACTCTGCCCTCAGCATTATCATATTAATCTATTTCCTGCTCAGCAGATAAGATCACATATTCTTCACAAGCACCACTCATCACACTTTTAACAGATTCCTCATCATCAACATCAAAATCATCAACACAGCTGGCATCATCATTATCAGTTTGTTCATCTGTAGAAGGAATGAAACATTTAAGTATTTTTCAGGTCTGAACCAATTTTCATACAAAACTAAACAACCCATGACCCAGCATGTCCAGTCCAGACAAGATTACACACAAATCAAATAATCAAAAAAATTCACAATCGAATTTTGCATGCAGAGAAAAATACTCACCGGCAAAATAATGTTCAAGAACGCCAAGCATTCCGGCATCTTCAAAGCCCATTTCTCGCGTCGAATTTAACATCTATACTAATGCTGCTAGACATCACAGATGACATTTCACTCTCCTTTTCCAGAAATTGTGTATTCACAATCTTATAAATAAACTTCAAGAGAAAGACTGAGATAAATTCAGCATGCAGTTAAACCAGAAGCAGGAAGTAAAAACCGGAAGTTAATGTGTGACGGCACTGCGCATGTGCAAGCCCGAGCTGACCAATCAGTGTGCTCATTTCAGATCTTCCTTAGCAACTAGCCTGCATTGCTTACGAGCATATCGTCTTCATAACCTTCATTTTATTTGCTGAAACAGCATTTTAATATCAAAACAGTATCCAAAATGGAGAGACTACTTCAAGGCCATTCTTCTGGTGTATGGATTATAGTGTGTCTTGCACCAAACTTGGTGAATAATTGCAACGAAAACCAGTAAGTTTGCTACTATTTTTATCTAGTTTTATGAGGGTCTGTCTTCCTTTCGGCTTTTTCCCTTTTACTTGGGAGTCGCCACAGCGAATCATCTTGATTCGCACGTTTGATTTGGCAGAGGTTTTTACGTCGGATGCCCTTCCTGTCACAACCCTTTTAGCAAGGGACAGAAACACGCTGACGACTTTTCAGCCTACTCTTTACGAATGTCAGCAATGGTTCTTTTACATGCCTCTCACCATAGACAGTGAGAGACATGGCCCGCCTTTGATAACCCAGTTAGCCGCACTGGGGGGGACAGTGACAACCTTGTGGAGAGTGGGACTCGAACCTCCAACCTTTGGATCAGCGATCCAGCGCCCTATACCACTAGACCACCACTGGTATGCAGCATAAAATAAAACTGTACAGCCCTACAAAATAATTCAAACAGTCATCGTCATACACTGGACCTGCCAACTTTCACTGACCAATTTACTTTTTGTAGCTGTAAAGGTTTCTTCTCAGAGACGTTTCGGGAAAACACAACAAGTCGGATGAAAAGCTATCTGACCTGGACCCGAATGTTAAAGGTAATGCTTATACACAATATCCAGGATTAAGATGGCAAAATTTACATCAGAAGAGTTCTACCACATTCATGTGGACAGTAGAAAGTCCCCAACAGTTTGTACATGCAGAATAAGTGCACACAAAAATCCAGTAAATTCCCTGGGGCTTAAAAGCAAGATTCACTTTGATGATAAGCACAGGAGAGAGAGAGAGAGAGAGAGAGAGCGCCCTATACCACTAGACCACCACTGCCCATCCAGTTTTATGAGGGTACTCGCCAGAAAAATGGGGGGGGGATTTTTAGTGAGTTTTAGTCGATTTCACTTCAAGTGATAGTTGAATATTTGTTTTAATAGTTTATGCAAAAATCTGAATTTCGATTAAAAATGGACCATTTTTACTTTTCTGTCCTTTCTCTCAAAAGTGGTCTGTGTGACAAGGGCCTACTTTTGGTGGAGCGCCTCACATATAAGGCAAGTTTGAGCCACGTCATTTCTTGGCATTTTAGATTTACCGCATTTAGCACACACTCTTATCCAGATCAACTTACAATTGTCACCTTTTATATACAGCTGAGTAATTGAGGGTTAAGGGTCTTGCTTAAGGACTCAACAGTGGTTATAATGGGGATTGAACTACTGACCTTCAGATCAGTAACCCATCACGTTAACCACTAAGCCACCACTCCATGTGCGTAGAACTTATGAACGGTGTACTATTTTTCTGCACCAGAGCTCCTTTCAGTGGCTTGTCAAGTAGGAAGCATGAATTGACAGTGCCTTTTCTTTTCTTGCCATGTATTCAAGCACCCACTAACTTATTCATACTGTACTGTTCAGAATGCCTCATCGGTGCTCCGTTGTATTAGTTGAGATTGTATTTTTAATTTGTTTTCATTTCCTTGTCAGCTTGAGTAGGGTTCATCCAACCAAAAAAGTAACTGGTCATATTTAGACATTGAAGACAGTGGTGCTTGTAGCTCCGGTATCTTTTGAATATCATTCACAGGTGATGTAAACACCCCATCAGTTTCACTGGAACTGTGGCTGACTGTGAGATACAGCCATCTTGAAGTAGTTGTGCCTTGTACAGATTTTGAGGTTATGCTTGAGTATGTAACAGTGTACCAACCTCACAGGAAGTCAGCACTTGACTTTTTGAATGAGTTTCGAAGCCACTATTCTCTGACTGATTCAGTGAGATAACAATGTTTCTGTGGGACTTGGTACTTGATGCACCTGATTATCTCCAAGTCTGCATGTTTGCTTCAAGTCATTTTGCATAACCCTGCTCGGCAGCGTCTAGCATTCAACCATATAGGCTGATCAGCAGACACGTGAGCGTTGGGCAGCTGCTGGGCATTTGGCTTCTGAATCTAATCATGTTTAATGGAAACAATTTTAACCATGCAGAGAACACATCAGTGAGTGTTGGTGAGTTCTTATTATAAATTTAGTGGTCTCTCTCTCTCTCTCTCTCTCCTGTGCTTATCATCAAAGTGAATCTTGCTTTTAAGCCCCAGAGAATTTACTGGATTTTTGTGTGCACTTATTCTGCATGTACAAACTGTTGGGGACTTTCTACTGTCCACATGAATGTGGTAGAACTCTTCTGATGTAAATTTTGCCATCTTAATCCTGGATATTGTGTATAAGCATTACCTTTAACATTCGGGTCCAGGTCAGATAGCTTTTCATCCGACTTGTTGTGTTTTCCCGAAACGTCTCTGAGAAGAAACCTTTACAGCTACAAAAAGTAAATTGGTCAGTGAAAGTTGGCAGGTCCAGTGTATGACGATGACTGTTTGAATTATTTTGTAGGGCTGTACAGTTTTATTTTATGCTGCATACCAGTGGTGGTCTAGTGGTATAGGGCGCTGGATCGCTGATCCAAAGGTTGGAGGTTCGAGTCCCACTCTCCACAAGGTTGTCACTGCCCCCCCCAGTGCAGCTAACTGGGTTATCAAAGGCAGGCCATGTCTCTCACTGTCTATGGTGAGAGGCATGTAAAAGAACCATTGCTGACTTTCGTAAAGAGTTGGCTGCAAAATCGTCAGCATGTTTCTGTCCCTTGCTAAAAGGGTTGTGACAGGAAGGGCATCCGACATAAAAAACCTCTGCCAAATCAAACGTACGAATCAGATGATTCGCTGTGGCGACTCCCGAGTAAAAGGGGAAAAAGCTGAAAGGAAGACAGACAGACAGATATACTGACATTTTTAAAACGGACCTCCACTGGATTCTCTAGGACTTTGAGCGTCAGCTTCGTTCAGGTGTGTCTGTCTCTCGTGTGTGTGTGTGTGTGTGTGTGTACACTTGCTACATATTGAGGAATGGAATGGGCAGTGGTGGCCTTGTGGTAAAGGGTGCTGGATCGCTGATCCTAAGGTTGTGGGTTTGAGTCCCACTCTCCACAAGGTTGTCATTGCACCCCCAATGCAAGTAACTGGGTTGTCAAAGGCCAGCCATGTCTCTCACTGTCTATGGTGAGAGGTTCATGGAAAAGAACCATTGCTGACTTTCGACAAGATTAGGCTACATAGCTGTCAGCGTGTTTCTGTCCCTTGCTAAAGGGTTGAGTCAGGATGGGCATCTGACATAAAAACCTATACCAAATTGAACATGCGAATCAGATAATTTGCTGTGGTGACCCCTGAAAAAAGGGAGAAAACCGAAAGGAAAAGAAGACATCGAGGAATGGAATATGTTTGTACCCAACAGATAAGCACATTTTTAGAAAGTAGGGACCTTTGTGCTTGTCTTCACATCTTTAGAGGACTGTTTTTAAAGGTTCAGGTTACAAATAGGTGAAGGTTAGTATTAAGGTAGGTGTTGGGGGTGAAGCATTTATGATGTGTAAGGGTAAGAGGCTAGGGGATGCATTATGTCAGTGAACATCCTTACTAATTTAGCGGGTGTATGTGCATATGTGAGTTAACCCATCTTTGGCCCAGAACCCACCCCTCCCACCCTGTAGTTTGTGAATTATTCCTTTGTGTATTTGCGCTGAGAGTCGGCCTACGTCCACATTTTGCACGCGTACACACACACACACACACACACACACACAAAATCACCAGAGTGCCATCCAGTGTCTATTCCTTGATCACACATGACTTCTCTGTCCCTCATTTCCTGCTGTACAGCTCTCAAGATGAACACCCCTTATGTCACTCAAACCCCAGATCCACCTCTTTTTCATGACATCTTTGTTTTCATTCAGAAGATGGTGTTGTGTTGATGTTGGAGATCAAACTGACTGGAATTTTGCTTGCACACTTAAATATGACCACAAAGCTACATCATGCTTCTTTCTTCATGTTTGTTCATTGACTCAAAAAATATTTAGGCACACATGCACACATGATGGCAATAAAGTTTCTCTCTCACTCTGGGGGGGGTATTACACAGTGAGATGAGCTCATTGCCACTCCATGCTTATTGTTTACATTCTTTCTGTCAGTACTAAGCAATATGAACATCACTTTGCTGAAGTGTGTGTGTGTGTGTGTGTGTGTGTGTGTGTTCGTGTTCATAAACAAGTCATTTGCCTCCCAAACTGTTTTCTAAAGTAACAATGATTGCAATGAAGGAATGATTGACTATACATATTCTATTCACGTGTACAGTACCGTATTTTCTGGACTATACATCGCTCCGGAGTACAAGTCGAATTGGCCAAAAAATGCTAAATTAAGACGAAAAAACTTACAAGTTACACTGGACTATAAGTCGCATTTTTGGGGAAAGTCATGGAAGCTGTCTACCTTGGTTTGAAGTATGCTGGCAGTTTTTGACATTGTGGTCCTTCCTCTGATAGAGAGGCAGTTGTGTTCCATGAAGTGGTAACACCAAGAAGGTCATTCTGCAAAGTTATTTATAATCGTCTCCTTGGCAACTACCTGAGCGTGGAGAGACAACTGCACTGTTGACAAGCCTCTTCCTGAAGCATGTTGCGCAAGCCCCCATGTGCGAACTCGTTCCTCTTGCTGTGGCCATCGAGCTTCTGGCCTGCGACTATCTTGTTTAGTTTTCTTCATTGCAGTACAGTAGGCCCTTGACATTCGCGGGGGTTCAGTTCCGGGCCCTCCCGTGAAACGAGATAATCTGCGAGTCCCGTACCCGGAAGTAAAACCCTATGTATCACGTCACATGCCGCGAATGAGCAACCGGAAGTAAAATACTATGTATCTATTACATGCGCTAAAATATACTTCTTGAACAGATTCTATAGACAGTCTTACTCATTAATTCAGTGTTAATGTAGTAATGATTAAGAAAAACGTTTCAATTTTTACTGTTATATTTATTGATGCTAAAATATAAACATTATACAGCATACGCATTAAAAACACCTTAGCATACGCATTAAAAACACATTTCAATGCATTCTCTTTATAAACATACAGAACTGCAGTTTTCAAAAATGCTCACTAGAGGGACGTATTGCATTAGGCAGGAGATGAATGAATTCAGGTATTAACTGCATTAAGTCCGGGCAGCTCAGCCGGAGCCGGAGTACAAAACAGAATTTTAGAGTGATAGAGTAAGAGGTGTTACAAACCAAAGAAGCCTTGATGTGAGTTAATTCTCTGGCGCAGAGGTGAGTGTGCTTTTGTTTATTGGGAGTAAATGAGAATAGTGAATTCAGGTGTGTGCTAACAAGCAGCTCAGCTACGCCCCTCAGGAAGTAACAGTTAGAGGCACAGCGCCAAAATCAAAGTCCCCCAAAACACAGACCATAACAAAAAGGACATAAAATAATAAGAAATGTAATAAATTGGATAAACAAAACAAAATGAGAAACATGCTAGACCACAGTAAATAAACTATAACACACAAACATTTTAAACATTACCTTAGGTCATGTACTGGAATAATAATTTAAAAAGACTTTAATAGTGGAGTGTTTTACAACAGTTTAAAGGATTATTCCTCTTCAGCAATGACGTGACTTCAGAGGAAAATCGTTTCTGCCGGAGAAAGTCTTATTTCTTCAGAAGAGACATCCAACCTCATTACCTTTTTCTGGTGCTTAAGCAGGCGTTTGAGTGACATCGTAGAACTTAACTGGTAATTAAAACACACTAAAAAAGGCTCATTGACAACTTGTGCGTGAATGAGGAAATGGGGCGTTACATCACCTCAACCAATCAGCAGAAAAGAGGACAAAGCCATTGGCTGAATTTGAATCACGTGTGAGCTGCTCGGCAGTCCGTGAATACTCAAACCTTGAGTGCAAAACCGCGAATAGTCAAGGGACTACTGTAATAGTAACCTCTGCTTTTCTCCCATCCTTTACGAGTTTCTTATTCACTCCAAACTTTTTCTGCTGCTCGCTTACCATTTTCTGCTGCATATTACACTACTTGTAACTTGTAATCTGCAGAATAGGATTTTCTTTTTGGGGACATTTTTGTTCCGTCGAGCTGTCTTTAGTTACTGATCTATATTGAAATTTTTAATTTTCAGTGGTACAGGATCATCAGGTACTGATACATAATCCTAGATTTGCCCTCTTGAGGTTGTGAGTGTGAAAATAACGAACACATGAAATTATGTTCATTATTATTATGAGGGACAGAATTATACATAATAATTTCACATATAATTTCACATATAAGTTGCTCTAGTGCAGTGTTTCCCAAGGCACACCTTTTTACATTAGAAAAATCACGAGGCACACCACGGAACAAAAATGATACTGCCCTCTAGCAGAACAGCACTGTTACTACACGCTAAGTGAAATTGGTTAATCTTCCGCGGCACACCTGATGATTTCTCACGGCACACTAATGTGCCGCGGAACAGGGGTTGGGAAACACTGCTTTAGAGTATAAGTCGGACCCTCAGCCAAACCATGGGGGGGGGGGGGGGGGGAGGGGTAAGACTTATAGTCTGGAAAATGCAGAATTTTCAAAGTTGGGTGTAACTTTCCAGGAGGTCTCTGATTGTAAAATCACCTCAGTGCAGTGGTTTACTGAGTAGTTTCTTAAACCTTCAGGTCATCTAAAGCTGGCGACCTGTATTACAGAAAGGACATGCAGATTTTCAACTTTATGGGTTCGTGTGAAATTAAAGTTCCAATGTTCTCAGATGAATAATACGGCCTTTTATAATTAATCCGTTCCAGAGCCTTTTTAGTAACCTGCATTTTTCGTAAATTGAACTGCATTTTACATGTAAAATGCGTGATTTGTTCTAGGGCTCCCAATACTACCCCCTAAACTCTTTAAAAATTATAAAAGCATACCTTTTAAGGTCTCCTTCTGCCTCAATATCATACCGATGGTAGATGGGTTTGGCCATATTCCTTTGTGATATCACCTGAGCCCGTTTCTTCTTCTCACTCGCACCGGAAATCACACACGTGTGTGCATGCGTGTGTTGACCATGTCTTCTTAGTGCACTTATAATCTTACAAATATTTATGGAGCATAAATAAAGCATGAAACAACTTGTAACTCTGTCTTTTACACGAAAAGCATGATGGTAGATTCAGCTCCATAATAGCCAATGGGAGGGAGCTGCGTCATCCCTCCTAGCCAATGGGAGGCCAGCGGGGCAGGGTGTTGGGAGATGGACAATGGGAGGTAGCTGCGTCATTCCTCCTAGCCAATGAGATCCCTGTCCAAGATGGCGTCAGGTGGACCTGTCCAAGATGGTGCTTGAGTGAA
Source organism: Plotosus lineatus (assembly GCA_024760905.1). Lineage (NCBI taxonomy): Eukaryota > Metazoa > Chordata > Actinopteri > Siluriformes > Plotosidae > Plotosus > Plotosus lineatus. The sequence continues at coordinate 19,488,004 of CM045733.1, forward strand.
GGCAACATGAACGACAGCTCCGTTGTTAGCCAATTGTTGTTGGCCAGCGGGGCGGTATGTTCGAACGTCATTGATTGGAGAGTAGCTCATGCAATGTTTGAATGGCACGTTGGAATTCTTAAGATGACGCTTTCGTAATGTGAACTTGTTTCGTATAGAGAGACAAAAATTTTAGGAAAATGAGTTTTGTAACCTGCATTTTTCGTTTGGTGAGACTTTCGTAAAAGTGAGGTACCACTGTAGTTAGTTTGTTTCTTTTTTTCTTTTGTTTAGAAAGTGAAATCTGCTTTCATGTGGCGCTTCTTGAAAATTAAATTGTAGTTCTGGTAGAGGTGTCTGACTTCATGGTGTTTGTGTACTGCAGGTTCATGTAGTTTTATAACTATTGTCATTGTAAAAATTGCTATTACAGACGCTCCCCGACTTACGTTTTTAATTGGTTCCGGACGGCCGAACGTAAGTTGAAAGTGAACGTAAGTTGTTACAGTGACGTATGATGCTCATACTGCACTATACATCCATAAATACCATTACCGTATCTCATAAAACACCCCTAAATCAATTATTATAAACATAACATTGTAAAATAATATCAAATAATATCAACATTAATTTCAAATAAACTAAATTCAAGCAAAATAATTTCAAATTGATAAATTTTAATCAAATTCACTCATCAAATATCAAATACAGTATCAAATATAACCTTCAACATTCTCTATGATGCGATCTTTCTGCTTGTAAATGGTTTCGATGGTCGACGGATGATCACTTTACATGAAGCTGGGCTGATTCACATTACATGAAGCTTAAAGCAGCCAATCAACGCTTACAATATGTGAGACGCTCAATACCGAAAGTAGTGCACTTGCTGTGCTTGAAGGCAGGTTATACGGACTTCCAGTCTTTCAAGTGACTAAGGGCGCCGCTGAACTCATTTAGTACTCAGCATGCACTGATGTGAATCACAAGCAGAGCAGAGAGTTCTCTTTCATTTTACAACTCTCTTTGCTTAACTGAGTATGCATGGTAGATTGCGCCGATCCGAGCAGATAGTTAATTCATCTCTGTGTGTATGAGACTTGCACCCATGCTAGTAGGCTTACACTTCCGACCCGACGTCTTAACACAAGGCTAACACGCTATATAACTGTTATATAACTGAACTGGGAAGAAGGAAGGGCACGTTCAGTTGTTTGTAAACAATTGTCGTTTGTAAACATTGGACAAAGCGTCATTACGTCATTGCGTCATTACATCAGCGTACTACGTAGGTACGTCTAAACTCAAAATTTGACTTTTTTTTTGGGGGGGGGGGAACCCCCCCCCCCACACACACACACAAAAAAAAAAACTTAAAACGGATGAACGTAAGTCGGGGAGCGTCTGTACAGCAAAGGCATCCCCTCTCTGAACCTTTTCTTTCTCTGGTTTGGTTTCTCTGTCTTTGTTTCAGCTGCCACCTCCAACCATTCGCTTCCATTTGTCTTTCCCTCTCTATTTAGTGCGGCCCTGTATGGAGAGACTCGTACACACTCGGCCTTGTTCACACGAGGCTGCGAGTTTCCAGGGGAACACGGTTCGCCTGGTTTAAACCTTTCCCTCTTCCCTCTCTCTTGGCCCTCCAGCCAGCTTCATCAATAGCAGGAATTCATTTGCCTTTTGAGCAGCAGTCTTCTTTCACTTATCGGCCATCTTAAAAACGGGTGTCTGAAAGTAGCCAGTCACCCTTGTGTTTTTTGTGCTTGGCTCGGAAATGGAATATGGTTCCATGCCGTAGTGGCTCCAGGACTGGCTTGAGACTTGTGCTGAGTTTGAAAGCTTCTCTATACCCATCACTGCACATACATAAAAAAACATGTTTACACTATATTTCTGTAATAAGTCACATTACCAGCAAAGCTGAGATTGTCTGTCTTCCTTTCGGCTTTTTCCCTTTTACTCGGGAGTCGCCACAGCGAATCATCTGATTTGCACATTTGATTTGGCAGAGGTTTTTACGTCGGATGTCCTTCCACCAGCAAAGCTGAGCTCTGTGCACAAAATATATATATATATATATATTTTTTTTTTTTTTTTGTGCACAAAATAATTTTTATCAAATTCATTATTCTTGCTGAAGTTTTCTTCTGATTGTATCTCACCTGAGGCCTAGTACTCTACCTTGTTCTTTGTAAATGCAAATTTATCAGGAGGGTCCCAGATTACAGCCATGATTTGAAGACTGCTGAGCGTCAACACTTCACAAACTCTGACTGTATTACACTGCCACACTTTACGTCGTTTATATTCTAGTCTATCCATCTTGCTGCCACTTTATTTATTCATTCCATTCCACAATGTAGATATCGTGTATATATCTCCAGTGTTCGGTTCTCATTCATAAGTATTGAGTTTATATTTCTATTTTATGTTGTTCTTTAAGGTTTAGTTTGTGGAATTATTTGTGTTTATATTCTGTTCTTGACGGTCTTAATTGCAGTTTGTCTCGCTTGCACCTTTAATGCTGAGAGCGTTGTATCAAATTTGATTGTGAGAACATAATGACATTAAGAATCTTTATCTTGAAGATTTAAGTGTTAGTGTTGTCATTATCATTATCATTTTCTGTAACCGCTTCATCCTAATTAGGGTTGCGGGGAGGCTGGTGCCCATCCCAGCCAACTCGGGGCGAGGGCAGAGTACACCCTGGACAGCTCGCCAGGCCATCGCAGGGCGGAAACACTAGTGTTAGTGTTTTATGCTGAAATTTCGAAGTCTTGTGCAGTGTCCCATCATTATACACTGCCAAAAAGTGTGGAAATTCCCATAATGGACTGCAGTATTTGAAGATGGTGTCATGGGGAGGCTGGTGCCCGTCTCAGTGATGATTGATGTAAATCATATTTAGACTGTTGTATTTTTTTTTTCTGACCAGACAGTACAATCTCAGAATGAAATAGACCAGTTTTGTTTCCTAAAATTTACTAAGCTGCATACCCTTTGTTTTATAGTGCATCTTTGTTGGTAATTTTCACCTGAAAGAGAGTAGAAGAGAGCGATAAATATTCTTTTTACACTAAATTAGTGGATGATAAGAACCTGTGTATGAAAGTAAAGATGATGGAAACCAAACTGAGGCTTTATCCTTAAATGTTTGACCTATGTGTGTGTGTGTATACACACGCTACTTCGTGCTTCAGTTTCTGCAGCTTCAGTGCATCACGGGTTTTTCAAAAATATTCATTGAAAAATAAGGGAAAAGCGCAAAACATGGTCAATTATGTACCTGCCAAACAAACAAAAACAAAAAACAACCAAAAGCCCCCCAAAAACTACTTACATTTTTGTGAGGTGCGCATCTGAGTGTGTGTGTCCACATACAGGGATTGCTCACTTTCCGCGGTTAATTGGGACCAATATCCCCACACGACCACCGAAATTCGTGAAGTAGGATTACCTCCCGTACCCCCCCCCCCCCCCCGACTGACATATACGTAGATGTATATGTGTATATAATATCAATAAATACATATTCAATGCTATAAATGCTTATAATAATTAAACATTAAAAAATAATGCATAAGATGTAAATAAAATATAAATACACGCACTCTGATGCGTGCCTCACAACAATGTACGTAGTTTTGATGGGAGATTTTGTTTTTGTTTTGTTTGTTTAGGGTTTTTTTTTTTTTGCATAATTGGCCTTGTTTTTGTGGCATTTCCCTTAAATTTTTCCCCTATTCTTCCTTAATTTCCTTATTTTTTTTCATTCGATGAATATTTAAAAAACAAAACCATGATGCACTGAAGCTGCATGAATTGAACCACGAAGTAGCGAGGGTTCCCTGTAAACATGAATGTTTTCGTCAGTGTGTGTGTGTGTGTGTGTGTGTGGGGGGGGGTTGATCTTGTTTCACGTAATTTAGCGGTTGCGCGGGGGGGTCTGTCCCAATTAACTGCGGAAAGTGAGGGATCCCTGTGTGTGTGTGTGTGTGTGTGTGTGCGTGTGCGCGTGTATGCATATTCTGTTCGTACTTGCATGGGTTTCTTCTGGGTGCTCCAGGTTCCTCCCAGAGTCCAAAAACATGCACAGTAAAATCCTACAAGTAGCGGAGTTGAAATGCTCCATCTTCCATTTATGCACTTATGGAAAAACTCAAATCTTTATTTATCATTTCCTAATTCTCTCGCTAAACTGGTGACCAAAAGAATTCTGCACCTGTTTGACAAGATATAAGGTGACTCTTCATTCCTGCAGACCCCCACCCCATGAATGGCAGGTGTTTTTTTTTTTTTTTTTTTTGGTTCCCTGTGTATTCAGACCTCTTTTGTTGCTGAAGTTGGACTGTGATGACCAATGAGGAAATAAATGTATTTAAGTAATTAGCAAGTCTTGGCATGTGTTGGCTTATTGAGTTGTGCATAGCTCTCTCTCTCTCTGAGTTGTGTGCTTGTGTTCTAGGATGACACACCTGCTCTAGGACAATGACAGGAAAGCTTGAGTCATCATAGCCACCAGGGCAATAAAGAGGATCATGGGTTGGGTATTATCCTGCTGATATGACTGAAGAGGTGCAGTTGAACTCTTGGCTGTGATGTGGATTTTGCAGCAGTATAGAAATTGCTTTACCTTGATATTTAGTTACCTGTGCATCAGAAGGGCTTCAGTGAGTCATTTACATTCCTTTTCCCCATGATATTGGGCTAAATACTAAAATGGTTACCAGGATGTCTATCAGCATATTTGGATAATGGCACCACGGGGTTTGTGGTAATACCGCCAATGCTGCGCTAGTGCTATACTGGCCAGAATGCTGTCTTTCTACTGTTTGCTATGGTTCATTAGCCGAACAGTCGACACTGCTAGTGTTCCACTGTTTAAGTAAGCAGAATGTCACAGTGTGTGTGTGTGTGTGTGTGTGTGTGTGTGTGTGTTTGTGTGGGTATTATGGGTGGGTATTGCCTAGATTTTATGTATTGCGATATATTGCGATTTCTAGCATGTGTTGCGATATATCACAAGAAGAATTTTAAATTAAAAGTGAGCCTGTTCTTGACAGTATTTATGCTTTATTTCAAGAAGTGGAATCAACAGCATTTAAAAACATTGTTTTTAGTCATTAAAATAAAAATTCTAAGCATCATAAAAAATCTACTCGTGAAAATTTAATGTTTTTAAACTTTGGCACAGACATTAACACTGAAATAGAACCGCATATTGAGCAACATATGTGTATTTAATGTTTAAATAGCTTAACAAATATTAGAATAGTGTAATTGCATCTAGTACTTTTATTAGCATATTGTGAAGCCTTAATCATTAATGCATGCTTATTTTTTTTAAAGGCGGAATTAAAGGTGGAGCATCATCCACGCATGCGCAGAACTGTATCATGCACGACTAGTGCTCATCAGAACTGTGACTCTATGAGCAGTAGATTGATCTATTTATATATACAGATGCTCCCCGACTTACGTTCATCCGTTTTGTTTTTTCGCTTTTACGGTTAAAAAATATATATATCAAATTTTGAGTTTAGACGTACCTACGTAGTACGCTGACGCAATGACATAATGAGTCCATTGTTTACAAACGACAGACTGAACATGCCCCTCCTTCTTCCCAGTTCAGTTATATAAATATATAGATGTTATATAGCGTGTTACTCTTATGTTAAGACGTCGTCTCTGTGATCTTTCTGTTTACACTGTTTTGTGGACTTTTGTAACCCGAAGCAAATATGGTCGGTCAGAAGCGTAAGTCTACTAGCATGGGTGCAAGTCTTATACACAGAGATGAATTAACTGTCTGCTCGAATCGGCACAATCTACCATGCATACTCAGTTAAGCAGAGAGTTGTAAAATATGAAAACCCGAATACAGGAAAGAGAGAACTCTCTGCTCTGCTGGTGATTCACATCAGTACAGGCTGAGTACTAAACAAGTTCAATGAAGCCCTTGCTCACTTGAAAGCCAGAAGCCCGCATAACCCGCGCATTGTTTCAAGTAAATAAACTACTTTCAGCAAGTGCACTACTTTCGGTATTCAGCGCCTCACATATTGTAAGCGTTGATTGGCTGTTTTATGTTTCATGTAAAGTGAGTTGGCTCAGCTTCATGTAATGTTTCAGCTCAGCTTCATGTAAAAACGTAAAAACGTAAGTCGGGGAGCGTCTGTATATAACAATATTAACATTACATGTACATATATTAATGCCATCATAGCGATGCCCATAGGCCTGCTGGGAAGCGTGCTGCACGTATAACATATACAGTGACACTGATGGCTCAGGAAAGTTCATCAAACTTTAGAACTGTCCAATAATAACATACAATATCGTTTATCATATAAATCACATTAATTTTATCAGGAGAGAAGTGGAATGTAATTTACTGGAATCTTGGACCGATTTGGAGCACGTTGAGCCTGAGGCTGAGGTTCATGGGACCGCTTCCCTCTTTTGCTCATTTTAAAATAAATGTTTAAGCGAAAATTAGTTGCAGTAGGTCAGTAAATTTCTGAGCAATTAGCAACATGAACCGTGGTTTTGTTTTTTTCTGGTAATTTCCATATCTTGTATTAAAACATTCTATTGGCTGAAGTCCTTTGTGACATCTGCACTGCCCAAACACGGCATGGCTCTTATTATACCTGACTCTCCAGATACTGAATGACTGAGATAAGAGGACGGAAACACCGTTGTGTCAGGATTACATGCGGGTTCTCTCCGGTTGCCTTCCCCCCCAACAAAACCATTACTTCTGGTTCACTTAGCAGGAATAACCAAAGGGTTTTTTTTTTTCTGAAGTTTTCCGAACGCATGTCAAAAAACCGGTTTTGCTTCAGCGTATCGCAATATATATTGTTTGCATGTTGGAACCGGTTTAAACCGATAGACCGGTTTTATTGTGCAGCTCTAGTAGGTATGCAGGTAATTTTTTTTTTTTTTTTTTTTTTTTTTTAATTTATAGTTATATACGTTTCCTTGCCCTTCAAACTCAAAACTACCCAGATTCGATTACTGATGTCCTTTTTGTTCATTTATTTTTGTTGTATGGAGCAGAAGTGATGCAAAGCACTAATTGGGATAGGACTTGGTTTGAGAATTATGGCCTGAGTACTGCATTACTCTCTAAGGGCTGATTCAGGAGGCTCAACAGACTATCATAGTGCAACACACACACCACCCTCCTCACCTAGGGCAATTTGAAACCACAAGTTAGCCTAACATGAATGCCTTTTGGACTGTTTGAGGAAACTGGAGGAGACCCAAACAAGCATGTAGAGTATATGCAAAGCCCACACAAAGTCCTCAAACCACAGATATGTTGATCACTATGCCAGTGGCCTGTCGTTTCTCTACAGTTCATTTGATTTCAAACTGGATGGAGGAATATTTAGAGACAGACGCAGACCATGCCAAAGGCTGCATGAGAATGGCAGTGCTTTCAGCTGGTTCTGATAAGTCTAAATCAGTTTGTGGTCATTTGGAAATTAAAGGAATAATAATAATTTAAAAAGACACTGTTTCTGTTGAGAATGAATTTAAGCAAGACCTGAACATATTAAGGCTACCTGTCAGATGAAAAATGCAAGACTGACCAATTTTTACAACATTAGATTGCTGCATGCTATGCTCTAAATATGGCGACTGCTAAATGGGCAAGTAGAACATCCCTCAGGTGGGTTTTGTGAACTCGTGTGTGTGAGAGAGAGAGAGAGATGGAAAAAGGGCCAAATGCATGCAATAGATGGATAATGTGGGTCAGTGTCCTCCTTCTGGGCCCTGGAATGTGACGTCTGTGTCCTCTTTCATCGACTCTTTAATCAACTGGGTAATGTTTCCATTTTGTGCAAAACCAAAACCCCATCCTGTTCTCTCTTTGTCTCTTAGGTGTTATTTGCCTCTTTCACTTTCTGTTACACGAACATTGCTGGCTTATTGGACTTTGTGACAGGTGACAAATCTGAGGGGAAAAAAAACCTGAGTGAGTGGAGAAACTTAGTGTAAACCCCACCCCCCACCCAAAAAAAAAAAACCCAAAACAAACCCACAAACAAAAAAAACAACCAGATGCTTTTAAACAGGTTTGTTTCCAAGAGTTAAGCTAACCAATTGAACCTTGATTTTGAATCTACTAGGCCTTCTCAAAAAAATAGCATATTGTGATAAAGTTCATTATTTTCTGTAATGTACTGATAAAAAGTAAACTTTCATACATTTTAGATTCATTGCACACAAGTGAAATATTTTCAGATCTTTTTATTGTTTTAATACTGATGATTTTGGCAAAAAAAGTAAAGAAAAACCAAAAATCCCTATCTCAAAAAATTAGCATATTTCATCCGACCAATTAAAAAAAGTGCTTTTAATACAAAAAGTCAACCTTCAAATAATTATGTTCAGTTATGCACTGTACTTGGTCAGGAATCCTTTTGCAGAAATGACTGCTTCAATGCGGCGTGGCATGGAGGCAATCAGCCTGTGGCACTGCTGAGGTGTTACGGAGGCCCAGGATGCTTCGATAGCGGCCTTAAGCTCATCCACAGTGTTGGGTCTGGTGTCTCTCAACTTTCTCTTCACAACATCCCACAGATTCTCTATGGGGTTCAGGTCAGGAGAGTTGGCAGGCCATTTGAGCACAGTAATACCATGGTCAGTAAACCATTTAGCAGTGGTTTTGGCACTGTGAGCAGGTGCCAGGTCGTGCTGAAAAATGAAAATCTTCATGCTTCCATCTGCTGAAAAGCTTTATGGAGATGAAGTGCTTCAAAATCTCCTGATAGCTAGCTGCATTGACCCTGCCCTTGATAAAACACAGTGGACCAACACCAGCAGCTGACATGGCACCCCAGACCATCACTGACTGTGGGTACTTGACATTGGACTTCAGGCACTTTGGCATTTCCTTCTCCCCAGTCTTCTTCCAGACTCTGGCACCTTGATTTCCGAATGACATGCAAAATTTGCTTTGATACAGCACTCTGGGAACAGCCTATTCGCTCAGAGATTTCTTTGTGTCTTACCCTCTTGCTTGAGGGTGTCAATGATGGCCTTCTGGACAGCAGTCAGGTCGGCAGTCTTACCCATGATTGCGGTTTTGAGTAATGAACCAGGCTGGGGAGTTTTTAAAAGCCTCAGGAATCTTTTGCAGGTGTTTAGAGTTAATTGGTTGATTCAAATGATTAGATTAATAGCTCGTGTAGAGTACCTTTTCATGATATGCTAATTTTAAGAGATAGGAATTTTGGGTTTTCATGAGCTGTATGCCAAAATCATCAGTATTAAAACAATAAAAGACCTGAAATATTTCAGTTGGTGTGCAATGATTCTAAAATATGTGAAAGTTTAATTTTTATTAGTACATTACAGAAAATGATGAATTTTATCACGATATGCTAATTTTTTGAGAAGGACTAGTACATGGCTGTGAGCTGACGATTCAGTTTCGAGGTTTGGTCAGCTGACTGTGTTTCAGTAGATATAACTATGAAGGTGGCATTTGTATATATGGCAAAATTGAGATCACTGCAAATCAGTGAATAAAGATATTCTGGCTGATCACTCTACATATGATGAAATTTTACTGTCCTAATAGAAGCCTATTTCATCAACAAGCCACGATTACTCACTGGTTAATAGGAAATTATGTTTTCTTTTCCTTTCAGCTTGTTCCCTTTTTCTCAGCGTCACCACAGCGAATCGTTGCATGTTTGATTTGGCATAGGTTTTTACGTCGGATGCCCTTCCTGACACAACCCTTGAGCAAGGGACAGTAACACGCGGACGGCTTTGCAGCTACTCTTGTCAAAAGTCAGCAATGGTTCTTTTTATATATATATATATATATATATATATATATATATATATATATATATATATATATATAAAAAAAATATGAGAAAGAGAGAGATAGGCAGTGCTGAGAGGCGAAGCTCTTAATGGATGTCTCTTGATAAGTGTCAGAATCTTGTGTTTTATAATTTCCCTTTCTGGTTTGAGCTTTAATTTGTTTGTTGCCTGGCTTGTTGGTTTAAGTATCTCTTTAGCAATGTCATGTTCTGTCAAGCTTCTGATTCTGGAATTTTCTCCATAAGCACATTTACCTGCAAGATTTGTCTGAGCAATTGAGTAAATTTTTGGAATTTTTTTTTTTTTTTGGTATTCGTATGAGTCAGTGTTTTACTATAAAAAATAAATGTGTTTTTTCTTTCCTTTTGTTTATTTATTTATTTATGTTATTGCTGCTTCTCATGCAAGTCATTAACATGGCAGCCTTACTGTGTTTCCCATAGTGCAGAAACATGGACACTGGATATATTGGAATAAACATCGTGGGGGGGGGCACGGCACAGTGGCGTAGTGGTTAGTATGTCTACCTCACAGCAAGATGGTCCTGGGTTCAATTCCTAGCTCGAGTGTTCCTTTGTGGTGTTTGCATATTCTCCCTGTGGTTGTAAGTTTCCTCTGGGTACTCTGGTTTCCTCCCACGGTCCATGCACCGTAGGGTACATGGCTGTTCCAAATCACTCCTAGGTGTGAGTGGGAATAGTTGGGTAAGTGTTGGCCCTATGAAGGCCTGTTGAACTGTTCAGGATCAACCCCGCCCTTGACCAGAGTAGGCTGAGATGGGTGCCAGCTTACCCGTGACCCTAGTTAGAATTCAAAAAGGCTTATAAAATGAATGAATCATGAGGAACTTTTTGGAACATCATGTTCAAGAGCTCTCGGTCACTTCCATCATCTAAACACCAATTGGGCATATTTGGTACCTTTTTACTCCATCCTGTCCAGGTTTAGTAGCAGAGATCCCATATGTCCGCTATTTAGTGGAATTCTGCTATTTTTACTCGCCAAAGTGATAATTATTTTTATTCTTCCATAATTTTGCGAAAAACATTTCGTAGACGGTTAATAGATTAGCGGAATGTGTGACAATCGAGTTGGCTTGCTTTTGATATGTTTTGGTCAATGTTGATTGTTTCCATTGACATTCAATAACACTCGTAAGTAAAGTACCGTGAGAATGTACGTGAAATAATGAGAAAACATATATGGCAGCTTCCTTGGCAGATTTCCAGTCGATTTCTTGTCGGATTTCTGGCCGATTTCAACGTGTTGTGGAAGAGAGACATTCTCCATAAGAGAGATAGCAGAATGGTTATCAGGGTTAGATGCTGGGATCAAAAATTCATGGAACTGGTCGTGGCTGGAAAAAGTAGTAGACGGATGCCCGTTATCGGAATGTATTGACAAACATAAAGATATGGGGAAAGCACTTTGCGCTCTGTGCGACGGGAAGGTGATCAATTATGGAGGTAAAGGTTGGTTGGCATTGAAACAGCATTGTGCGGGGTGTAAACATGCCAAAAAGAAAAAATTGAGAAAACAAAACTACAAACTGCCTAGTGAGTCATTTTTAAAAAAAAAATTAATTTATGCAGTAAGTACAGTGTAAGACTGCTTACTAGTGCAGAGTAAATGTTCAGCTTTTGAATTAGTGTTATACTATACTAACTTGTCGCAGGTATGCTCACTAGTTCAACACCAATGTTTTGTTGTGATAATATGTCATGTGTTATATGATCACTCTACAAATGAGTTCATAATTTCATAATTGTTACATATGAATGATGAGCCATAGGGCGATGCTACTTGAATTATGTGTTTATCTACACTGAAATAACCTTTTAGTATTTTTTTACATTATTTAAGCTGTTTTGTTTAGTGTTTGTACATGTTAAAAAACAACGATTAACCTGTTTTACAGGACATTCTCTGCCCCTGTACCCCACAAGGATCCCTGTGGCCCCATTGACCCCCAGCTGAAATATTTAATTTCCTCTATTTCTAAAACCGTTTCCTCTATTTTTTTTTTTCTAAACCTCATTGGGATCCCTATAGTAGGTGTACCCCAAGGCATTTTTGTTTTCTATAGAAATCTTTCATAACATTTAATCAGAAAGGATGTAAAAAAAAATCATTGGTTGAAAAGTTACAGGAGTTAAACATCTTCAGGATGAAACCGTTTTAAAATCGGTTTCCCTTTGAAAGTAAATCAGCCAATATTTCCTGAATATTTGTGCCATAAACATCAGATCTGAACTGTTACAGTTTAAAACATTTACTTTTTATCAATTAACAATAATTAATTTCCTGAATTCTACAAACCAAAAATGAAAGTTTTAACAACCAAATAGATAAATAAGATTGTTACAACTTTCAACTTTATTATTTATATAATGGGGAAAGCACTTTTCAATAAAATATTGAAGCTTTCAATTTAACTGCATTTTATCAGCATTTTCAAACATAAAATGACCATTATACCCCATTTCACTGGAGTGCGGCAGAATTGCGGAAGCAAAACTGTAGTCATCCTACAATATTCCTATGTCATTCCGCCATCTTCCGTGTCCTTCCGTACGATTCCAAAGGTATTCGTCCTCTTCCGTCAGGCCGAAATTTTCTGCGAATGTGTTGTTGAACTTGAGCTCCTCTGTAGAGTGCGCTCCGCGCCTTTCCGCCATGATCCTTGCATTCCGTACTCCAGTGACATAGGGGTATTTGGGGAAAACACTTCGTCAAACATATTCGGATGGGCATCTGGTCAGTTTTTTTTTATAAATGAACAGTGTTGTTTTCCTTCAGTCACAGCCTGTACAATCAGCACCGTCAAAACTAAAAGGTCTTCGATAATGATCCTGTAATAATATATCCCATAATAATTTTCATGTAACACTAAGCGAAAAGATTCATGCAATGGAAACAATTAAGTTATTTTGATATATATATATAAAATATAGGGATCCCTCACTTTCAGCGGTTAATTGGGACCGAGACCCCCCCCCCCAACCCCCCGCGACCACCGAATTCCGTGAAGTCGGATAGATTCTGCAAAGTAGTAATGCTCCAATTACCGTGTTTATAATAACTTAATGTAAAAGTGCTTTTATCAGTGCTGGTCAGCACTTGTACCCGTCCACAACGGCAACCCTTGGGTCCTTTTTTTTTTTTTTTTTTTTTTTTTAAAAGAGTAGTGAAGTGGTTCTGGGTTGTGGTTGCCCAACATCTTCCTGATGCATTTTCATTTCATTAGTAAACTTTGTAACTAGACACATTATATATGTGTTGGTAATTCATGCACTAAATGGCATGCCTGAGTTAAACATGAAGTTTAGATGTGATTATCTACTCATCTACATCAAATATATATGCATTACGAAAAATCTTTCCGCCATTCTGTTTGCTGTGATGGGTGGAATGAGTTTGTGAGACACTATTAAAGAGTGGACTGGTGTACAGGCTTTATATTTGTGTGTGTGTGTGTGTTTGAAGCAAATAGCAAGAGACGTGCAAATTACTGTTAACGTTACCTCAGAGACCGTTGCTTTAGCAGCACTGACATAGGAATATGCCGTTTGTACATCAGCTATTCTTGGTTGTGCCTTTTATGTTCTCTTTTTAGAATTTACTGTCATTCAGACAAACTCTCTTCAAAAAGGTCTTCAACTTAAGTCTTAAATCCTGGTGCTCTGTTCTGTCCCTTTCTCGGTTAATTCACAGCTTTTTAAATGTCACAGAGGCATTACGTAAGGCCTGATGATGTAGGTATGTGTTCTAACGTGTCCAACATTTTCAGTCTGTTGCCACATTCCTGTTCTTATTTTCTGTGCGCACATGCACTCTAAAGTTTGCTTTAAAGGGACAAAGCTAGGTGAAATGGACTCTGAGGTTTTTTTCTTCTTGTTTGTCTCTCTTTTTAGTGCACAGAAATCTCTAATTCAGTTGTGGGTGCCTGCTTTATTCAGAAGATTGTGTGCATAATATGGCTACACAATGTACACTCACTCAGTTGCTGAACTGTATACAGTAGGCCGCCGTTTTTCGCGATGGTTCGGTTCCGGCCCTTACCAGGGATCAAGAAAATCCATGAGTTGACGTTTGAGTGACCTCCTAGGGCTTAAAAAATCATTTAAAAACACTAAAAAACCGTGAATTCACAATTCAAGCAGTTCCGTTCTGCCCTCCCAAGCCAGACCGCAGTATCTGCAATTTTAGCCAAATTGGCCTTTTATGTTTTTCTGACTAAGTGCAATCAGCTCCACCTAGTGATATAAATATTAATAGCTAATTTCTTAAAAAATAAGATGGTAAAATATATCCAAATGTGTTAATACCATATTTAGTTAGTAAAAGCCTGTCGAGGGATATTTTAAAAACTTTGGGCTCAATTTTCTCAGTTTCATGATTTTGCAGATACTGCGGTCTGGCTTGGGAGGGCAGCGTTGATGACGTATGTGAAGGAGAAAAAAAGAGTTGTACACATCTGCAACCAATCAGCAGGAGGGAGAAACAAAAGTTCTCAGCCATTGGCTAAATTTGAATCACATGCGAGTTACTTCCTGGTTTGCCACGAATCTGGAAGTATAATAATAATGTAGTAAAATGTAGTAATGATTAGGTAAAAACTTTTTAATTTTGTACTGTGATAATATTTATGAATAAATAAATCACTTAGGCTCCTTACCAGAAGCTAGAGAAGATGCAGGGCATTTGAGTGGCATCATAGGGCTTAAATAATAATTAAAAACACACTAAAAATTAAATTTACAATTCAAGCAATCACGTTGGTAACTTGTGCATGAAGGAGGGAAAAAAAGAGGTGTACAGATCGCCAATCAGCAGGAAGGAGAAACAAAAGCTCTCGGCCATTGTCTAAATTTAAATCCCGTTCCAATTACTTCTGGGTTTGTCGCCAATCCGTGAGTATGTGCGGCGCAAACGCTGAACTGCGAATGGTCAAGTGCTTACTGTAATCCTGTTGGGGTCTTGAGGAGGCAGGAACCTACCTCAGCTGACATTGAGTGATGGAAGGGTACACCCTGAACAACTTGCCAGACCATTGCATGGTCAAAATATACACGATATACAATATAAAATATACACACCCAGACACTCGCAGCTAGGGGAGATTTTGGAACAGCCACACGGCCTAATTTGCATTTCTTTGGACTAAGGAAAGAAACTGGAGTATCTGGAAGAAACCCACACAAGCACATGGAGAACACATGAACTCTTCACAGAAATGGACCTGGGTCTTGTGATGGACATGCTGACCACCGTGCTACCTCCACAATATGTATAGTCTTTCCAATTAAACTGTATATTCTATTACACACAAGTGGATTATTATAACTAAGTATAGTTATAATGAAATGTCTCCCTCTCGTGGGAGTCTGATGAACATTTTCCATGTTGGATGCCCAAGGACGAAATTTTAATTTGTGATCTCATGGGTTTTTCCCCATACCCTATCGTAATCTCGTGCATGGATCACCTTAAAATGTTTAATAAGGTCTTTCTAGCCCCAGGCTTCACCCTCTTCAAGTTTAATGATAATCCGATCAGTAGTTTTTGCATAATTGACCTAGAAATCCTTTTAAAAAGCTTTTGAGAAATTCATGGATCCAGATCTGCTCCAAAATGTTAGTGCTGTTTGCCAGGCCCTTACACCATCACGCTACAAAGTTCAGCAAAAAACAGTTCTGTAGTTTTCTATAATCCTGCTAAGAGAGAAACAAACTTTTGTATTTTAAGCTTTTTGTGGTTTTGTTTTTCTTTCTTTTCTTGTTAATTCTGGTTAAACTTTTCATTTATTCATTTTCTAAGATGCTTAATCCTAATTAGGGTTTCAGGGAGGTGTCACCAATCTCAGCCAATTGTGGGCGAGTGTGGGATACACCCTGGACAGTTCGCCAGACCATTGCAGGGCTAACACTCGTACAACCATTTACACTTATACCTAGGGGTGTTTTTAAACTGTTGGAGGCAACCGGAGTACCCGGAGGTAACCCATGCAAGTACAGAGAGAACATGCAAACTCCACAAAAACATGCAGGCAGGCAATCAAACCCAGGCCTTCTTGCTGTGAGGCAGACGTGCTAACCACTACACCACCATGCCAGCTTTGGTTACACTGTTGACCATAAATCAGGGAATGGCAACACAGCCTCCCGAATTACATACTTTTGAGCAGGAGACTGTGCTGCCATTCCATGATTTGCAGTCTCCAGTTCTAGTTCATCGTGGAACAGTGTTGGGAAGAACTTCCAGAACAATGCTTCCTACTATCAAATGAATCACAAGTATATTAAGCTGTACAGACACTCCCTGCTTTACGTTCATTCGTTTTATGTTTTTTTCCGATTTTACGTAAAAAAAAAAAAAAAAAGTAAAATTTTGAGTTTAGCATGCTCTCTGTAGTACAAGACGTACGTACGTAGTATGCTGACGTAAAACGCTACTTCTGCATGAAGGTGCGTCCACTGTTTACAAACGACAGACTGAACGTGCCCCCCCTTCTTCCCAGTTCGCCGTGTGTTACCCTTGTGTTAAGGCATCGTCTCTGATCTTTGGGTTTACACTGTTTTGTGGACTTTGTAACCCTAAGCAAATATGGTTGGTCAGAAGCGTAAGCCTACTAGTGATAGTGGTAATCAGAAAAAGTGGCAAGCCATCTCGTTAGAAACGAAGATAGCTATTATCAAGAAAATTGGTGCTGGTGAAAAACATGCGACTGTTGCACGTTTCTTCAAATGGCTCTGTCGACCATCGGAACCATTTACAATCAGAAAGATCACATCACAGAGCATGATAAATGTTGATACTGTATTTGATGAGTGAATTTGATTAAAATTTATTTATTTGAAATTATTTTGCTTGAATTTAATCTATGGGTGTTTTATGAGATACGGTAATGGTATTTATAGATGTATAGTACAGTATGAACGTCATACGTCACTGGAACATACAGTAACAACTTGCGTTCGGCCGTCCAGAACCGAACTAAAACGTGAGTCGGGGAGTGTCTGTACTATCAAAAGGTGTTTAAGTCAGAAATGTAAATAAAATAGGGTGGCGAGCATGACCACCTCACGGCAAGAATAGGTTGATTCCTGGGGTTTTCTGTGTGACACATGCTTGCTCTTCCTGAGCTTGTGTAGGTTTCCTTTGGGTACTCCCGTTTTCCTGCGGTCCACAGATATCCACATTCAATCACATTTTCAAGCACATTTAATCAGCTGTTGCAAATTGCCTCTAGGTGTGAGTGATTGTTGCAGTGACCCCTGCAATGGTCTGGCGAGCCGGTCAGAGTGCACGCCACTCTAGTAAGGTTAAGCGGTCCGTCAAATGAGTGAAGGTAAAGTCTGTTGGGCTTTTTACACCCGAGCCATAGTGGCTCATCGGACTGGTGCTTATCCTTGGTTTCCATAGCGTGAACCGACCAGGAGTACAACTCCTCCTGTATGGGATTCTAGTCCATCGCAGGTTACTTTCCCAGTATATTTTTACTGGTTCGTACCCATTTATACTGCTGGGTGAACAGAGGCACACTTGTGGTTAAAACCTTGCCCAGGGGTCTTGGCACAGTGGGGGTCTCGCTGGGATTTGAACACACAACCTCCCAATCATGAGTGCAGCATCATAACCACTATGCCACCGGCCCCACGTCAAATGAGTGAGGGGGAACATAAATAAGGTCACAAGTTGTAGATTCAACTCTTACCTTTAGAATCAGGCACACTTCGTATTCTCATATTGTAATCTGAAGCAATCTCAAACTTCTTGGGCTTTTAAGGCAAAAGACCCTAACAAAGTCTGTGGTGTGTTTATCATCCTATTTATCTTTATTCGTTCGTACACGGTTGCTTTCTCTATCTTTTAATGAAGCAACTGAAGAGCAGACATTCGGGCTGCTGTGATCGCCTGTTCGCTGTACCCATTCATCTTTCTTCATGATGTGTTAGTGTGGGTGATGAGTTGAGGAGCATGCTTGCATGTGCGCACACACAGGAAGCATTGTATGTATTTGTTTAGCATGGATGGGTGGCTGACAAGGACATTTTTCGATTAATATTGGTCTGTCTGTATTCCTCTGTGCTCTGTTCAGTAAAAACCTCTGCCTGTAGGCTTCTATAAGGACATGAGCATGCAGGATCACGCTGTGCTGTCACAGACCCAGTTGAATAATGTGTTGTCAGACTGTGTAAGTGTGAGTATTCTGCCTTTTTTTGCATTTATAACATAGAATTTGTGTTGTCGGCGTCTGCTCAGATATGATTAATTGCCACTGAATCAATTTTTATCGTTGGAGTAGAAGCACCCTGAAATATTTTACACTTGATTCTCTAGAGTGTTCCTTTGGACTCATTAGTTTGTCTGAAATATCACCAAGAGGTCAAGCTTCCTGCCCTTTAAGTTCTGCATGGGTGTGTGCGCGAGAGAGAGTGAGAGCGAGCGAGCGCGCGAAAGCAAGCCAGAGAGTCGGAATCATCAGAATACTTTATTGATCCCAGAGGAAATTGTGTGCACAGTTGCTCCATGGGACTAAAAGTGAGATCAAGTCTCTATGAAGAAAATATAAGAAATGACAAATATTTATTTATATACATACGAGTATTTGAGTATAATTGAGAATTTCTCCCCTTTGCTTGATTACAGCCATTACTCATGCTGACCAGTCCCTGCACAATTTCTCTGACTCAGACAAAGGATATTGTGCTTTCTGTGATTGAGTAGCTGAAATGCTGTTGATGGTGGAGTTGGGGATCGGGTGGGGGTGGGGTAATGGGCTCATGTCTACAACACACGCCCTGCTGACAGTGTACGCTGGTGAGCCTCAAGAGCAAAATGAAGTTTATCGTGTTTGTGTTCAGCAGTCTGGTGGAAATTATAATCTTCGGCATTGAGGTTGCTGTTCAAATTGCACTGATCAGATTATTTTAGGAGGATGGAGTGGAATGATAAAACCACAGTCTTTCTTTGAGTACCTGTGGAGATGTAGAGCTGCGTGATGAAGGCAGGGCATCTCACAATTCGATTCAATTATGATTATCTTGTCAACGATTTGATTCGATAATAAAGCGTCATGATGTGACGCATTCCCAATTTTTAATATGATTTGCATATGGCTACTTTTTTTTATTTTTTTTTAATCAATGACTAAATAAAATATCAAAATAAAGGTGTGTGTGTGTTGATCTCATATAAACACAGCTTTATATCTTGTTTTTTAATAATACCGCCTTTACACTATCACTCGCTCACTTTGTCCTTATCGGTTTTTGACGGTGATAAGCTTCATGTTGAAATGACCGGTATTTATAAACACTTCCTCTGAGCAATAAGAGGTAGGTGTTTCTTTTTTGTTTTGTTTTGGTCTTTTGGGGAGGGGGGGGGAGGTTGGAAAAAGGAAGGGAAAAAGAAAGGTAAGTACAGTACAGGGATCCCTTGCTACTTTGCGCTTTAATTCATGCGGCTTCAGTGCATTGTTTTTTTTTTATAAATATTCATCGCATTAAAAAATAAGGAAGAATAGGGGAAAAGGTTAAGGAAAATGCCACAAAACAAGGCCGATTACTCCAAAAAAAAAAAAACCCCTAAACAACCAAAAACCTCCCATTAAAACTAGTTACATTTCTGTGAGGCGCGTATCTGAGTGCGTGCACGTGCATCTGCGTGTGTGTGCGCATACGCACGTGTCTGTGTGTGTATTTATATTTTATTTACATCTTATGCATTATTTTTCATGTTTAATTGTTGTTATAAGCATTCATAGTATTGAATATGTATTTCTTCTTCTTCTTTTCCTTTCGGCTGTTCCCTTCAGGGGTCGCCACAGCAAATGATCTGCCTCCATCTCTCCCTATCCTCTGCATCTTCTACTCTTACTCCAACGACCTTCATGTCCGCCTTCACTGCATCCATAAATCTTCTCTTTGGTCTTCCTCTGGGCCTTTTGCCTGGTAGTTCCAACCTCAGCATCCTACGACCAATATACTCACTATCCCTCCTCTGTACATGTCCAAACCATCTCAATCTAGCCTCTCTGACTTTGTCTCCAAAACATCTAACATGTGCTGTCCCTCTGATGTACTCATTTCTGATCCTATCCATCCTCGTTACTCCCAAAGAGAACCTCAACATTTTCATCTCTGCTACCTCCAACTCTGACTCCTGTCTTTTCCCCAGGGCCACTGTCTCTAAACCATACAACATTGCTGGCCTCATCACCGTCTTGTACACTTTTCCCTTCATTCTTGCCGATACTCTCCTATCACACATCACACGGACACTTTTCTCCATCCATTCCAACCTGCCTGCACGCGCTTCTTCACCTCTTTTCCACACTCTCCATTGCTCTGGATTGTTGAGCCTAAGTACTTAAAATCCTCCACCTTCTTTATCTCTGCCCCTGTAACCTCAAAGTTCCTCTTGCGTCCTTGTCGTTCACACACATGTATTCTGTCTTACTAAGACTAACCTTCAATCCCCTCCTTTCCAGGGCATACCTCCACCTCTCTAGATTTTCCTCCACTTGGTCTCTGCTCTCACTACAGATCACAATGTCATCTGCAAATATCATAGTCCATGGAGATTCTTGTCTAACCTCATCTGTTAGCCTGTCCATCACCATAGCAAACAAGAAGGGGCTGAGAGCTGACCCTTGATGTAGTCCCACCTCCACCTTGAACTCTTCTGTCACAACCGACAGCACACCTCACCACTGTCTTACATCTATCATACATGTCCTGCACCACTCTAACATACTTCTCTGTCACTCCAGACTTCCTCATACAATACCACAGTTCTTCTCTCGGCACCCTGTCATATGCTTTCTCCAGATCCACAAAGGCACAATGCAGCTCCTTCTGACCTTCTCTGTACTTCTCTATTAACATCCTCAAAGCAAACACTGCATCTGTGGTGCTCTTTCTTGGCATGAAACCAAACTGTTGTTCACAAATGCTGACCTCTGCCCTTAGTCTTGCTTCCACTATTCTTTCCCATAGCTTCATTGTATGGCTCATCAACTTTATCCCTCTGTAGTTGCCACAACTCTGTACATCGCCCTTGTTCTTAAAAATGGGCACAAGCACACTTCTCCTCCATTCCTCTGGCATCTGCTCACTTTCTAAGACCTTGATGAATGTTCTTGTCAGAAAATCTACTGCTACCTCCCTAGACACTTCCATACCTCAACTGGTATGTCATCAGGGCCAACTGCCTTTCCACTCTTCATCCTCTTCAATGCCCTCCTCACTTCTCCCTTACTAATCTTTGCTACTTCCTGCTCCTCAACGGTCACCCTTCTACTCTTTTTCTCTCTCATTTTCCTCATTCATCAGCTCTTCAAAGTACTCTTTCCATCTTCCCAGCACACTTCTGTCATCAGTCAATACATTTCCCTCTCTGTCCTTTATCACTCTAACTTGCTGCACGCTCTTTCCCATCTCTATTTCTCTGCTGTGCTAACCTGTATAGATCATTTTCTCCCTCCTTACTGTTCAACCTATCATACAAGTCATCATACGCCCTCTGTTTGGCCTTTGACACTGCTACCTTCGCCTTACGCTGTGTCTCCCTGTACTCTTGTTTACTCTCTTCGGTCCTCTCAATGTCCCACTTCTTCTTGGCTAACCTCTTCTTTTGTACACACTCCTGCACTTCCTCATTCCACCACCAAGTTTCCTTATCTACTTTCCTTCCAGAGGACACACCAAATACTCTCCTACCGGTCTCCCTGATCACATTGGCTGTGGTTGTCCAGTCCTCTGGAAGCACTTCCTGACTACCCAAAGCCTGTTTCAACTCCTCCTTGAAGACAACACGACACTCTTCCTTTTTCAGCTTCCACCACTTTGTCTTCTGCTCTACCTTTGCCTTTTTCACCTTTCTCACCATCAGTGTCATCCTGCACACCACCATCCTATGCTGTTTGGCAACACTCTCACCCACTACTACTTTGCAGTCACTGACTTCCTTCAAATTACCTCGCCTACACAAGATGTAGTCTACCTGTGTGCTCTTACCTCCGCTTTCATAAGTCACCCTATGCTTCTGTTTCTTCTGGAAGAAAGTATTCACCACAGCCATTTCCATCCTTTTTGCAAAATCGATCAACATCTGTCCTTCTGTGTTCCTGTCCTGGATACCAAACCTGCCCATCACTTCCTCGTCCCCTCTGTTGCCTGCACCAACATGTCCATTGAAGTCTGCTCCAATGACCACTCTTTCACCTCTGGGGGTACTCTGCATCACTTCATCTAACTCACTCCAGAATCTCTCCTTCTCTTCTAGCTTACATCCTGCCTGTGGGGCATAAGCACTAACAACATTGACTATCACGCCTTCAATTTCTAACTTGAGACTCATCACTCTGTCTGACACTCTTTTCACTTCTAGAACATTCCTGACAAACCCCTCCTTCAAGATGACTCCTACTCCATTTCTCTTCCCATCCACACCATTATAAAACAGTTTAAACCCTGCTCCTAAGCTTTTAGCCTTTCTACCTTTCCACCTTGTCTCCTGAACACACAGTATGTCCACCTTCCTCCTCTGCATCATGTCAGCCAGCTCCCTATCTTTTCCTTGCATAGTTCCAACATTCAAAGTCCCTACTCTCAGTCCGAGGCTCACGCATTTCCTCTTCTCTCTCTGCCTACGGACACGCCTCCCGCCTCTCCTTCTTCGACGTCTTCGACCAACAGTAGTCCAATTTCCATCAGCACCCTGTTGGTTGACAGCACTGATGGCGGTCGTTGTTAACCCGGGCCTCGACCGATCCGGTATGAATTTTGTTTTGATCATTTGCATTTTTAAATGTGGCAGAAGTTTTACGCCGGATGCCCTTCCTGTCGCAACCCTCTGCATTTATCCGGGCTTGGGACCGGCATAAGGGGGAGAGACACTGGTTAGTGCCCCCCCCGCCTCATGGCTGCATTAGTATTGAATATGTATTTATTGATGATATATACATGTACGTATATGTCAGTTATGTGTTTGGGGGTCATCTTACTTCGCGGAATTCGATGGTCGCGGGGGTGGGGTGGGGGGGTTGGGGGATCTTGGTCCCAATTAACCGTGGAAAGTGAGGGATGTGTTGGATTGAAGTGAAAGCCAGAATAAGTGAGACAATACTGCTCCTATGTGCTGCATTTTGATTACATCAATCACATGTTCTTTATTCTGCATGATTGGCAAATTAAACGGCGCCACAACATGGGTTATCATGCGCCAGCCAGTACAGAGCTGGACATTAATTGATGGATTTTCAAATTTCGATTTGTTGCTGACTGTAATTGAAAGTATCACTGCATCAATGCTGAATGATGATTTTTATTTTTGGGAACTCTTTAGGGTGCACCCTGCCTTTGCCTAGAGTCAGCTGAGATAGTAGGTTTCAGCCTCCCTGCAACTCTAGTAGGATTAAGCAGTTTGGCAAATGAATGAAAAGAACCTACTAGTCCGTATATACTGTATCCCTCCCCCACCCTGTCTTTCTGTTTCCTCCTTTCTGTTTACTTCTTTTCTGTTTCCTTCCCTTCCTTTTTTGTGTCACTCATTGTGCTTGTCTGTAATTCAGATAAGAATATATTGAAGACCTTGAAGATGAGGATGGATAGAGTGAAAATCAAGTGTGTGCTAATATACCTGCAGTTCCAGAGTTGGCCAACATACACTCACTTCCCTCCCACAGGCATGCAGGTGGTGCTGCTGACCTTCTGCTAACTTTAAATACACCACAGTGACACTATGGTGGTTTTTTTTCTGTCTGAGGTTCCTGAATGTCTCTGTAAAGCATTCTTCGAGCGTACTTGTTAAATACTCGGAGTAAATGGACAACAGAAGAAGAAATCAACAAGAGATGTCATGAGTGATTTCTGAAATGAGGGTTGTGGGTTTGTTCTAGTGAAATGAATTGTGCAGTGGGTTTTGTGATTCACTGTGAGCTGATCTCCAGCAGAATCCAAGAATGTGAGTTTGCTACAAAGAATGTGGTTTACTCACTTGAGACTTTGAACTGTGATTTCTGCAACGATGCATGCATCATGACAGTTGGGGTACCAGCACATTATGGTAAATGCAGAGACACATGCTGGTGAGATACGGCTTGACTAGTGTTAGAACTAGGTAATCTGATGTACTGAGTTTCAGTTTGAATCATTTTGGGAATCGGCAATGTACAGCTTGCTTGAGTAATCGGTGGCTAGGTTGAGCACGTTATTGAGCCATGTCTGCTTTCTTAATCACCGCCATTGCGCTACTGTTATTATTATTATTATTATTATTGTGATTAGTTTCCTGGGGCATAATGCCTTTAAATCTTTCTAGAGATTATTAAAAATCAACACAACTTTTTTTGGTATAGCGCAGGGGTCTCCCATGTTATCCACAAAAGGCTGGTGTGGGTGCAGGTTTTTACTTCAAGCAAGCAGTAGCTACACCTTCCACCTGTTTCCATCAATCACTGATCATCAAAAGAAAAGAAAAAGAAAACCTAGATTGGACATTTTGGTTTTTTTTTTTAAATTTTGTTTTGGCTTAGGTTTTTTTGTTTGTTTGTTTGGTTTTTTTTTTGCATAATTGGCCTTGTTTTTGTGGCATTTTCCTTTAACTTTTTGCCTATTCTTCCTTAATTTCCATAATTTTTTAATTATGTGAATTAAAAAAAAAATCGCGATGCACTGAAGCTGCATGAATTGAAGTACGAAGTAGCGAGGGATCTCTGTATAGAAGCGAGGGATCACTTCCACCTCACAGCAACAACGTCCTGGACTCGGTGAGGGCATTTTTGTGTGGATTTTATAGCTTGTGTGGGTTCCCGTTGGTACTCCAGTTTTTCCCCATGGTTCAAAGACATGCACATTATTCTAAATTGCTGTGTCAGATTGTTCCTATGTGAGTGTGAATGGTTTTGGTATGGCAAGCTGTTCAGGGTGTACTCCACCTTTGCCCAGAGTTGGAGGAGATAGGCTCCCTGTAACTCTAGTAGGATTAAATGGTTTGACAAATCGATGGCTGGATATCATTTTATGTTTTTGCGCGTCACCACTCGAGTGCCTTTCCATCTCACATGTTCATGACTTGCCACTTTAGCAAGAGGAAGTTTTCAGCTCATTAATAATGGTGTGAAATAAAATCCATCAATGTACTTCTGACATGCATAGGACAAGTAGATTGTTAAGATCAGTTTGTTCCTGTATATTAAAGGGTACCTGTACCCAAAATTGACAGCGTTTAAAAATATATCCACTATACCTTATTATTAACTTTTAAACATCGCGTGATGTCGGTAGTTTATGTAGTCCACATTTCCTTTTCTTCTGTATGACATTCCTTGCTCACGAAGGTTCAGCGTGCGGACATGTTGGCTTTTTTTCACCGGGGTCAAAGGTCATTGTGACGTAACATCGTTGACGGTCGTATAGCCAATTGCGGAATGTCAGTATATTTTCCTCAAGCAATTCATGTTCTTTACAACAATCGCACTCCTGATCGTTTTTTTTTTTTTTTTTTTTTTTGACGCACGCATTTTCCACAAGCGCACCAAATATTTGCTGGTAGTTTGCTACAATTTTCCCATGTAAGAGCTTCTGCCAACTCTCCAATATCGTCCTCCGAGTCGTCACTTTCCTGGTCCGATTTCACTAAATGTGGATAGTCTTTCTTCATTGGTTCATATAAATAACCTTCTAATCCTTTTACGAAATTGTCTTCGTCCATGGTTTTAAAAAAAAAAACTACTATAATGTCTGTTTTTTCCAATTTTCCGTGAGCTTGTGTTGTTGTCAGGTATATAGCTTACGTTTACACTGCAATATCGCAGTTCCGGTAGAGGCTTTGTCAACAATGTGACGTCACAGGAAATGCGACGCTGCAAAACTCCTGTGCTCTGAAGCTTGACGTTAGTGAAGCCCTTAAACCGCTTAAAGCTGGTTTGTGAGAGAATATAATAAACGCCTTATAGGTGTTTTGTCACTAGCTATACACAATACATCAAATTAGGTATATGAGCGCTTTCACGACAGGCACCCTTTAATAGGAGATTCTACCAATAACCTCTCGCTAAATATGATCTAAAACTTGTGTGTGTTGGTGGGAGTGGTGGTGGTTTACCAATGAAATTGTGCATTTATAAGTCAATAACTTCCTGAAAACCACTTGTTGCAAATGAATTTAATAATAGATACTATGCTCTTTCATCATTAATGGTTACAATGTGGACTTGTCCCCTGAGTCATGTAATTCTTGTTCTCATTTGTTGTCGCAATCTTCAATAGTGGGAAAACTTACTGTAAAATCTTAATGTTACACCAACATCTCATAACAGAAAACTTCACCATATCAAAATTGATGCATTTTGCTTATTTATATGTTAGTAGCCTCTGCCATATAATCCACTTGAAGAAGTTATCATGGTGAATGATAAAGTTAGAGTGCCAACTGCTGGGGAAGGCAAGCCATTGCGGGGCATACACACATGCAAACATTCACACCTCGGATAATTTAGAACAGCCAATTAGCCTACTGTGGGTTTTTGAACTGTGGGAGAAAACTGGGATGCTCAGAGGAAACCCACCCAAGCACACGAACTAAACCCAGGACCTTCTTGCTGTGAGGTGTTTCTGCTAACGTCTGCGTCGCTGTGCCAGCCCTCCTGAATCATTCGAAAGCCAAATGTTGTTAGTTTATTATTAATTTGAAGTAGACAGTGACGTTATGGATGCCAATCGTGCACTCATCATTCAACTTAACTTATTGGCAATGTTGTAATACCAAGAATTATTTGTTGGCTTTTCTCGAGTCCAAAATGTGGAAAATGATAATTATACTGAATGAATGATAAAGAAAATGAATCCTTGGTTGCTTTTTTAGCAGAAATAGCAACCATTATGTGGCCACTGGGCTGCTGTATCTTTTCTTGCATGACATTCATGCAATATTACTGAAGCTGTGTGTTCTTCTGCAAACAACCAACATTTTATCATTGTGTAATCTGTTCTTTAGTAGACTGTGTGAATCTCTTTGTCCTTGTTTGTCTTTTTGGTTTTTTTTTTGTTGTGCATTGCTTGCCTGCCATTTGGCTCCAAAAAACTTGGGTTGCTGTGGTGATTTCATGCCTCATACTTAAACACAAAGGCATCTTTCTTTCTCTCTCCTTTTATTCACTTTCTGTCCGAACATGACAACCCCCCACCCTGCACAAAATGGGTGTGTGGGGAGGGGATAGATTACAGATTCTAATCTCTGAGAAACGAAGGATGCTGATCAGACTATGGGAGGAGGGTTGCCATAGTGATGGGAAGAGATTCTTATGTTTCTGGGGAAAAGAGAGAACAGCAAGTACCTTGATGATGGTCTTTGCCAGAAAGGGTGGATTCATTTTTTATAAATCTTATAAATACTATTTCTACCAACAATATTCATAGTGGGTGAAACAATAATTTGTAATTATACAATTTTTGTGCTGAGTTTAGCTCTCAAGTGTGTGTGTGTTTGTTTGGGTAGGTGGGTGTCGTGCTTATTGTGCCTCTTGCGGTGGGGGGGGGGGGGTATGTAGCTGCCTACCCCAGTTTTCTCTCTCTGTAGACTGTGATTAATGAGGCTGCTCAGTGATGCCACAGCCTGCTTTAAGTGTTTGGAATCCGACATAAATGGAGCTCCATCTGTGGAGTCACCAGACAGACAAACCCAGCCCTTGCAGGTGTATACGTGTATCTGTTCGTGTGTGGGAACACTTTTATTTATTTATTTTTTTCTAATGGTCTACCAAACTACACCTGCACAAAACTGAACATAGTCAGGTCTGGTTATGGGAAAGAGATGTCATGTAAACAACGGTTTAGATGTGAAAATGAAATTTGTGCTCTTCAGTGTAATGGTTCAGAGTTCACTTTTTATTCCGAGACCAGACACACTAATGGTACTTCAAAGCGGGGGCCTTTATTAAAAGTTGACAACTTTGCAAAGGTGCCTTTCTCAAAATAGAATCATGTGGTGGATAAGAGACAATCATTTTAATTTGTCAATTTATTTGTTTTAGAATTTGAACCTTTCAATACTTGTACTTTATAGCATGGAAGTGTGTGTGCGTGCATATACACACACTGTGCGTGTGTGTGTGTGTGTGTGTGCGTGCATATACACACACTGTGCGTGTGTGTGTGTGTGTGTGTGCGTGCATATACACACACTGTGCGTGTGTGTGTGTGTGTGTGTGCGTGCATATACACACACTGTGCGTGTGTGTGTGTGTGTGTGCGTGCATATACACACACACGCGCGCGCACACAAGCAAGAGCTTTGTTTTGTCTATGCCAGTATCAGCCCTCTGAAGGCCAGCTTCCCCTATTTTTCAGACGTTTGTGTGCACCCTGGTGTAATTGGTAATAGGGTGTGTATTTTTTAAGGGCACAGGCTGAGGCATCTGGAAGAGGATAATTGATATTTTTGATTTTCTAATGGGTTACATGAGAGAGTGATTACAGGGATTGGGAATTCACCAAAAAGTGCTGAGACACTGCGCAGTCGACAAACAGGAATAATTCAAGGGAATAAAAAAATTGGATTAAGAAATTCTGTTGATTCAGTTGATGAATCGAATGAAAACAATGCCTTGAGGGTTTTTTTTCCTTCTTCATTCTTTGGTACCTTGGTGTATGAAGGGGAAAAATCGAAAGATGCACACCAGAGTTTTTTTATTAGTACAGGAAGCTCTCGTTATTCATGGGGGTTTGGTTCCGGCCCCTCCCACAAATGAAGATAATCCCCGAGTTCTGTACTCGGAAGTAAAACACCATGTATCATATTACATGCGTGAGTGATCAACCAGAAGTAAAATACTATGTATCTATTACATGCGCTTAAATATGCTTCCTAAAGACATTCTATAGAAAGTCTCACTCATTAATACAGTATTAATGCAGTCATGATTCAGAAAAACTTTTAATTTTTACTGTTGTCTTTATTGATAATAAAATATAAACATGATACAGAATATACTGTTGTAAAGCACTAGTATTAGTCTTCAATTATTATTCCAGTACTGTACCTAAGTTAATGTTTAGAATGTTTGTGTGTGAGGATTTTATGTTCTGTACCATGTTTAACAAACGATACCAAAAGGATAAACTTGCTTCATGTCCTTTTACATTGAACGTGACGTCTCAAAGATGGCGCTGCCTAGAGGGCGACGTCGTGGAGTTCTCGGAGTCAAATTGTTTTTATTCGTTTTAATTTGTTTTGTATGTTGTTGTTTGTTTGTTTTTTGCACAATGCTCCTCTATGACTGGTCGACCCTACTACAACTAGTAGTGTTTTCGGACATTTAGAACTGAGCACACTCGACCTCTATCCTGAGCTAACATGCTACGGCAGCTCAATGCTAGCCGCACCTCGGATAACAATAAGTCCAGGCGGAGAGGTGGCAGGCGGGAAGGGGCTGAACTCCGGCGCTCGGTTAGCAGTGGAAGGTTAGCACTTCCGGTCATAGTGCTTGCAAATGTTCTGTCTCTGCGAAACAAGATGGTCCAACTTCATGCTCGGATTGCAACACAGAGGGATCTACGGGTCTGCTCCATGCTGTGTTTCTGTGTCCTCCCTGAAGGCCGTGTAGCCGGGGGGTGTAATCGCCTCGTCGGGTGTACTCTCTTCGAGCCATGTTTCACAGAAACACAGCATGCACTCTCATAGCTGTAGTAGGGTCGACGGGTCATAGATGAACATAGTGCAAAACATGAACAATCAACAACATACAAAACAAATCAAAAGAAATAACAAGACTCTGAGAACTCCGCCTGGGCTTATTGTTAGCCGCGGTGCAGCTAACATTGAGCGAGCACAGCATGTTAGCTCAGGATAGGAGTTGAGTGTGCTCAGTTCTAAACGTCCGATCCCATAGCTGTAGTAGGGTTGCTCGCTCATAGACGAGCATAGAGCGAAAAAAAACAAAACAAACAACAACATTTAAAACGAACTGAGAAACTCCGCTACGTCGCCCTCTAGGCAGCGCCATCTTGGAGACGTCACGTTCAATGTAAAAGACATGAAGCAAGTTTATCCTTTTCGTATTGTTTTGTTAAACATGCTACAGAACATAAAATCTCACACACAAACATTCTAAACATTAACTTAGATATTGTACTGGAATAATAATCAGAAGAGAGAGCCAACGTTTTCTATCGCTTAGTCAGAGAAGACGCACAGCATTTGAGTGGCATCATTGAGTTAAACTGGTAATTAAAACACACTAAGAAAAGGCTCATTGACAACTTGTGTGTGAATGAGGAAAAAGGGGCGTTACATCATCTCAACCAATCAGCAGGAAGGAGGACAGCCATTGGCTGAAATTGAATGACGTGACAGTTGCTCGGCAATCTGCGAATATGCAAACAGTTCAAAACCGCGGATAGTCAAGGGCATACTGTACAGAAAATACTACTTGAACAAATCACTCATCCAGCAGATGTTCTGGTCTATTACTTAATGACTGCTTTGTGGTATTGGACAAATTTAATAGTAGAATATTCATTTGGTAGTACACAAAGTTTAAAAAAATTTCACTTCCTGTAAGTGAGCATGACTGATTGGAGCTGGTGGCTACTCTGTGCCGTTGTGTAAGGGATTTTAATGATGACAATGACTGGACTGACCAACACGGTAGAGTGGGAATATCCAAGGTCTGAAATGCAGATCCTGAATGAGAGCACTATCCATTCACCCTCTTGGAATTTAAAGTTGGGTCAAAATGGCTAAAGATCATCAATTAAAACAATTGTACATAAGCACAAATTATTGAGAGCTGTTACTACTTTGCAGTAGTTTGAAAGAAGACAAAAACTAAGAACCACAACTGACCTGCAACCAGCAAAGGACCAGCACTGCCATGAATTTGAAACTACTGGAACATCAGTGTCACTGTCTGAAGTAAAGCAAGTTTTCCATTGGTATTCCCAGAGTGGCTGCTGGCCAAGAAAGAAGACTGTACCCCAAAGACATCACTCGGCTGAAGTTTTAGCTTTCCACATAGAATGTAGAGTCTTTCTAAAATACAGGTTTGCACAGTGACCAGAATCTTCTTTGGAAAAGAAAAGGGGAAATATTCAGCACAAAATACACTGTTGTCAACTAGAGTTTTAAGCATGGCGGTGGTGGTGGTGACAGCACCATGTCCTGGGGTTTTGTTGCTGGTAGAATTGTTGCATTGTACAAATTGGTTGGAAGAATGAAAATACGGGATCAACTCAGAGTTCTGCAATGTAACCTCAAAATATCAGAAACTTGGACACAGCCAGGTGTTCCAACAGGACAATGACTAAAAAATGTTGTTGAAAGCCTAACATTTCCAAAACAGCCATGTTCATGACAAATGTACATAAACGTTCAAGCAAATCATTGAGTGAAGCACAGTGGAGCTTTTACTTGTTTCATAGTCTAGTTAATAAATTTGATTTTGTGTTCCTGAGTAGACCAGATGCATAATTCCAATGAATGCCTGATCATGTTCCAATGATGTTGTGGCCTGTTTTGTAGCCTGCCAACTTTCCTACAGACTTCCCCAAAGGACTGCTGCTGTTTAGGGCATGAGGGAGTGCCAGCCTAGCATGGCATGGAGGCTGGGTTGGAGAATAGCGGGCAGAGGAACAATAGCCAGCACTGTCCTTTTGTATCATGTGCTCATTGGTCAGGAATGTACCACTAGGGAAACTGTCCAATGCAACGCATTTTTCCATTGGAACACTTCCCAAAGGTAGGGGAAGGGAGAGTTGGTGGTGTTGCAAGCTTTAATAAGATGCATGTATTTAGGCTGTGTTTTAATGAGGTGCCACCAGCAGAGTAGAAAGTGCTTAGCTTTAAAGAAGCAGCCCATTTCTGTTCCCTTGTAATGCCAACATCAAAGCCTGCTTTCTCACGAGGGGGTGGTTACAAAAGTGTGCATGTGTGGTTGCATGCATGTGTGAGGTTGAGTGGAATACCTATAATACTAAGTGTGTAGAGGCAATGAGCAGGTGGGGCTCGAGCAGTTCAAGCAGTAATTCTTACACCAAGCCCACTGGAATGTCATCTGTTCCATACGGTGGGGTTTCAAAAAGGGTAGGATGCTTTTAGGAGGGTGTGTACGAAGGGAGTGTTGGCTAATGTATGTCTGTGTATTGCAGTTGTTAATTACCAACAGCAAACACACCATTTTTTGGCGAAATAGTGTTTGTATGAGGGTTTTTTAATTTTTATTCTTTTTGAGCCATTGTACTATGCCAGAAATGAGCCTCCTAATACACAATAAAATGTAAAACATGCAACAGCTGACAAAGATCTCACACACACACACACACGTGCATGTGTGTGCGTGTGTGTGTGTGCGTGTACTAGCCACATAAAGAAAACTGTGCATTGTCAAAATATCATCTCCGTTGAAAAGTACGACAACAATGTGAAAGATAATTGTATACTTTAATAGGGTGATTGTCGGACCATAATAAGTCGGGATAATTTCATTTGAAAAGTCAATAACAATGACGTCACGAGCTTGTCGGTGACGTTGCGTCAGGATAGGTCGTATGGCAGGACGTTGTGGCCTAATCCCATGACGGCGTAAACATTGTCGGATGGTGTTGGGGTGGATACGACAAAGTCCAGGTATATAATCTGTGGCGAACATGGTTCACTCTTATCCATCTGTCCTGTCTTGGCGTTGTTACGGGTGGACGTCCTGAACGTGCCCGATCGATGACATCATTTGTGGTTCGGTAGGGTCTCACAAGAGCAGGAATGGTGTTCCTGTGGCAATGGAAATGTGCAGCGACTTGTGTTGAGACATCCCTCTACGGATCATCCCAGTGGCCTCGTGACGTTGTGCAAATGTGAGCCTTGGCATGATATGCCTTTGAATTGCCGTTTAATTTTTTGAACGATCGCAATGGCAGGGGTAGAGCTTTCCAAAGTGACGGTGACATCTGCTTTTCATTTGCACGGTATCACCTACACGGGATGCACTTGCAAAAACCTATTGCACGTGTCTGGGACGAACCAAATGACGTCACTGAACGTGGCACGTGTATGCATGTTGGATACTTGTCACTAATCTTTAGAGTTTTAATCCTACACAAGTCTACACAGGTTTGTAAAATTTATATTTTGAATTTTCATGTGCACAGTTTCTTTATACTAGTCCTTCTCAAAAATTAGCATATTGTGATAAAGTTCATTATTTTCTGTAATGTACTGATAAACATTAGACTTTCATATAGTTTAGATTCATTACACACAACTGAAGTAGTTCAAGCCTTTTATTGTTTTAATATTGATCATTTTGGCAAAAAAGTAAAGAAAAACCAAAAATCCCTATCTCAAAAAATTAGCATATTTCATCCGACCAATAAAAGTGTTTTTAACACAAAGTCAGCCTTCAAATAATTATGTTCAGTTATGCACTCAATACTTGGTTGGGAATCCTTTTGCAGAAATGACTGCTTCAATGCGGCGTGGCATGGAGGCAATCAGCCTGTGGCACTGCTGAGGTGTTACGGTGGCCCAGGGTGCTTCGATAGCGGCCTTAAGCTCATCCACAGTGTTGGGTCTGGTGTCTCTCAACTTTCTCTTCACAATATCCCACAGATTCTCTATGGGGTTCAGGTCAGGAGAGTTGGCAGGCCAATTGAGCACAGTAATACCATGGTCAGTAAACCATTTACCAGTGGCTTTGGCACTTTGAGCAGGTGCCAGGCCGTGCTGAAAAATGAAATCTTCATCTCCACAAAGCTTTTCAGCAGATGGAAGCATGAAGTGCTCCAAAATCTCCTGATAGCTAGCTGCATTGACCCTGCCCTTGATAAAACACAGTGGACCAACACCAGCAGCTGACATGGCACCCCAGACCATCACTGACTGTGGGTACTTGACACTGGCCTTGAGGCATTTTGGCATTTCCTTCTCCCCAGTCTTCCTCCAGACTCTGGCACCTTGATTTCCGAATGACATGCAAAATTTGCTTTCATCCGAAAAAAGTACTTTCTTCTGCCGCTATTTCTGGTTCAAAAGTGGTTTGACCTGGGGAATGCGGCACCTGTATGTAACCCATTTCCTGCACACACCTGTGCACGGTGGCTCTGGATGTTTCTACTCCAGACTCAGTCCACTGCTTCCACAGGTCCCCCAAGGTCCTTCTCCACGATCTTCCTCAGGGTCCGGTCACCTCTTCTGGTTGTGCAGCGTTTTCTGCCACACTTTTTCCTTCCCACAGACATCCCACTGAGGTGCCTTGATACAGCACTCTGGGAACAGCCTATTCGCTCAGAGATTTCTTTGTGTCTTACCCTCTTGCTTGAGGGTGTCAATGATGACCTTCTGGACAGTAGTCAGGTCGGCCGTCTTACCCACGATTGCGGTTTTGAGTAATGAACCAGGCTGGGAGTTTTTAAAAGCCTCAGGAATCTTTTGCAGGTGTTTAGAGTTAATTGGTTGATTCAGATGATTAGGTTAGTAGCTCGTTTAGAGTACCTTTTCATGATATGCTAATTTTTTGAGATAGGAATTTTGGGTTTTCATGAGCTGTATGCCAAAATCATCAGTATTAAAACAATAACAGACCTGAAATATTTCAGTTGGTGTGAATGAATCTCAAATATATGAAAGTTTAATTTTTATCAGTACTTTTACAGAAAATAATGAACTGTATCACAATATGCGATTTTTTTTTTTTTTTTTTTTTTTTTTTAAAAGGACCAGTATGTATGTATATTATATTTTTTTTTATATATATATATATATATATATAACACACACCCCAGTGCAGCTAACTGGGTTATCAAAGGCCGGCCATGTCTCTCACTGTCTATGGTGTGAGGCATGTAAAAGAACCATTGCTGACTTTCGTAAAAAGTAGGCTGCAAAGCCGTCAGCGTGTTTCTGTCCCAGGATAGTAAAAACCTATGCCAAATCAAACGTGTGAATCATTTACCGTGGCGACCCCTGAAAAAGGGAAAAAGACGAAAGGAAATCTCATATAATATATTATACATACACACACCTACCATATTTGACATGATAAGCGCCCAGGGTACTTAAAAATTGACGTAGGTGGGCGCTTATTAAAATGTTACCAGCGAAGTGGAATGCTAAGTACTTATTACCATGGAGGCGGAAAACATGCATAATAACACAACAATAAAAGAGTTTTACTGGTATTTGTGTCATTCATTTTGTGATTTCAATCAAACTACTTACATGAAAGCTGAAAATAAATAGAAAACAGCACAATTTTTTAGCAAAAGACCCCATACTTTCCCTCCCGGTCTTTTCCTTTCAGCTGTTCCCTGAAATATTTTCCTGGAAGTTAAATTGAGCCAATCAACACGAATGTCAACTTTAGCACATGCCACGTTGATCCAATTAACACAAACATAAACAAAAGCACATGTCCAGGAACGTGCTTAAATTTATGAAGTTAGTGAGCAGGAGAATCAGGTGAGAAATCCTCATCACTTTCTGATAAGTCCATATCTGGCTCATCTCTCCATTCATTCAGAGCATCTGATAGTTTTGCTGTCGCAGTTTCTAATGGTTCATCGGTTGTTGAAAATTTACCAAGAGAAAACCACAAAATATTTTCCTGTTTTTTAAAACACTGCGGAACAATCAAATATGTTGTTAGTGATGAACATTATAGACATTCCCCTGTGCCAGGGGGTATTGAAATATAGTGTAAACTCACTTTTACAGGCAGTGAACACCTCATTTTATGGTTACAGAGACTGATCGAATAATATTTGGAAGTTTGATTTACAGTTTTGCTCCCAGTACACATGGGCAGTTCTTCGACGTAAATGGGTTGTTATTGGCGCAGGGTGCTTAAGTCAAATATGGTTTATAAATTGTGTAAACATCATTGATACTGCTACAAAGAGCTTGACGAGCTTCTCTGAAATGAACCAGGTCAAGGATATTGTCGGAAAGATCCAGGCGAAGATCCCTGGTGCAAAAAAGAAGGCAGAGTGAAAGGCGTTCAGGGAGGGATCAGGGTTTTCCCGTGTCCTGTTCCACGCTCTTATTTTCACAAACCTGTCCACTACTCAAGCCGTCACAGCCGGTGAAAATCCTGCGCATTCTTCTTTCTGCCTTTCTTTCTTCTTTCTCATAACCAGTTGCTATGATGAATTAGTAAACTGTATTTTTTTTTTTTTTTTTTATAGTACAGAAAACAAAAAACAACCCAAAACCTCCCATCAAAACTACTTACATTTTTATGTGAGGTGGTCTTCTTCCCATCTGCATCTTCAGCAGGTATCCAAGGGTGTTTGGCGTTTTTGCCCCTTAACCTGTATGCCTTGCTTGAGTGGGGCATCAAAGACTGTTTAGTGATAGCCGTTATCTGCCGACTGGTCTTGACCTCTGGTGATGACTTAATTGGCTGATGGGATCCAGCCTTTGTTTCTCTTAATCCAAAGCCAACGTGAGCTTGACTCTGCACGTCAAAGAAAGCAAAGCAATAGGATCGTCGACAGAGTGCCAGTCCAATCCGACTAAGTAAACTTCTTGTTGTTAATGTGTCTTCTATAGGCATCAGGACTGCTTTCCAGCCTCTTGTATTCGCTTCGTCTACTAGGTCTTAGTACTTTGCAGCCTTGAGCTCATGTGCTACTTCAAGTCTGACCTCCCAGGGAACTGTGAGCTTTATGAGAATAGTGTGAGCACTTCTTGACCGCAGTAACATGTCTGGCCACAGAGAAGTGCTGGCTACTTCTTTCAGAAGTTTCTTCTGTACATTGACAGGTAACTCACAGTCAGATGCTTGTGACAGTAGCGAGCTGGTCTGAGTAGGCTTGGCAACCTTCGACTTGTCACCTTCCTTGGAACTGTACTTGTTTTGGGCCTCTGTGTTAACTGGTGATTGACACCCATCCTATGCTGGTGTACTCATATCGCGATCTCCTTCAGTACATTGTCCGTGCTGCCAACGGTACCTTCCTTCTCCAAGTACTTTTGGGCATGCTGAGAGAATGTGGTTGAGTGTACAGTATTGATTTGCAAAAGGAGCATGATGGGTCGTCTTCTTTACCCCAGAGTTTTCAGTTGGAGGTTGTTGGTAGGAGCTCTGTCACAGCGCGAAGCAGGAAACTGAGTTTTCCCTGGTCCATGGACCATATATCTCTCCAAGTGAGTAGACGTTGTACAGCAGTCTCCCATAGTGTCCAGCTACCTTGCTTTCCCGGTTCTACTGCCTTGACAAATCTGGTGTGTTCTGCCTCCTGTTTGACTTGCTGGAGGATCATGTCCCACTTGGTCATGTTGTCTCTCCATAATTGCCTAGGCCCAGTCTACCTCTACAAACTGTTCCAGCAAGTTCTTTATGTCGCAAAGTTTCTGCCACCTCGTGGAAGGATGATGAATTACCTTTCATGGTATTGATCCATGCAGAGAATGTATGATAATCGTATTTTTAAAAATCTCTTACATGCCACATAAAATTAGTTGGGGGGGGATGGCATGACTTACACAAGTGAAAAACAGCTCCACCTCATTTGCTTGTAGTGCAGCATTAGACAGTTTCCCATAGTGCATGGTGTTATTTTAAATTAAATTTATTTAGGTTTATTGAATGCTTGATCCCCAGAGGTTGTGACCTGAAGAGACTGTGTTTTGGTAATATTGATTTTGACCTTTTTTAAATAAAATAAAAAAACAAAAAACTTTTAGTTTGTGGGCAGTACTTGAACATTTCCTTTTTCCAACACCCCCACTCTTTTAAAAATGTGTGCATAAGTCAAGATTGAGGGTAGTTGTGGTGAGTCTGATCAGTTCTCACATATTGGAATGTCAATTGCTCATACGCTGACTGAGCTGCAGGGTGTGTCAGAAAATGTCACATGTGGTTTTTACAGTCGCAGTGACCAGCTGTTTGAGCTGTGCCCTGTCAGCATTTGCACGGGGTGTTTGTTTGTATTTTTCTTCTGTAAGCTCTAGACTGTTCTGTATTCTGATAATAGATATTTATTTGAATGTATACATGTAGATGTGTTTGCAGGCTACACAAACTGTAGATCGACAAAAGTATTGGAACAGAGATTATTTGGTGGAATGTTCCCTTGCTTGCAG
This sequence comes from Plotosus lineatus, assembly GCA_024760905.1. Lineage (NCBI taxonomy): Eukaryota > Metazoa > Chordata > Actinopteri > Siluriformes > Plotosidae > Plotosus > Plotosus lineatus. The sequence goes on from CM045733.1 coordinate 19,525,930, forward strand.
TAAATTCCTTAAAATGATGATTTACTGCCAGTTGTTAAATTCAGTTATGTGGCACTCTCCACAAACTTTGTATTGCTGCAATATTTTATTTGTAGTTTGTTTTGGGGTTTCTTCCTTTGGTCTCTTTTTGTTTTAAAGTTGATAGCATGCTCAGTTGAGTCAAGTATTTCATTGTATTGTATTTTTTTAATTGATTTGTCCCATCTAAAATCTTCCACTTCCCCTAATGAAGTCTGCTCATACTGGCACTTGGATTATGCTCATTGTGTTGCAGCATCCAGAAGTTTCTGCCAATTCGATTCAATGCTTTCCCTGTACATTTTCAGACAGTAACACATGCATACGATGATTCGTCTCTATTTTTAATATATTTTTTTTTGACCAACTTCATTCTGGTCTTCAGATTCTTATTGACAAGATGTAGCTTACACTGAGAATCAAGCCCTCTCTGTGTTCATCTTTAAATGGAGGATTGTGTACCTTCAGCCGAAGCTGTTGATGTCACTGACTAATGTATCGGGTTTTTTCTTCAAAGCTCTCATGGTGTTTGTCTGCACACACCGTTGTTTTCCATGGCGTACCTGTTCTGCTTGGTGTTTAGTGCACCAATGATTTCCTTTAATCTATTCATCAGGACATTACACATTTTTGTATTGGCTATTCACAGTGATTTGTGCAAAAGCTCCAAGATATCTTTGCTTTTTTTTCCTCATGTACAAAAGGCCTGTTCTCTCCCATAGACAGCTCTCTGGTGTTAATTTTTCTCTCTCTCTCTTAAACAATGAATGCAGGCTTAATAGGCAAAACCAGTGCTCGAAACAAGTGTAAAAACAAACAGAACACCTGGGCAATCAGAAACACCTGTCAGTCACATATTCCATTGGTATATAGCAGTGGTTCTCAAATAGTGGGATTGGGCGTGTGGGGGGGGCGTGTGACCCCAGGGAACATGCTTTTATTTTTTATTTATTTTTTTGCCGTCGTGGGATAAAGTGTAATTCTATATCCACTACAGCAGGTGGCTTCCTCACTGTCAGAGTGTGCCCAGAGGTAAAATAAGAAGTGAAGTTAATAAAACCCACCATGGAAAATTTTAACAGGGACTGAAAGAGAGGTGGAGAGAGACTGAGACAGTGAGAGAAACGAAAGTCTCCCGAAAGCTAAGTTGAGGAGGTGTGATGAAGCAGATGAAGCACTCGGCTTCATCATACCTCCTCAACTTAGCTTTCGGGAGACTCCGGTGAGAAACAGGGAAAGACTGCAGTGTTTTACTATGTCTGAAAACATTGGCAGCGGACAGCATGAAACCAAATAAATTCAGGCGTAATTTAGACATCACACCCCGATCACGTGATGAGTCGCGTGAGTTTTTTCAGCGAAAACGTGCCGAATATTGCCAACAACCATCCCACTTTGTGAATGCTACTCCAGCAAATCAGCGAGCTCTGTTAGCATTATATAAGGTGGAGTACCAAGCTGCTCAGTGTAGAAAACCCTACAGCACAGCAGAGGAACTGATCCTACCTACAGCAGACACGGTTTCTGTCATGCTGGATGACGTCACTGCTGTGAAAAGAAGTCCAGGTCCTAGTTCAGCATTGGGCAGGAGCTGAGAGTTCAGTATCGTGCTTTAAACCCGGCTTTGAAAATTTGTGCATTTTGTGCTTATTATAGCACAAAGCACTATAACATATAGCACTATACAGACGCTCCCCTACTTACGTTTTTAATTGGTTCCGGACAGCCGAACATAAGCTGAAAGTGAACGTAAGTTGTTAGTGACGCATGACGTGTGACGTTCATACTGTACTATACATTGATAAATACCATTGCCATATCTCATAAAACACCCCTAAATCAATTATTATAAACATAACATTGTATATTATTTATATCAACATTAATTTTGAATAAGTCACTTTATTTATACCGAGTCACTTTACATGAAGCTTAAGACAGCCAATCAATGCTTACAATATGTGAAGTGCTCAATACCGAAAGTAGTGTACTTGCAAAAGCAGTGTACTTGCTGTGGGTTATACAGACTTCCTGTCTTTCCAGTGCACGAGGATGCCGTTGAACTCGTTTAGAACACAGCCTGCACTGATGTGAATCCCAGCAAAGCGGAGCGTTCTTTCTTTTGTGTAAGTAAACTTTATTCAAGAGATGCATACAAAGAATAAGTACAAATCCTAATTAATATTAATATAAAAATAAGTATACACTCTTAGGATTCTGCTAAAAGATAATAAATATCTGTAATTATTCTGTAATTTGTGCATTCGGGTTTTCATTCATATTACTGTACAACTCTCTTTGCTTAACTGAGTGTGCGTTAGATTGTGCCGATCTGAGCAGATAGTTAATTCATCTCTGTGTGTGAGACTTGCACCCATGCTAGTAGGCTTACACTTCTGACCAACCATATTTGCTTAGGGTTACAAAAGTCCACAAAACAGTGTAAACACAAAGATCACAGAGACGACGTCTTAACACAAGGGTAACATGCTATATAACTGATATATATATACATACACTCAGTCTGTAGTTTGTAAACAATTAATGCAGCGTCATTACGTCAGCATACTATGTAGGTACGTCTAAACTCAAAATTTGGCTTTTTTTTTTTTTTTTTTGGGAAGAAAAAAACGGATGAACGGAAGTTGGGGCGCGTCTGTAATGTGCTTATTATAGCCATTAATCTGGACTTAATCATTTTCACAATAATAATAATCATAAAAATAATACGAATTGTTTTCATTTTTTTTGTTGGTCAAAGTGTTTTATATATTGTGCTCCTGAGTTAATATTGCTGATCAATTTGAAATTATTATTTATTGATTTTATTTTATTTTTCTGCATCGAATGGTTCAAATTGTTGGTCAAAAATGTTTACAGTTTAAATAAGAATACTTTCTTTTATTTCAGGCAAATTGATGCACTTTAAATCTTTATGTTTAAAGACTTAAAAATTGTTAATAAAGTTATTCTTTGTTGGAAGGTGATCTATATTTCTTTTTTTTTTTTGTATTTCATAATGTCAATAAGGATTTATGATGTTAATAAGGATACAGTGTTGTGCAGAAGATTACTTATAACAATTTTTAGACAAATAACACTATTTATATTGGGGGGGGGGGTCCTCTTCCTAGTGGGGGGAACGACGACGACAGAAAACAATTGAGAAGCACTGGTATATAGCTACACATCAGAAAAATACCTGTTTATATTTATATACAGTGATATCAACCTCACCTTTGTCAAATTAATACTTCTGTCTGTCTAGAATATTACATCTGAATAGTAATATAGAACATTTGTATCTACATGACTATTCCCACCTTTACACTGTTCTTATCTGTACATAACTGCTTCTAACTGCATATACTGTCTATATTGCACTTGCTGCTGTCTGCACTTCCAATTGGATGCTAAACTGTATTTTATTATCCTGTATTTATACATATGCAATGACAAAGTTGAATCTAATACATAAAAACACAACAAAGATAACAGCTTTAAAAAATAAATTATCATCATCTTTTCCTTTCGGCTGTTCCCTTCAGGGGTCTCCAGAGCGAATCATCTGCCTCCATCTCACCCTGTCCTCTGCTGCATCTTCTCTTACACCAACTACCTTCATGTCCTCCTTCACCACATCCATAAATCGTCTCTTTGGTCTTCCTCTAGGCCAGGGGTTGGGAACCTTTTTAACCCAGCGAGCCAAAAAAAAGATATATTTTAAAATCTAATTCTCTGAGATATATATATATATATATATATATATATATATATATATATATATATATATCAGGGGTCGGCAACCTATGGCTGGTGAACCAGATGTAGCCATCAAGTAAAACAAAAACAGATGAGTAAATCTTGCGCATTCAAATCCATACATCTATTTTCAATGCCACGTCACTGTGGCGTGCAGCAGCGAGCCAATCCTTTCTGTACTCCACTGTGTGGACAGTGGGCCGGTGGTGTAGTGGTTAGAGGGCTGGGCTCATGATCGGGAGGTTGTAAGTTCAAATCCCACTGAGACCCCCACTGTGCTAAGACCCCTGGGCAAGGTCTCAACCACAAGTGTGCCTCTGTTCACCCAGCAGTATAAATGGGTACCAGTAAAATATACTGGGAAGGTAACCTGCGATGGACTAGCGTCTCATCCAGGAGGAGTTGAACTTCTGGTCGCTTCATGCAACGGAAACCGGGGCTAAGCACCGGCCTGATGAGCCTACCTTTTTTCACACCACAGTGACGTGGCATTGAAAATAGATTAATAGATTTAAATACGCGAGATTTATCCATCTGTTTTTATTTTATTTGATGGCTTTTTTTTTATATTTAAATGACAGTGAAATTATGTACAGACAGTCGTCGACTTCCGACTGCTTTTGCTTCCAGCAGACCGGTTGTAAATCGATCTGGTCGTATGTCGACTTTCCATCAAAATACACTCACGCCAAACAAAAACAGATGAATGAATCTCCCGCATTTAAATCCTATACATCTATTTTCAATTCCACGTCACTCTGACATGCAGTGGAGAGCCAATCCTTTCTGTACTCCACTGTGTGGGCAGTTCCGATAGTTTCAAACTCCAATTTTATTGGATTATAACAACAGCCACAGACTGCGCGTGTTGTTTTTGAGTAAAGAGATACATTTCCCTCGCTTTGTTCAGCTCATTTCCACAAAGTCAAGCACAGCTGGCAAGCAAACACAAATGTACAGACATGGAAAAACTTCAACCCGCAGACCAGCTGATTGCCAAAAGTTGGGACGTGCTTCCTGACACATAAACACTGCAGCGTGTGAGTCCAATAAAATTAGAGTATCAAGGTATCGGACCCACCCACACAGAAAGGATTGGCTCTCCGCTTCGCGCCACAGTGACGTGGCATTGAAAGTAGATGAATAGATTTGCTCTGAGCAGTGAGAAAGTGAAGCTGCGTTATCTCCTGCTTGGCGTTTTAAGATGCTCGCGATGCCGGCAGCGCAAACAACTGTCGTACGATCGTACGTTCATGACTTTTGCGGTCATAAAGTTGATCAGACGTAACTCGCATAGTTCATAAGTCGACGACTCACTGTATTCGTTATTCTGTTAAGAAAGGCCACCTGATTTATCTGAGAGCCAGATACAGTCATCAAAAGAGCCACATCTGGCTCGTGAGCCATAGATTCCTGACCCCTGCTCTAGGCCTTCTGCCTGGTTGTTCCAACCTCAGCATCCTACTACCAATATACTCACTATACCTCCTCTGTACATGTCTAAACCATCTCAGTCTAGCCTCTCTGACTTTGTCTCCAAAACCTCTTACAAGTGCTGTCTCTCTGATGTACTCATTCCTGATCCTATCCATCCTCGTTACTCCCAAAGAGAACCTCAACATTTTCATCTCAGCTACCTCCAGCTCCGCCTCCTGTCTTTTCCCCAGGGCCACTGTTTCTAACCCATACAACATCGTTGGCCTCAACACCGTCTTGTACACTTTTCCTTTCATTTTTGCCGATACCCTCCTATCACACCACACCGGACACTTTTCTCCAACCATTCCAACCTGCCTGCACACGCTTCTTCACCTCTTTTCCACACTCTCCATTGCTCTGGATTGTTGAGCCTAAGTACTTAAAATCCTCCACCTTTCTTATCTCTGCTCCCTGTAATCTCACCGTTCCTCTTGGGTCCTTGTCATTCATAAACATGTATTCTGTTTTACTGAGGCTAATCTTCATTCCCCCTCCTTTCCAGGGCATACTTCCACCTCTCTAGATTTTCCTGCACTTGTTCTCTGCTCTCACTACAGATCACAATGTCATCTGCAAACATCATAGTCCATGGGGAATCCTGTCTAACCTCGTCTGTCAGCCTGTCCATCACCATAGCAAACAAGAAGGGGCTGAGAGCTGACCCTTGATGCAGTCCCACCTCCACCTTGAACTCTTCTGTCACACCGACAGCACACCTCACCACTGTCTTACATGTCCTGCACCACTCTAACATACTTCTCTGCCACTCCAGACTTCCTCATGCAATACCACAGTTCTTCTCTCGGCACCCTGTCCTATGCTTTCTCCAGATCCACAAAGGCACAATGCAGCTCCGTCTGACCTTCTCTGTACTTCTCCATTAACATCCTCAAGGCAAACACTGCATCTGTGGTGCTCTTTCTTGGCATGAAACCAAACTGTTGTTCACAAATGCTGACCTCTGCCCTTAGTCTAGCTTCCACTATTCTTTCCCATAACTTCATCGTATGGCTCATCAACTTTATCCCTCTGTAGTTGCCACAACTCTGCACGTCTCCCTTGTTCTTAAAAATGGGCACCAGCACACTTCTCCTCCATTCCTCTGGCATCCTCTCACTCTCTAAGACCTTGTTAAATGTTCTTGTCAGAAAATCTACTGATACCTCTCCTAGACACTTCCATACCTCCACCGGTATGTCATCAGGACCAACTGCCTTCCCATTCTTCATCCTCTTCAATGCCCTCCTCACTTCACCCTTACTAATCTTTGCTACTTCCTGGTCCTCAACGGTCACCTCTTCTACTCTTTTTTTCTCTCTCATTTTCCTCATTCATCAGCTTTTCAACGTACTCTTTCCATCTTCTCAGCACACTTCTGTCATCAGTCAATACATTTCCCTCTCTGTCCTTTATCAATGTAACTTGCTGCACGTCCTTCCCATCTCTATTTCTCTGCTGTGCCAACCTGTATAAATCATTTTCTCCCTCCTTACTTTCCAACCGAGCATACAAGTCATCAAACGCGCTCTGTTTGGCCTTTGACACTGCTACCTTTGCCTTACGCTGTGTCTCCCTGTACTCCTGTTTACTCTCTTCGGTTTTCTCAATGTCCCACTTCTTCTTAGCTAACCTCTTCCTTTGTACACACTGCTGCACTTCCTCATTCCACCACCAAGTCTCCTTATCTACTTTCCTTCCAGATGACACACCAAGTATTCTCATACCTGTCTCCCTGATCACATTGGCTATAGTTGTCCAGTCATCTGGAAGCAGTTCCTGACCACCTGTTTCACCACCAACTGTGCCTGTTTCAACTCCTCCTTGAAGACAACCCGACACTCTTCCTTTTTCAACTTCCACCACTTTGTCTTCTGCTCTGCCTTTGCCTTCTTGACCTTCCTCACCATCAGCATCATCCTGCACACCACCATCCTATGCTGTTTGGCAACACTCTCACCCGCTACTACTTTGCAGTCACTGACTTTCTTCAAATTACATCGCCTGCACAAGATGTAGTCTACCTGTGTGCTCCTACCTCCACTTTTATAAGGTTCCCTATGCTCCTCTCTCTTCTGTAAGAAAGTATTCACCACAGCCATTTCCATCCTTTTTGCAAAATCTACCAATGTCTGTCCTTCTGCGTTCCTGTCCTGGATACCAAACCTACCCATCACTTCCTCGTCCCCTCTGTTTCCTGCACCAACATGTCCATTGAAGTCTGCCCCAATGACCACTCTTTCACCTCTGGGGGTACTCTGCATCACTTCATCTAACTCCCTCCAGAATCTCTCCTTCTCTTCTCGCTCACATCCTGTCTGTGGGGCATAAGCACTAACAACATTGACCATCACACCTTCAATTTCTAACTTGAGACTCATCACTCTGTCTGACACTCTTTTCACTTCTAGAACATTCCTGACAAACTCCTCCTTTAAGATGACCCCGACTCCATTTCTCTTCCCATCCACACCATGAAAAAACAGCTTAAACCCTGCTCCTAAGCTTCTAGCCTTGCTACCTTTCCGCCTGGTTTCCTGAACACACAGTATGTCCACCTTTCTCCTCTGCATCATGTCAGCCATCTCTCTACCTTTTCCTGCCATAGTTCCAACTTTCAAAGTCCCTACTTTCAGTCCTAGACTCATGCCTTTCCTCTTCTCTCTCTGGCAACGGACACGCCTCCCGCCTCTCCTTCTTCGACGTCTTCGACCAACAGTAGTCCAATTTCCATCAGCACCCTGTTGGTTGACGGCACTGATGGCGGTCGTTGTTAACCCGGGCCTCGACCGATCCTGTATGTCATTCTTTCTTGTGATTCGCATAGTTTATTTGGCATTTGTTTTACGCCGGATGCCCTTCCTGACGCAACCCTCTGCATTTATCCGGGCTTGGGACCGGCGTGAGGGAGAGACACTGGTTTGTGCCCCCCCCTCACGGCTGCATTGGAGATATATATCTTCTTTCTTTTTTTCCTTTCGGCTGTTCCCTTCAGGGGTCGCCACAGCAAATGATCTGCCTCCATCTCTCCCTATCCTCTGCATCTTCTACTCTTACTCCAACGACCTTCATGTCCGCCTTCACCGCATCCATAAATCTTCTCTTTGGTCTTCCTCTGGGCCTTTTGCCTGGTAGTTCCAACCTCAGCATCCTACGACCAATATACTCACTATCCCTCCTCTGTACATGTCCAAACCATCTCAATCTAGCCTCTCTGACTTTGTCTCCAAAACATCTAACATGTGCTGTCCCTCTGATGTACTCATTTCTGATCCTATCCAGCCTCGTTACTCCCAAAGAGAACCTCAACATTTTCATCTCTGCTGCCTCCAACTCTGACTCCTGTCTTTTCCCTAGGGCCACTGTCTCTAAACCATACAACATCAATGGCCTCATCACCGTCTTGTACACTTTTCCCTTCATTCTTGCCGATACTCTCCTATCACACATCACACCGGACACTTTTCTCCATCCATTCCAACCTGCCTGCACGCGCTTCTTCACCTCTTTTCCACACTCTCCATTGCTCTGGATTGTTGAGCCTAAGTACTTAAAATCCTCCACCTTCTTTATCTCTGCCCCCTGTAACCTCAAAGTTCCTCTTGGGTCCTTGTCGTTCACACACATGTATTCTGTCTTACTAAGACTAACCTTCAATCCCCTCCTTTCCAGGGCATACCTCCACCTCTCTAGATTTTCCTCCACTTGGTCTCTGCTCTCACTACAGATCACGATGTCATCTGCAAACATCATAGTCCATGGAGATTCTTGTCTAACCTCGTCTGTTAGCCTGTCCATCACCATAGCAAACAAGAAGGGGTTGAGAGCTGACCCTTGATGCAGTCCCACCTCCACCTTGAACTCTTCTGTCACACCGACAGTACACCTCACCACTGTCTTACATCTCTCATACATGTCCTGCTATATATAATATTTTGGACACCTCTTAATTAATAGCTCAGAAATAACTACTCTTAAATAATAAAATAAATATTAGACAAAATTAAGTTAAATATTTCACATGCACCTCAGATTAATACGGGTATCTTCTTAATAGATCACCTTAATAAGTACTTTTTGAGGGCTTGTTCGTACACAACTATTTTTTTTTTCTTTGTTTTGGTTGCTGCTGTCCACTCACATAATAGCATGTCTCTCGGCTTTACCTGTGCTATGAACTCAAGAACTAACAACAACCTTCAGAAAGTATCACCTCTCAGCAGAGTCCTTTGAAACACTGTCTTCATTGCACTGTTCTCAGATTTAAACTCACTGTGTGCTGTTCAGTTTTTGTTTGAGAAAATAGAAAAGAGAACTCTTCATGCAGTGTCTTTCTCTTAAAGATAAATCCACAAAAATCACACCCCACCTCGATAGATTTCTCTGAATCTTTTTCTGACATGCCCCATATCTTTTAATTGAATTATCCTCCTCTCTGTACTGAAAATTGGTGCCTGTTCATTGAGGACACCAGGTTTTTTTTTTTTTTGGGCTACTTTCTTCAGTGGAATGCCATGTTTGTCAGGATTCACTAATGTATTTGTTTGACCTCGTTTGATGATCATCTGGTGTGTGTGTGTGTGTGTGTAAGACTGGCTGAGTGACTAACAGCCAGTGAAACTGATGTTTAAAAAGGTCAGCTAAACATAATTCTCTCAAGTGCCCACATCATTACTTTTAGGTTTTACCATTAAGTCAGAAATCCTACTCCATCTGAAGCATGTCAATACAGCCGGAAAGTGGGTATGTTTCATATTTCTCTCAGTACCTCCATGCTGACTTTACAACTTCAGGCAGCAGGAAACACCTTGTCGAGGGAAGTAGCAGAACAGTTTCTGGTTATTGTACACGCAAGTTTGCATGCAAAGATGCAGGATCTTGTACTGCTGTCATTGTAGGGACACCCGTTGATTTAACACATTCCCAGGACCTTATTTTATCCATAATTACTACATCTGAGGCAGCCATATCCTAATGGTTAAGAAGCAGCTTTGGGACCGAAAGGTAGCGGAATCAGAAGGAAAAATGTGTGGCAGTGGGGTAATGAGCTACATCTCTTCTACCTTAATGGTTGCAGTGCCCTTGAGCAGTGCACCTAACTCCAACTACTCTTTGGGCGATCCTAATATGTCTGGCAGTTCACTGGTTCAAGTGTGTGCTCACTTTGAATGGGTTGAATGCAAAGGCAATAATTTCACTTGTGGGATTCATACAGTGAGTGAGTTCCTTTTGGCTTTTTCCCCTTTTTCAGGGGTCGCCACAGCGAATGATTTGCACGTTTGTTTAAAGGAGTTTAAGTATCTTGGGGTCTTGTTCACGGGTGAGGGAAGGATGGAGCGGGAGATCGACAGACGGATCGCTGCAGCCTCTGCTGCTAAATGGAGCCTGTATTGGTCCGTCGTGGTGAAGGAGTTTAGTCGCAAGGCGAAGCTCTCAATTTACCAGTCAATCTCTGTTCCAACCCTCGGCGAGATGCTCCCTTAGTGATTAGGTAAGAAGCTCTACCATCCGTGGAGAGCTCAGAGTAGATCTGCTGCTCCTCCAGATTGAAAGGGGCCAGTTGAGGTGGCTCGGGCATCTGGTCAGAATGCCTCCAGGACGCCTCCCTGGTGTGGTGTTTCGGGCATGTCCAACTGGGAAGAGACCCCGGGGTCAACCTAGAACACGCTGGAGGGACTATGTCTCTCGGATTGTCCGGGACCGCTTCGGTGTCCCCCCGGGAGAGTTGGAGGTTGCTGCGATGATGATGATATGTTGATGGCCAATCCATCACAAAAAACTTGTACAGAACTAATTCCTTATCTTTAATTTTGTTGATAGGGCTACAATATTGAACGATTTGTCAGTCATCGGCCTTTTCAAAGCCATAGAATTCTTTACATACTGACAATGCACTGATTTTTGTTTTGGCTTCAAATACAGTGGTACCCTGACATACGAGTGTCCCTTATAATGAATTTTCCATGATATGACCTTCAATCGGTGCGTTTTCCCTACACCATAGCGCAATAATGACAGCACCACTGCCAACTACTGTACTGGATGTACAGTTACACTTAATTCTAGTACCATATGGCAAAAAAAAGCACATGCCCCAATATTTGAGAAGTACTGGCCTTTTGGGAGCCTTTCCTTGCTGGCATTCGTAGCGTGCACATGCACAAAATTCTCCTCCTCCTTTGTTACGCACCACCTCCTGCCTGTCCACGTGACATATTCGCCGCAGTCGATGATCGGAAGGGTTAGTTGATTTATTGTTTATTCTTGTTGTATTATTATAGGTCTAATATATGTGTTTGTGGCAGATTATTTAGGTTTGGGATGGGGTTGGAACGGATTAATTGGTTTTCTTTTATTTTCTATTGGAATAATTGTTTCATCTAATGAACTTTCTGGCTTATGTGTTTGCCATCGGAACGGATCAAATTCGTTTGACAAGGTACCACTGTCATTTAATGTCGTATGAAGCTTTTCGATATTTCCATCATAAGGCTGAAATATTGCCAAAAGTGGAATTAAACTGTCCATCACATCGTGGAACTTTTTTAATTGACATGGTTATTAATGCATCTGATTCATTTTTTGTCTTTATGGCGACCAATCAAATATCCCCACAAAGTAAAGTAAAATAATATAATAAAATAATAATGCTAATATCCTTATCCATGTGGTTCTCTTCTGAAGAAGGCACTAAGAAAAGCTTCCTGTCTCTCACACTCACATGCACATACACCTTTATGCACTAGAGAGTCCTTTTATGAGTCAGTGTTGTCCCCTTGATGACCAAATCACTGACATGCTTTTTTTGTGTGTATGGGTGGAGGGGTGGGTGTTGAATCTCTTTTTGTATGAGTACCCTCTCAAAAACAACTTTCATTGTTTTGGTCCATAAACACAGTTACACTGTAGTAGTGGCTCAGTGATTAGGGCTCTGGCTTACTGATCCATAAGCCAGAGGTTCAAGCTCCAGTGCCACCAACCTGCCACTGATAGGACTGAGCAAGGCTGTTAACCCTCAATCACTCAGTTGTATAAAAAGTAAATAAATAAGATGCATGTAAATTTTTCAGGATAAGGGTGTCTGCCAAATGTCGTAAATGTAACAAGCTGTTAGTCTACAGCTTTGTCTCTGACTCACCAGTCACTGTTGTATTCCAGTATAAAAATTAGACAATGAAATGACCAAACTTGAATCAGCTTTAATTTACTGCATTAAAACAATCATGTCTTCAATTATTCTTCAGGCAAATAGAATTATTGCATTCTTCCACATCCTATTAGTTAAAAGAGATGAGCGTAAAATTTGCACAGAGAAGCTGGTATGGAGTTCTCCGCAGTGACCTCTCAAACTATTAATTAAACTTCTTCAGACCAGTTTGTTTGTTTGACGTTGACATTTCTGAGGACGTGCGAGCATTCACGCGTGTATGCATGTTTTATTAATGTGCCAGGGTGTCAAGAATCACTAAACTCTGTCTCTCATGCATGTTTTATTAAATGCCTCTTGGTTATTCATCAGGGACATTTATGTTCTGTGTTTATCATGTGACCCACTTTTGACGTATGATGCATCAGTGTCCATGAAGAATTTGCCAATAAATAAATATGCATTTCAACACAGCATAGATACAACTACAGAGTAAGGTCTGTGGAATTGCATGCTGCAGCTTGACTTGAAATAGCCTCTTTCATTGCAAAGATCAAATTGTAATAATGCTGCTCTTTTACTGATATCGTTTGCCTTGTTAATAATAAATGCTGGGTTTCTTTTTTCATCTTTTAGGCCTCCACTGCCTCAGAGGCCGATGGAGAAGATGAAGCGGTTTAAGAGGCGTTTGTCACTCACGCTACGTGGGAGCCAGACCATCGATGAGTCCTTATCAGAACTGGCCGAGCAGATGACCATAGAGGAGAACAGCAGCAGTAAGGACAGTGGTGCGTGGACGCGAGTGTCGCAGCAGATTCAGATTTTTTTTTACTGCTTATGAACGTTTCTTTTGTGTCTGTGCTCCATTATAGTCGAAGAAGCCTTTATCTGTGTCATCAGGGAAGGAAAAATACATTGACATGTTTGTAACAAGTCGAAATTTCCGACTTTTGTCGTATTTCAGCAACATTGTCGGATAAAGTCGGATTTTTGTTATTTATGTCGTTTTGCGGTTTTCCATCGGATTTAAAAAAAAAAAAAAAAATATATATATATATATATATATATATATATATATATATATATATATATATATAAAACCTGTAACCATGCTCGTTTGACATGTTTTGTAGGTAAGTAACCGTGCTTACTCCCCGGGGAAAGTATGCACTCATACATAGTTTTCAGTGGGAAGCTTGGTAACTGTTGGAATGGCTCTCTGAACTCTCACTATGTTCTCTCATAAGACGTCGATTCACGTTATTTAGCGCCATATTGAAAAAAAGACGTGAAAGCTGAAGGAAGTTACAAAGGAACAAGCAGAAAGCAAGAAACCAAAGGAAACCAAAAAGCGGCCTTTAGCTGATGGTGAAACTAGGGATGCTAAAAAGCAAAAATCTGCAGAAAAATGAATATTCTCATGGTTACTTGAATAGTTGCCCAATCAGATTTGCCAATTATATTTTCTTGTTAGAATTTGAAATTATCTTATTACATTTTCTATGAAATTATTGCTACTTCAATTGCATGCATGTGTTTTCTTGTTTCAGAAGTTTTCACTGACACATATGTGTAAAAAAACAAACAAACAAAAAAAAAACATTTGGAGGGACACACTGTCGTATTTTTGGCGAAGTTGTGAAAGTATTTTATTTGCGCCAAGAATTGTGAAAATAATGTTGTTAGCTGTTAAGCTATATGTCCAGTAATTTTGTAAAATTATTTAAAATGTTTAACATTCAGATAATTTTGTTTTTTGTGCCAAACAAGTTAGCTGTTATGACACTGATGCAACATCGTATTATAAACTGAATCTCCACTTGAAATACTCAACATTGGAATAACTGTAAATTATAATTTTTTTTATTTTTGCATTTGACAAAAACAATGCTTATTTTGATAACACAGAAAGTAAAATACTTACTGAAAATATGGAATATTCTTTACATTTCTACAGTGTATATTGAATAAAATGTCTTGACTTAATTTTAATTTTCTGCTAGATGAATCTCTTGTGCTAAATTCCACATAACTGCTGTCTGAATCTTTTATAGATCATTGTACTTAGCCGTCAATCACAAATTCTCAAATTCTTGGCCTCAGAAACCAAGAGAATTCATCTCGAAGTTCCCATTTTGAAAAAATTTTCTTGGGGGAGGGCCCCCTCCCTGGCTCCCTCCCTGGCCCCCCCGCATACCCTTTCCACACCCTCCCCACACTCCGTGTGCCAGAGGGAGCAGCATTGTGCCTTTGTGTATCTGGAGAAAGCATATGACAGGGTGCCGAGAGAGGAACTGCAGTATTGCATGAGGAAGTCTGAAGTGGCAGAGAAGTATGTTAGACTGGTGCATGACATGTATGAGAGATGTAAGACAGTGGTGAGGTGTGCTTTTGGTGTGACAGAAGAGTTCAAGGTGGAGGTAGGACTGCATCAAGGGTCAGCTCTGAGCCCCTTCTTGTTTGCTATGGTGATGGACAGGCTGACAGACGAGGTGAGACAAGATTCCCCATGGACTATGATGTTTGCAGATGACATTGTGACCTGTAGCGAGAGCAGGGAACAAGTGCAGGAAAGCCTAGAGAGGTGGAGGTATGCCTTGGGAAGGAGAGGAATGAAGGTTAGCCTCAGTAAGACAGTATACATGTGTGTGAATGACATGGACCCAAGAGGAACGGTGAGGTTACAGGGAGCAGAGATAAAGAAGGTGGAGGATTTTAAGTACTTAGGCTCAACAATCCAGAGCAATGGAGAGTGTGGAGAGGAGGTGAAGCATGCGCAGACAGGTTGAAGTGGTTGGAGAAAAGTGTCTGGTGTGATGTGTGATAGGAAGGTATCGGCCAGAATGAAAGGAAAAGTGTACAAGACCGTGTTGAGGCCAACGATATTGTATGGTTTAGAAACAGTGGCACTGGGAAAAAGATGGAAGGCAAAGCTGGATGTAGCAGAGATAAAAATGTTGAGGTTCTCTTTGGGAGTAATGAGGATGGATAGGATCAGGAATGAGTACATCAGAGGGACCGCACATGTAAGAGGTTTTGGAGTCAAAGTCAGAGGCTAGATTGAGATGGTTTGTACATTTACAGAGGAGGGATAGTGAGTATGTTGGTATTAGGATGCTGAGGTTGTAACTACTAGACAGAAGGCCTAGAGGAAGACCAAAGAGAAGGTTTATGTATGTGTTTAAGGAGACATGAAGGTAGTTTGGGTAAGAGTAGAAGATGCAGAGGATAGGGTGAGATGGAGGCAGATGATTCGCTGTGGCGACCCCTGAAGGGAAAAGCCGAAAGGAAAAGAAGTGTAACCCTTTTCATTGTGTGTAGAGTATATAGATTATAGTGTATAGAATAACCATTTTCAGGCAGTGGTGGTCCAGTGGTATAGGGCGCTGGATCGCTGATCCTAAGGTTTGGGGTTCGAGTCCCACTCTCCACAAGGTTGTCGCTGTCCCCCCAGTGCAGCTAACTGGGTTATCAAAGGCCGCCATGTCTCTCACTGTCGATGGTGAGAGGCATGTAAAAGAACCATTGCTGACCTTCGTAAAGAGTAGCTGCAAAGCCGTCAGCGTGTTTCTGTCCCTTGCTAAAGGGATGTGTCAGGAAGGGCATCCAACATAAAAACCTATACCAAATCAAACATGTCACCACCCCCCCCACCCCCCCGACTGACATATACATACATGTATATGTGTAAATAATATCAATAAATACATACTCAGTGCTATAAATGCTTATAATAGCAATCAAACATTAAAAAATAATGCATAAGATGTAAATAAAATATAAATACACACACATACAGATGCACGCTGATGCGTGTGCACACACTCAGATGCGGACCTCACAAAAATGTAACTAGTTTTGATGGGGGGGGGTTGTTTTTTGTTTTGTTTGTTGTTTTTTTTTTTTTTTTTTTTTTTTCATAATTGGCCTTGTTTTTGTTGCATTTTTCTTAACTTTTCCTCCATTCTTCCTTAATTTCATTATTTTTTTAATTCGATGAATATTTAAAAAAAAAAAAAGCGATGCACGGAAGCCACATGAATTGAATCACGAAGTAGCGAGAGATCCCTGTTATACCTAATTCCTTAAGATAACACTTTTTAAATAACTTGTAATAATGCATTCACTTAATTTAACTAGTTTGTGGTGACATCTGATTTCCTCACTCGTTATATTAAATGACCAGATTTGTCCATGAGTAAACACGAGGCTTGAGGTTCAACTGGAGATGCAGATGTACCCAAGAACTCGTGTTCTTGTTTTCATCAGTCAAGATAGCCATGCCATTAAGGCTGGAGGGAGCATGTTATTTTTTCTACTTCCCTTTTCTGTCTCCCTTTCATTTATTCTTCTGTAAGTCAGCTGGTAATTACATCAGAGTCACCACAGTCCTGGGAGCAGGATTGGTGAAGTATGGTGCATGTGACACAAAAAGATGGCAGAATTAGCTCCTCTGCCTGAGGCTGCTCTTGATTGATGGGCTTCGTTAAAAAGCAGGCTGATTCACATCGTATAGTAAAATACAATTGGGGTCATTAACCATGTAGAACCATGCCACTTTCCCTAGTTACCTGGCTCTAGGACATTCTTCATGTTTTATAACAATAGTGTTATTGTATAGTATTTGCATAGTGCATTAGCTGCTGCTGAAAAGCTTTGGGTGAAAAAACAGCCAATCTTGTGGTTCTTATACCTTGATCGGGTTGTCAGAAAGGGGAGGTCCAGAAAAGGATGATTTTTCTTTTGTTTTTGTTTTTTCATTTCTTTTTTTTTTTTTTTTGACTAGTGTCCGGTTCAAAGTGTGCATTGGCAGGGGCATGATACATGAGAACTGGCTAATTTTATAAGTCAAACCTTGCAGAAGCATTTCTCTTAACCACAGTGAAGACTCGTGCAGATGGGAACCTCTGCCAATCACTAACCGAGAAAGCGTTTCTACTATGCATGTGTGTTATCTTATAACAGTTATTATATAATTAATTTCTTTTTTTTCCTGATTCAAGCCTCGTCTCTCACAATTTACTGAGGTATAGAGGACACAGACTTTAGCCGTTTCCCTCTCACTCTGTCCTCTGTCTGTACTCTGCCCTCGCCCGGAGTCAGCTGGGATGGGCACCAGCCTCCCCGCGGCCCTAATTACGATTAAGCATTTACAAAAAAAATGAACTGAAGTATTAATGACACTAATTATATACAGTAGCAGTCGCACTTCCCTGTGTGTTCCCTGGTGTCATGTGCATTGACAAACTTGCTTTCAGTGTTAGAATTCTGTTGAAAATGTTATTGTCGGTGAATAAATACCTGAATCTTCAATGTTTTCCTGTCTGTGATATCTAACTACATCTTTACATGTATTGTGTAATCTTTGGACTTTTTGTTTATTTATTTATTTTTTAAACGAGTCCCTAGATGTGTGCATTTTATTAAACCGGGGTAAATGATTTGTAGATTTCTTTCTGTCAGACTTGGTGTTTGGTGAGGTGACAGGATTGCTCACCATTTTAAGATAGACTGCTAAATCATTTACAAAACCCCGCCATTACATAATCATCTGAACTGTGTCATTTTCTCTTCCTTGGCTCACTTTACTGAACACCTACCGCCCACACGTGTACTCTCACATGCACGCGCGCGCGCACACACACACACACACACACAAAATCAAAGCAAACCCTCAAAAATTCCATTGAGTTGATATCTGATGCACTGCATGTGTTTTACTTTGTACTTTTAAATACTTCACTGCATTCAACCCCTTACATTTAAAATCCTCTTCTGAAGGAATTCTGTGTTTAAGAAGTGGTGTGTGCATACACACACGTTTGGGGACTCGAGTTGCCACGGATGCAAGGTTCTTCAGGGGTCTTACTGACGCTTGAGAGCTTGTCGGTCTCACTTTGGTTCCGTTGCTTAGCAACAAGCCACGATGAAACGGCATGCATGGATTTGTGTACTTGCTGTTCACTTACCCTAAATGTGTCGAACGAAGCTGCCATGTCTTTTACTCTACACATTAGGTGGAACGAGGTCAGAGAGGGCTGGTTGGACATGTTCCAAAGAGCAATAAAATTATTATTATTATTATTATGTAAGGGTGAAATAAGATTGAATGTATGAGGATTTAAACTAAAGAGACCCCAGTTTATTATGAGTGTGATGTATTTGTGTGCTACTGATTATCTTCTTATGTAACCCAAAGCAACACAGTGATGTGTGCATCAGAAGTTGGAAGGCAAGGAGGTGCAGCGAATAGGACAGCAGGACAGGTGGTTTTGGCAGGAGTGTGTGCAGACACAGGTGGGAGAGACAGATGGAAAAGGAAAGATATGCAGACGTGCTTTTACACAGGCGTGCTCAGTAATTTTCTTTCTTTTTTTTGTGAGTAATCAGATTGATCAGTAGTTTCTGAAATGGTAGGGATTTTGAACAGAAATTATGTGCAGTTCAACAAGAAAAATTTTAAGTGTACTAAATTGGTCTGTAAAAATGTCTCAATTTGTACCAGAAGCGATGGGGATGCTGCGACTGATATTATTCCATGCAAGACTAATTTTCTGCAGCTGTTTCAACAATTGTATCTGCTATTTGCTCATTTGTGTCATGGCTTCACTATCTGTGATTACACACAAGGATTTATGAGTTTAAATGAATATATTACGTCCCTGATGCACAGTATGAATTGATAGATTTTGGTTTTATTTTGAAATTGGGATGTTTTTTGAATTAGTTTTTTTTTTTAATTGGAGAATGTGCAGTTTGAATTAGACAGCATGCTTCACTACTGAAAAAAGCTTGAAATTTTAACACCCAATATGAACATGTTTGTGAATTAACCACCCGTATTATGTGCCGTGTGTGACAAAATACACAGCTATTAGCTTAACAAGCACTGAATATTACCAACAAAGTAAATGAGTGTTTCATCTGAGCACGTGTGTGAAAGGTTAAGTGGATGTGTTTGTGACGGAGACAAACAAACGCTTGTGTGTGTGTGTGTGTGTGTGTGTGTGTGTGTGTGTGTGTGTGTGTGTGTGTGGTTCAGTTTTAAAGGAAAAAATATTGTTGTTTAGGTAATGTGCACAACCTCTCGAGCTCTGGTGCTAACCCACACCTTAGCTGCAATTTTCAGACATCACAGCCAAGCAAGCACAGGTGTTGGAAAGTGCCAAAAGACAACAGATGCTTCTACATCATGTTTTGCTAAAGACATGCTGCTGACTTGTTTCTGGTCATCATTTCTACAATACCAAATACCTATGCACACCAAGACTTAAAATAATACAATAGCATAATGGGATCATTGCAATGTTTGTTTTTACTCTGGAGGCAAAATTGGATAATACCATGTAATTTTTTGCGTGCAATTTTCATTTTTCTGCAAGGATGCCAATAAATCTGGAAGGCAGTGAACTTTTAAAAGTGTACAGACACTCCTCAACTTGCGTTCATCCGTTTTATGTTTTTTCAATTTTACTTTTTTTTTTTTTTTTTTCAAAAAAAAAAAAGTCAAATTTTGAGTTTAGACGTAGTTACATAGTACGCTGACGTATGACGCTGCATTCATTGTTTACAAACTACAGAGGGAGTGTGTGTGTGTGTGTGTATATATATATATATATATATATATATATATATATGTATGTATATATGTATTTGTGTGTATACATATATATATATATGTATTTATGTATGTATATATATATATATATATATATAAAATTAGTTATATAGCGTGTTACCCTTGTGTTAAGACGTCGTCTCTGTGATCTTTGTGTTTACACTGTTTTGCGGACTTTGTAATCCTAAGCAAATATGGTATGGTCAGAAGCGTAAGCCTACTAGCATGGGTGCAAGTCTCATACACAGAGATGAATTAACTATCTGCTCAGATCGGCACAATCTAATGTATACTCGGTTAAGCAAAGAGTTGCAAAATGAATGAAAACCCAAATGCACACATTACAGAACAATTACAGATATTTATTATCTTTTAGCCGAATCCTAAGAGTGTATACTTATTTTTATATTAATATTCATTAGGATTTGTACTTGTTCTTTGTGTGTATCTCTTGAATAGAGTTTACTTATTTACTTACACAAAAGAAAGAACTGTCCACTTTGCTGGGATTCACATCAGTGCAGGCTGTGTTCTAAACGAGTTCAACGGCACCCTGGTGCACTTGAAAGACCGGAAGTCTGTATAACCCACAGCAAGTACACTACTTTTGGAAGTACACTACTTTCGGTATTGAGCACTTCACATATTGTAAGCGTTGAGTGGCTGTTTTAAGCTTCATGTAAAGTAACTCGATATAAAAAAGTGTTGTTGTTTTTTTACATTTTTAAAGTTGCAATCTGCCAAAATCCGTTTAATAATTTGCGTTTGACTGTTGTAAAGCCAGCCATTTGCAGTTTGCTTTACTTTTGCAAGTTCAAGAATAAGATGAGTATGTATCAGTTACAAAAAACTAAAATCAAGTGTAAAGAAATTAATTTCTGAAATTCATTAAAGTAAGGCCAGGTACAGTTGTAATACTACACAACGTTTATGTACATCAGAGAATCTGCTTGGTTACATAAACACAGAAAATAACTCGGCTCATTTATATGCAGTCCACTTCCTCGTTTACAGCTTCTCATATGTAATTCACATGTAGTTTTTGAAGTACAACAGTGCCTCCCTGTGTGAGGATTTATTATTATTATTATTATTATTATCATTTCCATGCATAAAGAAGATTAAAATAACGGCGTGTTTTGATGTGTGAAGGTATATACCATATACAGTGGCTATGCAAGCTCAAGTTTGTGTTTAATTTCCCTTGAAACAGTTTGTCATGCTGGTTGTATACACATGTGTAGGACATGTTGTGATAGCCACCAGACCCAGACAGTTGCATGCTGCTCTTTATTAATTATTTTTAAATTCAGTTATTTTTTAATGGTATTCACATCTGTTCTATTGTACAAGTAGAGTTTTATTTTCATACTGATCATTAGCCTAAACTATTTGCAAGGTTGTAATGAAAGGCTTAGACACATTACTACTTAAGACCAAGTCCTTTTTTATTGAGTTTGTATTGAAGCCAGACATTTTGTACCACTGCAGGGATTGTACCCATGTATCTCCATGTTTTATGCATGTTAGTAGATTCTCAGTGTGTTAAAGGCCACTCTGGCTTTTTTTTTTTTTTTTGTAAATCTGTTCTAACATGCAGCACCATCAGAGCATATAATTTTCTGGCAAGTGTAGGTGGTTAAAGGAACTGATTGTCTATAATTATTGCGTGTTTTCAACCATTTCTTACCAGAGGAAAGTAGAGCGTGTACTGGATGCTAAAATAAGGGGGAAATGAGTTGGAAAGACCCACTGCGCTTATATGAACTGATTTCGTGTACAGCTGGCTTCATGTGACTGTGAAATGTTCATTGGTAAAATGCTGTCATGGTGACAGATATGGTCCAATCACCTAAAGCTTTTCAGATGCCAACAGTTGTATCTTGGTTCTGTGCTGCCATAGCAACAGCTGTGTGCTGATTGGCTTTTTTTTTGAGGATGAAATATGATAGGTGGGTCAGCTGATCCTCTTTCAGATATAATGTTCACTAGTCTTTCTCTCTCTCACACACACACACACTCTCTCATATGCATGCACATGCTGTGAACTGTAGTTTATTATATGTAGAACAACATCAGGAAAGAGAGTTCTGTGACCTTGTGAATCAGCGTGCATGTACATTAAGTAAGCAGCTCACTTGTACTGACTGACTGTTTTGTTGTTTCAGAGCCCATCGTGAGGAATGGACGGCCACCCTCATCTCATAGCATGCACTCTTTCTTGCACCAGTACACAGGCTCATTTAAGAAGCCTCCTCTCCGCCGGCCTCACAGCGTCATCGGGGGTAGCCTGGGCTCTTTCATGGCCATGCCACGCAATGGAAGCAGACTCGGTAATCCATCAATCTTATCTTCAGTGTATGGATTATAGGCACTGATTTTGTTCTCTCCCACTCCAACCACAGACTCCCACTTCAAACACAAACACGCACACCACCATTCAACGTATCCAAAACATTTACGACATATAGAATATCACACATTTTTTTTAAACGAGCTGAGATTGATCACATGCAAACAGCAGTTAGCCAGTGGTTTGGGCAGTTGTAGCTAAATAGGTTAAGGCTCATTAGAGACTTGAGGGTTTGATCCCTATCACTGACATTTTGCCTCTAGGCTCAACCAATTCAAATAAATCCCACAATAATATGTAAAAGGAAAAGAAGTAAGACAGTGGTATCGACCAGTCCGGTCACATTAGATGGTTTTTTTTTTTTTTGACAAGGAACAGCAGAATATTATGTAATGCCTTTCAAACAGGAAGATCTACATGCCACTCTGAGAATGTTGACATACATGTACTTACGTAAATCTTTATTTGAAGAACACAAATCAGCAGTATACTGAAATTGTCTTGTGCGTGGCACAATGCAATATTAATACTGTATGAACATGTACTGTACGTTCTCGTAGGTTCGAATAGGTTAGTTCCTGATCTTGCAAAGTCTGGCATAATTATTGAATTATTAATACGATTTAAGTGAGCAGTTTTACTTAATGACCTAATCAGAACATTTCTGCAGAATGATGCCGTGTTTAAACATTTCGAAATAAACATGACTTCATGAGAGAGGAATACAGGAGTTGAGTTGAAACCCAATGCATAATTATTCACAGCAGCTTGGTATTCATTTGTGTAGTACTGAATGTATGAAAAAGCTCTAAAAAGTAACAAAGCATCAGGAAACCAATTTACTAAGTCTGTTGAGGGCATGTCTAGTGTCATGCAAAGGTTTAACATAAAACTAATTCTGACAGCAGGTTCCGAATGAACTGTTTATACAAGGTGGACACACCCATCCCCACCCCCCAAAAAAGATACATTTCAAAAGAAAGCAGAAAAACTAAAACAGAAAAAAGAAAACTAAGGAGGAAAACATGTAAAGAGAATTAAATTGTTTTATTTTTGTTCAATACAATTTAATTTGTTATGGTTTGCAAAGTACAGTCACTATTGGAGTTATGACCTAGATTGGTTCCGACCAACCAGTCGTGAGTTGGATATTTAACACGACGAAACTGAACCCACCCAGCGCTCGCTATGAATTTCTATGTGAAGCGTATTCTGTGAAATAAACTTGTAGCCTTACTTTGCACTGCTCGCAACATCACTTTCACATTCCATTGCCTATTATCTTCCAACCACGTCTATAGCAACTTTTCCATCGCTGCAACTGGTCCTTCACGCTGTTTTGTGATGACAGTTGACTTAATTGCGGCTGCTGCTTTCGTTGCTTCCGTAACGTGGTCCTTGTCCTTCAGAATTGTAGACTCCGTGGAGTGGGAGGGATGGAGATCTCGAGCGATGGAATTTACATTTTTCCTCCTTCATATTGCTTTATCATTTTAATCTTCGCCTCCAACGACAGTACCTTCCTTGCTTTCTTGGTAGAATTGCCATCTGATGAATCGGATTTCCTCTTGGGGGGGGGGGCATGGTAACGGGGTACAGTAATTGAATGTAAAATTGTACTGTAAAGGAGATGTTACTGCGACGGTATCTACTCACTGAGTGTAGTGGTAGAATGCTGGGATGCTGTGCTGCCACAACTATCTTGCGCGCTGCGCTGTCGAACATATATAGTAAACTCATAATAGGCTTCTGCTAGACGTGGTCACAAGTACGGATGGTCATAACTCTCGTACGTCGTAACTCAGATAGTGAGTGTATGTGCAAATGATAATTTGACAAGCTTTTAAAATGTTTAAGGTTTTTTAGGTCACCCTGTGTTTACCATAAGTCTTTTAGCCTGATAAAGCGTACCAGTAGTTGGCATCTGTTTAAGCAATACTCAGCTACAGTTGTTTTGTCTTTTTGTTTGTTGGGGTTTTTTTTTTTTTGCATAAATGATAATAGAAAGCACAATACAGGGTAATTTTATCCCGTGGATTACTCACGTGGGCTCAACCAATGCGGAACATGAACTCATTGGGCCGAGTTGTCCAGCACAAGTAAAACAGTCAGTGAGCAACAGTTTAGGTGATAAAATGGCCATGTACTAAAAATTCTCACCTTTTGGCTCCCATATGTTATCATTCTTCTTCTTCTTTTTTTTTTTTTTTTATGAAGGAATTCCGTAGTTTTTAGACATAAATTGTCACACAGGTTTCTCTTCATTTGCTTACAAATCTTCGCCTTTTACTAAATGTTTCCGTGAAGAGGAACATTGATGAATTCCATTGATTTCTGTGGGCTTTTGCTATGGCAAAGCTGTTCATTGTTAAATTCCTTCTTGTATGAATAAAGTATCTATCTATAAAAGCTTGGACTTCGAGTCAAGTAGTTCTGTCGGGAGTCACACCAATAGTAGGTCGGCTTGAAGTGGTCTTCGTAGAGGACTGAATTGCATCCGAAAGGAAATGTTTTAAGTATGGCCCGTGTCAAGGCTATGTTATGTTTTCCAGCATTTCTGTGCTTGTTGCTTTTGCAGCCGTATGCTTAGCAATCATCCATTTTCCTGGTGACACAGCTCAGCACTGGCTGATAATGTGTTATCTTAGACGGGTGTCTGCCTCACACACCCCAGCCAGAAGGACAAAACAACAAATTCACATCACTGCCAAGGGCTGAAACAACTAATGAAGACCACACGTCACTGTGCATACATAGTAGTAATAGTAGTATGGGCAGCACTTGCCATGTACTTGATAAAGAGCAAGAACTTTACCTTTACAAAACCGCTGATGCCATGAGTAAATGTTTTTAAAAAGCTAGTCATAAAAATACTCCACAGATACCCTTAAAAGCTACATGTATTTTACATGTAATTCAAACATTTATGCCGTTGAAGTCAGAGTTCTGTAAGCCGCTAACATTAGTTCAGCATATTAGCAGAAGCCTTGGACCCTTCTGGCTGCTTTAAATTCAATTCTGTTTTAGAAACTCCAGTCGCATGAATAGAAAATCAATAGTAATTTCTGGCTTATATCATATTGATTTTTCCATCATCAATCCAGTCCAAGAGTGCATTTATTGCTTCCTCATAAGACCTTTATTTATTTATTTATTTTGCAAACCACAAAATGCTTCTGTTGTCACATCAGCCTCCTAAAATTCAAACCCCAGTGTTGCATGTCTTGTGTCTTTTAAAGAGATATCTGGACCTCAGAACACAGTGTGTGTGTGTGTGTGTGTGTGTGTGTGTGTGTGTGTGTGTGTGTGTGTGTGTGTGTGCGCGCGCATGTGCACGCGTGTGTGTATACACAGTGGTACCTTGTCTAACAAATGTAATTTGTTCCGAGGGCGAGCTCATAAGCCGAAAAGTTTGTTAGATGAAACAATTATTCCCATAAGAAACAACAGAAAACCAATTAATCCGTCCCAAACCCCTCACAAACTTATATAACCTGCCACAAACACATATATTTGTCCTAACATATTAAAGATAAACATGTTCATGTGATATGTGCACTGTGAACCATAGCCCATTTACCAGTTCAAATTAATAAAAGCTAAATAAATGCCTTCACTTGCTGTTGATATTAGATATGTTTAATCGTCAGCAGTAAAAATTAAATAAAAGATTTATTTTATTCTACCAGTGAGCACACTTTTTTGCCTTTGCTTCAGCGCAGGAAGCAGAAAACCAAGGGACAAGGAGCTGTTTGTGCAGTCTGACTGTATGCATCGACAGTTAATGTGGGCTGTCACATTGTATGCTGGCTAATGTCCCAAACATATCCATAATTTGAATATTTCCAGTTTAAATTTTTTTTTAATATCATAATGCTTATATTCTTAGAGCTTGAGGCTTGGTGTGTATGCTTTGAGAACCCAGTGGCACCCATACTGAAATACATTTTGAACTGGAACTAAGGCGCTCTTGTTGAGGCTGAGTGGCGAGGAAACAGTCAGAGACTCTGGGTCTGTCTGTGTATGTGCCTAAAATGCCATGTTAGTGGTGCAGAGGGTCTTTGTTTATCTGCTGATAAAGTGCTCTGCCTTTTGGGTGAAAAATCTTGGAGAAACAGACCTTTTTGATTCTTTGTGAATTTGTTACATTCTTGATATGTGCATCAGTTGGTGAAATCTGGTTCCTGTAAGGAAATTTCAGTTGTTGTAGGAGCATGCCGACACTAACAGGAAATGACTCAGAAGTCAGCTTAAAGGTGAGGCAGCAGGAAGTTTGTCACAACCACTCTGTTACTTGCAGTGTGTGTGTGTGGTGGTGGGGCGGAAGGGGTGGGGGGGTGTAAGGTTAGGCTGCCATCTCCTCAGACATTAAATGAAACAGTCATGTCCAGGCACGCTTGTCTCTCCTACACTGCCATTATCCTCGGTTACCATTGTCGGGGTGGGGGGTTGGGGGGGGGGCACACATGTGAAATGGAGAGCTACACTACAGATGTGATAAAGCAGTCTGATGGCATGTGGGCTGAGGGCAGAGGTTTTGCATAGTTCTATATTTTCAGTGGTTACTACAAAACACCTGAGAAGGCACAGAAGGCTTGCTCAACAGAAAAGGGAACATTGAGTGTTCAGAAAGTAGAAGTCAGTATGTGAAATTGAGACTTTGCTTGTGATACAGTAGTATGAAAGTATGACATTATGCTTTCACACTTTCAATCGCTTGAGCCTGATTCCAGCATACATACGTGTGTGTGTGTGTGTGTGTGTGTGCGTGCTTGTGTATATGTGTGTATGCAATCAGTCAGCTTAATCGTGGGTCGGGGCAGCAGCCCCTTTCCCCAACCACTTCCTCCAGCTCTTCCAGGAGACACTGAGGCATTCCAAGACCATCTGAGAGACACAATCCCTCCATCATGTTCTAGGTCGACCCCAGGGTCTCTTCCTGGTTTGACATTCCCGAAACACTGTCAGGGAGGCGTTCGGGAGGCATTCTAACCAGATGCCTTAGCCACCTCAACCGGCTCCTCTCAATGCATAGCAGCAGTGGGTCTACTCAGAGTTCCTCCTTGATGGATGAGCCCCTCACCTTATCTCTAAGGGAAGAGCCCTGCCACCTGGCAAAGGAATCTCATTTCAACGCTTGTATCCACGATCTTGTTCATTTGGTCACTGCCCAAAGCTCGTTACCGTTGATGAGGGTTGGAATATAGATAGACAGGTAAAGAGAGAGTTTTTTTGCGGCTCAGTTCTTTCTTTACCACGACCGACCGGTACAAACTCCACTTTACAGCGAAGGCTGCAGCGATCCACCTGTCGATCTCCCGCACCATCCTTCCCTCACTCGTAAACAAGATCCCTGAAGTGCTGAACAAGACCCCCGAAGAACTCCTCCACTTGAGGCAGGACCTCATTACAGACCCTGAGGGTGCATTTCACCCTTTTCTGGCTGAGAACCATGACCTCGGACTTCAACGTGCTGATTCTCATTCCGACTGCTTCGCACTCAGCTGTGAATCGCTCCTATGAGAACTGGAGTTCCTGGATTGATGAAGCCAAAAGGACATCATCCACAAAAAGCAGGGACAAGATCCTATGACCACCAAACTAGAACCCCTCAATACCTTGGCTGTACCTTGAAATTTTGTCCATAAAAATTATGAACAGAATTGGTGACAAAGGACAGCCTTGGTGGACTCCAACCCTCACCAGAAATGAATTTGGCCTGTTGTTACCAATGCGGACCAAACTTTGGCTCCTGTGATACAGAGACCGAATTGCCGGTAGCAACGGCATACATATTCATTCATTCATTTGTTTATTTTATTATTTATATATCTTGTTCACATACATAAAGCCCTGTCTTTATTAGTTTTCAGCTACCAGCAGGGCTTATGTAACACAAATTAAGAATCGCTTATCAATAGACTAAAATTAAAACCAAGACGGAAAGAAAAAATAAACTGACCGAATTATTCTCCCCCCCCCCAAAACAGAGTTTTAGAGTGATAGAGTAAGAGGCGTTTCAAACCAAAGAAGCAGTGATGTTGATGTGAGTTAATCCTCTGGCGCAGAGCTGAGCCTGCTTTTGTTTATTGGGAGTAAATGAGAATAGTGAATTCAGGTGTGTGTGAGCAGCTCCACTACGCCCCCCCACAGGAAGTAAACGGTTAGTGAGAGGCACAGTGCCAAAATCAAAGTCCCCCAAAACACAGACCACAACAAAAAGGACATAAAAGAACAAGAAATGTAATAAATTGGATAAACAAAACACAATGAGAAACATGCTACAACCATGTACAAACAAGTAAAACACTCCACTATTAAAGTCTTTTTTAAATTATTATTCCAGTACATGACCGTTTTACAACAGTTTAAAGGATTACAGTATTACTCTTCAGCAATGATGTGACTTCAGAGGAAACTGTCGTTTCTTCCGGAGAAAGTCTTGTTTCTTCAGAAGAGACATCCAACTTCATTACCTTTTCCTGGTGCTTAAGCAGGCGTTTGAGTGACATCATAGAACTTAATTGGTAATTAAAACACACTAAAAAAGGCTCATTGACAACTTGTGCGCGAATGAGGAAAAAGGGGTGTTACATCACCTCAACCAATCAGCAGGCAGGAGGACAGCCATTGGCTGAATTTGAATCACGTGACAGTTGCTCGGCAGTCCGTGAATACTCAAACCGCAAATAGTCAAGGGCCTACTGTATAGCTTGTGTCTGGGGATCAGCAAAATAGATGAAGTGTAAAACCTGCTTCTGTAATACAAGGATTTTATTCTATGTTTTATATGCTTGTCCCCACACTGTCAATAAGTTGAATATGGTAAAATTAATGCACGTTTAATGCTTAAAGCCTTTCACTGAATAAAGTGTCTGAGTTTAGTAGTTAAGCCACAAAAGTACTTCTTTTTGTAGCAATTGTATCAAGATGCATTTTCCAAGAAAGTTTATCATTAATATAAAGTCCAAGGTATTTAACATAGTCTTTACATTTAAAAAGAATTTCTATTTTTTTTCTTATCAAATAGATGAATTTTGGTTTTATAATTTAATTTATTTTGTCGAGAATGAAAAATAACTAAATTTGATTTATATATTGAAAGTTAACAATGAACTTAAAAACCTGTCTTTTGGTGAGCAATATTTTCAAAAGGTTTAAGATTTTTATGTGCAATCAATACATTTATGTCATCAACTAAAATATAAACATTTAAATCATCAGAGCTTTTGTAATTATCATTAATATAGAGTAAACTGCAGAGGGCCCAAAACACAGCAATGTGGCATGCCCCAACTTGAGGTGCATTTGTTTGAAATACATGGACGTCCAAACCAGTTCTTTATAGTTCCCGAAAACCAACCCATAATTTAATTTAGTTAATATGTTATGATCAAGAATGTCAGTCTTTTTTTTTTTTTTTTTAAGTCAATAAATACACCACAAGATTATTAGCAATTATCCGTGTGTGTGTGTGTGTGTATATACATACATACAAATTTGTCTACTCTTGCCAATAGATTTGCTTATTTTTTCCAATTGATCTTGACATCAGCAGGCTTTATTTTTTTAGGTGCTTGTGTAGCATAACTATTTTTATTTTATGCCATTCTTGCAGTTGTATTTTTAAAAAATGTGATGTTTCATCTATCTTTTAATGTAAGGGCTCCATCAATTGTGTCAATAATTAATGCAAAGAGTAAGCAGCACAGAGAAGTCATAATTCATGCTTTAAAAAACAAAACAAAAAATAACGGTTCTTTTTGAACAACGGTTTTATCACTTTATGCAAATGTGTAAGGCCTTTCATCATTCTCCATTTGCTATTTCGGTCCCTGTGGTCTTAGAGTAATCAAATTTTTTTTCCTGGTGTTTTGGTTATGTATTGCGGGCTTAATCGTGTTTTAAAAAAATAAATTAAAAAATAATAAAGTAAAGCATTTTGTCAAGATTTGCTTGATCTGCTCGCAGATCACTTTTCTTCAACTTTTATGTATTAGTTCCAAAAATAGACCAATTTTTCTGGCTTCCTCAGAACGTTTTCAATGTTCACTTATTGAAGTACAGTCGGCCCTCTACTTATGAAATTAATCCGTTCCAGAGCCTTTTTCGTAACCTGGAGTTTTCATAAGTAGAGGCACATTTTACATGTAAAACGCGTGATTCGTTCCAAGGCTCCCAAAGACTACCCCATAAACCCTTTAAAAATGATAAAAGTACACCAATTTTGTATGAAATATGTGTTAAAAGTAAAAGAAAATTATTTATTAAACCATTTAAACATTAACATATTAAACAATTTTCTTGACATTTATTAATTAAACCATTATTAAACATTTTTTATTAATGCACATGCGCACACACACACACACACAACACTGTCTCTCTCTCTCTCCCTCTCTCTCTCCATTTGAGTAGCGCGCTCTGCCGAATGTGGGCTCTGCCCATACGCAGCGCGTAGCCTACGGAGCTTTTGAGACGGGGTGTTGTATTTAAAGCGGAATTACCTGTTTGAAAGATCTGAGGTCTGGATTCAATATTAACTTGCTTCCTTGCGAGATTGGATGCCTTTTGTCCCACGGAGCTTTCTGTGCACGGAACGTTTGTGGCGCCGCCCACTTCCACACACATGCTTTGTGGCCGAATGCAGAGCTTTTGAGACAGGGCACGGCTCATCCGGACCTCCTCAAATAAGCTGCAATGAGTACTCAAAAAAAACTCACGAACCAACAGTACATCTGTCCTTTACGTGTGTGACAAACAAGCTTATGGGTACAGTACTATCGAGATTCAGCTCTCTCCTGGCCAATGGGAGGCCAGTGGGGCAGGATGTTGGGAGGCAGCCAATGAGAGAGCAACTCGCGCATTGTTTGAATTTTTGAATGGCGCATTTGGCGTGTTTTGTAAGAAGAGGTTGTTTCATATATAGAGGGTGAAAATTTAGGAAAATGTTTTTCGTAACCTGAATTTTTCGTATTCAGAGGTTTTTGTAAGTAGAGGGCCGACTGTACTTTTCACAATAGTATAAAATCCTGTAAAGTAAGATGCTGAATATTTTTTCAGAGGTGCAGGACTTGGTTTTCTTTGCTAAGCTCGAATTGGTAAACCATTGTAAATATGGCATACATGAGTACAGACCAGTGTTTCCTGCTTGACGTTAAGTGTGGTTTTATTTTCATTATCGCCTTCCAACAAATCTTGGAATCGGAAGAGAATTTCCAGGTCGGACATTAGATGAAACTTAGCTGTAGATTTGCTTGAAGCTTCCAAATCCTCCAAATGTGTTTTGCTTTCTAAAAATAAATTTGTACATGCGTTCTCTAATGTGAACAATGTCTGATGACTGGTTAGAAGTTAGATGTAAAGCACATACCTGGAGCCTTAAAAGCAGCGTGTATAGACACTCCCCGACTTATTTTCATTCGTTTTACATATTTTTCGATTTTACGTTAAAAAAAAAAAAAAAAAAAAAGCCCAATTTTGAGTTTAGTGTACGACACGTAATGAGGCTGCGTCCATTGTTTACAAATGACAGACTGAACGTGCCCCTGCTTCTTCCCAGTTCACTGTGTCTTACCCTTGTGTTAAGATGTCGTGATCTTTGTGTTTACACTGTTTTGCGGGCTTTTCTAACCCAAAGCAAATATGGTTGGTCAGAAGCGTAAGCCTACTAGTGATAGTGGTAATCAGAAAAAGCCACAAGCCATCTCGTTAGAAACGAAGAGGGCTATTATCAAGAAAATTGATGCTGGTGAAAAACAGCGTCGACCATCGGAACCATTTACAAGCAGAAAGATCACATCACAGAGCATGTTAAAGTTTATATTTGATACTGTATTTGATGTTTGATGAGTGAATTTGATTAAATTTATCGATTTGAAATTATTTTGCTTGAATTTAATTTATTTGAAATTAATGTTGATATATTTGATATATTTGGTATTATTTGACAATGTTATGTTTATAATAATTGATTTAGGGGTGTTTTATGAGATACGGTAATGGTATTTATGGGTGTATAGTACAGTATGAACGTCATGCGTCACTGGAACTTAGAGTAATAACTTAAGTTTTTT
Source organism: Plotosus lineatus (assembly GCA_024760905.1). Classification (NCBI taxonomy): domain Eukaryota; kingdom Metazoa; phylum Chordata; class Actinopteri; order Siluriformes; family Plotosidae; genus Plotosus; species Plotosus lineatus. The sequence continues at coordinate 19,558,380 of CM045733.1, forward strand.
TTTTTTTTTTTCAACTTGCGTTCAGCTGTCTGTAACCGAACTAAAACGTAAGTTGGGGAGCGTCTGTATACAGTGGTCCTTAGAGGGCAGTGAGTCTCGTAATGATGCCACTGTTTTCTACTGTCATGATTTAAAGATGCAACTTTTTCATTTAATAAGCTTTGGAGTTTTCATTTTTTTGAGTGACTTTCATGCAACCTTATGAAATTAAAGGTGTATTTTGTACCAAATAAAACCCTGCAGATTAGTGTGAGGTGCTCACACTCATGGACGTATGCACACATGCATGCTCCCTCTTTTCACTTCTAATTGGCTTCACTCGTTATTCTTTGGGTTCTGTGCAGCCTTATCATCTCCTCCTTCTCTCCTCTACCAACCGGTATCCGACCTTCCCTTCTGGTGGTAATGGGAGGCGGGTTGAGGGCAGCTTGATGCTGTTATGGCTGTCCCTCAGGTTATGCACTCTCTTATGCTGTTCTTGGGATAAAAGATCGGAGTGCTATTTTCCCCCAGAGAGGCATCCCTTCATAAAAGTACCGCTCAGGATCACAAGAGCCAAACTTTCACACCACCAGTCTGACCTCGCCTCCAGGCCAAGCACTGTAACTTCATTCAACTGTGTGTTTCCTCCCACACACAATAAAACACACAACAGGTTTGGCTGCTTGGCCTTTCCGTAATGCCTATGTCGTATGTGTGCATGTGTATGTGTTTGTGTGTGTGTTGTTTTTTTTTTGTTTTGTTTTGTTTTTTTTCCTCCCTCCAACACTGATTATATCGCAGTTTAACCATTTGCTCAGCATCAATAAAGTGCATCCTGCTTCTATGGAAGCAAGAGGGTCGGAGGATATGAATAAAGACAAGCACAAGATCTGCACAAAACAGCACATGTTTTCATCCTTCCTCTGAAAGGCTTTCTGCGTGATCCACAGATAATGTTCCTCTGAACAAGTGGTGCTTTATACACTGAGTGTATGATTTTTTTATATGATTGCTTCTGGCATAGAATGGGTACAATTAATGGAGATGTGTTTTGGAGCATAAAAGACTAACAAAAATTTCACATTCGTGAGAGATTCGGACAACGTATTGTATGTGTCTACAAGGGTTTCCTTTTTATTGTGTTTTAAATTAATGAAGGGAATAAAATATGGATAGACAATACCAGGGACCTGCTGATACAATACCACGGTACTTGTGTTACATTGAATTGCAATTCAATTTGTATTGCAGTTCTGTAATCGGTACTGTGGTTCTGTCAGTGTCATGATTTTATATTCCTTTTTTTTTTCACTTTTATGTTATAATTTAAAAATACCAAACCCTGTAAAAGAAATTTGAATTATATCTTCACAATTAATTTGCACCGATCTCACAGAATGCTGAGCTGCTCACCAATGAATGAATAATTTATAGTATGCCCCCTGTAGGACCATAGAGGAATGGCAATGCTTCACCACTTTGAATTCATACCGAATTACATGGGGGGGGGGGGGCATGTGCATGCGTTCACCCCTTCTCCTGGTTGGTGGTGGTCGTGTGATAGGGACGGCAATAATTGATAGCTGGGAATTGCATACGATTAAGTTAGGGAGAAAATCATCCAAAAAAAAAAATTTGACACGGCTACATCTATGTGGGGTGGGGGTTTTTGTGACCCCTCCTTATGGCGTTCTTCTGGGTGTTATGTGTTCCTTGTACAGTCCAGAAACATGACAATTAGGCTTATCAGTTATTCTAGCTTCCCCCTAGGTGTGGATTTGTGATTAGAATTTTGTCCTGAAGAACAGGTTCTGCAGAGGGCTTTCAAACCTCTCAGGTTGCTACAGTGCAACAGAAACCACAAAAGCGACCCAAGGTGTCATGGGTATCAAATGGGAAATGAGTGAGGAATAAGAGATCTGCTGAACTGATGATAGTGCAAGTTAGAAAAGCTTGTGCCGTGTATTTATTTCACAGCATGAATGTCTTTTCTGTCATATTTCTTATGAATACACAGATATAGTCCATGAAAACTTAAAGATGGGGTCTGATGGTGAGAGTGATCAGGCATCAGGAACATCTTCAGACGAGGTTCAGTCACCCACTGGAGTGTGTCTCCGCACCAGGACACATCGCCGCATATCTATGGAGGTAAGATATTCTTTCTTTTATGTGATTGAGAGACATTTTTGATCATGTCAGATTAAATAACACCAGCACAGGGAGTCAGAAAATGTACATGGGCGAAAGTTGCACCTATTCCAAATATGGTTACTCTGGCGGGCTTTTTGGGATGCCCCATTCAGGTTGTGCAAACCATTTGCATGTAGAGCTCCCCTTTGACCTTACCAAATTTTGCATGAATCTGAAATGGGGATTTTCAGTAACTACTACACCTCTGACTTTGTATACACTAAAACTTCACATGAAGCCCAAAATATCCAGGGTCTGTGGCAGTACATCACATGTACTGTTTCTTTAATGAAATACAGTTTAACATAGAAGAAAGTCACAAGGTAAAAATTAAGATGGATGTCAAATAGGATTAAAGAATTTGTATTGGACGATGTTATTGATCATAAAAAAATACTGGGAGGGTAACCTGTGATGGACTTGCCTCTCTTCTAAGGGGAGTTGAACTCCTAGTTGCCTCAAGCTGGAGAAACTTGGAGTCATCTCCGGTTTGATCAGCGAGTAGTCTCGGGTGTAAAAAGCCCAAAAGACTTACCTTCCATTAGAAGATGTTAAGCATTGCAATAAATAAACACGTAGTAGCAGTATAGTCCAGGGATCCCTCGCTACTTCGCGCTTCAATTCATACGGCTTCAGTGCATCGCGTATTTTTTTAATTTTTTTTAAATATTCATTGAATTAAAAAAATAAGGAAATTAAGGCAGAATAGGGTAAAAAGTTAAGGAAAATGCCACAAAAACAAGGCCAATTATGCAAAAAACCCCAAACAAACAAAAAACAACCGAAAACCTCCCATCAAAGCTAGTTACTGTACATTGTTGTGAGGTGCGCATCTGACTGCATGCATGTGCATGTGCGTGCGTGCACGCGCCTGTGTGTGTGTGTGTGTGAATGAATGTTTATATTTTATTTACTTCTTATGCATTATTTTTTAATGTTTGATTGTTATTATAAGCATTTATAGCATTGAATATGTATTTATCGATATTGTATACGTCAGTCAGGGGTTGGGGGATGAGCCTACTTCGTGGAATTCAGTGGTCGCGGGGGGAATCTCGGTCACAATTAACTGCGGAAAGTGAGGGATCCCTGTATGTATTTCCCTATAACGGATTCTTATTAAAAATGGTTTGGGTATCTTTTTCCATGTCTGAACAATCCTGCTAGTAATAATGCATTAACACTCCATAGCAGATAGGCCAGTTTTTTCTTCCTCCTTTTTTTTTTTTTTTTTTTTTTTTTTAATGAGGGTTTTTTTTTTTTCCATTATCTGTTCATCCCTCACCGTGCTAAGACCCCTGAGAAAGAGCTTAACCACCAGTGTGCCTCTGTGCACCCAGCAGTCTAAAGCACCCAGCAGTCAGTTAAAATCCTGGGAAGGTAACCTGCGATGCACTAGTCTTGACCCCATTCGAGAGGAGGTGCACTCCTAGTCTTTCCATGTTACAGAAATATGATGAGGTTTAAGTGTAAAAGGCCTACCAGACTTACCTTTATATGGCATTCAGTAATGGGTTTCATCTTCATTGGACTGGCAGAAGTCTTGGGTCCTAATCCTCCTCTTATTAAATAAATAACACCGCAACCTAACTCGTGTGTACAGACTTCTTTTTTTCTTTTTAATAGACATATTTATGGCAGCTGATTGCTCAGATCCAAGCCGGTAGTATCAATGCATGTGGGTGAGTGTATACGTACGCAAGTTATATGGGAACATGCGTTGAGTGAGTATTACTCTGAATAACCAGAGATGGCATGGAACTGTGTCACAGATGAAATTTTTATTTTTACTGTTGTGGGTGGGTGGCGGGATTTCTTCCGTCTTTCTGTTTCATTGCACCAGTTCATAGTCATGTTCCAATCCTAATGTTGTTCTTGTTTCTATTTCATCAAGCTACATAATTATGATTTTATTACTACACAAGGGTGATGTTTTGGTTTGGGTCCCAGCTGGTTAAAGACTTGAAGGCTTGACATGCAGGAAAGTTTGGTCTTATTGCGCCTTTGGGTTTAACGTCAGGGGTTTCTCTGTAGTGAACTTTGACTTTAGATTGTAGATGATTCAGCCCAGGCTCAGCTTTGTGTGCTCTGAAAATAAATATAGTTGAGCCATTAAACTGATCCTGTAGTATTTTTCTTCAATTATTAATTGCTGCTTTACTAAGTGTCTCAGATGTAGTTTGACCCTCTGCTGTTCAGATTGTGCGTGTGATCCATACAAGTGGGGGGGGGGGGGGGGGCTTTCTTTCTTTTATTTTCTTTCTTTTTTTTTATAAATATACTGTACAAGGATCCCTGTTACTTAGCACTTCAATTCATGTGGCTTCAGTTCATAGCGTTTTTTTTTTTTTTTTAGAATTTATTGGATTAAAAAAATAAGGTAATTCTGGAAAATTGTGGGGGAAAGTTAAGGAAAATGCCACAAAACCAAGATCAATTATGCAAAAAAAAAAACCCAAAAAAATCCCCTAAACAAACAAAAAACAACCCAAAACCTCCAATCAAAATTAGTTACATTTTTGTGAGATGCGCATCTGCGTGCGTGCACACGTGCACCTCTGTGTGTATTTATATTTTATTTAGATCTTGTGCATTATTTTTAAATGTTTATTCTTTTTCTGAATGTGAGGTGCGTATCTAAGTGCATGCACGCGCATCTGTGTCCGTGCGCGATTTGCGTGTCTGTATGTGTGTGTATTTACATTGTATTTACATCTTACGCATTATTTTTGAATATTTAATTGTTGTTATAAGCATTAATAGCATTGAATATGTATTTATTGCTATTATATACACATATACATGCATGTATACATCAGTCGGGGGGGGTCCTACTTTGCTCAAATTCGGTGGTTGCTGGGGGTTCTCGGTCCTAATTAACCACGGAAAGTGTGGGATCCCTGTATATCAGCAAGTTGTCAGGTTTCATGATGGGATCCATAAATTTGGGCAAAAATTGGATTAAAAAGCATATCACAATCATCAATGTCAAGCCAAGTAAAGACAATTATGCCTGTGTTCACGTTCTTAGGATGTAAATAAGCGCCTGTCACTACCTGCTGATATTCGAATTCCTGATGGCTATCTGGAGAAACTGCAGCTGAGCAGCCCACCCTTTGACCAGCCACTCAGCCGCCGATCACGTCGGGCCTCACTGGTGAGTGATATACCATGTTACAGGATTCTGAACAGGAAAATGAACAGCGCACTACTGTAATATTAACATGAACATCGTCATGTCAGCAATTCCTGGGAGATGTGCAGTGTACAGTGTATGGTGTCCCTGCTGACCCAGAGAGTTTCATTTCATTTTAAAGCTTAGTGGACCTTATTAAAAGCCTTGAAGGCAAAGTATTTAAAGACATTCTTTGTGTAAAACATGTAAGAATAATGATGGATATGTTTTTTTTTTTTTTTTTTTTTTTTAATGAGAGCGAGCCACATAAAACCCTTAAAATTGTGACGAATAAGAATTAAATTATTGTTTAATTTAGTTTTATTCTAATAATGCTGCCACTCATTGTGCACTGGAACGCTTGTCATTTTCATTTCACTGTTTTGTTCAGTACACCTATTTTTAGATTCCTGTAGATGTTATCATTTGACTCACGCTTGTATGTTGAAAAATGTTGTCGTTTTATATATAATTTGAAGGCAACAATCTTTTTTTTTTTTTTTTTTTTAAAGCGCTTCATGTTTAAGAACAACTTTAAATAGAACAAGAAATAAATCTACATAGCTGTTTTTTTTTTTTGTTTTGTTTTGTTGTTTTTTTTTGCCCTTTTTGGTTTGTAATATAGTCTCTGTCCGCCCGTCTATCACTCTGTCCGCCCGTCTATCACTCTGTCCGCCCGTCTATTGCTCTGTCCGCCCGTCTATCGCTCGCTCTCTATCGCTCTGTCTGCCCATCTATTGCTCTGTTCGCCCATCTATCTGTCCATACACACTACATCTTCTTCTTCTAAGAGCCTTAAATTGCATAGCAACTCATATTATCTTCTTCTTTTCCTTTCGGCTGTTCCCTTCAGGGGTCGCCACAGCGAATCATCTGCCTCTATCTCACCCTATCCTCTGCATCTTCTTCTCTTATGCCAACTACCTTCATGTCCTCCTTCACCACATTCATAAATCTCCTCTTTGGTCTTCCTCTAGGTCTTCTGCCTGGGAGTTCCAACCTCAGCATCCAACTACCAATATACTCACTATCCCTCCTCTGTACATGTCCAAACCATCTCAATCTAGCCTCTCTGACTTTGTCTCTAAAACCTCTTACATGTGCTGCCCCTCTGATGTACTCATTCCTGATCCTATCCATCCTCGTTACTCCCAGAGAGAACCTCAACCTTTACATCTCGCTTCCTCCAGCTTTGCCTCCTGTCTTTTCCTCAGAGCCACTGTTTCTAAACCATACAAAGCAACTCAAATTATGTACTCTGGGATATCTGCTTGAACAAGCGTTCTGTTTGACATAAGGACTTGTGATGTGGTATGCAACCTTTTAGAGTGGTTTTAAGTGGAGACAGTGACCTCACCATGAGTCATGAATTAATTAATGTGACATCAATTGAATATCCTGTTAATACCATCTATGTTAATCCTCTCTTCGCATAATCCGGCCTACAACAGCAATGTCTTAGTTATGATTCAGTACCAGTCCCACAGTACCTGGTTTGTTGGACTGTGTACCTTTGTGTGTATGTGTGTGTGTGTGTGTGTGTGTGTGTGTGTTAAATGCATGTCTGAAATGGTGCTAATAACGGCAGATTGAGAAAATAAGAATGGACGTTACACATCAAAGCCAGTGCCAGTGTCGTCTTTGCAATCAAGCATTTTAGTACAGTGCTTATAACTCCTATTCAGATTGTGGAGAGGCTGAAGCCTATCTCAGACAGCACAGGGCAAAGGCATGGTACACCATAAACAGCTCACCCGACCACTGCAGAGCTCATACACATACATAGGGGCAATTTGGAACAGTCAGTTAGCCTTATGTACATACTTACATGTTTGCTTACTGTGAGGCAAACATGCTTACCACGACACCACCATGCTGCCCTCAAATGATCAGGTTTGGTTAAATAATACATGCGTTTATAATTAACCTCTTGAGTATATATTTGGTGATAGTTTTTGATGAATATGCTTCGCGATCCAACAGGTAATCCCACTGTATTCATTTAATTGAGTCTTACTGTTTTACATGGAGAGAGGTAACACCAGGGTGAAAGTGAACAGCATGTTCTAGTCAGCAGCCCGAAAGCTCTCTCTCTCTCTCTCTCTCTCTCTCTCTCTTTCTCTCCCTTCCCAATACCTAGAAAGACTCCTTTACCCTGGTCTGTGTTCTGTTGAAGCCATTGTTCATGATCTAACCCTGTTCTTCCCACTGTGTATATAGCTATGAGGGAACATATTCTTCCTCCCCTTGTTCTTGTTTATCTTCTAGCGCCCCCTGGTGCTCTTTTTGCCTGTCTGGATATTTTCAGTTGTTTTCAGTAGGGTTAATTAATTCCCTTGTCCATGAAATAAAATTGCCTGCTGATACAAGCATAGATTAAACTCGTGTATGTGTGATGATGCCTGCTGAGACTGTGTAAGCCTGTACGATAATAAGCACAGAAAATTAATGACCGCTTTTCTCTATATTTAGTCAGAAATTGGCTTCGGGAAGCTGGAAACTTACATCAAACTTGACAAGCTCGGAGAGGTAAGAGACAATGATTTTAGACTTTTCATCCCTTTCTGCTGTGTTTAATAAGCCTGGTAAAAAATTATGACTGAAATAAATGTTAATTTGTTACTGGGTTTTTTTAGGTATCTGTATTCAGTGTGTGGTGGTAACTATAATGTGATGTTTGCTGTAACCTGTGGCCTAAATACGAGGATTTTTTTTTATTGGAATACCAATATTTTTATTGGAATAGCAATTTTTTTGTTTGTAGTTGTTTTTTTTTTTTTTTTTTTTTTTTTTTTTTTTTTTGTATAGTCTCCTTTGTAGTCTACACACTTAATTCCTCAGTGATGTGTTTCTTTTATCCTTGGTATAGATCACGTTTCGTTACTCCAGCATTACTCTTGAGGCAGCCTATGAACTTTTCCGCCTACCCTCGTACTATAACCTTGGATATTTTCTTAAGCAGTTGCTCTTCTTTTGTGATTGTTTTAGGGAACATATGCCACAGTTTTCAAAGGCCGGAGCAAACTGACGGACAATTTGGTAGCATTGAAGGAGATCCGATTAGAGCATGAGGAAGGAGCACCTTGCACAGCTATTAGAGAAGGTAAACCCCCTCACACACACACACACACACACACACACACACACACACACACACACACACACACACACATTTTATTAATGGCTGTTTATCCAAAATCAGTAACAAATACAAAGCTTTAAAGAAACTATTTCTGGAGTAGAGAGAAAGTGTAACGTGTGCGTGGGTCAAAATTACACTTCCAAAACGACACTTGGCACACTGCGGTTTTTCGAGAATGCTGTGCAATGTCTATCACACTGTCCTCATTGAGAAGGTTAAATATGCAGTGCAGTACAGGTCCATTGCTGTGCTGGCACAATAATGCAACCTAAAATAAATAAATAATAATAAAAAAGGTTAGACAACAGATTATTAGAAGTACAGTACACGCACTTCTTGACGGTGCATGTCAGCGAAAAACATGCACTATATCAACCAAGCAAGCTGTACAACCATTCATTGAGCTTATCAGCTGTTGTTCCTGCACTCTTTGTTGAGTAAGCCAAAGGTAAACACGCAAAGGCTGGAATAATCAAACAAATCACTTTGAGCGTTTTGCACTTTAGTTATTCTCGGCCTAATCATTTACTGCTCCGGTCCGCATGTACTGTAAAGGGGTTGGGAGTGAATGAATTGTAATTATTATTTTTTTTCTTTTTGGCTCAGTATCATTACTTAAAGACCTGAAGCATGCCAACATTGTTACACTTCACGACATCGTCCACACGGAGAAATCCCTCACGCTCGTCTTCGAGTATCTGGTAAGAGAGATACTTAACCATAGATCCTTCCAAGCATGTTCCCCTGTTGAGTTTTCTTTGTTTTACAAATACTGTTGTTTTCCTTAGGATAAGGATTTGAAGCAGTACATGGATGACTGTGGGAACATCATGAGCATGCATAATGTTAAGGTATGGACCCCTCCATTACCCCACACACACACACACAGAGGTTTGCATATCCTCTGTAAGCAAAAGAAACTATTTTGGCTGCTATTGGTGTACAGATAAAAGCTGCATTATTTCTTAGGACATTAAAAAGCATTTCTTTGCGATTAGCTGCATGTTGTTTAACTTGAACGAGTCCATTCATTTTTTTAATTTTAGCAGCTTTAATCCTAATTAGGGTTACTCTGGACAGTGGCGGGGTACATTCTGAACAGCTTGCCAGGCCACTGCAGGGCCAACACACATGCAACCATTCACACCCAGGTGTGATTTGGAACAGCCAGTTAGCCTGCTGTGAATGTTTTTGTCACTGTGGGAGTAAACCAGAGTACCTTGAGGACACCCACGCAAGCATATGGAAGACTATATATACTCCACACAGAAATGCCTGAGCTTCGAATCAATCTCTTGCTGTGAGGTGAACGTGCCAACCACTGTGTCGTGTGTGTGTGTGTGTGTATATATATATATATATATATATATGTATGTATGTATGTATGTATGTATGTGTATGTATGTATGTATATGTGTGTGTGTGTGTGTATATATATATATATATATATATATATATATATATATATATATATGTGTGTGTGTGTGTGCGTGCGAGTGTGTGTATGTGTGTGTATATGTGTGTGTGTGTATATGTATATATATGTGTATGTGTGTGTGTGTATATATATATATATATATATATGTATACAGTAAAACCTCCGCTGACGAACGCTTAAGCTCACGAACTTTTCGCCTCAAGAACATTAAATTTGCGAGCATGTAGTGTCTGCTGACGAACTAGTTTTCGGCGGACGAATCAAACCACGCGGTCGAACAGCGCCACGGTGGCGGCCACGAGAAGCTGGCCTTGCGCTCACGGCGTCACAGTTAAATCACCCCTTTCTTTGAGTGCGGAAGTGGTTTGTGTTTGATAGACATTTTGGACCATATTGAGTGTACTTTTGCTATTATGGGACCGAAAAAGACCCACCACAGGCGGAGATCATTGAAAAACACGAACGAGGTGTGCGTTTGTGTGACTTAGCGTCCCAGTACCAGTACGCTAAGTCTACCATTGCTCCCATCCTTAAGAACAAGGAAGCTATTAAGGGTGCGTGTGTGGGTGTTTCCAAACAGTAGGCGTTTCCAAACACTTCTTCCAAACAGTAAGTCCCTCCCTCCTCCTCCCACTCCATTCCATCAAGCCATCAACTACCATCACAAAGGTAAATAAAACGACTTTATTATACAGTACAGTTTATTTCTTTAATTACAATACAATAGCACATTTATTATACATAAAATAAGGTATATTTTTGTGTAGTTTTAAGGCTTATTTAGTAGAAAATTATGTTTTATGGGGACCTGGGAACGGATTATTCTCATTTTAATGGTTTCTTATGGGAAATAAATGTTCGGAAGACGAACTTTTCGCCTTACACACATTTTCTGGGAACCAATTATGTTCGTGAGCTGAGGTATCACTGTATGTATGTATATATATATATATATATGAGAGAGAGTGATCCCTCGCTACTTCGTGCTTCAGTTTCTGCGGCTTCAGTGCATCGCCGGTTTTTCAAAAATATTCCATAGAAAAATAAGAAAATTAATTAAAAATATGGATAAAGTTAAGGAAAATGCTGCAAAACAAGGCTAATCATGCAAAAAAAAAAAAACAACAACCCTCCAAACAAACAAAAAAAACCCCAACAAAACTTTCACACTTTTGTGCGGTGCGCATCTGTGTGTTGTGCATGTGCATGTTTGTGTATTTGTATTTTATTTACATCTTATGCATTATTTTTGAATGTTTCATTGTTATTATAAGCATTTATTGAGTTTAATATGTATTTATTTATATTATATACAAATATACATGTTTGTATACACCAGTCAGGGGGGTTAATCCTACTTCATGGAACTTGGCGGTTGCGGGGGTCTTGGTCCCAATTAACTGCCGAAAGTGAGGGATCCCTGTGTGTGTGTGTGTGTGTGTGTCTATCTATCTATCTATCTCTATCTCTATCTCTCTCTCTCTCTCTCTCTATATATATATATATATATATATATATATATATATATATATATATATATATATATATATAAACACATACACTGATCCCTCCCCACAGGACCATCGAAATCTGTGAAGTAGGATCACACACACACACTCAACCCTGACTGACCTATACGTATATGTGTATATAATATTAATAAATACATATTTAATGCTATAAATGCTTATAATAACAATTAAACAAAAAAATCATAAGGAAATAAAATATAAATACACACATACAGATTGAACTGCATGAGAAGACATCACTATTTGTGGTTATTGTGCAAAAGGAACCGAACTAAACTTTGCTTTCTGTTTTGGTTTTAGATTTTCCTTTTTCAGATATTACGAGGACTGGCATACTGCCACAGACGTAAGGTTCTGCACAGGGACCTGAAGCCACAGAACCTCCTCATCAATGAGAGGGGAGAGCTCAAGTTGGCTGATTTTGGTACTTGGCATTTTTAATTTAGGACTTAAGTGCTAAAGTGTTTTCCCATGAACACCCAAGGAGTACTTTGGAAAGTAGGGATTGTTGTATTTGAATTGCTGATTTATGTGTTACAGGTCTGGCCCGGGCCAAGTCGGTCCCTACTAAGACCTACTCAAATGAAGTTGTGACCCTGTGGTACAGACCACCTGATGTGCTGCTTGGCTCTTCTGAGTACTCCACACAGATTGACATGTGGTGAGTGTGTCTGAAGCTTACGATAATTATATTTGCATACTGTGGGATGTTAATTTACAGTTTTAAATTAAATTACATTAACAAAGGTAGAGCACATGGGTGTGGAGTTTTCATTAATCATAGTCCAATTTTTTTAATGACTACAGCAGCTCTGAGGATTTCTGGCTACATGGTCATATAACAGATTTATACTTCTGTTTACTTTATTAATTTATTTCTGTTGAACCTCCATAGGGTGATTTTCTAAATGTCTTTTACCAGCCGTGTGAAATTACTAACCATGATGTACACAAGTGTTTTCGTATGTTTTGTAAACAAACAAACAAACAAAACCACACCGAGTTCATTTCAGACAACTTTTAATGAAGATTGATGAAATTTAAATTATAAATGGGTGGAGCTGACACTCATAGTATTCGCGTACCTTTTGCGTGCCACCTACTGGCATATGTGTCACATATGACTCAAATTTTACTTTCGGAAGGAGCACTGTGCAAAGTTGGTCATAGTATTCTAGTATAAATATGAATTATTAATAATATATAAGAGCTGCAATTTGGGGTAGTTAATCTAGGTCATGTTTACTCACACAGAACTGCAACACAGTAAGTCACTTCTATATAATTAACTAGGACAGGTCAAAATATATTCTCAAGTCCGTGTTATTTTATATATATATATATATATATATATATATATACTAGTCCTCAAAAAATTAGCATATTGTGATAAAGTTCATTATTTTCTGTAATGTACTGAATAAAAATTAAACTTTCATATATTTTAGATTCATTGCACACCAACTGAAATATTTCAGGTCTTTTATTGTTTTAATACTGATGATTTTGGCATACAGCTCATGAAAACCCAAAATTGCTATCTCAAAAAATTAGCATATCATGTTCAGGTAGTCTAAACGAGCTATTAACCTAATCATCTGAATCAACCAATTAACTCTAAACACCTGCAAAAGATTCCTGAGGCTTTTAAAAACTCCCAGCCTGGTTCATTACTCAAAACCGCAATCATGGGTAAGACTGCCGACCTGACTGCTGTCCAGAAGGCCATCATTGACACCCTCAAGCAAGAGGGTAAGACACAGAAAGAAATCTCTGAGCGAATAGGCTGTTCCCAGAGTGCTGTATCAAGCCACCTCAGTGGGACGTCTGTGGGAAGGAAAAAGTGTGGCAGAAAACGCTGCACAACCAGAAGAGGTGACCGGACCCTGAGGAAGATTGTGGAGAAGGGGCGATTCCAGACCTTGCGGGACCTGTGGAAGCAGTGGACTGGGCTACAGGTGCCGCATTCCCCAGGTCAAGCCACTTTTGAACCAGAAACAGCGGCAGAAGCGCCTGACCTGGGCTACAGAGAAGCAGCACTGGACTGTTGCTCAGTGGTCCAAAGTACTTTTTGGGATGAAAGCAAATTTTGCATGTCATTCGGAAATCAAGGTGCCAGAGTCTGGAGGAAGACTGGAGAGAAGGAAATGCCAAAATGCCTGAAGTCCAGTGTCACGTACCCACAGTCAGTGATGGTCTGGGGTGCCATGTCAGCTGCTGGTGTTGGTCCACTGTGTTTTATCAAGGGCAGGGTCAATGCAGCGAGCTATCAGGAGATTTTGGAGCACTTCATGCTTCCATCTGCTGAAAAGCTTTATGGAGATGATTACATTTTTCAGCACGACCTGGCACCTGCTCACAGTGCCAAAACCACTGCTAAATGGTTTACTGACCATGGTATTACTGTGCTCAATTGGCCTGCCAACGCTCCTGACCTGAACCCCATAGAGAATCTGTGGGATATTGTGAAGAGAAAGTTGAGAGACACCAGACCCAACACTGTGGATGAGCTTAAGGCCGCTATTGAAGCATCCAGTCATTTTTGCAAAAGGATTCCCGACCGAGTATTGAGTGTATAACTGAACATAATTATTTGAAGATTGACTTTTTTGTATTAAAAACACTTTTTTTATTGGTTGGATGAAATATGCTAATTTTTTGAGAGAGGGATTTTTGGTTTTTCTTTACTTTTTTGCCAAAATGATCAATATTAAAACAATAAAAGGCTTGAACTACTTCAGTTGTGTGTAATGAATCTAAAATATATGAAAGTCTCATGTTTATCAGTACATTCCAGAAAATAATGAACTTTATCACAATATGCTAAATTTTTGAGAAGGACTAGTATAAGTACACACACATACAGGTTGCACGCGTGCGTGCACAGATGCGCACCTCACATAAAAATGTAAGTAGTTTTGATGGGGGGAGTTCATGCATTGTATTTTTGTTCTTTGGACACAGTGATATTAATGCTCAGTTCATTTTGGTGCCCCAGTAAAAACATACATCTGTCTTGAATTATTTTTCAACAAAGAAGGGTTCGGTGAATAAGTGTATGAAACTGGTGGGATTCAGTACCGCCAACAAGGTTAAGAACTAGTGCTTTAGAAGAAACATTGAGAGTCTCAGTGAGGCTCCTGTGTGACGTAGTGTCTCTGTCTATATAGGGGGGTTGGATGCATATTTTATGAGATGGCTGCTGGTCGGCCGCTCTTCCCTGGCTCTACAGTGGAGGATGAACTGCACCTTATTTTCAGGCTACTAGGTATGTACTCACACACACACACAAGTAACTGGCCAATCTGTCGCCATCATTATAGAATGCTGAAAGGGGCAGTGATGGCTCGATGGTCAAGGCTCCGTGTTAGTAATCCAAAAGCTGAGGATTCAAGCCCCAGAATCACCAGTCTGCCACTGTTTGGCCCTGGAGTTAGCCCCTGATCCCTCACTTGCTCAGGTGTATAAAAAAAAATAAACATACTAGTAAGTGACTCTGAATAAGGGTGTCTGCCATGTAAATGTAGCCTTTAAATCAAAACATTACGATATACATAGACATTTTATTCCAGACGTTACGTGCTGCAGGTGGTGTTTACCTGCTCTAAAACAAACAGCAATGTTATGAGCTTGAACGATTACCAAAAATTATGTTGACCTGGCAAACACTCACCAGACATGCAGGTCGAAACCTCAGTGAACTTCAGCTCTGTAAGTGCCTATTATTTGAGTCTCCTCATTATTACCATTTTCCTGAAATTAGAGAGGAGAGAGAAACCTTTAAAACCAATAATAAATAAAACTTTGTTTTGAGAACTTATTGTCTGTAAATCACAGCAGATGAATCTATCAGTTCTGCCATTAAGTACTTTATGGTTCAGTGATTTTACTAAACACTGCCTGGCAACGGCGTATATACAGTATGCTTTACTGCGCTTTATTTAGTCCTGCTTTGACCTAAATTGCTGGAGTTAACAGTAGACTGAGGCACAGTGGCATGTTCAAATAAGGTCTCAGTCAACCACACTTGAATTTCTCGGCTCTTCTGGCTGCTAAAAGTGTCTGGCTGACATTTTGAATAGAACAGAGTTATTATACTTAGTTTTTAACTTGCTGGGTGCTGGATTACGTCTCCTCGCCATCACGAATTAACTTTCACATCCCCAACTTCAAGTTGCTTTATTTTAATATGAAAAATCTTGACTGTATTCATCGTATTTTATAATGAAAACAAGAGTTAACTGTTTTTTGTAAAGGCCGTGTAATAAACAGATCACAATTCAGGTAGTTCTAAGGCTTTTTTCCTCTGACAGTTCTGAAGTAAATGGCATTTTTCCATTTATATCTTTTTTTTTTTTTTCTTCAATAAAACACATTAATTCATTCATATGGGCAGTGGTGGCCTGGTGGTAAAGGGCGCTGGATCACTCATCCTAAGGTTGGGGGTTCGAGTCCCACTCTCCACAAGGTTGTCACTGTCCTCCCAGTGTGGCTAGCTGGGTTATCAAAGGCCGGCCAGGTCTCTCACTGTCTATGGTAATGGTGGTTCATGTAAAAGATTCATTGCTGACTTTCATAAAGAGTAGCTATATAGCCGTCAGCATGTTTCTGCCCGTTGCTCATGGGTTGTGTCAGGAAGGGCATCCGACGTAAAAACCTATGCCAAATCAAAGATGAATCTCTGTGGCGACCCCTGGGGGAAAAAAAGCGAAAAAAGCCGAAAGAAGAGGAATAAAGATATTAATTCATTCATTTCCTGAACCACTTAATCCTAATTAGGTTTGCAGGGAGGCTGGCACCCATCTCAGCCAACTTCAGTTGAGGGAGGGATACACCCTGAACAGCTCACCAGGTCATTACTGTGCCAGCACATATACAACTATTCACACTCCCACCTAGAGGCAATTTGGAACAGCCAGTATGCCCTATGTCTTTGGACTGTGGGAGGAAACCAGAGAACCCAGACTAAACCCATGCAAGCACAAGGACAACACGCAAAATCTCACCAGAAACGCCTTTGCCGAGCCTGGGAATCGATCCCTGGATCTTCTTGTTGTGAGGTGTTAACCCTAATGCCATCATACACAGCACCGTTGTATTAAATAATAGTCTTCCAGAGTTTCAAAACAGCTCTAGGAAGTAAGAATTACATACCTTCAAAAAAAGAGAGAGGTTTTATTATCATTCAAATATGAAATACGTCCAATCTGATAGGAGTCTGTCCAGTTTTCCCTATAAAGCAGCGGCACATATGCGAGGCGCGCCACCGAGTGTAGGCGCTTGTCGCAAGTGACGTACGGTGCTTGTGAGACAAAGCACGGCTTATCCGGACTTCTGATCTTTCAAGTGAACAAGTGCGCATTGAATACTTGTTTAGTACTTAACTTTTACTTTTTTGTGCAAACTATTTTGTGCAAACTGCACCATACTTCTTAAAATAGCCAGTGCAGTGAACGGGGATGGACAATTTAATCTAAGAAACAGGTTTTCTAAAGAAGAACTACAATACCGTTATGATTTGTGTTGTAGGTACACCCGCAGAGGACAGCTGGCCAGGAATCTCATCTATCGAGGAATTCAAATCCTACAACTTTCCTAAATACAAACCACAGCCCTTCATCAACCATGCACCCAGGTACATTTGTGTGTGTGTGTGTGTGTGTGTGTGTGTGTGAGAGAGTTGATCATTTATTGTACTTTTCCCATCTTTAAGGCTTATTATAAAGTTATTACAAGTTTAGTACACTAAGTACGCGAACAGTGTTTGTCGCGAGGACTTGGCATATAAAAATGGTTATACAGTAGGCCCTCGATATTCGCAGGGGTTCGGTTCCGGCCCCTCCCACGAATGAAGATAATTTGTGAGTTCTGTACCTGGAAGTAAAACCCTATGTATCACGTCACATACGCGAATCAGCAGCTGGAAGTAAAATACTATGTATCTATTACATGCGCTAAAATATGCTTCTTAAACACCTTCTATAGACAGTCCTACTCATTAATACAGTATTCATGTAGTAAAATGTAGTAATGATTAAGAAAAACTTAATTTTTTTTTGCTGTGATATTTATTGATAATAAAATACAAACATTATAGAACTGTCTGTCTTCCTTTCGGCTTTTTCCCTTTTCCTTGTGAGTTGCCACAGCGAATCATCTGATTCGCACGTTTGATTTGGCAGAGGTTTTTACGTCAGATGCCCTTCCTGTCACAACCCTTTTAGAAAGGGACAGAGACACGCTGACGACTTTGCAGCTACTCTTTACGAAAGTCAGCAATGGTTCTTTTACATGCCTCTCACCATAGACAGTGAGAGACATGGCCCGCCTTTGATAACCCAGTTTGCTGCACTGGGGACAAACATAGAACATAGATATAAAAACACCTTTAAATGCATTATTTTGAAACATACAGCACTGTAGTTTTCAAAAAACGCCCACTAGAGGAAGGTCTTGCATTAGGTATGAACTGTGTTAAGTCTGAGCAGCTCAGCCACACCCCTCAGTCTGAGCGAGTAGAAAACAGAGTTTTAGAGTGAGAGAGTCTTACAAACCAAAGAAGAGGTGATGTGATGTGAGTTAATCCTCTGGAGCAGAGGTGAGCCTGCTTTTGTTTATTGGGAGTAAATGAGAATAGTGAATTCAGGTGTGAGCCACCTAGCAGCTCAGCCACGCCTCTCATGCGAAGCGGAGAGTAAACAGTCAGTTAGAGACACAGCGCCAAAATCAAAGTTCCCCAAAACACAGACCATAACAAAAAGGACATAAAAGAACAAGAAATGTAATAAATTGTCATAAATAGTGGCGTGTTTTAAAACAGTTCAGACAATTATTCCTCTTCAAGCACTTCAGAGGAAACTGTCGTTTCTTCGGGAGAAAGTTTTTGTTCAGAAGAGACATCCAACGTCATTACCTTTTTCTGGTGCTTAGCAGGCGTTTGAGTGACATCATAGAACTTAACTGGTAATTAAAACACTAAAAAAAGGCTCATTGACAACTTTTGCGCGAATGAGGGGAAAAAGGGGCGTTACATCATCTCAACCAATCAGCAGGAAGAAGGACAGCCATTGGCTGAATTTGAATCACGTGTGAGCTGCTCGGCAGTCCGCAAATACTCAAACTGTGGGTGCAAAACCGCGAATAGTCAAGGGCCTACTGTACTTGAAATAATTGTATCCAAGGTGTATTTTTAAGCAGATTTTTTTCTTTACTCTCTGATATTCATACCTGTAGGATTTCAGTTTGAAGCTGATGTACTGTGGTGTGTACTGAAGTCTGAGGAAACATTCGATGAATGTTACTTCAAGCTTTGCTGTATTGTCAGTGTCCTTGTTTATCTTGCCACTCTCTGAGTGACCATGACCTCGCTGTGTGTACCAGTACGGCAGGATATCCTGCACAATTTTTTTCAAGACTTCTTTTCCTTCCTCTCATTTGCCACTCTGATTTGTCACTTCTCTAGCGATTGCCACACTGAGTTTCACCCCGGTTCTCCATTTTTTTCTTTCTCTTCCTTCTCACAGACTTGACACTGAAGGAATTGAGTTGTTGTTGTCATTTTTAAAGGTAAGCACTTGAGGTGTGAAACACACACACACACACACACACAAACAGACTTCAGAGTGTGTCCGTGATTTCATCTGGCTCAACTCAGCGTTATTCCTTGCTTCTTCTCCCTTGTCGTCTTCTTTTTCTCAGTTTGAGTCAAAGAAACGAATTTCTGCTGATGATTCTATGAAGCACTCTTACTTCAAGAGTCTGGGCATGCGTGTGCACACACTGCCTGAAAGTGAGTAAAAGAACAGAACAACAAAAAAACCTTCATTGCTCTAACACACACATACGCGCACACATACACAACAAGGCCCATGGCTTCATTAAAAGGCACTCAGTTTAAAAAAAAAAAAAAAAATTTATTTAATGAGTTGTTATTTTATTATTATTCTTATTTTTGCACAATACATTGAAGCCATTTTGGTTCGAGTTATCGAGAAATGAAAAGAAATGACAGATTAGAATTTCAACTGTAATATCCTGATTTTTACGTGTAGATATCTTAAACCATTTAAAACGATGGTGCCTGTTTTTGGAACTCACCTGATCAAAATATTCAAACGCATGATTGACAGATGCCCAGATGCACCCTGTTCAAATGATTGTTTTTGAATATCATATTTTATTGAAAACATTGTACTCTGTACCTGCAGGTATATCTATATTTACACTGAAAGAAGTGCAGCTGCAGCGAGACCCAGGCTACCGGAATGCCTCATACCCAGAGACAGGTGTGTGTGTATATGTGTGTATATGTGTGTGTGTGTGTGTGTGTGTGTGTGTGTGTGTATGTGTGTGTGTGTATGTGTGTCATATATATATATATATATATATATATATATATATATATATATATATATATATATATAATACACACACACACACAGATGTTCCCCAACTTACGTTTTACTTAGGTTCCGGACAGCCGAACGTAAGGCGAAAAAAAAAAAAACCCGCAAGTTGTTACTGTATGTTCCAGTGACATGACGTTCATACTGTACTATATATCCATAAATACCATTGCCGTATCTCATAAATTACCCCTCTTCTTTTCCTTCTCCTTTCGGCTTTTCCCTTCAGGGGTCGCCACAGCGAATCATCTGCCTCCATCTCACCCTATCCTTTGCATCTTCTTCTCTTACAGCAACTACCTTCATGTCCTCCTTCACCACATCCATGAATCTTCTCTTTGGTTTTCCTCTAGGCCTTCTACCTGGTAGTTCCAACCAGCATCCTACTACCAATATATTCACTATGCATGTCCAAACCATCTCAATCTAGCCTCTCTGACTTTGTCTCCAAAACGTCTTACATGTGCTGTCCCTCTGATGTGCTCATTCCTGATCCTATCTATCCTCGTTACTCCCAAAGAGAACCTCAACATTTTCATCTCTGCTACCTCCACCTCTGCCTCCTGTCTTTTCCCCAGGGCCACTGTTTCTAAACCATACAACATCGTTGGCCTCAACACCGTCTTGTACACTTTGCCTTTCATTCTTGCCGATACCTTCCTATCACACATCACACCGGACACTTTTCTCCAACCATTCCAACCTGCCTGCACACGCTTCTTCACCTCTTTTCCACACTCTCCACTGCTCTGGATTGTTGAGCCTAAGTACTTAAAATCCTCCACCTTCCTTATCTCTGCTCCCTGTAACCTCACCGTTCCTCTTGGGTCCTTGTCATTCATAAACATGTATTCTGTCTTTCTGAGGCTAACCTTCATTCCCCTCCTTTCCAGGGCATACCTCCTCCTCTCTAGATTTTCCTGCACTTGTTCTCTGCTCTCACTACAGATCACAATGTCATCTGCAAACATCATAGTCCATGGGGAATCTTGTCTAACCTCGTCTGTCAGCCTGTCCATCACCATAGCAAACAAGAAGAGGCTCAGAGATGCAGTCCTTTGATGAGAGAGATCAGAGATGCAGGCCCTTGATGCAGTCCCACCTCCACCTTGAACTCTTCTGTCACACCAACAGCACACCTCAACACTGTCTTACATCTCTCATACATGTCATGCACTAGTCTAACACTCCACTCCAGACTTCCTCATGCAATACCACAGTTCCTCACTCGGCACCCCGTCCTATGCTTTCTCCAGATCCATAAAGGCACAATGCAGCTCCGTCTGACCTTCTCTGTATTTCTCTATTAACAACCTCAAGGCAAACACTGCATCTGTGGTGCTCTTTCTTGGCATGAAACCAAACTGTTGTTCACAAATGCTGACCTCTGCCCTTAGTCTAGCTTCCACTATTCTTTCCCATAACTTCATCGTATGGCTCATCAACTTTATCCCTCTGTAGGTGCCACAACTCTGCACGTCTCCCTTGTTTTTAAAAAATGTTCTTGTCAGAAAATCTATTGCCACCTCTCCTAGACACTTCCATACCTCCACAGGTATGTCATCAGGAATAACTGCCTTTCCATTCTTCATTCTCTTCAATGCCCTCCTCACTTCACCCTTACTAATCTTTGCTACTTCCTGATCCTCGAGGGTCACCTCTTCTACTCTTTTATTCTCTCTCATTTTCCTCATTCATCAGCTCTTCAAAGTACTCTTTCCATCTTCCCAGCACACTTCTGTCATCAGTCAATACATTTCCCTCTCTGTCCTTAATCACTCTAACTTGCTGCACGTCCTTCCCATCTTTATTTCTCTGCTGTGCCAACCTGTATAAATCATTTTCTCCCTCTTTACTTTCCAACCGAACATACAAGTCACCCTCTGTTTGGCCTTTGACTCCTGTTTACGCTCTTCAGTCCTCTCAATGTCCCACTTCTTCTTTGCTAACCTCTTCCTTTGTACACACTCCTGCACTTCCTCATTCCACCACCAAGTCTCCTTATCTACTCTCCTTCCAGATGATGCACCAAGTATTCTCCTACCTGTCTTCCTGATCCCATTAGCTGTAGTTGTCCAGTCATCTGGAAGCACTTCCTGACCACCCAAAGCCTGTTTCAACTTCTCCCTGAAGGCAACCCGACACTCTTCCTTTATCAGCTTCTACCACTTTGTCTTCTGCTCTGCCTTTGCCTTCTTCACCTTCCTCACCATCAGCATTATCCTGCACACCACCATCCTATGCTGTTTGACAACACTCTCACCCACTACTACTTTGCAGTCACTGACTTTCTTCAAATTACATCGCCTGCACAAGATGTAGTCTACTTGTGTGCTCCTATCTCCGCTTTTATAAGTCAGCCTATGCTCCTGTCTCTTCTGGAAATAAGTATTTACCACAGCAATTTCCTTCCTTTTTGCAAAATCCATCAACATCTGTCCTTCTGCGTTCCTGTCCTGGATACCAAACCTGCCCATCACTTCCTCGTCCCCTCTGTTGCCTGCACCAACATACCCATTGAAGTCTGCCCCAATGACCACTCTTTCACCTCTTGGGGTACTCTGCATCACTTCATCTAACTCCCTCCAGAATCTCTCCTTCTCTTCTCGCTCACATCCTGCCTGTGGGGCATAAGCACTAACAACATTGAACATCACACCTTCAATTTCTAACTTTGAGACTCATCACTCTGTCCGACACTCTTTTCACTTCTAGAACATTCCTGGCAAACTCCTCCTTCAAGATGACTCCTACTCCATTTCTCTTCCCATCCACACCATGAAAAAACAGCTTAAACCCTGCTCCTAAGCTTCTAGCCTTGCTACCTTTCCACCTGGTCTCCTGAACACACAGTATGTCCACCTTCCTCCGCTGCATCATGTCAGCCAGCTCTCTACCTTTTCCTGCCATAGTTTCAACATTCAAAGTCCCTACTCTCAGTCCTAGACTCCTGCCTTTCCTCTTCTCTCTCTCTGCCTACGGACACGCCTCCCGCCTCTCCTCCTTCGACCAACAGTAGTCCAATTTCCACCAGCACTGATGACGGTCGTGGTTATCCTGGGCCTCGACCGATCCAGTATGACATTCTTTCTTGTGATTTGCATATTTTATTTGGCATTTGTTTTACGCCGGATGCCCTTCCTGACGCAACCCTCTGCATTTATCCGGGCTTGGTACCGGTGTGAGGGAGAGACACTGGTTTGTGCCCCCCCTCACGGCTGCATTTCTCATGAATTACCCCTAAATCAATTATCATCTTCTTCTTCTTTCGGCTTTTCCCTCCAGGGGGCACCACAGCGAATCATCTGCTTCCATCTCACCCTATCCTTTGCATCTTCTTCTCTTACACCAACTACCTTCATGTCCTCCTTCACCATATCCATGAATCGTCTCTTCAGTCTGCCGTTTGTAAACAATGGACGCAGTGTCATGCAGAAGTAGCGTATTTAGCTCAGTTGGTAGAGCGTCTGCTTTATCCTCTGGTAGGTCGGAGTTCGAATCCGGCCGCGTCATACCATAAGACGTTAAAATTTGGCAGTTGTTGCTTCCTGCTTGGCGCTCAGCATCAAAAGGATAGAACAACGCAATAACTGGCGCTGCACAGTGGCGACAGGTGCCTAGCGCACAAAGCAAATTTCAATGTATGTAATGTACTTTGACAATAAAGAGTTGTTTGTTTGTTTGTTTGTTTGTTACGTCAGTGTACTACTTAGGTACGTCTCGTACTAGAGTACACGCTAAACTCAAATTTGACTTTTTTTTTTTTTCTAAATGTAAAATCGAAAAATCCGTAAAATGAATGAACGTAAAGTGGGGTGTGTGTGTATGTATGTATGTGTGTGTGTATATATATATATATATATATATATATATATATATATATATATATATATATTAATATAAATATATAAAAATCCCCCCTCCCATCTTTTAAAAAATATACTATATTTATCCTCCATAATTTTGGCAAACTTTGGCTCCCATCCAAAGTAATATAAAACCCCATACACATAGATGTAAACAGTGAGCACTGATTCAATGCTTGCTTTGGGTACCCAGAGAGGAGTTGTTGAGAGTTAGATGCCTTTGCTCTAGGGAACTTTAGCCATGAAGGTGTATGCAGAGAAGAGGTAGCTTGCTCCCCACCACACACATTCTTCCTGCTGGTTCACCGATCAAACCAGTGACCTTTTAGGTCCGAAATCCACTTCGCAAACCATAAAGCCACAGCTGTACCACGTACTGGTTGTTAAGTATGTTCACACTTAATTTGTGTGATACTAAAGCGAATTTTGACAAAAATAAATAAAATTTTCAGGGTTTGATGATATTCAATGGGGGCTCGGTGATTAAGGTACAGATCAAAAGGTTGGTCATTCATGCCCCTATCCCACTGTTAGGCCCTTGTACAAGACTTCTGACTCCATCTGCTCAGTTGCATAAATGAGATGGGGGGTGGGGGTTTACTCTGGATATGGTAAGGGTGTCTGCCTAATGCCACAAATGTAAATATACATCTCTTACAGTTGTGTGCATAATATTAAAGAAAATTTAGTTAATGATGGTCACCAATGATATGATGCAGTGAATCTGTTTAACCAGAAGGGGGAGTAGTGGCCTAGTTTTCCATTTTTGTCTAAAATCTACTGTTTATCGGCTTTTTTGTTTTCCTGGTGGAAGTCCTTTGTATGTATTGTTTAAAGTAAATTTAATATGCTGCAAGTCACTGACTATTGTTTCTGCCGTGACAGGAAACAGCAAGAACAGAAGACAGAGTATGCTGTTCTAAGCACTGGCTTTGACAAAACACACTTGCACAAGCACACACATACATGCACAGAACACACAAGCACACGGTGGATCAGGATTACGGCGTTTACTCCACAACAGTCTTTTACAGACTAACAGACTAGCCTCCCTACTGTCTATAGTGAGTGTGTGTGCATGTGTGAGGGTGAATGATGGGTAAGGGGACACTGACCTGTCCACTTCCTTCCCATCATCTACCCATATCTAGCATGCAGCCAGTCCCAGTGACAAACACAGAGACACCCCTGCCCCGTGTCTGCTTTCTGAAGGTAATATAGTGGACATTAGACTGAGAGGGGTGTGTGTGTGTGTGTGTGTGTGTGTGTATATATGTGTGTGTATTTATTGAAAAGGTCGTTAGGCTTTTTTGCTGCTAATCAACTACTGTCTCCTTGTAACCTTCCCTACTCTCAGGCAGCCTCCTTGGTTGCGGACAAATCAGTACTGCCGTCAAGGATTTAATGTTTTGGAGGGTTTTTTTAATCGTACTTCTGGATATAATTTTGTTAATAATATCCATAAATGCAAATGTCATGTTTCTTGTTGGCCACTTTTAAAACTGCTTCCTGATGTGTTTTTTTTTTTTTTTTTTTTTTTGGCATGGTTGTTGTTGTTATTATTATATCAAAAAAGTAATTCCTGCACACTTTGTAGAGTACAAAATCTTCTCCCGCCCATTCCAATCTCGAAACGCTCACATCGACATTTCAGGTGATTCAGAACCTGGAGAAGAGACCCTCTTATGTGTCAGTGAGCTGTGGATGCAGCAGGTGTGTAGCTTGTTCAGGGAGATCTCACTAATGTTCAGCCTGGTGAGAGAGCTTCACCACATCCGCTCAGCATTGTGAGTGAAGCAAGCAGGGATGTCCGGGTGGAGGACCAAGCTGTGAGAGGGGGATCAAAAACCACTGGACCAGCAGTAATCACGTGATCATTTGCAGAAATGACTGAAGACTTTTCACACGTTCCTCTATGAGCAAATGTTCTCCTTTATTGTTATTTGACTTGTTCGTTTCCTCAGTGAAATCCTTTCTGCCTGGACTGAAGTGCTTATATACAAACCAACCCCCCCCCCCCCTTTCCTTTGAAAACAACCTTTACTAATGCATCGTCAGTGATTGTACAATGATGAGTTTTGCCTGATCTCTGTAGCATTTGTGTGTTTTGTATTTGTGTGTAAACGAGAGAGAAAGAGTGTGTGTGTGTGTGTGTGTGTGTGTGAGAGAGGGAGAGATCAGGGAGATCAGACTGTACAGAAGCTTGTTGCACCATGCTAGTAATTTTTCTGAAGATGCATTAGTTTTATTAACAGTATTAAGAGATTTTTTTTTTTTTGTTACATTTTAATTTTTGTGAATAATAGCATAACAGTGAGACATGTTGGTGTCCAACTGTCACACGGTCATTCTTGACATTTCTTTATTTAGAAAAAAAAAAACTGTGTGAGAAAAATACAGGAACAAAATGTGGCTGCATCGGACCAAGACCTTCTTCCCCGATATTTGCACACATGAAGATAAAGATTTCTGACAGAGGTTTTAGATTAAACAAATAGTTGTTTTTGAACTGACATCTCTGTTGATTAATATTGTAATTTTGCAGTTAATTGTGACCGGAGGGGGGTGTGTGTGTGTGTGTGTGTGCATGGAATGCCTGGTGTCTCACTTGGTTGACTTGACCATTTAACTCTTTCTACTGCAGATATTTATTTCCCTTGATCGGTGAAGTAAACATGGTCGGTTTCCTACAGAATCCTCTCTTCAGTCTCTTATCTGTGTCGTTGCACGATTGGGGATTCTGTTTGTCTGTTGAGTCATTTTTGGAACGGTCTGAACACAAATTTCAGGACAGGTCATGGGACAGCATTCAATGCTTTCCTTTTATTGAAAAAAAGGCACATTTCTTTGACTCTTAAAGCAAAAATATAAAATTAATATGAGAATACATTTTCATTTCCGTAATAAAAAAAAAAAAAATAAGAAAGCTATTACAATGCTTTTCTTTCCAATACAGTAATGGAATTCGTCTATTACAAAACATTTCATTGAAAGCAGGAAAATAATACATAAACACATTCTTATACAGAAAAAAGGCACAGCCGGTAGTTTAAAGCACAGTGCATACAATACAATAATATACAATATCAGACAAATTCAACAGAAAACCTGATTCACAGCCTCAGAAGGAGATTACAAGTTCAAACACAAACAATTGAAACTTAAACATCTTTCTGATACGGATTGTTATCGGTATGCTCAAGTCAGCGTTGCAGGAAGAGCCATGCAGACTGAATGGGGCTTCAAATGGAATTGAGATATGAATGTTCTTATAAAAGCACCAACACTGCACGCACCAAGATGATTTCAAAACCTAAAGATTCCACAATCGTCCGTGACTGGGAGTGCATTTGACTTTGCTGGGTGAACAAGACAGCATACCTCTTTATTCCGGATATCTAGAGCAGGTCTAGTCTTACCCACAAAGGGCTGGTGTGGGTGGTTTTCAGGGCAACCAAGCAGGAGACGCACCTTCCACCTGTGCGAACCACTCATCTCAGAAAATGATTGAGTGGTGTAGCCAATCGTATGTATGTGGCAAAAAGCCTGAAGCCAGACTGGGTGCCATCTTGGTGAGGCCACTTTACTGTTCAAATTTACACTTAAATAGCAAACTGAAAAGAATGTCGTAGAAAAAATTACACCTAATATGTACATTTAATTTAAAACCTTTTTTATTGTGTCAGCTTATGCAGCGCTTTTTATTTATTTATTTATTTTAAGTGAAATTAATGGTCAACACATAAATTTAAGGTATTACAGGGATCTCTCACTTTCCGCGGTTAATTGGGACCGAGATCCCCACGCGGCTATCGAATTCCGCGAAGTAGGTTCACCCAATTGACCCCCCCCCAACTGATGTATACGAACATGTATATGTGTATATAATATCAATAAACACATATTCAATGCTATAAATGCTTACAATGACAATTAAACATTAAAAAATAATGCATAAAATGTAAATAAAATATAAATACACAAACAGACGCGCATGTACGCGCATGCAGATGCGCACCTAACAACAATGTAACTAGTTTTGAATGAAAATTTTGGGTGGTTTTGCATAAGTGCCTTTGTTTTTGTGGCATTTTCCTTAACTTTTCCCCCATTCTTCCTTAATTTCCTTTTTTTTTTTTTTTTTTTTTAATTCGATGAATTTTTGTAAAAAAAAATTTAAAAAATGCGATGCACTGAAGCTGCATGAATTGAAGGCGCAAAGTAGCGAGGGATCCCTGTACCACCAGCTGTAAAATGGTTCAATTTTCAGGTTTTTGAGCTGTGTTGGTTGTCAATGGCTCCATTTTGAAATCTTAAAGAAACAAGGTAGTCTCACCAAGATGGCTGCCATTTGGCTTCAAAAGTGAAACACTAATGTGTAATGTCATCCTTTTTAGATTTTTTCAAATTACACCCCCCCCCCCCCCAAAGAAAAAAAAAAATAAATAAAATTTTTTAAAAATCAGTGATTGTAACAGGTGGAAGGTGTAGACTAATCTGCACCCACTCCAGCCCTTTGTGGATAAGAGTGGACATCCCTGATCTACAGGATTGGATAGCTAATGTTCTCCAAGTGCTTTCAGCTGCCATGTGACTTTTTGTATGAGCAGCACCAGCAGCACTACAAAATAATATTGATGAAGTCATGTGTGTTCGCCTTACCATATCACCCAACTGAACTTGATTGTGGGTGGGAATCTGTAATGGCTAAAATTGGGAGGAAAATGTTTAAAAATTATGCTGGGGAGTGTGTTGTCTAGAATTCAAGTTCAGTCTTTACCGAATGTGGTGAGAGGGTTAATTACACGAATGACTGTGAATAAATGTATTATTTGGGGTCCTGCACTGCTCCCCATGTCTCTGATTATAAAAAAGATGCTGAGAGTCAGATTTGGATGATACATTCTAAGGCTGAGTTTTTCCAACAGCTCACTAGTGCCATTTTGGCACCTATCACATGAGCAGATTGGTGTACAGCCTGAATTACAGTCTAAAAATTGCTTGTAAAAAATGTAAAAAAAAAAAAAGTATATATTAAAAAACATTGAATGTGGTTATTTTTATGGTAACGAACCACAAGGAGGTGTAGTGCAACCTTCTTACCTTGCTTTAAAAAAAACATACAAGTAATTGTGTGTGTGTGTGTGTGTGTGTGTGTGTTTATGTAAGGGTTTGGAATCAGGATTTCGGTGTACTAGATGAGAGGAGAAGTGAGGAGGAGGAGGAGGATGAAGAGTCTAGATTGGGGAGAGGCACAGGGAGAGGTCCATTCAGCAGAGTAGGGAACTGTGGAAAGAAATGATAATTACATCATCAGCGCAGCAACACACATCAGAACCTTGGCTGGACGCCCACACTGACAGCGAGCACTGATTATTGGAGCAAAGCAGGTAGGCAAATCATTTGATAATAAGAATGAACAGTGTTTGAGAGCAAGACCTCAAGTACTCCGACTGCAGATAATGAACGAGGTAGTTTCTCTCTCACTCTCTCTCACACATATGTGTTCATAGCCAGCCCCTCATGACCACCTAATGCATCATGGTAATGCTAGGAGAGGAACTTCCTGTTATGAGAGAGCTGAGCGTACACACACAGTCGGCCTTTTTCAGTTATCACCCCCTCCCTCCTTTAACAGGAAGCTAACACCCCCCCACCACCATATCCAGAGCTGGAGAGGAAACATCTGCAGCTTATTTCCAAAATGCATATACACGTACAGATACACAAGTAAATCCTTTTGCCAGTGTGACCTTAGATAAGGAAATACGTACTGTGGAAGAATCACTAAGAATAAAAAGACTTTCAAGAGCAACCGAAGGGAAAAAAAAAAGAAGAAAAAAAAATACTCTGGTTTCAAACAACCGTGAACGACTGAGCAGTAAAACCAATCATACAACCAGCCATCGTGCTCCTTCTGCCGTAGCCTGGGGAAGTGGAAGCGTGACTATAAGATCTGGGGACGGGGACGGGGACAGGGACGGGGTTTACAGTGCGCAGGATGTGTATATTTTTAACTGTCACAAGTATTGTCAAGAAGGTTGCCTCGGTTACCTGATCTGCTTCCTGTTGTGCTGTTTGCAGAAGAGCCACTCCCTACCCCTCACAAAGCAATATGTCCATAAACACACACACACACACACACACACACACACATACACAGTGTAGACAGTCTCCCTTGAGTCAGAACAGGAAGTATCCACAGGATTTCCCCTCTCCCTCACATGAGTAGTGAAACACGACACCGAACAGAAATGCACTCCCTGAGCAAAAGTACATGCAATACACCACACACACACACACACACACACACACACACACACACGCACACACACACACAGATCCTCACACTTCACGTCCTCACATGTTTGCACACTCGCAATATACTCATCACATCACACACGCTCATCTCATTCGGCCTATGTTTAGGATAAAGGACACACTCCAGTCTGTTCACCTAAATTTCATACACTACACAGAACCTGAATCCCCCAGTGCGGCTAACTGGGTTATCAAAGGCGGGCCATGTCTGTCACTGTCTATGGTGAGAGGTATGTAAAAGAACCATTGCTGACTTTCGTAAAGAGTAGCTGCAAAGTCGTCAGCGTGTTTCTGTCCCTTGCTAAAAAGGGTTGTGACAGGAAGGGCATCCGACGTAAAAAACCTCTGCCAAATCAAAACGTGCGAATCAGATGATTCGCTGTGGCGACTCCCGAGTAAAAGGGAAAAAGCCGAAAGGAAGACAGACACAGAACCTGAATGCGTACTGTACACACAGTGTACCCAGAATCCTCTACCTTAAACATTATGAGAGCTGTGTGTGTGTGTGTGTGTGTGTGTGTGTGTGTGTGTGTTTGTGTGTGTGTTTGTGTTTACCTGGAAGAGGGAACTGTGTCCCTGTAGTCGTGCTGGGCTAAGAGGAGCGACAGGACTCAGACTGCTCCAGAAATGAATGGACGAGAGGAGAGGGCTTGGAGCCAACAGCAAACCCGAGGGGGTCTACAAGCAAGCAGTAGAAAAAAAAAAAAAAAAAAAAAAAAAGCACACACACACACACACACACACACACACACACTGGGTCAGTGAGGAAAGATTCAGTTTCTGATTAGACGTATTCAAAAATGTCACACCGGAGGCTCAGAGTGCGTAGGCGTTCGTATGGTTCTTGTTTTTGCTGAGAGGGGAAGTGATGCTCAGGATCAAAGTTTCATGCCTGGTTTAAAGCTGTGGCATCTACAGAATGAGTGGATCACTACACTCTGTCTGCATAAATAACTGTATAGCGTTAATTGGATTCAAATGTCATGGAGCTGCGGTATCATTGGGTCACTGTGGACACTTCCGAGTGGCCCAGGTCTGGGTATCAGGGGCCGCTTTTACAAACCGACGCATACCATCACAATGCAAGTGATGTACTTTGCAATGATATGACACAAATTTAGAACAAAAATTACTTTCTTTTTTTTTTTTTTTTGCCTGTTATGACAGCAGGTAAAGTCCCCACATTTTCACTTCCGGCGCTGACAGTAAGAAGGAAATAACAGCATAAATAAATAACCGATTCATCCTATTTGGTTAAAGTATGAGAGCGGATATTACTGTATAGCACTGTACGGATTTTCTGAGCACTAGCACATGTACTACTTACACATTCATTCATGGGCAGTGGTGGCCTGGTGGTATAGGGCGCTGGATCACTGATCCAAAGGTTGAGGGTTTGAGTCCCACTCTCCACAAGGTTGTAAGTGTCCTCTTCCCAGTGCAGCTAACTGGGTTATCAAAGGCGGGCCATTGCTGACTTTCCACAAGAGTAGCTGCAAAGCCGTCAGCGTGTTTCTGCTCTGCGATGGCCTGGCGAGCTGTCCAGGGTGTACTCTGCCCTCGCCCAGAGTCAACTGGGATGGGCGCCAGCCTCCCCGCCACCCTAATTACTGAAAATTCATTCATTTTCTAAGCTGTTTTATCCTAATTAGGGTCTTGGGGAAGATGGTGATAATCCCAGTCAACTGTGGGTGAGGGTGGGGTACACCCTGAACACTTGGGCAGTGTTTTGGAACGGTCAATTAAACTACTGTGCATGTTTCTGGACTGTGAGTGGAGAACAGAGTACCTTGGGGAAACCCACACAAGCCAGAAGTGAACTTGCAAACTATACAAAGAAACACACGAGACAGAGAATCGATCCCAGGCCTTCTTGCGGTGAGGCGGACGTGCTAACCACAGTGCAACCGTTCTGCCCTACACACTCATACTGTATATTACGTCAAAACTTTCATTATGCAATAATGTGTCTATTATTATTTCATTATAATAAGTAATAGAGAATACTATGACACAAGATGAATGAAAAATAAGTTCGGGAGTTTAAGGGGAGAGAGAGAGAGAAAGAAAAAAGAGAGAGAGAGAGAGAGAGGAAGAGAGAGAGAGAGAGAATGAGCGTCTTGCTCTTTAGAGGTCAGAGACCTTGGATTACCAGCTTCCGGCCATTGAGAGACATATGAAATCAATTTCAACTCTCTCTCTCTCTCTCTCTCTCTCTCTGTCCTGTGTCACAGCACTGTTGTGGGCTGTATTACAGGCATATGGCTTCACTTATAGGTTTCAGTCTTCCCTCCCTTTCGCTCTCTCTTTCTCTCTTTTCCGTTCTCACTCTCTCTTTATGTGAAAACGCTGCCCACTACTTACCTACTATAACTAAAATAGGTTGTCGCTGTGCTGTAATATAGAAGTAAACAGAAGAACGTGGTATGCCTGTGAGGATCTGCGTGTGTTACCTGTGCCGTAAAGAAGGCTGGTGTGAGAGACCCTGAGGGCAACGCAGGGCTGTTAAGAGCAATGGAACCCAGGTCACTTCCCGAAAGCAGTATTGAAGGAGCGGATATTTCCAGACCTTTGGGTTTCCGAGCTTTGGGAGGAAGTCCATTAGTGCTGCTACTCCTCCTCTCAAGGGGCGAGGCTTGCACCTGGGCCCGCTCCCGATGGCCGGATGATAAATTCAGAGGCTGAGCGTTCTGCTCTGATTCGTCCATCCGAACCTCTGGGCTCAGCCTTCGTAAGTAGGACGGGCTATGAGATGGAGACGAGGAACGGGAGGAATAGGGGGAGGCTTTGGAGCTGAAGAAAACCTCTGATGAGGTAGGGGCAGGAGAGGAGGGGAGGGGCACCGCTTTCTCTGACCGATTGGTAACAAACCTAATCACAGTTGGTCCTTCTTCCCCTCGCTCCACCCCTCTCCTTTTCTCCACTTTCACTGGATGCAGCAGCGGAGGCGGGCCTTGAAGGGAGCTAACAGTAAACGATGAGTACAGGCCCGAGTTAAGATATTCATTCCTGCCTGTGGGGCATCTCAATGATGACAGAGAGAGTTTGGGAGACTCTTCCCCCTCCCCTCCGTCAGACTCGGCCTCTTGTAACATAATGCTGCCTCCTTCTCGGCCAAGCTCCACCGACTGGGGATCCATTTTGAGGATGTCAGGAAATGAGACAAACTTGTACACAAACTTCTGACCAATCACCTTCTTGATAATATTCTGCAACAGAAAGGTAAAACAATGGCAAATAAATGATTTGTTTACTTTTTAATAACTACCTGCAACACTGACAAGCCTGAAGTAAACACTTTTATGCTTATTATCATTTTATATTGACCCTGATGCGTGAAATACATGCGTTAGCGGTTAGCATGTCTGCGTCACAGCAAGAAGGTCATGGCTTTGCATCTTGGGTTTCGGTTTTCTGTGTGCAGTTGACATGTTCTCCCTGTGCTTGTGTGTGTGTGTGTGTGTGTGTGTGGGGGGGGTTCCTCCGGGTACTCCGGTTTCCTCCCATGGCCCAAAGACATGCACATTAGGCGAACTGCCTGTTCCTATTTGCTTTGAAAAGTGTGACTGTGCATGTATATGTTGACCCTGTGACGGTCTGGCGAGCTGTTCAGACTGTACTCCGCTTTCACCCAGCTCTAGCCTCTCTGCGATCCAAGTGATAGTCAGCGATTCAGCAGATAGTAATGATGACGCCTCAGATATTCCGCCCATTTCAAACATTATCACGGACTTATACACATCTTTAAATATGAGGACGTGTTCTGTTTATTTGATGTGATGATTTATAATCCCCACCAGAATCATTCAATAACACAGAACCTTCTTTTTTCAGATCACGGTTAGGGATCAGAAGGCTGTGCATGAACCGTGATTGGCAGTTTTTGGGACATGGGAGTGACTGGATAAAATCCACACCGCCAATGTGTGAAATTCTGCACGGACAGTAACCCGAGCTCCGGATCAAACCGAGGACTCTGTAGCTATGAAATTGTCACAATACACTGTCCTGTCCAAAACGTTTCACTCTGTTTGTTCATTTTAAAGATTAATATATTACGAAATTACTTGGCCTACAGTTTGCACTATACACAAAGAAATACCGAATAATAACGTACAGTACAAACGCGAATACTATTGCCGGGGGTCCATGGAAGCTAATTGGCCGAGCTCTCATGGGAGGGAGGGATGGCATATGTTTCACTTCTCTGTCACTCACAGCAATCGCCAGCCAATCATGAGCGTCTGGCGTTGGATAGCGCTTTTCATCCGGGTGTGTATGACCTGCCACAAATACGCATGTGCCGCAAGTCAAAAATAGACGGTGGCTCGTATTGCACATCACGGTGGGGGGGTGGAGGGGGGGCCATTCGCCCCTCCTTGGTTGGTGGTAGTCATGTGAAACTGAAGGGAGTACTTTATGGGTGAGAATTGGTTACTATTAATTAATATTATTTTACAAAAGGGAGAAAATGGGGGGGGAATGCAAAAAAAAAAAAATCTATTTTCCATCTATGAAAGCAATACTATTTTCTCTATAATTGCCAATAAATGTCAATTTATGAACCACATTAAAACCACAGCATCTCAATCTACCCTGTGAGCGTATTACCTTGTCGTAGTAGTAGCGCAGAGCTCGGCTCAGTTTATCATAATTCATGTTCGTTTTATTCTTCCGCAAACCCCAGAGTTTGGCCACCTCTTCGGACTTGAGCAGCTTGAACTCGCCATCATTAGACGTCCAGCAGATCAGGTGCTTATGGCTCTGATCCAGCAGCAACTGCAACAGGAACTGCCACAACGTGATGGCACTCTCCATGTCTGCTACACACACACACACACACACACACACACACACACACACACACACACACACACACACACCGGTCAGCAAGAGAAATTCATCATGACTTTATGACTTTACCTTGTTGTGCATTACTTTCTGGAGTAAATATCTATTTATCTGGGAATAAGTCGTGATTTGAATGCCAACATTTTCAGCAGTGTAAAGCTTAACTGGCTGTGTCAGTAGGTAAATGAGTATTTCCAGACAGCACACACCCGTAATGTTATAACGTTCCTGAACTTCCTCCTCGCATAACATATTAGACGTGAACTACAAAACTATTATACTGTGTGTATTTGATGGGAAAGCATTGGCACAAACTGCTGAGCACCTACACCTACTGTAACACTGCTCTCTCTCTCTCTCTCTCTCTCTCTCTCTCTCTCTCTCTCTCTCTGTGTGTGTGTGTGTGTGTGTGTGTGTGTGTGTGTGTGTGTGTGTGTTTTCCTTACACATGTTTTGCTCTCCATGTATGATTACTTTGTAACTCGCCTCTATTACACAGTTTTCAGTTATCAGAAATAATCAGAAGGTCGTTCACTTGGTGGTTTTCTCTATGTGATGTCATTGTTTACATGAAGGTGCCAATCAAACAACCCTTCTTATGTTTAAACAGAAGCCGAGACACTTCCATTCCCATGCTATAGGATCGCAGTGTGTATCCGGTCTTATAATATTTACATTGTTTATCTCAGGTAAACTTCTTACACATGGTCCAGATATGAGTCATCGTCGCGTTGTCTATAGCCAGTACTACGTTCTTAGAAACTGTGAGTAAGTAGAACCTCAATCCCACAGAAACTACACTGACTCTACAATCATTCTACTCATTTACAACAACTAGGAAGAGAAAAAGCCTCCTTCGTTTTCTGATCAAAACCACCAACGTTTTTCCCTCCCTCTAACTCAGCAAGCATTTCCTGTTCTGTTGCATATTAACAATCCGTCTAATAAACAACAACAGGCGAGCAACCAGGAAAACCGTGATGATCTGTGGACTGCAGTACCTTACTGGAAACAAAAAACATGCGCTCGAGTGCTGATCTGAGACCTGCCGATAACACGGGAAGGAGAGCGTAAACGGTAAGAAGAAGCACCACGTAAAGGCCAAACGTTTCCAGGAAGGAAGGCCAAGGTAGACACTGTGTTTGTCCAACTGAGAAGGGTGGCGAAGTGGGTGGTGTTGATAAGAAAAGACAAACTGACGGTATGGAGGGAAGGGAAAGTAGTAGGAGATACAAGAGGAGGATGGGAGGAGGGAAATAGAAGTAGTGGAACACAAGTTTGAAAGAGATTGCATGAATTAATCTGGGCGGAGACGGTTGTAAGAAGATATCGCCGCTCAATTAATCTTTAATATCCGACCGGAACAAAACTAGCAGAAGAAGATGAACCCCAGAATATGATCCTCACTCACAACACTGAAATCACAGGCAGGCACGACACCCCACAGATAAGAACACTGAAGCACTTCATCTTTATTTTTTCATAAATAATTTAGAAATCTCAAGACTACACACTGCGGTGCTTCCCTTGCAGAGTCCAAGACAGGATAGAGACTGTAGTCGCACTCCACGGGATGTCTACAGCTTCGAACCAGCTCAAATTCAAACCAGATTACAGTTCCCTGAATACCTTGTTGCCTCACACACCTTATTATACGGAAAATACAGTGTGTTTACAGTGTGAGCAGAGCGTCAGTAACGCTACAACCCATCCCCTGACTCCACATCAGACACATTTGTATGAGGATCTGTAGAGTTTTGGCCAGACATGCTCTGTGTGTGTGTGTGTGTGTGTGTGTGTGTGTGTGTGTGTGTGTGTGTGTGTGTGTGTGTGTGTCTGAGCAAGACATATTCAGTGGCAGAAGAGGCTCTGGGCTTCACTCTGATTTAGTGTCTCACTGGAGAAAACATTAGCTGCTTTGTTCAAGCTGCTCTATAACTCGGGACGTGCAGCCTGGCATAGCCGACACCATCAGAGAGGCCGAAGTATCTCTAATCCTGCCGTCCGCCTTAAATGATCCTGCAAGCCTGAAATGAGCAATATGTCACTTTAAGACGTCTCCGCTGTCTGAAACACAATACAATAGCAAAGAATACCAGGACCAGCCTTTCCATATGTATTCAGCTGACCATATCTGCTCCTTGCACCTTACACCTGTCGTTACAAAGACAAAACTCGAATAGTGATTGAGGGACTTTGCATAGATAAATCGAGTCCACATTTGTCTAAAGCACCTTTAAAAGCGTACAATTATTACATGTCCGTGAAGGTTTTCAGTCAGTCGGAACATGATGAACGTCTCGTAGTAGTAACTGAAAGTCGTGCTATCTGGACTTCCTCGTTTTAGGACAATGCTGATGATGCTTTAAATCACATGCATTTCCTGAACTGAATAAATTAACGTCCATATGTTGAGAGCTTTCACTACACAAAAAAAAAAAAAAAATGATTATAGGTCTCTTACTCATTCATTCATTCATTCTTTAAAATGCTTAATCCTAATCAGGGTCACAGGGAGACTGCCGCTTGTCTCAGTCGACTCTGGGCAGGGGTGGGGTATAACCTGAACAGCTCGCCAAACCATTGCAGACACACAAACATTCACACTTAGACCTAGGGTGGTTGTAAACAGCCAGTTAGCCGACTGTGCATGTTTTTGAATTGGGGGAGGAAACCGGAGTACCTGGAAGAATCCCGCACAAGCACGGTTACATGCAAACTCCACACAGAAACGCCAAACCCCACGAATCGAACCAGGGACCTTCTTCTTGCTGTGAGTCAGAGATTCTAACCACTGCCCCACCCACCACCTATAGGTCACTTAAAGCTTTTCATATTGCTTTGAACTTCTGAAAACCAAATTGAGGCCAAAAGCCATATTAAGAACCGCCTCTAGGACATGTTCTTCAGCCGAGACGGAAAATAGCTGATGTACATTGAGATGTTGGCTGGAGCAGCCAGAGATGTGGTGTGGAATGAGATGAAAGAGGAAAAGAACCGGAAGTGGAAAGCGAGCGTAGGCTATGAGTGTGGGGGGGGAGGAAAGGTGGGGCTTCTTATTTAAGTTGGGACCTGCAAGTGATTGACAGGTTAGATTTTTAACAATATTTAATGCGTATAGCGGCACTATTGTGCGATGTAGACTCGGCGTTCGTTAATGATACACTGTAGTTTGCACTATAAGAGGTGATCATGGACCTGTGGTAATTATTTACTCCTTTTTCGGTGATAACTTCAGGTGAAATAGAATGCAAATGATTATTTTCTTGATTTAAAACTTCTCAGGCCTCGTCCAAAACACAGCCGTACAGAGCTGTTTCCACCTAAATTATAACCCATTACGCCCTGATGTCTCAAAATGTGACGGTGATGTGGTTGGTCAGAAAGAAAAGAAACGCTTGTTTTCGTTGCAATTCTCATTACAACCGAGAAAAGGTTCTAGAATCTACTCTAAAGCCTGCGTCTTTAACAGATGTCTTTATCTTCGAACTATCCCACCATGCCGTGCATGATCTCAGGAGGCTGCTGGTTGCGACAGGCCATCATGAACGCCGACAAATCTTGTCTGACTGAGTTACAAGCAGCAGAGGGCATGATGTAACTCAGGTTCAATCTAGTGTCCTAAGACTGCAACTGCCCCACACAGGCATGAATGACAAGGCACTCTGCAGCGAGACGAGAGAAGAGACTAATTATATGTCACGGGGACCGAGAGAGGGGGAACGAGAGAGAAAGTGAGCTAGCCATGAAAACAGTCCAACTGACTCACTATCTCTGACAGTTTTATTGGCGTAGAGGAGCTCCCTGATTGGCTTATTTTGGGAAAGTCTTGTTTCTGACATGTTTCTGTCTAACCCACACCAAATAACATTCCCACTGTCTCACCTCATGCACACATTTCTTGAAACTGGTCATAAAAAAAAAAAAAAAAAAAAAAAAAAATGAACAGTAGGGCGGGATTAATAGGGATTCAGACTTGAGGTGGACCATGTTTTCAAACCGAACCTTCACCACATTGCTTGGTTTCCATGTTCTCCTGTATTACTGCCTTTTAAACTGCTTTATATTTTCATTAAACTTCAGCTTACAGACCACAGAGACTGAATGAGTAATTCTGACACACACATACGTACACACGGAAGTAAACCAGGATGCTTGAGCTGTGACACAGGAGATGTGGTCAGGATGAGCTCCTACTCAGCCAAGCTATACTGGA
>CM045733.1:19602500-19685000 GCA_024760905.1 Plotosus lineatus
ATGACAGACCGACAGAGAGGATTTCATGACACACAAAACCTCACAATTTATTACTTGGGGATTTTTGTTTTGTTCATTTTGCAAAAATTTTTTTTTTGTTGCCTCAAAAAGAAAAAAACCTGCAGAGGTGGACATTGGATTATCATTACGCTACAGTGAGTGACTGCCGACTACAAGTTGCATCCTACCATGGTGAACGAATACCATAGCCTACAAATTATAGTCTTCATCCAGCCACTAGAATCTAGTTCAACAGGTCACAGAAGGCATATTCTGGATATTACTTTTATATTTTCATCAATTTTACACTTATTTAGGCAAAATTCGATTGACAAAAGAAAGGGCTTATATTGCGTACATGGTGCGTACATGGTACATGGGTGAAAGTTGCTTTTCAGAGGCGTTTCGGTGTGTTCCAGGAGTAGAGGTCTGTATATGTCTTACCAGCACAGTGTTCCGGTGCGTTCTGGCTTACTTTCACCTCTGAGTACTGGGATAAGTGGGATACACCCTGAACAGCTCACACAGGGCCAATCCACACATCTGGGGCAATTTGGAACAGCCAATCAGCTTAATGTGTATGTTTTTGGAACTCGAGACTCGAAGCTTGAACCTTTTTTCTGTGAGGTGGACATGTGAACTATTGCACCACAGTGCCACCCTGTTGAGGAAAATTATTATAAAATTGTCCTACAATTTGTTCATATTTATTCTTGCAGATTACTAAATTACTTTGCAGAGATGCTCTTTTTATACTCAAGTTTGACACAACCTTGTTGCCAGGTAACCATACTGGATGCAAAATGTTCTCCCAGCTATTTCCTTTTAGTACAAGTTACTTTCCCAGCCTTTTTTGACCCATTCTAAGTTTTTAGAGACATGTTACTGCCATCATATTCAAAACGACCTCATATTTTTCATTCATTGAGTCATTTTCTGAACCACTTAATCCTATGTAGGGTTGTGGGGAAGCTGGTGCCCATTTCAGACAACTCTGGGTGAGGGCAGAGTACACCCTGGACAGCTTGTCAGGCCATCACAGAGCGGAAACACACTGATGGCTATGCAGCCTACTCTTGTTGAAAGTCAGCAATGGCTCTTTTACAGCCTCACACCATAGACAGTGAGAGACATGGCCAGCCTTTGATAACCCAGTGATCAATCTGTAGTTATTTTAATGAGGCAGTGGTGGTCTAGTGGTATAGGGCACTGGATCACTGATCAAAAGGTTGGGGGTTCGAGTCCCACTCTCCACAGGGTTGTCACTGTCCCCCCCAGTGCGGCTAACTGGGTTATCAAAGGCGGGCCATGTCTGTCACTGTCTATGATGAGAGGCATGTAAAAGAACCATTGCTGACTTTCGTAAAGAGTAGGCTGCAAAGTCGTCAGCGTGTTTCTGTCCCTTGCTAAAAGGGTTGTGACAGGAAGGGCATCCGACGTAAAAACCCCTGCCAAAAGCAAACGTGCGAATCAGATGATTCGCTGTGGTGACTCCTGAGTAAAAGGGAAAAAGCCGAAAGGAAGACAGACATGGGTGGTTATTTAAAAAAGTCGGAATCTCAGAATGATGAGGTCATCAAGGTCCATGTT
The DNA here is from genome assembly GCA_024760905.1 of Plotosus lineatus. Lineage (NCBI taxonomy): Eukaryota > Metazoa > Chordata > Actinopteri > Siluriformes > Plotosidae > Plotosus > Plotosus lineatus. Next base: position 19,604,091 of record CM045733.1, read on the forward strand.
GAATATATATGGCTGTAAGCATTATTTGTGCAGTATTTCAGGTGTTTGTGCTTAAATATGTTAATAATGGGCAATTATAGCTTCCCTCTGCACGAGTACTAATTTTAACCCGTTTTTTAACCCGTTAATTTCTGTCTTATGTTATATATATGTTTTTATTATGTTTCCCACTGCTGTCAGACTGTACAACGCCACTTTGTAAATGTCTGTGAAAATACCGGTTATGTGCAATAAAAACCCCGTGCACTTTAATCAACCACATCTACCCCACTGACTGTGAACCATATCAACCCATCTACTCTGCCCTCAGATACATTACACTTGAATATAGGCCAGTCTACAAAGTCGTTCCCTTCTTTTCTTTTATTGTTTATTAATTTATACTATTTATGTATCTATTTATTTATTTACTTATATAATATATATATATGTATGTGTGTATGTTTGTATTTGTAGCTATTTTTGCACCCCTTACTGATGGTACCTCAAGAGCCTGTAACAGTGAATTTCTCCATTGTGAGATTAATAAAGCTGTATCTTATCTTATCTTATAAATATATAAATGTAGTATTATAAGAATTAATTATAATTAATAAGACACCAGATGAAATTAGTGAGCTCATCAGCCCCAGGTGACTCAGACCCAGCACCAAATAGTGATCCCCATTAGGTGTGACCAGGAGCAGCATTTCCAGGAACTGCTCAAGGTACAGTATAAAACAACATGTGTTGCATGATATTCTCCTCCAATGTTCCAGTACCACCACGCCCACCTCCACCCAAGAAGGGTCCGCATTATGGCCCTCAAGGCTCCTGGACAGTTTGTCTCATATAATTCTTTAATCAGGTTTTGCGGCTCCCTTCCTCCACCTGGAATTGATATAAATACTTAAAGCTGGCCACTTAACAGATCAGCACCACCAGCTCTTCTGGAGAAGGCTGGTTAGATTTTCACGTTTGCTTAACAGCTGCAGAATGCCTGCTAGGAGTGGTTGCTACCTTCAAACATGCACAACAAGGAGAAGATACTCAGCACACTCTACTGGAGCAGTTTACTGAAAGACTCTCCATGGAAACAGCAGTGTAGATCCACTGACATTGTTTGGTGATGCAGGATGAAACAAGCGAGTGAGAGAAGTATCATATAGTGATGTTTCCATGTAAGCATCCCACTCCACCATCTCATCGCCATCTTTCCCTCTTCTCTGTGCACTACGGAAATGGGGACTAATATCCCCCATTCAGTATACAATATATATACCGCTGTTAACATCTGATAGAACAACAGATTTTTCTATAGTTACTAAAATGTTAGAATAACAATGATGTGTTTTATATTAGATAAGTCGATTGAATTATGAAACTGTAGCTTTATACAGTATACACCCATACACACACACATGCACACACACACACACCTGAACATGTGTGTGTGTGTGTGTGTGTGTGTATATATATATATATATATATATATATATATATATATATATATATATATATATATATATACACACACATATATACTGTACACACAGACATATACTGTATATATATATATATATATATATATATATATATATATATATATATATATATATATATATATACACACACACACACACAAACACACACACACACACATATTTCTATATGTGTGTGTGTGTGTGTGTGTGTGTGTATGTGTGTGTGTGTGTCTGTATATAGCAGTCTTTTACAGTGACCGCCTCACAACTCTGGCTCTGCACCATAATCAAATCCACACGCTTGAGAGAAGAAAGGACCTCGTTATTTATTCATTCATCTTCTGAATCAATTAATCCTAATAATTGTGCCCATCTCAGCCTACTGTGGGTGAGGGCAGAGTACACCCTGTACAGCTCACTAGGAAATCGCAGGGCAGAAACACGCTAACGGCTATGCAGCCTACGCTTTACGAAAGTCAGCAAAGGCTGTTTTACCTCTCACCATATACAGTGAGACATGGCCGGCCTTTGATAACCCAGTTAGCTGCACTGGGGGGGGGGGAACAGCAGTGACACCCGTTGACAGTGGGGCCTGAACCCCCAACCTTGGGATCTGTAATCCAACACCTTACCATTGCCCAGAGTTGGCTGAGATGGGCACCAGCCTCCCTATGACCCTAATTAGGATTAAGCGGTTCAGAAAACGAATGAGATTCAAGATAATCACATTATTATTTAACAAAATCTGTACTATATTGAATTAAGTTTTATGTATGAATTTTTTCAACGTATTTCTGAAATGTTGGACTTTTTGGTTTACAATGTATAAACCAAAATGTCCTCACTACTGAAAATATGTTGCAGTGCAAGACATATTCGATTGTGTGTGGAACCGCACAGTGGACCTCTTTGATATGAAACACCTACTTGCTGTGAACAAACTAAACAATAAGTTTACTGTTAACTTCCCAAAATAATCAGGAATTTTGTTCACTTTCCTGAAAGCTCCAACACTCTTTATTGTCTTTCCTTTTTTTAAATCAACTTCTTAATGCTTGACCACAAAACCGAATGTCGAAGCAGTGACGGTGCATGTACACAAGCCTTTGTTAAAATGCTGGTACATAGCGGCCATATAAGCACAAATAAAGACTTACTGTATTTACATCTTTAATTCTATGCAACCAAATGCTTGCTGCCATCTAGTGGCTGGATGATAAATTACCCTTGAAAGAATTATCTCCTTTAAGGCCACATAAAATAAGTCAGTTGGCCCGATTTCACACACACTTATTGAGGTTGGACACGTCGGTTGCAGAATATGAAATGTTTGATCACTGTTGTTACACACACACACACACACACACACACACACACACACACACACACACGTGGTTTGTCAGCAATGAATAAAAATAGACTGCTCCCATTTATGAATGCAGTAATTCAAATACTGTAAATTAAAATACATTAGTGAGGATTGCAAAGTATTTTCTGTTCTGTAAATCAGCTGACACGGGTTGAATACGTTGCAACCCATCCCTGGGCCAACACCCATGCACACACATACACACACAACCACTCACACTCAGACCTAATGGCAATTTGGAAAATCCATTAGTCTAATGTGCATGTTTTTGGAATGTGGGATGAAACATTCACACGCAAACACCTAAGCCTGCAAGACTACAGACATGCAAGTATGGAGGGAGCATATAAATAGGCCTTTGCTGTGCATGGGTCTTGAACTCAAGACCTTCCTGCTAAGCTATGCTAATCACTGTGCCACCATGCCGACTTGTTTTGACAAACATGGTTACCATGGAGAAAGATTCTGATACTTATCTATTTATCTGCCTGCCTTGGAAATGTTAGATGTTTGCTGATCTGCTTAATTCTAAGGTCATGGGGAGGCTGGTGCCTATCTCCGCTGACACTTTATGAAGGCAGGGTACACCCTGAATAACTTGCCAGACCATGCAGGGAAACACATACATCATCATCATCATCATCATCATCATCATCATTGCCTTCGCACTGCGGCAGTTGGCGCAACCACGTCAACCTGTCCCTGGTTAGATTTAACAGCTGGGCGAGGCTGAGACCAGACCATTCCTTGATATTGTCAAGCCACCATCACTTAGGTCTGCCCCTCTTTTACATCTTTTACATACATCTTATGTAGACGTATACTGGAGTGCTGGATCCGTTGTCCATCACCTTGGTCTTGGGGATACTAATCTTCATGCCATAACAGCGACTTGAGTTGTTGGGTGCAGTGGTTTGACGGTTTTGATCACGTTCGCTGCCATTAATCAGGTCTATGTCGTCGGCAAAGCAGAGATTGCCCACGACTCGACCTCCTACTGTTATGGGCGACTCATGATCCGTCGAGGCTTCCTGCATTATGTTTTCTAGGACAATGTTGTGGACAGCAGGCATCATTGTCTGACATCAACTGACATCAAATGTAGGGACAATTAGGAGCATTTGTAAATGTCTTTCGACTGTCAGAGGAAACAAGAGTACTTCGAGGAAATCTTCACACAAATACACTCGAATCACAGAGAACCCAGAGTTTTCTGTGAGTTATATGTGTTTTTCCTTCCAGAAGATTCTGATATCTCTCAATTTCTTTGTCTTGGGTTGTATCAGAGGCTGTATCTGAGAGGCTGTTCAGTTCATTTTCTCTTACCGCTTAATCCTAATTAGGGACACGGTGAGATTGGCGCCCATCCCAGCCGACTCCGGGCGAGGGCAGAGTACATCCTGGACTGGACAGCTCGCCAGGCCATCGTAGGGCAGAAACACACTGACGGCTTTGCAGCTACACTTGTTGAAAGTCAGCCATGGTTCTTTTACATCCTCACACCATAGACAGTGAGAGACATGGCCGGCCTTTGATAACCCAGTTAACTGCAATGGGGGTGTGTGTGTGTGTGTGTGTGTGACAACCTAGTGGAGAGTGGGACTCGAACCCCCAACCTTTGGATCAGTGATTCGGCGCCCTATATCACTAGACCACCACTGCCCTAGGTGAGATTGTATCTAATTTTTGCTCAATTTGTATAAATTAGTCACGCCGGATAGCCGTGTAAAACTACATTTCCCGTGGTGCAACAGTCCAACTTCCGTCACATGGACCAAAGTGAATGGCTTAAAATGCAGCATCAGAGCAGGCTGTGTGTGTGAGTTGAGTGCAGACCGTGATCATGGCTTCTGTGACAGACCCTTGCTCTTTCTCTTCTTTCACTCAGTGTGTTACTCGCCACGTGAATCTGGTTTATCACGTGGATTTTGATAGTCATGTCCTGAGAGGGAAAGTCTCTCTCACAGTGGAGGTGCTGCAGGATAAATTCTCTGAGCTGGTAAAGGCTGCCTCTTGTATTCTGGTGTTTTATTCTTGATTTTGTTCTCGTGTAGATGACGCTGGCTGGTGGTGAAGCTGTGAGTAGCAGGGTTATTGAAACAGGCGGTTTCAGGAGACTGTAATCTGAGTAGTGTTGTATAAAGTGATGTGAAAGTTATTAATATGAATCAACACTGTACAGATCCAGTGTCTGAGGTACACTCACTGTGCTAATACAGGGTCTTTTGTATCATTTCAGGGTTTTTTTTCCTTTCAGATGATACTGTATTCATATAGAAAATATTAATGAAGATTGCAAAAAATATTTGTCTGTTTTTAAACTGATTCACAGAAGTAGCTTTGTGTTTATTTACATTAAAACCTTTTTGTTTGCTTCAGTAATCTCTTATAATAAACTCGTATATAACTGTTGTAAAGTGATCTCGAATAAGATAACACCTGTGGTTGTGTGTGTGGTTTGTGTATTTTAATAAATCTCTGGTTTATTCTGTTTTTTTTCGAAATAAATCCCCACATCCGACTAGTCATACAGGCTTTATTAGACCGAAGCAGTATTTTACTCCATACCTGTTTTCAGGCAAGCCTCGCCTCCTGAGTTTCTATTGGTTAGTCGTTCACAGCCTGACACGCTATGAATGGCTACTCATTTAGATATCAAGCGTCACGAGTTCCGATTTATCCAAGTAGCCAATACGATTGCGGAGGCGGGATTTCACGGAATACAGTTGGGGTGGGGGAAGGTCTGACAGGTTTGTGATGAACTTTAGCTCGGGTGTGGGGTGATTAAAGTCTGATGTCTTCGATGGCATGAGAAAGAACACTTTTATTCGAAAGTGAACATAATTATCACAGGAAGCTTCCATATTTAAAGAAACCCTACATTTTCAATACCACAGAGTTGTAATGATGTAATTAAGGCTGAATTAATATTAATGTCTAGTCCTATAAATACAAGCAATCATGCAGCGTTCAAGAACGACCAATAAGTGCAGTGTTCAATAAACCATTATTAGAATACATAAGTTTATTTCTTATTGTTAATGAGTATAGACGTTGTATATTCATTTTATACAATATATTGCCACTAAAAATTAAAAATGTTTTTTTTTGTGAAATTTTAAAGGAGCAACTCCTTATCATTGCATCGAAGTGTTTGGCTATTAATTGCTGAATGTATTCGCTCTGATGGTGATATTCATGATGGGCTTGGTGTATGCAAGTGTAAAACTCCTGTATTCAGAACTCAGTGATTAATCAAACTGCATGGTACTTTGTTCAGTGTTATTAAAGTTAAATCACTGATAAATCGCAAGATATCATTCATAAATCTTTTTCTGTCTTCTAGACTCTTGACACGATTGATCTGAAGATCTTCAAGGTATCAGCCAATGGCCAGGCTGCCAAGTTCACCCTGGGCGAGAAGCAGGGTTATAAAGGCAGTCCTCTAGAGATCATCCTGCCCTTTGAGCTCTCACGGTATCAGCACCTTCTTCATCTCTGATTAGTATTCTCAGATTGAACTGAAGATTCAGAGTGGGACTGGGTTTGTGTGTGAGGTGGTGTTTTTTTTTTTTTTTTTTTTTAATTTTTTAAAAATAAACTGAAGCCAGTTTGCAGAAACAACAAAACTACTAAAAACATGAAATGCATGCAGTGGGTCACAGGCCTCTCCATATACAATGGTAGTGTCAGTGTGTTGTCACAGGCCTCTCCATATACAATGGTAGTGTCAGTGTGTCAGTCATGTATTTCTCACATTTTTTAAGCAGTATCCCCCCATACCATTACAAGCTCATTGAATGTATAATGAGTGAACGAGACGCCGCTTTAATGTGCCGATGATCAAAGTGGTGTGATGTACAGCAGATGTATGATGATTTGTGTTCAGTGGCCAACATGTGATTGTGGAGATTGAGTTTGAGACGTCTCCGAAGGCCTCAGCGCTGCAGTGGCTCACTCCTGCTCAAACCGCTGGGAAAAAGCACCCCTACCTTTTCAGCCAATGCCAGGTATGTGTCCTCATCACTCAAGGGCAGACTGTCAGGAATTAATCACAATAGGGTATGCACGATTGTAAAAAAATGAATGAAAGTGGGATGTGTTGCAGCCTGACGCAAGTTCGGTCTTGTCGTTATTTTGTTGTAGCAACTTTAAATGGTCTTCTTGCTTCATGTGCCTCATGTCCCAACACAGCTTGCCATGTTACAGAGAAATTGCACAGTTCCTGTATTAGAAATGAATAATCAATAAATTACTTCTAATTATCATCTGAACAACAGCACACATTAAAAACAATCTGTTTATGTGGAGTGAATGTCATACAAGCTCCTGTCCATAATGTTGTTATAGAAATGAGCACGTATTAGTACAAGAGAATATACTGTATGTAGAACGTTCTGAAATTCAGTGTCCCTGTTAACTGCTAGTTTGGAGCAAGAGTGTTTTGGAACATTGTGGTTCTTGCTCTCTTCTGCAACCACGTTTACACTGAAAACGAAATGCAAGACTTTCAACACTGCGTTCTTTCTTTTTGTTGTATGTTTATTTCAAGCTTTCTCTTTTGGGAATGTTTTAACTGTTATCACTGTGTATGGGTGACAAGTGACGAGAATATATGGCGTGTGTGCAGTGTACACATGCTTTCACTGGAGTATATTATTAGTACCTTAGACTTCAAACAAAGGATGATTTTTTTTTTTCTTTTTTTTTTTTTCCCTCCAGCACTGGCATAATGTCACAAGTGCAACGTGAAAAACTGGTTGAGAGCATGCCAAGCTGTAATATCGATTTCTGAAGTTATCTGAACTTTAAATATTTTCTGTAACTGCTTAATCCTAATTTGGGTCGCGGGGAGGCTGGTGCCTATCCCAGCCAACTTCGGGCGAGGGCAGAGTACACCCTGGACAGCTCGCCAGGCCATCGCAGGGCGGAAATACACCAACGGCTTTGCAGCTACTCTTTACGAAAGTCAGCAATGGTTCTTTTACATGCCTCACACCATAGACAGTGAGAGACATCGTCGGCCTTTGATAACCCAGTTAGTTGCACTGGGGGGGGACAGTGACAACCTTGTGGATAGTGGGACTCGAACCCCCAACCTTTGGATCAGCGATCCAGCGCCCTATACCACTAGACCACCACTGCCCCACCATTTAAATATTAGTGTTGTTTAAAATTTAAAAACTATATTGTCTTGATTTCTGCGTGTTAATTGAGGTCTGAAAATGATTGTGATTGTAATTGAAATGTCGCAGTTTAGGGAATAATACTGTAGTTTTTTTTTTTTTTTGGACCATAAGACACACTTAAAAGCCTTCAAGCTTCAAAAAAATTGACGGTGCGCCTTATATGGTTGGACCTGTGCGACTACATCTCGCTGACACCGTCAAAACCCAAGTGAAGCAAACTAATTCAGAGCTTGCCATCATTCTGGTGGATTAACCAATTTATGTCCAAATTCCATAGTCAGGTGACTCGTTGATTAATATGTGAGTGGTTTTTCCACCTAATCTCTCTTACAAGGATGCTTCTGCATCTCAGGACTATGAGACTACTTTCCAAAAAAAGGTACCATATAGGGAGGGCAGTGGTGGCCCTGGTGATAAGGTGCTGAATTACTGATCCCAAGGTTAGGGGTTCAAGCCTAACTGTCGGTGGTTGACACTGCTTCCCCGCCAAGTGCAGTTAACTGGGTTATCAAAAACTGGCCATGTCTCTCACTGTCTGCGGTGAGAGGCTCATGTAAAAGAACCACTGCCAAGTGTAGGCTGCATAACAGTTGGTGTGTTTCTGCCCTGTGATGGCTGTTGAGCTGTTCAGGGTGTACTCTTCCCTTGCTCAGAGTTGGTTGAGATGGGTGCCAGTCTCCCCATTACCCTCATTAGGATTAAGCAGTTCAGAAAATGAATGAATGAGATACCATATGCAATTGCATAATACTGCCATGGAACCTTTTTTTTTTTTTTTTTTTTTTTTTTTTTAATAAACTGTTATATTTACTTGAAGCAGGGTTTGATGGTGTTAAATGCACTGAAGTCGAAACTTCACAGACAGCATTAGCAATGATTCCTCCTTTAATTTTACCTTCTACAATTTTTCCATGCATATAATTCATATTCCAGATGTCTTTTCCCTACAGGCCACCCATTGCAGGTCTATGCTACCCTGTCAGGACACGCCATCAGTGAAACACACCTACTATGCCCAGGTACCACATTCTGCCTCATACTGCTGTGCAAAACTTGCAATGTGCTTCCATCCTTTTTTCCCCCCTGATATATTGTCCAACTGTAAACCTGAGACATGTTTAAACAGGTTAAGAATCTAACATGTTTTTTTGAAAATAAAATGTAATTAAAATGATACAAGATTTTAATAAAATATTCTATTTCATGGAGTCCATCATGCCATATATCCGAATGACCATTTAGCGTAGCAACAACCTCACATACCAGATCCTCCACTGACTGCTCCCTGAATTGTGTGTGTGTGTGTGTAGGTGTCAGTGCCCAAAGAGTTGATTGCACTTATGAGTGCAGTGCGTGACGGACAGGAGACGGACCCAAATGACAACAACCGAATCATTTATCGTTTCCGACAACGGGTTTGCCACCATCTCTTAATTTTTTTGTTTGTTCTGGTTTCTCTTTCACTCTGTGTGTTTAAAAAAAAAAAAATAGTTAGACTACTTTCACAACTGGAAACTTGAATAGAATGCATAAGAGAAACAGTTTGTGTTTCATATATACCAGTGTATGTGTGTACGTGTGAAAACGTGTATATGATTATTTTTCAGGTGCCCATGCCTTCTTACCTTATTGCGCTTGTGGTTGGAGCTTTAGAGAGCAGGTAATTTTCACTGGTTGTCCCTTTTTGGATTCTGTAGTCACTGTTGGTATTGGAGAGAAGAAAATCCACATTAGGTCAGATAAAAAAAAAATCCCCAGTTTCTTATTTGAACTTTTCTAACCTTGATTTTGTGTGTGTGTGTGTATAATATAAAAAATTGGATATTACTAGCAGGTGTGTAAATAACGGCTACTTTACTGTAGAGTAGGTTCGAACTTACATTCTGAGTGGCACTAAAATGTTCTTGGTGATTTCTACAGCATGGGTTGTTCAAACACGTACACATTTTTCTTGTATTCGTGTTTCTGAATTATGTAGCAGGGAATGTGGATGTCCTGCATCTTAAAAGCACTTTTGTATCCAAATGAGTGGAATTTAAACGCCGGCACTATATTCACGTAAATGCTAAATGAGAATGCAAGCATCAGGTCTTGTTGTAGTTTTTAGGTGTAAATTGACATCCCAGATTACAGTAGGCCCTTGACTATTCGTGGTTTTGCACTCACGGTTTGAGTGTTCGCAGACTGCCAAGCAACTGACATGTCATTCAGTTTCAGCCAATGGCTGTCCTACTTCCTGCTGATTGGTTGAGATGATGTAACGGCCCCTTTTCCTCATTTGTGCACAAGTTGTCAATGAGCCTTTTTTTTAGTGTGTTTTAATTACCAGTTAAGCTCTATGATGCCACTCAAACGCTGTGCATCTTCTCTGGCTAAGCGATAGAAAAGGTAATGACGTTGGATGTCTCTTCTGAAGAAATAAGACTTTCTCCTGAAGAAACGACAGTTTCCTCTGAAGTGCCTGAAGAGCAATAATCATCTGAAAGTACTCTAGTTTTAAAGTCTTTTTCAATCATTATTCCTGTACAGTACCTAAGTTAATGTTTAGCATGTTTGTGTGAGATTTTATGTACTGTGGTGTAGCATGCTTATCGTTTTGTTTATCCAATTTATTACATTTCATGTTCTTTTATGTTCTTTTTGTTATGGTCCCTGTTTTTGGGGGACTTTGATTTTGACGGCTGTGTTCTCTAACTGTCCGCTCCGGCTGAGGGGCGTAGCTGAGCTGCTCCGTGGCTCACACCTGAATTTCACTTTTCTCAATAAACACAAGCATGCTTACCTCTGCACCAGAGAGGATTAACTCGCACGTTTATTGCAGGTGACAAATGGAGCTTGTGAGAAGAAGCACGGCTTATAGTGTGCAAGATCAAGCTCCATTTGTCACCTGCAACAAACGCCTCACATTCAAAGGGGAAGGACTTAAGAAGCGCGCTTTAATTGAGGTGAGCCTGTGGGTTGTGTTTATAGGGAGTATAAGCTGGTAAGATTATATCTCCAAAGAAATGGATTTTGGGGCAGTGGTGGCTTAATAGTTTAGGCAATGGGCTGGTAATCTGAAGGTCAGCAGTTCAATCCCCACTACCACTACTGTTGGGCCCTTGGGCAAGGCTCTTAACCCACAAATTCTCGGTTGTATACTGTATATTAAAAATGATTAAGTCGCTCTAGATAAGAGCATCTGCCAAATGCTGTAAATGTAATGAAAATGTGTTTTGTGCCAAACAGAGACATTGGGCCCAGATCCAAAGTTTGGTCTGAGAAGGAATATGTAGACCAGGCTGCATTTGAATTCTCTGAAGTAAGTGTGTGTGTGTGTAGTATTTGGTGTTGTTGTGTTCCATGTCTAACCTATTGTAAAACTGATGGCTTGACAAACCATGTCTGTGTGTTAGACTGAGACGATGCTGAAGATTGCTGAGGACCTTGCAGGGCCGTATGTATGGGGACACTATGATTTGCTGGTTCTTCCTCCATCTTTCCCCTATGGTGGCATGGAGAACCCCTGCCTCACGTTTGCAACACCTACTCTACTGGTTAGATTAAACACCCACACTATTTCCTGTAGACCTAATTATAATTTGCAATCTGAAATTCAACTTCCTTCTTTTATAGTTTCTAAAACACGTGCTGGCCTCTTTACAAAATAATTTTAAATATACACACGCATGCATTTTTCATTATGGAACCTCATGAGACACACTAAGCAGAATGTTTGTAGAAAGTGTGATTTCACTTCCTTTTCCTGAGTAGCATGCTCTGTACTGTATGTCTGTTTTCTACTGCATCATATCTTACAGTCTGTTCTTGTGTTTATTTTCAGGCTGGAGATCGGTCCCTCGCTAATGTAGGTCATGTTTCTTTTGTGTGTGCTGGCGTATTATACGTCTCAATTAAACCCGTGCCAGGCTGTTATTGATTTTACAAGTGTTTTGTCTTGTGGGAGTGTGTGGAGAATGTTTTTGTGTGTTCATGATATCTCATCCGTCTGATTGTAGGTCATTGCTCATGAGATTTCTCACAGCTGGACTGGAAACCTGGTGACTAATAAAACCTGGGAGCACTTCTGGTGAGTCATCAAGCACACTGTACATATAGGAATTTATTTTGTACAGTATTTAGATATAATGCAACCTTTTAAATTTTATTTATTTTTCACTCATCACGGAGTTCACCTGTTTAGTGTTGTGCTAATGCCCTATCTGTATGTACATCCATAATGTAACAAATTTTGGTTTCCATCATCTTCCGCTTCTTCCGGGGTCGGGTCGTGGGGGCAGTAACCTAAACAATGAGGTCCAGACATCCCTCTCGCCAGCCACTGCTTCCAGCTCTTCCGGGAGGATACCAAGGTGTTTCCAGACAAGCTGAGAGACCATGTCCCTCTAGCGTGTTCTAGGTCGACCTCAGGGTCTCTTCCGAGTTGGTCATGCCTGAAACACCACACCAGGGAGGCGTTCAGGAGGCATTCTGACCAGATGCTCGAGCCATCTCAACTGGCCCCTCTCAATTCGGAGGAGCAGTGATTCTACTCCGAGCTCTCTTCAGATGGTTGTGCTTCTCACCTTATCTCTAAGAGAGAGCCCCGCCACCCGGCGAAGGAAGCTCATTTCAGCCGCTTGTATCCGCGATCTTGTACTTTCGGTCACTACCCAAAGCGCGTGACCATAGGTGAGGGTTGGAACGTAGATTGACTGTTAAGTTAAGAGCTTTGCCTTGCGACTCGGCTCCTTCTTCACCCATGTCTCCATGTGAACCCATGTCTCCTTTTTTGGGCGGAGTCTCCAGGCCTCCAGGCCTGGCTCATGTCCCACTGGCTCAGACCCACATCTGGGCAAGGGAAACGGTGTCCTTGTTTTGTTTTTATTTAGCATCTGTCTTCTGAACAGCACTTTGTCTGGACCTTCACCCTGGACCTGTTTGCCTTGGATGACCCTAACAGGGGCATTATGCCCTTGATAATATAGCTCCTAGGATCATTAAGTCACGCAAACTCCTCAACCATGATAAGAAAGTGTTGGGTTTCAATGTTTTTTGTTTTGTATACAGAGTTGTACCACGTGTGAAACTGTATTAGTTATGATATGCAGAGGAGGTGAAGTTACATTTATGGAATTTTGCTCTTATCCAGAGCGACCTGCATTGATCATGTTTATGCAACTGAGGAATTGATGGTTAAGGGTCTTGCTCAAGGGCCCAACAGTGGGAACATTGTGGTCCTGGGATTGAACCCTCCCTCCACCTTTGACTCAATAACCCCCACGGGAGCATATTGAAGTGTTTATTTCCACTTATACCACAACAGTTTGTCATTTGTGAACAGTTTATTATTTAAGAAAAGAACAGTGTGTCCTACATCGCTGCTAGAGAAGTTAAATACACATCCAAAAAATTATTAAAATACAGTGAAAATCAACCCAAATAATATGCACCTGTATATCACACACAGACAGGAGCCAGTGTCATTTGTGGGGTGTGTGTTTAATTATTGTTGTCCTTGGATCTTTTGTAGGTTGAATGAGGGACACACTGTATATCTGGAGAGAATGATTGGCAGAGTTCTGGAGGGGGAGCAGTTCAGGCAGTTTAAAGCGCTGGGAGGTTGGAAAGAGCTACAGGACGCTGTAAGACACACACACACACACACAACCCAACACACCTGGTTATGCTCACACACACATTGAAAGAGTATTAGCTTGTAGGGAATGAATTAAGGTCCTGGGCTCGATTCCTAGCTTGGGCATTTCTGTGTGGAGTTTGCATGTTCTCCCTGTGCTTGCATGGATTTCCTCCGGATCCTCCGGTTTCCTCCCACAGTCCAAAAACATGCACAGTAGGTTAATTGACTGTTGCAAATTGCCCCGAGGTGTCCGGTCATGTCTCTCATTGTCTATGTTGAGAGGCATGTAAAAGAATCTTTGACAAGAGTAGCATGGTTCTGTCCTGCAATTGCCTGGCGAACAGTCCAGGCTGTACCCCGCCCTCCCACCAAGTTGGCTGAGATGGGCGGCAGCCTCCCCGCAACCTTAATTAGAATTAAGCGGTTCAGGAAATGGATAAATGAATTGGTTGGGCATCCCATCTACCCAGCAAACTGACTGTGGCTTTGTATTTGAAGGTAAATCAGTTTGGAGCAAATAATGTCTATACTAATCTGGTGCCAAACCTGGAAGGTGTCGACCCTGATGATTGCTTCTCCTGTGTACCTTATGAGAAGGGATTTGCTCTCCTCTATCACTTGGAAGAACTGATGGGAGGCCCAGGTAGACCCACACATACCAAATAGTATTACTGTGTATATAGTATATGATGTGTAGTATTAAACATAAATGGACACATGACCATCGTACCCTTTTGTGTGTACAGTATATGATTGTGATGGAAAGCTGTCCATGACACTTGGCTTTATCATATAGTTGTCAAGCTATAATATTTAATTGATTTTCTTTAGTACAAAATGAAGTCCTCAGTGAGTTTCCAAACCCATTCAGAGAACCTTTTTGTGTTTCATATGCCATGTACAGAGGTGTTTATGGGCTTTCTGAAGTCCTACATCCAGATGTTTGCTTACAGGAGTGTGACTACAGATGACTGGAAAAACTATCTGTTCACCTACTTTAAAGACAAGGTAAGACTTTTTTGTTTGTACAACACTCAGGTTATGTTTCCTTTAGGAGTCAGGATCAATTTCCCTTATTTGATATTGTCTCAGGAGTAGAGCTGGAGTGTTGGACCTAGATTATGGGATAAATCTGAGCAATGAGCATCACTGACTGATCAAACTCAATTACCCATGCCCGCATTTACATAGCTGTATGATAATACTAGGCTGGCAAACCTAGGGGCAATTTGAAGCAGCCTGTTAGCCAAACGTGCAGGAATTTGGACTGTGGGAGGGAACCAGAGTACCTGGAAGAAACCCACAAAATAATGGGAACAACACCTGAGCACGGGAAATTGCAACACAACACCTAATACAAAATTGATAACTGCTGTTAATAAATTAAAATGAAAAAAAAAACTGCTGTTAATGAATTGTTTGCAGTTGGTCTTTGATGCCTCCTCTGTTATCTTTAATATCGGGATATTTTATACTCTTCCAAAAGATAATTTACCTTACTTTTTATAAATGGGTGTTCTAAGTAGGGATGGCACGGTGGTGCAATGGTTAGGACATCTGCCGCACGGCTTTAGGTTTGAGTCCCAGACTCATGCGTTTCTGTGTGGGGCTTGCATGTTCTCCCTGTGCTCGTGTTGGTTTCCTCTGGATACACTGGTTTCTTTCTACAACCCAGACATGCCCATTAGGATAATTGGCTGTGACATTGAGTGTGAATGGTAGTGTGTTTTGACCCTGTGGGATGTTCCTCAGCTTTGCCCCGTGTCCAGCCTCTCTGGACCTAAACATGATTTTATTGGTTGAGTGGTAAATGAGAGCTGTAATTTAACTCAGTCTTGTTTTTGTGATCCTCCATATCAGGTGGACATCTTAAATAATGTGAATTGGAATGCATGGATGCACACTCCAGGATTGGCCCCCATCAAGCCAAGGTGTGTCTGTGTGTTTGTGTCTGTGTGTGTGTGTCTGTCTGTGTGTCTCTGTTTGACATTTAAAGTCCATCTTCATTTAGGTATGACACCACTCTGGCAGATGCCTGCACTGAATTGGCCCAGAAATGGATGAAGGTACTGCCCCCAAAAAAAAAAAAATAAAAAAAAATTGCATGATACAGTAGGCCCTTGACTATCCACGGTTTTGCACTCACGGTTTGAGTATTCGTGGACTGCCAAGCAACTGACACGTCACTCAATTAGGCTTATTGTTCGCCGGGGTGTGGCTAGCATTAAGCTACCATAGCATATTAGCTCAGGATAGGAGTTGAGCATGCTTCGTTGCCCGAAGACTCCGATCTCATAGCTGTTGTAGGGTCGAGCAGTCATAGACAGCATAGTGCAAAGCATGAACAAATAAAACAAATTAAAACAAACAAAGAAACAATATGACTCTGAGAACTCCGCGACATTGCCCTCCAGGCAGTGCCCTCTTGGAGACGTCAAGTTCAATGTAAAAGGACATGAAGCGTAATAAAGTTTATCCTTTTGGTATCGTTCGTTAAACATGCTACAGAACAAAAAATCTCACACACAAACACTCTAAACATTAACTGAGGTACTGTACTGGAATGTGAATTGAAAAAGACTTTAATACTAGTGCTTTACAACAGTATATAATGTTTATATTTTATCATCAATAAATACAACAGTAAAAATTTAAGTTTTTCTTAATCATTACTACATTTTACTACATTAATACTGTATTAATGAGTAAGACTGTCGATAGAATGTGTTTAAGAAGCATATTTTAGTGCATGTCATAGATACAGTATTTTACTTCTGGTTGCTCATTCGCGCATGTAATATGATACACGGGGTTTTACTTCCGGGTACAGAACTTGTGGATTATCTTCATTCACTGGAGGGGCCGGAACTGAATCCCCGTGAATATCGAGGGCCTACTGTACTTTTGTAAAAAATCTTACATCTACCAATGGCTGATATTATTTACTTTATATTCGTTAATGTCAGGCCAAAGAGGCGGATCTGCCAGGCTTCAGTGAGGAAGATATAAAGCAGTTCTCCTCTCATCAGCTAATTGAGTTTGTGGCTATACTTCTACAAGAGGTAATGAGATCTGCACTAATTTACTTAATTTATGTACAGTATCCTGCATTATATACCTGCAGTCTTTTTGCATATTTTTTTTTTCAGGACCCTCTTCCCGTATCTCATGTTAAGAGAATGCAGGAAGTGTATAACTTGAACAGTGTCCGGAACTCGGAGGTCCGTTTCAGGTAAACAAAACATGGTAGCACAGTGGTTAGCATGTCTTTGAACACAGAACTCGAACCCAGACCTTGCTGTGAGAGTGAGGATGTTTCTGTATGGAATATGCATATTCTCCCCATATTTTTGTGGGTTTCCTCCCATAGTGCAAAGAAATGCAGATTACGATAAGTGGCTGTTCCAAATTGCCTCTTGTTGTGAATAGGTGATGGTCCGACGAGCTGTTCAGATGTACCCTGCCATTGCCCAGTGTTGAACGAGATGGACTCCAGTGTCCCAACGAGTTTAGTAGGACAATAGTGGGACTGAATGCTGAGCATAAATCCATCAATAAAGAATTTACTTTGTTACATTTTTTTTAACATGTACAGTATTACAAATGGGGCAGTGGTGGCCTGGTGGTAAAGGTGCTGGATCACTGATCCTAAGGTTGTGGATTCAAGCTCCTCCCTGCAGAAGGTTGTCACTGTCCCCACCAGTTAAGCTAACTGGGTTATCAAAGGGGGGTCATGTTACTCACTGTCTATGGTGAGAGGTTCATGTAAAAGAACCATTGCTGATTTTCGTAAAAGAGTAGGCTGCATAGCTGTCAGTGTGTTTCTGACTCTTGCTAAAGGGTTGTGTCAGGAAGGGCTTCTTCTTTTCCTTTCGGCTGTTCCCTTCAGGGGTCGCCACAGCAGATCATCTGCCTCCATCTCACCCTGTCCTCTGCATCTTCTTCTCTTACTCCAACGACCTTCATGTCTTCCTTCACTACATCCATAAATCTCTTCTTTGGTCTTCCTCTAGGCCTTCTGCTTGGTAGTTCCAACCTCAGCATCCTACTGCCAATATATTCACTATCCCTCCTCTGTACATGTCCAAACCATCTCTATCTAGCCTCTCTGACTTTGTCTCCAAAACATCTTAAATGGGCTGTCCCTCTGATATACTCATTCCTGATTCTATCCATCCTTGTTACTCCCAGAGAGAACCTCGTCTGTCAGCCTGTCCATCACCATTGGCTCAGAGCTGATCCTTGATGCAGTCCCACCTCCATCTTGAATTCCTCTGTCACACCGACAGCACACCTCACCACTGTCTTACATCTCTTATACATGTCCTGCACCACTCTAACATACTACTTTGCCAGGCCAGACTTCCTCATGCAATACCACAGTTCCTCTCTTGGCACCCTGTCATATGCTTTCTCCAGATCCACAAAGGCGCAATGCAGCTCCTTCTGACCTTCTCTGTACTTCTCTATTAACATCCTCAAAGCAAACACTACATCTGTGGTGCTCTTTCTTGGCATGAAACCAAACTGTTGTTCACAAATGCTGACCCCTGCCCTTAATCTAGCTTCCACTATTCTTCCCCATAACTTCATCGTATGGTTCATCAACTTTATCCCTCTGTAGTTGCCACAACTCTGCACATGTCCCTTGTTCTTAAAAATGGGCACAAGCACACTTCTCCATTCCTCTGGCATCCTCTCACTCTCTAAGACCTTGTTGAATGTTCTTGACAGAAAATCTACTGCTACCTCTCCTAGAGACTTCCATACCTCCACAGGTATATCATCAGGACCAACTGCCTTTCCACTCTTCATCCTCTTCAGTGCCCTCCTCACTTCACCCTTACTCATCTTTGCTACTTCCTGCTCCTCAACGGACACCTCTTCGACTCTTTCCCCCCCTCTCTCGCTTGCATCAGCTCTTCAAAGTACTCTTTCCATCTTCCCAGCACACTTCTGTCATCAGTCAACACGTTTCCCTCTCTGTCCTTTGTCAATCTAACTTGCTGCACGTCCTTCCCATCTCTAGCTCTCTGCTGTGCCAACCTGTATAAATCATTTTCTTCCTCTTTACTGTCCAACCTATCATACGAGTCATCATACGCCCTCTGTTTGGCCTTTGACACCGCTACCTTCACCTTACGCTGTGTCTCCCTGTACTCCTGTTTACTCTCTTCGGTCCTCTCGATGTCCCATTTCTTCTTAGCCAACCTCTTCTTTTTGTACACACTCCTGCGCTTCCTCATTCCACCACCAAGTCTCCTTATCTACTTTCCTTCCAGAGGACACACCAAGTACTCTCCTCCCTGTCTCCCTGATCACATTTGCTGTGGTTGTCCAGTCATCTGGAAGCACTTCCTGACAACCCAAGGCCTGTTTCAACTCCTCCTTGAAGACAACATGACCCTCTTCATTTTCAGCTTCCACCATTTTGTCTTCTGCTCTGCCTTTGCCTTCTTCACCTTCCTCACCATCAGCGTCATCCTATGCTGTTTGGCAACACTCTCACCCACTACTACTTTGCAGTCACGAATTCCTTCAAACTGCATCGTCTACACAAGATGTAGTCTACCTGTGTTTACCTGCCTCCGCTTTTATAAGTCACCTTATGCTCCTGTTTCTTCTGGAAGAAAGTATTCACCACAGCCATTTCCATCCATTTTGCAAAATCGATCAACATCTGTCCTTCTGTGTTCCTCTCCTGGATACCAAACCTGCCAATCGCTTCCTCGTCCCCTCTGTTGCCTGCACCAACATGTCCATTGAAGTCTGCACCAATGACCACTCTTTCACTTCTGGGGGTACTCTGCATCACTTCATCTAACTCACTCCAGAATCTCCTCTTCTCTCCCATCTCACATCCTGCCTGTGGGGCATAAGCACTAACAACGTTGAACATCACACCTTCAATTTCTAACTTGAGACTCATCACTCTTTTCACTTCTAGAACATTCCTGGCAAACCCCCTCCTTCAAGATGGCTCCTACTACATTTCTCTTCCCATCCACACCATGATAAAACAGCTTAAACCCTGCTCCTAATAGAAGTTTGGCATTGGTTTTACATCGGATCCCCTTCCTGACACAACGCTCTGCATTTATCTGGGCTTGGGACCAGCGTAAGGGTGAGAGACCCTGGTTTGTGCCCAATCTCTCCCCCCCCCCCCGGCTGCATTTTTCAATTGTGTCAAGAAGGGTATTCGATGTAAAAATCCCATGCCAAATCAAACAGGCAAATCATTTAATGACTTCCATGAAGATGGAGGCAGATGTTTCGCTGAACAGCGAAAAGGTAAAGTATTACATTCAAGTGAGTCACTGAAGAACTGTGTGTGTGTGTATGTAGGTGGCTGCGTTTATGTGTCAAAGCTCAGTGGGAGGATGCTGTTCCTCTGGCTCTGAAGATGGCCACGGAGCAAGGCAGGATGAAATTTACACGCCCGCTCTTCAGGTAAGTTCTTTCGTCCTTCTGCTCTTCAGAAAAGTATTTATCACGTAATACAGCATTAAAAAACTGTACTGCTCTATTATAGCTGTTTTGTGTGTGTGTGTGTGTGTGGGGGGGGGTTAATTTATATTATTTAAAAATAAATTAAAGAGTGACTATTTTTATTTAAGTCTCCCATGTTTGAGAAGGTTCTCATTAATACTCGTACATCCCCAAGATGTTATCTGCTAGTTGGATTGGTTTATTGTGCTTGAACAAAGCACCTGATCCCAAAGATTAAAAATATTAAATGCCTTTCAAGGCTGCTTTTTTAATTCTGTTGTCAACAGTGTTGTGGTTATTATACCGCATCTGTTTTCTTAGATAATGCAAACTGTATGAAGATCATAGTCGTCTTATGCTTAATCCGAGGTTGGGTTGCGGGAGCATTAGCCTAAGCAATGAGGTCCAGACATCCTTGACTGGGAGTCCATGGGAGCTAATTGGTCGAGCTCTTACAGGAGGGAGGGATGGCATATGCTCACCTCGCTGTCATTCACAGTGACCACCAGTCAATCATATGAGTGCATTCGTACGGTGTCGGATAGTGCATTACCTCAGAGTGCGTTAGGCCAGCCTATGTGAAGTGGCTTGTAAGGATGCGAGTGACAGCAATGCATGTACTAGAGGGAGCAGCTTGCTTAAGTGACATGATACTTTACAGGTGGGAATTGGATGTGACTAAATTTCAGGGAGAATAATGAGGGCCAAGACATGTGGGAGGTACTTTGAATATGAGCTGCTTTTTTTGACCATATCACAATGTTTCCTAAATCCTCACTGCATGATCCTGAAGTATAATTACTTACCGTATTTTCCGGAGTATAAGTTGCACCAGCCATAAAATGCACGATGAAGAAGAAAAAGATCATACATAAGTTGCACCGGACTAGAAGTCGCAGTTTTGGGGTGAAATTTATTTTATAAAATCAGAGACAACGAACAGACATTTCTCGAAACAAAAGAAACAGTAATAACAATAACATGGAAAACAAGCTAAAAAGTTTATTATACTGTTAATGTAACGTGAATAGGTGGTGTGTTAACATAACAGTTGTTACTACATTCACGCTCTTTGTTCCTTTTTCTGAGACACTTCGGCCCATGGGGATGTCAAACATGAGGGGGTCCATGTTAATGATGTGATCCGGTGTCACATTGCGCTCAGTTATCTGATTCTTGAGTCTGCTGGCAGTTTGAGACCTCGTTGTCGGTGCTCTGATGGAGAGGTGGTTGCACTGCATGAGTCGGTAACACCAAGAAGGTCCCCCTGAAAAGTCCGTTCGATTCATCATCTTGGCAATGACCTGGGCTTGGAGACATAACTGCACTGTTGACAGTCCTCTTCAGGCAGCGTGCTGTTCAAGAACCCATCTGTGAACTTGTTTATCCAGTCCAGGCCATCGAGCCCTTAACCCGCGATGAGCTTTCTTGGTTTTCTTCATTGCACTGAGAGAATCCTCTGCTTTTCTCCAGAGTCCCTCACAAGTCTCTCACTCAATCCATACTTTCTTCCTGCTCCTCGGTTACCGTCTGTATACTGCACTATATGCAGCTTGTGATTTGCAGAATATGATTTTCTTTTGGGGGGCATTTGTGTTCTACTCAGTTGTCTTAATACAGTAATACCTCAGCTAAAACACGTGGCTCTTATGGCGAGTTTATCGCGAGCCTTTCCTGGCTTACTGGCACTTGTAGCGTGCACGTGCACAGAAGTTTTTCTCCTCTGTGCTTTTGATTTTGTGACTTTTTCCTGTACCCTTATTATTATTTTTTTATTGTGCCTCTCCCATAGTGTGTCTAATATGGGTTGTAAGAAGGTGGTTCATGAATCCAAGCAGAGGAAACAGATTTCTCTTGAAATTAAGATGGAGAAAAAAGCTGAACATGAAAAGGAGAGTGTGCGTGACCGATCTATGTCAGGAGTATGAGAAGTTCAGATGCACTTGTTGTTTGTTCTTGTTTTATTATTTATTGTTAATGTACATGTATTATTAAATATTTATTGTTTTTACAAGTCGATCTTTAATATATTAGGTTGAATATACTAATGTGTTTGTGACAGGTTATATGAGCTTGGGAGGGGGTTGGAACGGATTAGTCGGTTTTCTGTACTTCTTACGGGAATAATTGTTTTATCTAATTAACCTTTTGGCTTATGAGCTCTGCCTTGGAACGGATTAAGTTCATTAGCTGAGGTATTACTGTAAATTGATATTTACCGGTAGCCTAAAAGATAAATTTTCAGTGGTAAAGGAGTGATTGGAGGAGCATGCTGGCAAACAAGCCAAGAGCGCCCTCTTGTGGCTGTCGGTATGAAACCCCCCCCCCAAAAAACCCATATACGAGTCACTCTGGAGTGTATGATAGTCTGTCTGTCTTCCTTTCGACTTTTTCCCTTTTACTCGGGCGTCGCCACAGCGAATCATTTGATTTGGCAGAGGTAATATAAATTAAATAAAATAAATAAGAAGATATAAACCATATAAGTAAAATACTGTATGCGACGTGATAAGCGCCAGGGCGCTTAAAAAATTGGAGTGGGTGGGTGCTTATTAAAATGTTACCAGCGGAGTTCAGTGCAGCTAACTGGGTTATCAAAGGCGGGCCATGTCTCTCACTGTCTATGGTGAAAAGCATGTAAAAGAACCATTGCTGACTTTCGTAAAGAGTAGGGTGCAAAGTCGTCAGCGTGTTTCTGTCCCTTGCTAAAAGGTTGTGACCGGAAGGTTTACATCCGATGTAAAAACCTCTGCCAAATCAAACGTGCGAATCAGATGATTCGCTGTGGCGACGCCCGAGTAAACGGGGGGGAAAAAGCCGAAAGGAAGACAGACAGGCCAGCGGAGTGGAACTGTCAGTGCTTATTACCATAGAAGTGCAAAACATGAATAATAACAGAACAATAAAAGAGTTTTACCGTTATTTTTTCATTATTCATTTTGTGATATCAACCAAATTACTTGCATGAAAGCTGAAAATAAACAGAAAACAGCATAATTAAAAAAAAAAAAGACCCTTTAATTTTCCCTCCCGGTGCTGTTCCTTTAAATATTTTAATGATAGGTCCATATTTGGCTCCTCTGCATTCATTCAGAGCATACGATAGTTTTGCTGTAGCAGTTTTTCATGGTTCATCTTTTTGGTCATTTACCGAGAGAACACAGCAAAATATTTTCCTGTTTTTTTTTTTTTTTTTTTTTTTTAAAAAGCACGGCCGAACAATCAAATGTGTCAAATCAAAACTGATGAACATTATAGACCCTCCCCAGTGGCATGGGGTCTTGAAATACCGTGTAAACTCACTTTTTTACAGGCAGTGAATGCCTAATTTTACCCTTACAGAGACTGATCAAATAAAATTGGTAAGTTTGATCTACCATTTTGTTCCCAGTACACATAGGCGGTTATTAGAGGTAAGATATAAAAAAAAAAACACGGGGGGGGGGCTTCTTGGAGCAGGACGCTTATTACGTCGAATATGGTGTATAAAATAAGAATTATACTAGTGACTTTTTTTTTCCTGAACCATTTAATCCTAAATAGGGTCACAGGGAGGCTGGCGCCCATCTCAGCTGACTCTGGGCAACGGGAGAGTACACCCTGGACAGCTCGCCAGGCTATCGCAGGGCAGAAACACGCTGATGGCTATGCAGTTACTCTTGTCAAGTCAGCAATGGATCTTTTACCTGAACCTCTCACCATAGACCGTGAGAGACATGGCCGGCCTTTGATAACCCAGTTAGCTGCACTGGGGGACAGTGGCAACCCGTTGAGAGTGGGGCTTGAACACCCAACTTTGGGATTAGTGATCCCGCACCTTTATCACCAGGCCAGCCCTGCCCTGGTTTACTTCGTTTGCTTTTGAAATGCCGTTGTTTGTGTGTTTGATTGCACCAGAGACCGGATGGTCTGTAATGTCTGTTAGTTTCCTGCAGTGTCGTAACAGTTTTGCTGGAAAAGTGAACATGATCTTAGACAAACAGTCTCCTGCATTTCTAGCAGCCTCATTTAATGCACGCCCATTCATATACCGTACATTTATATTTGGCCCTTTGCATTTGCACTGTGCACAGGATTATTGACCTGTCCTTTTTGTGAACTATTCCAGATAATAAAGCCTGTTTTTGTGTTTTTTAAAACCTTGTTTAAAGTACAGGATGAAAGATCTGAAATGACGATCATCAAAAACAAACTACGGTGATCCCCCACTACTTTGTGCTTCAGTTTCTGCAGCTTCAGTGCAGTTTTTCATAAATATTAATTGAAAAATGAATAAGAAATTAAGGAAAAATAGGGATATAGGGATATGGATATATATATATATATATATACATACATTTTTTTGGTATTTTTTTTATACATATATATATATATATATATAATCAGGCATTTGGTTATCACTGTGTGCTTAGGAAATCTGCAGTAATGTTGGGGTTATGATGAGTCAGCATTTTGAACAGGATATAGTTCCACACTTTGTCATTAGACACTTTTTTTTTAACATTTTGCTTGAATAGTTTTTCTGATAACACAACTGTTTCCGTGTGTTTTAAAAGTGTTTTGTGAATTGATGTGTTTGTGAAAGAAAAAAAAAATAGGAGTTCTTGAACTGTTACTTATCTCAGGATATATATACATACACACACACACACACAGCCCACATATACAGAGACGCTCCCCAACTTGTGAACATTCGTTTTACGAAATTCGGAGATACGAACAGCACTGTCCAAGGTCAAAAGTGAAATTAAATTGAAGAACAAGTAGGAATAGAAATGGAATAAAATCTATAGAAAGCTATAAGTATGAAATATGATTAAACATTATCCTGAGGTACACTTAATACCAGGCTCCGGCAGAGGGGCGTGGCTTACATGGGCTTTACACCAGAGGTCCAGGAAGAGAAGCAGAATGGATACATTTCTGAACTCGTGCCAAAACTTTCAAAGAAGAAACAAATTGACTCCAGTATTATAATGAACTGGATAAGAATGAAACTCTAAATCTGATCAGATCCGCTGTGTTGTGCTTGAGAGGAACCAGGAGTTAAAACACGGGACATAATGATATTGATAATGTACAGATAATTATGGAGAGAGAGAGAGAGAGAGAGAGCAAAGAGATTGTATACAGTACAAACTCGTATAGGTTATTATACAAGGTTTAGACATACGTTCCCCTCTCAAGAATGCCCTGTAACGACTTACGAACAAATTCATCTAATGAACGGCCGTCCGGAACCTAACTCGTTCATAAGCTGGGGAGTGTCTGTATATATAATTTTATACTGTATATATATTACTCTCAAGCATCCACCATCTGTAGTACAGTAGTGAAGAAAAATCCTAATAAAATACTCCAATTTCCCCAGATAGAAATTTCTTAAAGATAACGTTAGCGTCTCAATAGTGCGATGTAGTGGAAGTTACACTGTACACATATATCATGTATCAATATAAAAACTGTAGCTTGTTTTTTACACTTTATTTATTTTAATTATATTTAAAGTACAGATCTTTTTCCAAATCTTAATTTTATTTCATTTTAAGACTTTGCCAACGGTTAACAAAGTTCACCTGCTTTATCTCCGAATCTTATCTTGACTTCTTTTTTTATTATTAGGCTTTGGCCTTTGACATGTTGCTCATTCTACAAATTCCTTTTGAATTATTAGCAGTTTGTACAGAAGCAATCTCCTATTCGAATGAGTGCATGGATATAAACCTGCAACTCGCCCGAGAGCTGAAACTACTGTCTGAGCTACTTTTACAAAAAAAAAATATATATATAATAAAATGAATATATACTAGTACATCAACTTGAGCACCTGCTGACCAGTCAGATTGAAGAATGCAGTGATAGTCCAACTGAGAGCTGATTTATTATGAGAGATTGTGCTGGAGAGGTAACCTTAATAATCCCCTGAGGGAAATGCGGTGGTCATAGCAACAGTACAAACAGTGCTACTTAAAAGGCAATAATATATAGAACAGAATATTGTTTACATGTGTTTTAGAAGTTTAGTTTTAGCCAGACTAACAATTTTTGTATAAATTCATATATGTGTAGTCTAGTACCAGTTCAGATTTGAGTCTCTCTCTTTTTTTTTTTTAATTAATATAAGGCCATGAGAAACATTTGCCTTTTTTGATCCAATAGTATTCGTGTAAATCTGCATATGAAGCACATGTAGAGAACAGTGTGTAGGTTAGTGCTGTGATGGATTATTTCATTTTTATATTTTCATTATTTCAACCTTTATCCACTGGTGTGGGTGAAGCAGGAGCCACATCGTCCACCTGTTTCAAACGATTGAGCTTCACTTTTCATGAAGTGTGTCCTTTGCGTATAATGCTAGTCTGAAATATATCTACATGTATACACTTATTTCACGCCTGTGGTGTCCAACTACATCAGCTATTTGATTTTGGCGTCACAGCAGCGTAGTGGTTAGCATGTCCGCCTCACAGCAGGCCATGGCTTTCATTCCTTCATAAGCAAAATTAGCTGCATAAACATGAAGTGCTGGTATTATTGGTGTTAACTTTTTTTGTTTGTTTGTTTGTTTTTTTTTAATCCCATCCACCCCAGGGACGTGTACAATTTCCCCAAGTTCCGTGATGAGGCTATAAAGACCTTTAAGGAACACAGTGCTGCAATGCATTATGTCACTGCCACGCTGGTGTCCAAGGACCTGAAACTCGCCCAGACGACTAGCACAAGCTTCTAACGCTACTGGCTGCTTAACCGTGTGCTGCGTGAGCTGAGTCTGAGAGTTACGTACAGCTCTTGTGTGCAGCAGATGGATCTGTGTGGCTTGGCCAGTTCAATTCTTTCTCTTATTGGTAGATTTTCATCTCAGGGCATGAGGAAGGGGAAAAAAAAAATAAGTCGTTGAGATCTTGCTAACATTTGCTTAAATCAGCTTTTCTTAAAGATCCACTGTTTTTTTCTTCGAGATCACCACACTGAGCAATAAACTCTTAATAAGCTTCATAACTCATGAATATGTTTATTCTACTAATTTTACACTTTCAGAATGTAATCGCAGGACTGATTGTGCTTGATAATTGTATGTTTATTTACAAACAAATGTTGTGCACCGTATGCAAGACACATTCATTATGTTTGCATTTTTTTTTAGTAGCAATCAGTTTTTTCCACAGAAATTCAATTAAACAAAATGCAGCAAGTTATGAAAAACGCCTTCCTTCCTGAGACTGTGTCAGATAACAGAGTGACAAATTTATCTCTGACCACTTCAAAAATGCTCATCAAGGGCTGAAGGACCGACCATAGAATGCTTGAGAATTTAACAGATGTGATTCAAATTGCAAATGGCACAATGTAACAGGTTTTTTTTATTATTATTTTTTTTTAAATGAATAATAACAATCAGCCCATAGTGGTGAGTACATCCACCTCACAGCAAGAAGGACCTGGGTTTGAGTTCTGGACGTTGGCGTTTCTGTGTTCCTGGTACTTGCACGAGTTTCCTCTGGGTACTTGGGTTTCCTTCCACAGTCCAAAGACATGCACTTTCGTTCTTCCTTCCTTTCAGCTTTTTCCCTTTCTCGGGAGTCGCCACAGCAAATGATCTGATTCGCACATTTTGATTTGGCATAGTTTTTTTTACATCGGATGCCCTTCCTGTCACAACCCTTTAGCAAGGGACAGAAACACGTTAACGGCTTTGCGGCCTCTTTACGAAAGTCAGCAATGGTTCTTTTATATGCCTCACACCATAGACAGTGAGAGACATGGTCGGCCTTTGATAACCCAGTTAGCTGCAATGGGGGGACAGTGACAACCTTGTGGGGACTCGAGGTCCTGACCTTAGGATCAGCGATCCCACGCCCTATCCACTAGACCACCTCTGCCCTAGTCCAAAGACATGCACAATAGTTTCAAATTGCCCTAAAGTTCGAGTCTGAATTGTTGTTTTGTGCATTAACCTTGTATTGAATTGGTGAGCCATCACAAAAGTCAAATAAGAGGCTCCAGGTACTCACCAGGTCCTCTGGTTTCCTCCCACAATCCAAAAACAGTCATATTAGGCTAATTGTTTGCTTTAAAGTGCACGTGTGTGTGTGTGTGTGTGTGTGTGTGTGTGTGTGTGTGTGTGTGTTGATGCTGTGATAATCTAGCAATTAATGGTTTGGCAACTGAGCGAATAAACAACTGATTCCTATCTTGAAGTGAACATTTGCCATCAACGAACAAGTCTTCACTTGTACAGGCCAAACATGCCAATAGCAGCCAACAGGGGGCGGCAAAAGATCACATTATCTACAGTAGACAACTTTCTATTTCTAATTTTTTTCTCAGGAAACTGATTATATATATATATATAATATAATTCTAAATGATCAAGAATACCTCCATACCAATATTTGAATAATTACAAAGAAGCATAAGAATAAATTAATACGAATATTTCAGGATTCTTTAAATGCTATCCAGAGCATGTACTGTATACACTATACAGTATTACCAAGAAGACGTGGACACCGCCATCCCCCTCGCAATCTCCAGACGCTCATGATGTTGGTAGAAGTGTCCAGCTAACCTCATTCTTCTGTATGCAAATCATGTCTGTCACTCTCGGATCCTCTTGATGCAGAATCTTGTGCTTGACGGATTGATGCTGAGGACTTGCCTCAGCATTCTGGTGTAACAACCATCAAGAGACCTTTAGAGTTGTGAGGTAAGTGTCCAGCACTCAGAGGAACACAGTCTGAACTGGTGCGAAGAAGAAGCTCAGCTCAGTTTCTTGTGATATCCAAGGGCTCTAAATTGCCTTCATCATATTCATGGCCTGGTGGTAAGGTGCTAGATCACTGATCCTTAGGTTGGGGGTTCAAGCCCCACTGTCAACGGTTGACACTGCTGTCCCTCCAGGGCAGCTATCCATCTACATCCAATCATGAAGCATGGATGTCGAGCCCTGAAGCTTAAACGATGCTCATACAGCGATTGTCATGGCTGTGATCACAATGTTCTACCGTATGGTTCGCCAGGCCACATACGGACTCATTCACACCTACGGACAATTTGGAACTGCCAATGAACCTACTGTGCATGTTTTTGGACTGTGGGTGGAAACCAGAGTACCTGGAAGAAACCCACACAAGCATGTGGAGAACATGCAAACTCCACACAGAAATGTCCAGGCCTGGAATCGAACCCAAGCCTTCTTGCTGTAAGGCGGATGTGCTACCCACTACTCCACCGTGCCGCCATCAGTGCAGCTAACTGGGTTATCAAAGGCCGGCCATGTCTCTCACTGTCTGTGGTGTGAGACATGTAAAGGAACCAATGCTGACTTTTGACAAGAGTAACTGCATAGCCGTCAGTGTGTTTCTGCCCTGCAATGGCCTGGCGAGCTGTCCAAGGTGAACTCTACCCTTGCCAGGAGTCGGCTGAGATGGGCACCAGCCTCTCTGCGGCCCTAATTAGGATTAAGTGATTACAGAAAATGACTGAATGAATATTCATGGACCTCCAAGCTCCAGTCTCCCTTGTCTTGATGTATTTCTCAGAGATGAAGTCCTCGTCCTCTTTGAGAGATCTCAAAGACCTCCTTGATAGGAAATGTGGTTGACCAAAGGTGATCAGTTCTCTTGGCATTGAGGGTCAGGACAACCTTTGGCACTACTTCGACCCGAGATAAAAGATCCTTCTCTTGCTTTGTGTTACTCAAGAGGAGACAAATCTCATCTGTAAAATCAAGATCAGTGTGGGTAACTTCAGATGATTTGGATGACCGTCTTGGTGGAATGGGAAACAGTACACTACAACTTTGTAAACAGATAGATTCCACTAGATGGAGACATTAGCCCACAGAAGGCTTTATTGTTCTTGTTCAGGGTTGGTGGGAAGGCCGCGTTTGAGCCTGAGGGTCAAGTGCATTTCGGATGTGTATTGTTATGAATGGCTGTTGTTTCCAAATGTAGTGTTGGAGAAACGCCATGCTCCAAACACCTGAGCGTATGAAGGTACATATGTATGGAATTAAAGTAGAAGTAATTGCTCCTCTCAGATAAACCACTTGATAAAAAAATAAATATCTATATTCAGGACAATTAGAGTAAAAATTAAATTTCCTGAACCACTTAATCCTAAGTCACGGGGAGGCTGGTGCCCATCTGGCGAGGGCAGAGTGCACCCTGGACAGCTTTCCAGGCCATGGCAGGGCAGAAACATGCTGATGGCTATGCAGCTACTCTTGTCGGAGGACGGGGTGGGGGGTGGGGCTAAGTCTGTTGGGTTTTTACACCTGAGCCTAGTGGCTCATCAGGCCTGTACTTATCCCCGGTTTCTGTAGCGACCAGGAGTTCAACTCCTCCTGGATGGGACGCTAGTCCATCGCAGGTTACCTTCCCAGTATATTTTTACTAGTACACATTTATACTGCTGGGTGAACAGAGGCACACTTGTGGTTGAGATCTTGCCCAGGGGTCTGAGCACAGTGAGGGTCTCAGTGGGATTCAAACTCACAACCTCCCAATCATGAGCGCAGCACCCTAACCACTACACCACCGGCCCCACTTGTCGGAGGACAGCAATGGTTCTTTTACAGCCTCAAACCATAGACAGTGAGAGACTCGGCCGGCCTTTGATAACCCAGTTAGGTGGACTGCGGGGACAACAGTGACAACCGCTGACAGTTGGGCTTGAGCCCACAACCTTAGGATCGGTAATCCAGCACCTTACCACCGGGTCACCATTGCCCTAGAGTACAAATATAGAGCAATATTAATTTTCTCATTGTGATTACCTGGGATGTCACACTATCCTGCACTTTTTTTTTTAATGTCTATCAGTACAGATAATTGAAGAGGCCGGTGGCGTAGTGGTTCGGGTGCTGCACTCATGATCGGGAAGTTGTGTGTTCAAATTCCAGTGAAACCTGCACTGTGCTAATTCCCCTGGGCAAGGTCTCAACCACAAGTGTGTCTCTGTTCACCCAGCAGTATAAATGGGTACCAGTTAAAAATACTGGGAAGGTAACCTGCGATGGACTAGCGTCCCATCCAGGAGGAGTTGTAGTCCTGGTCGCTTCACGCTATGGAAACCGGTGATAAGCACCGGTCCAATGAGCCACCATGGCTCAGGTGTAAAAACCCAACAGACTTTACCTTTTACTTTACAGATAATTGAAACTGTTTGAAGGTGATGATCATGCAGGGAGAACTGTCATGGCTCTTCTATCCATTACCATTGAACATGGCAGCATGAGATCAAGACTGGAAAAGATTAATATGAAGGCATTGAGTGTCACAATGTTTATTCAGGGCATTTTGGGGGTAGGTCAGTGTTGGGCCGGTGGTAAGGTGCGGAATTACCGATCCCAAGGTTGAGAGTTCAAGCCCCACTATCAACGGTTGTCACTGCTGCCCCCACCCCAGTGGAGCTAACAGGGTGTACCCTGTCCTTGCCTAGAGTTGGTTGAGATGGGTGCCAGCCTCCCTGCAAGCCTAATTAGGATTATGCAGTTTAGAAAATGTTCATAATTTCAGTTCATTTTCTGTAACTGCTTAATCCTAATTTGGGTCGCGGGGAGGCTGGTGCACATCCCAGCCAACTTTGGGCGAGGGCAGAGTACACCCTGGACAGCTTGCCAAGCCATCGCAGGGCGGAAACACACCAACGGCTTTGCAGCCTCCTCTTGTCGAAAGTCAGCAATGGTTCTTTTACATGCCTCACACCATAGACAGTGGGAGACATGGCCGGCCTTTGATAACCCAGTTAGCTGCACTGGGGGTGGGGGGTGGGGGGGGTGGGGTGGGGGGAGTGACAACCTTGTGGAGAGTGGGACTTGAACCCACAACCTTTGGATCAGCGATCCAGCGCCCTATACCACTAGACCACCACTGCCCCGGTTTAGAAAATGAATGAAGGAATTTAGGGTGTAGCTGTGGTCTAATGGTTAGAGAAGCAGGTTTGGGACGCAAAGGTTGTTGGTTCGTTTCCTGAACCAGCAGGAAAAATGTGTGTCAGAAGGGAGGATGAACTGCACCATCCCTTCCTCCACCTTTATAGCTGAGGTTCCGTTGAGCAGCACACCAAACCCAAAAGTGTTCTCCAGGCACAGCAATGTGTGGCAGCCCACTGCTGCATGTGTGTGTGTGTGTGTGTGTGTGTGTGTGCTCACCTTAGACGGGTTAAAAGCAGAACAAAAATTCTCCTTGTGGTATTAATATAGTAAATAAAAATTCCTTCTGTAATAGAACCAATGGGAAAATGCACCAGTTTGTAGTAGAACATGTTTCGCCTGAAGCCACAATGATGGAGACTTGACATGACACAACAACTTAGTTGGTAAATGTAATGATAAGTCATGTGGCCTCACAGCGACCTGCACTAATGAGTATGTCCTTGGATTGAACTTTCAGATAAACACAAACAGCCAACATTCATTTATGTATTATTTACAGTACATGTCTGAAAGGGTCTTGATGGACTGGAGACAAGTCTCAGCTGACTTCAGGCGAAATGCTGGCGAAATTCTGAGTAGGTCACCAGTCTATCACATGATGGTAATACAGAACAAACAACCATTCACGCTGACATTCACACCTGTGTCTAATTCAGAATAGCCAGTTGACCCAATCACATGTCTTCGGGCTGGCGGAGGAGACTTGCGCAGGGACAGGATGAATATGCACACTCTACACACACACCAAAAAAAAAAAAAAAAATGGCGTCGAGATTCGAACCCAGAACCTACTCGCCTTGACTGAACAGTGATCAACATTGTCGAAATTCAGTCCTCAGGTTCTGTATTTATTTATCTTGTCTGTGGAGCAGTAGGCACCTCATCAGTATGTGAGGGAAGTGCAGTGAGTTTAGGGTTCCAGGCGTATACGAGGCTCATCATTGTTCATTTACAATACAGCGCAAAATTCCTCGCCAGTCCCCCTGAGACGCTACAAAAAAAAAGGAAGCAATATCTTCTCTCTATTTTTTTTTTTTTTTTTTTGGTCAAAGTTAGACAAAACCTCTCAAACCATAAACTGCACCATTCAATATTCTGAGAGCAAAGACTTTCTTTTTTTTTCAAACAAGACGGAAAAAAGTTATCTGAGTGATTTGTGCTCTCACACAATGGCTGTGGTTGAAGTTGCGCCTCCTCTGATCTTCACGCAGCTGGACTCCTGCCTTCCACCCTGTCTCCTCTGATCTTCTCACAGTCATCCGAGAGGCTTTTGCCAGCCTGCGAGCTGTCAAAGTATCCACGGAATCAAACGCCACCCCATGCTCTCTTATGATCAAAGACACACAGGTAAGGAGACACAGAGCCACATACAATTGCTGTCTCAAAGAATGAGCCATTTCCCCCCTCTTTCCTCACAACCACTCTGCCCCAGGAACGGAAAATGGAGCACATCGACCAGAATAAAGCAAAGCGATCAGGTTTTGAAGATGTGACAGGAAGTTTGTATTCTTGAAAACTTTTGGACAAAGAGAGAAAGCTGAAATAGGGGTGAAGGTGATGTTTAAAACACTGGTTACGCTTTTCATTTCTTCTGATTATTAATGTACCACCTTGCAACATTAAACGCCATGTTCCTCCCCACACCTCCCCCGACCCCTCCCCCCCTAGTGTCGAAGACCTGTTTTGACTCTCTCACGTTGTTATTTGGCGTAGCAGTAAATCGTTCTTCATGGGAATGTAATATACTCATCTTCTTCATCTTCTTCTTCTTCTTCTTCTTCTTTTCCTTTCGGCTTTTCCCTTCAGGGGTCGCCACAGCAAACCATCCGCCTCCATCTCACCCTATCATGACAATTTCAAAAAAAATATTCTCGGCGAAACCATTTCATTACCATAATAGTCTGACTTGGATTCTTCAGACCTATAACCTGTGATGACCGTATGATCCACCATACACTTCCATCTATGGGCTGAATCCAACCCGGTGGCGTAATCGTTTGAGCTCTACCTTCTTTAGCTCTTCTCCCTCCTTCAGCTTTCACATTCCGTAAAATTACGAAAGATGTGAAAAATGTTAACAGTGCTCGGATGAGCAATAGGAAAACACCGCACAGCCAAAGTTCAAAAACATTTCATGGAAAATAAAACAAGAAGAAATGACACTGTTGATGTTCAGAGGATTATTCATTGATGCAAACATCTCAGAATTGCTCATCAGAGGTTGGCACAAAGTATGAGTTGTGATGACTTTTAAAAAAATGCCTGATATCCTTCATATACTGAATACTTGGCTTTTCTTTGTTTAAAATGATCATATAAGACGTTTGGCTGCCCTTTAAGCTTTGATGACTCAGACAAACACATGCTCAGCCTACACAGGAAAAGGGAAGTTGTGCCGCTGTGGCATCAATCACAACAATATGTCACACTTCCATAATATGCAAAGAATAAAAGTATAAACGCGATTGTATTGTTATTGTACGATAACAAATTACAGGTGTGTGTGTGTGTGTGTGTGTGTGTGTGTGTGTGTGTGTGTGTGTGTGTGTGTGTGATGAATCCTATTAAGAACTGGATTTAGTAATGCTGACAGTACACCGCGACATGTTTTACTTCACTGACCCCACGGCCTCATGGCAAGATTGACCCTTTTAGTTATTCAAGAATGATGTCGTACTTTTTACTTGTAAAAGAAACCCTCATTTTTCTGAGATGTCGCTTTAGTATAAAATTATCACAAAAGTAGAACATCCGCCTTACAACAACAAGGCCCTTGGTTCGAGTTCCTGGCTCAGCCTGGGTGTCCCCGTATGGTGTTTACATGCTTTCCCCGTGCTTCAATGGGTTTCTTTTATGTATTCCAGTTTCCTCCCACACACCATAAACATGGACATTACTGTCAGTGGCAGTTCCAAATTGTGTAACGACCCCATTGGAAATAAGTTTTACCAAACGTTTTGAGCGAGCCTTGATTTCAACTACACTTATCCGGGGTATTTTAATTTCATTTTATTTATTTCGTTTATTTAGTTTATTTTATTTAATGTATTTGTTATTCTACATTTCTATAACTAGTTGTTCCCAAATCTTTGTTTAATATATTATCTATACTTGTTCTTATCTAGTCTTGTTATTTTATTTTTATATACTTTATATATTATTTTGGTTTTCTATACTTGAATACCTCATTTTACACCAGTAATGCAAATAATTTATCAGTTTACTTTATTTATTAGTAATACCGTCTATTGAGGTATAGCAAGCTTTGTACAAATAAGTTTTGCTTTTTATGCCATCTAAGAAATCCAAAATTATAAACTATTGTACGGTATAAATTATTATTGACTGATACATGGCACGATATGTATGAATTTGCGAATGTTGAAATCAAAACCAATCGACCGACCGACCGACTGACCGATCGATCGATCAATCAACCAATCAATCCCTGGATGTGAGTGTGAATGTAAATTGTTTGTTTGTGTGTGTGAGTGTATTGGCCCTGCCTGGTGAGCTGGTGAGGGTGTACCACCGACACCCAGAGTCGGCTGAGATAGGTAAGATTACAGGAGTTACAAGTTACAGGAGAACGAACAACCTCCATTCTGAACACTTTCCTACTTCAGAAAACTTACACATACAAAAAGAAAAAAACAAGAACTGTTGTCATTATTGAACAACAACAACAACAACTACTACTACTACTAATACCGCTACTAGCTACTACTACTACTACTACTAGTACTACCAATACTGCTGCTACTGCTGCTATTACTACTAATACTGCTACTAATACCACCACCACTCCTCCTCCTCCTCCTCCTCCTCCTACTACTACTGCTACTAATACTAGCACCACCACCACCACCACTCCTCCTCCTCCCTCCTCCTCCTCCTACTACTGCTACTAATACCACCACCACCACCACTCCTCCTCCTCCTCCTCCTCCTCCTACTACTACTACTACCACTACTACTACGACTACTACTATTACTACTGCTAATACTACTACTACTACTATTACTGCTATTACTACTACTGCTGCTAATATTGCTCATACTGCTACTACTATTTGTATTACTACTACTATGGAAACATTGTTACTATGGAAAGATTAATGCCTTAAAGCAAGGAGCTTAATATACATTCAGGATACCTGTGTAAAGTCCATGAGTCAAAGAGGTATCAAATTTTAAAAGATGATTTCAACTGGAATGGAAATTTTTAAAAATTACACATTATAATATTATAACACATCCTTAAATGTGATATGTTACTGCTATGAGAAGTAAACATGTATACAGAACTGTTAATAGATACAGAATCTAGAAGGCCATGTCTCTCACTGCCTATGGTGTGAGGCATGCAAAAGAACCATAGCTGACTTTCCACAAGAGTAGGCTGCAACGCTGTCAGCATGTTTCTGCCCTGCAATGCCTTGGCGAGCTGTCCAAGGTATACTCTGCCCTCGCCTGGAGTTGGCTGTGATGGGCACCAGCCTCCCCACAACCCTAATTAGGATTAAGTGGTTACAGAAAACGAATGAATGAATATATATATATATATATATATATATATATATATATATATATATATATATATACATATATACATAAAGTATACATATGCTATAACACTATCATATGCATTAGTGTCATAAGCGATGGTATGCTATGCTATGTATGTATGTATGTGTGTGTGTATCTATATCTATATCTGTATCTATAACTGGAGCCGGTGGTGTAGTGGTTAAGAGTGCTGGGCTCATGATCGGGAGGTTGTGAGTTCAAATCCCACTGAGACCCTCACTGTGCTAAGTCCCCTGGGCAAGGTCTCAAAATGGGTACCAATAAAAAATATACTGGGAAGGTAACCTGCGATGGACTAGCGTCCCATCCAGGAGTAGTTCAACTCCTGATTGCTTCACGCTACGGAAACCGGGGATAAGCACCAGCCTGATGAGCCACTAGGCTTGGGTGTAAAAACCCAGCAGTTAATCAAAAAAAAAAAAAAAAAAAAAAAAATATATATATATATATATATGTGTACGCTATAACATTATTTATGTAATGTTTTTGGTCGGAAGGCTATGAAATCTGAACATCTACACCTATCATCACTGAGCATTAAATTGTGGTATTCATAGAAACAAATTAGAAGATAACAGTATTATTTTCAGACGTATATCCGAAAGCAGGACATAAATCATAATATTATTCAAGGTGACACAAATGGATAGGAAGCACTAACAGTAATGGCTGGCTTGACATGGCTAGATCTATTTATTATCACTTTATATTAATGCCAGCTGTTATGTGATTTATACAGTCAACCGAGAAACAGTGGCAACCGACGTTAAGTAGGGACGCTTACTGAGAGGAATACTTGCATGTCAGATATGGAGTTACGATATTATTATTATTTACTGTGCATAGGAAGTTTATATACAGTTCCGTCTCAGTTTCAGTTTTACAATAAAACAAGAAGGTGTAACACCCACTAAAATTTTGCAGTTGCGTTCGAATGTGCTGTTATATTCCATAGCACATACACGAAGGACAGTGTGCACAGTGCAAAGCAACGTTGACCCACCTGATACAGGTCAATGTGTGCTCTTTGCAAATCGGGAAAAATACCTGAAAAACCAGACAGATTGTCGGCGCAGCCAATTTTTAAATTTTAAATATATGAAAAATTAATAAAGAAAATCACAAAACAAACATAAACATTATAAACTACATGTACTGTGTGAGGATTTATTCAAGTCTGACCTGAATATTAATACATTGATGTAAAATTAAAAAAAAAAAAAAAATTCAGCTGGGGCTCTTGCTAGTATTCAGTACAAACTTATCTGCATCTCACCTTTGCTTCTCTCATCTGTTTATCTCTCCACTGTTTTTAAAGCTAATCTTTTTTCCCCACCTTATCTCATCTTCTCGTTATCTGGATTTTCTCTTTTAATCCCACCTCTTTTACTCTCATTCTCCTTTCCTTTCAACTATTTCTCTTCTCGCCGTCTCTTCATCTCTTTATCTTTCTTTATCTCCTCACTTTCCCTCCTTCCCATCCTTTTTCCCCCCACTTTCCTGAACTTGTGTCTAAACTTTCCTTTTTTCACTCGGCACTGCTATTACTGGCCAAATGCCGTGAGCGAAGTGCATGTGTCAATAAGAATATTGAAAATTTGATAGAACGGGGAATCTGAATCCTGTCTGATTTCCGGTGTTGTGCACATGATGCAGAGCGCTTCTCATGGGGGCAACCCTCATGGAAACTTTTCTTTTTTTTTTAGTGATAGGTGCATTTAATATTTTCCGTTCTTCTGTTATATAATCTTTCCCGTCCTGTTGTGCTACACTAGTCTCATGATCTGTTTCTCAGTTTGTCCACACACACACACACACACACACACACACACACACGCTCTCTCTCTCTCTTTAACCCAATCTTCCCTTGCTTTCAGTTTCTCTTTATTTTTTCCATTCTTTGTCTCTCCTTTCTTTTGCTTCTTACCTCTCCTCTCATATCATCTCCTTGCCTCAGCATTCCTCTCCTCCTCTTTTTTTTTTTTTTTTAAATCTCAGTTGCTCTCCTCTCTCATTAGAAGGCTTGAGTTATGATTACTTTCTCAGCAAAGCCTCTCCATAAGCAGATTGCAGAGTGAAGAGATTAATGAAGTGCTTTCGAGTCTCGATTTGAGGGCCGCATGTAGATGAACATGATTTTTAGGATGTCTGTTTGTTTCCCTGCTGATTCCTGATTATCTGTTAGAGCCAAGTGGCTATCCAGCCTTCTTTATATGTCTATGATAACACAGCATCGTTTAAAAAAAAAAAAAAAAAAAAAAAAAAACCGCATCCATTTGGTGTTGAAAAAAAGAATTAAATGATGATCTTTTTTTCTGCTCACACCGAATGAAAGAATGGACCATTATGTAAATGGAGCTGAGAGCTCAGTCGCCATTCAAAGCCATCAGCATTTCAATCCAAACCTAATGTCCGGTAAGAAGTGCTCAAGTGGTGCTCTTGTTGTTACTTTCACTTAAAGGAGTTGACATCAAAAAGTCTTGCTAGTTCATTCCTAAATAATTTGCATGTTTATGCTGTATTTCCATAACTTATACAGTGCCTTGCATTCACCCCCTTAACAGTTTTCATGTCTGTTTGCCTCACAACCTGAAGTTAAAATGGATTGTTTGAAGGTTTGTGTCATTTCATTTACAGAACATGCCTACAATGAAGATGCATTTTTTTTTATTGTGAAGAAAACAACAAACTGGACGAATCAAATGAAAAAGTGTACAAGACGGTGATGAGGCCAGCGATGTTGTATGGTTTAGAAACAGTGGCGCTGAGGAAAAGACAGGGGGCAGAGCTGGAGGTAGCAGAGATGAAAATGTTGAGGTTCTTCTTTTGGAGTAACGAGGATGGAAAGGATCAGGAATGAGCACATCAGAGGGACAGCACATGTAAGACGTTTTGGAGACAAAGTCAGAGAGGCTAGATTGAGATGGTTTGGACATGTACGGAGGAGGGATAGTGAGTATATTGGTAGTAGGATGCTGAGGTTGGAACTACCAGGCAGAAGGCCAAGAGGAAGACCAAAGAGGAGATTTATGGATGTGGTGAAGGAGGACATGAAGGTAGTTGGTGTAAGAGAAGAAGATGCAGAGGATAGGGTGAGATGGAGGCAGATGATTCGCTGTGGCGACCCCTGAAGGGAACAGCCGAAAGGAAAAGAAGAAAAAGAAGGACAAAATAACAGAAAAGCTGAGCATGAATAACTATTCACTCCCATAAAGTCAGTACTTCAGAGCCACGTTTTTGCAGCAATCACAGCTGTGAGTCACTTTGGATGTTCCTTTGAGCTTGCCAGATCTTGCCACTGGGATTTTTGCCCATTCCTCAAGGCCAAACAGCTCCAGCTCCTTCATGTTGGCTGGTTTCCCCTTGTGAACAGAAATCTTTAAGTTTGACCACAGATTG
Source organism: Plotosus lineatus (assembly GCA_024760905.1). Lineage (NCBI taxonomy): Eukaryota > Metazoa > Chordata > Actinopteri > Siluriformes > Plotosidae > Plotosus > Plotosus lineatus. Next base: position 19,644,151 of record CM045733.1, read on the forward strand.
TCAATTTGATAGTGGTCTGGGCTTTGACTAGGCCATTCCACCATATTCAAATGTTTCCACCACTCAGGTATTGCTTTAGTAGTATGCTTCAGGTCAACTTCCATCCCAGTCTCAAATTACAAGCAGGCTGAAACAGGCTTTGCTTAAGCACATCCCTGTATTTAGCACCATCCAGCTTTCACTCGACTCGAATCAGTGTCCTAGTCCCTGATATTGAAAAAAATCCCACAAGTGCTATCATTGGTGCCAAAAAAAGTTAAATTTTAGACTCAACTGAACAGAGCACCTTCCTCCATACATTTGGGTAATCATCCACATGCCTTTTTACAAACGCAAAACGTGCCTCCTTATTTTTAATATAGAGTAATGACTTTTTCTGGCTGCTTCCATAAAGCTCAGCTCTTGTGGTCCTGTGCACAGATATAACAATCTTTGCTGTGGAACTCTAACTTTTGGTCTCTGTGCTGCCTCTCTGATTAATGTCCTTCTTGCATGTTCTGGGAGTTTTGGTGGGTGGTCCTCTCTTGGCAGGATTGTTGTGGTACTATATTCTTTCCATTTGTAGATGTTGGATTTGATGGTTCTCTGGAGATCATCGACGATTTGGATTTTTTTTTTTTTTATAACCCAACCCTGACTTGTACTTTTCAACAACTTTGTCCTTGACTCATTTGGAGAGCTCCTTGGGCTTCATGGTGTGATGCTTCTTGCTTAGTGGTGTTGCAGCCTCTGGGGCCTTTCAGAAAAGGTGTGTTTATATTGACAGATTGGAACAGGTTATTATGAAGGCATTGAGCATGAGAGTGTTCATTCATGGCATTTTGGGAGTAGGACAGTGGTGGCCCGATGGTAAGGTGTGGAATTACCAATCCCAAAGTTGTGGGTTTAATCCGCGCTGTCAACGGTTGTCACTGCTGTCTTGCAGTGCAGCTAACAGGGTTATCAAAGGCCGGCCATGTTTCTCACTGGCTGTGGGGAGAGACATGTAGAAGAACCATTGCTGAATTTTGTCAAGATTAGGCTGCATAGTCGTCATCTTGTTTCTGCCCTTGGCCAGAGTTGACAGAGATGGGTGCCAGCCTCCCTGCGACCCTAATTAGGATTAAGCTGTTCAGAAATTGAATGAACATCCTCAACATCTGTTATCACATCAGATAAGCCCATACAAAACTTACAGAACATGCTTATTTATTTAATCTGACAGCTCATTTTTATCTGTGATGTATTCCGTAAATATTAGCGTATTTGTTAATGACGACACAAAATTTTTCATGTGGTACAAAAACAATGATACTTTTTCAGTTTATAGTAGAACTGGCCCTTGAAGGAGATGCTGGCATAAACATAATTCCCTTTGCACTCAGTTTCATGGTCGAAAAAGAGGAAACAGTCTCAGCAGCTAGTATTAAAACATGTGGCACGGCTGGTGTCACATTGCGCGGAGAAGACTCTACTTTTCAGATCTACTGTATTATCACTGACAGGTAAGAACATTTACGTCACAGCCATTTCAGAATGCATTTATGTGGAAACGTTACTGTATTAGCTTGATTTGTTCATGTTTTGTTTATTTTAAGATGATTGAAATTAATTCATTCATTTTCTTAACTTTTTAATCCAAACTCTGGTTGAAGGGAGGCTGGCACCCATCTCAGTCAACTCTGGGCTAGGGACATAATTTTGATGAAATATTTTAATGATAATCCTGAATGATAATGAAATAAAATGATAATAATGAAATATTTTAGTAATATTTTGTGATATGATTTATTTTCAATTTCAGCTTCAGGACTAACAAATGATAAACAACAAATGCTAATAACAAATGCTTGTATTATTTTGTATTTAATTGATTTTTTAAAAATTGTCGCAAATACATTAAGCGTTAACATTCATCCCGCTTAAAGGTAAAATTGACACTCGAAGATGAAGGGATTCTTGTCTCATGGTTAGGGGTCAGTGATTCTATTCTCAGAGAGTTCCTTCAGCAGATTATCTTTTATAGGTGGGTTGCCAGGTATTCTTCCTGACCTCCACAGCACCTGGTATTCCCAGGCAGTCTCCCATCCAAGAACTACTCAGTGCCAGCCATGCTTAGCTTCCAGAATAAGACAGGTAAAGGTAGTAAGTAAAGTCTGTTGGGTTTTTACACCTGAGCCTCGTGGCTCATCAGGCCGGTGCTTATCCTCGGTTTCCATAGCGTGAAGCGACCAGGAGTTCAACTCCCCCTGGATGGGACGCTAGTCCATTCCAGGTTACCTTCCCAGTATATTTTTACTGGTACCCATTTATAGTGCTGGGTGAACAGAGGCACACTTGTGGTTGAGACCTTGCCCAGGGGTCTTAGCACAGTGAGGGCCTCAGTGGGGTTTGAACTCACAACCTCCTGATCATGAGCGCAGCACCCTAACCACTACGCCACCGGCCACAACAGAATAAGACAGGATTGTGATTGAAATGTTAATGATTACTAACAGCGGTCCAGAAACTCTCCAGAAATTCTGGAGAACAAGGCTCGGTTATTTAGATGTTAACTGATTTCTAGAGATATATTTTAGCTATGGATTGATTAAACAGTAATGTAGGTGCATTTTTCATCATTCAGTTCATTTTCTGTACCCGCTTAATCCTAGTTTGGGTCTTGGGGAGTCTGGTGCCCATCCCAGCCAACTTCGGGCGAGGGCAGAGTACACCCTGGACAGCTCGCCAGGCCATCACAGGGCAGAAACACGCTGACGACAGGCTGCTCTTTTATGAAAGTCAGCAATGGTTCTTTTACATGCCTCACACCATAGACAATGGGAGACATGGCCGACCTACGATAACCCAGTTAGCTGCACTGGGGGGTGGGGGGTGGGGGGGTTACAGTGACAACCTTGTGGAGAGTGGGACTCGAACCCACAACCTTTGGATCAGCAATCCAGCGCCCTACACCACTAGACCACCACTGCCCTGTAGGTGCATTTTCTTTTCACAATTAAATAAAACTTTAAGTAATTGTTAACTTACACCTTTCAAACAACTTATGGTGTATCAATGCTGAAATTTGTGTTGCATAATAATGGTGTATTTTGTTAGTTCGGGCAACTTTAATGTTTTATTTCTCAGATGCTGTATTAATTTTAATCAAGATACATTTATACATTAAAAACCTATTATAACATAATTTGAATGTTATAAATCTTTAATATAATATACGTAAAGTCTGTTGGGTTTTTACACCCGAGCCATAGTGGCTCATCATGCCGGTGCTTATCCCCGGTTTCCATAGCGTGAAGTGACCAGGAGTTCAACTCCCCCTGGAGGGGACGCTAGTCCATCGCAGGTTACCTTCCCAGTATATTTTTACTGGTACCCATTTATACTGCTGGGTGAACAGAGGCACACTTGTGGTTGAGACCTTACCCAGAGATCTTAGCACAGTGAGGGTCTCAGTGGGATTCGAACTCACAACCTTCCAATCATGAGCGCAGCACCCTAACCACCATGCCACCGGCCCCACAAATATAATACTGTATATAATATAATATAATATAATATAATACTGTACTGTATAATATAATGCTGGCTCTGTTCTTCGAATTCGAAGATAGTGAAGAATTATTTCTCCTCGCCTGCGCTGAGTATTTTTTGTATAGCGAGAGACAGTTCACGCTCACTGATCCCCGCTCTCTAGGCCTAGGTCCCTTCCACAGTGGCTCAGCTGGCTGAGACGGCTGTGGTGGTTCCTAGACTGACAGAAACACGCTGGCGGCTTTGCAGCTAGTCTTTATGAAAGTCAGCAATGGTTCTTTTACATGCATCTCACCATAGACAGTGATAGACATGGCCTGCCTTTGATAACCCAGTTAGCTGCACTGGGGGAGGGACAGTGACAACCTTGTGGGGACTCAAACCCCCAACCTTAGGATCAGCGATCCAGCGCCCTATACCTAGGCAACCACTGCCACATAATATAATATATAATATATACGGTCCCCACAGGGTTGTCACTGTCTCCTCCAGTGCAGCTAACTGGGTTATCAAAGGCCGGCCATGTCTCTCACTGTCTATAGTGAGAAGTTCATGTAAAAGAACCATCGCTGACTTTTGTGAAGAGTTTGGCATAGCTGTCAGCGTGTTTCGCCCTGCAATGGCCTGGAGAGCTGTCCAGGGTGTACTCTGCCCTCGCCCGGAGTCGGCTGGGATGAGCGCCAGCCTCCCCGCGACCCTAATTAGGATTAAGCGGTTACAGAAAATGAACTGAACTGAATATAATATAATATATATAACATTAATCTAAAACCCCAGTGCAGCTAACTGGGTTATCAAAGGCCGGTCATGTCTCTCACTGTCTATGGTGGGAGGTTCATGTAAAAGAACCTTTGCTGATTTTCGTCAAGAGTAGCTGCATTGCCGTCAGCGTATTTCTGCACCTTATGAAAGGGGTGTGTCAGGAAGGGCATCCGATGTAAAAACCTACGCCAAATCAAATATGCGAATCATTAATATGACTTCCATGAATATGGAGGCAGATGATTCGCTGTGGCGACCCCTGAAAGGGAACAGCCGAAAGGAAAAGAAGAAGAAGATAACATTAATTTAAAGGACATAGATTTGTAATAAATAATAATAACGCCTGGAAAAAAAAGATTACAAAAAAAAAAAAAGCTAGTTTTATATTGTCAGTCACGCATGAGTAATGTGTCTACATACATTCTGGTTCTGAGATTGATTGTGTGTGTGTGTGTGTGTGTGTGTGTGTGTGTGTGTGTGCGCGTGTTTGTGGGACCACAGAATGACATAGCAAAGAAAAGTTTCCAGTGATGGGTTGAAAGATGTTGGTTGGTTCCTCTTTTATAGGTATCATCCGATATTTTGCTTTGAAACCCATATGTTCAGGAAACCATCATCATGGGGTTTGTTTTGCATCCATGGAGAGCTGCTCAGAGGACATTTCTGATTTTGCACTCATTGCGTGTGAAGGTGTGCAAACATTGGAGTTGTGTCACAACTAGACTGAGTGCATAAATAAGTATTACAACCACACATTGACAATGACTTTGCAAAAAAGGAAATAGAAAGAAAAACACTCTGCCACCCAGAGCAACAACAAAACCTCAACCCCAACCAGTCTGTTTATGCAAAACGAATATGGAATTACATCCTCTAGTGATTTATCGGACAACACGGGGGAAATCAAAAATGAAAGCGATTCAGAATTAAAGCAAATTAGTTTATTACTAATTGAAATATTTAATAAAAGCAGAAGTTATGGCACTGTGAACATATGATTTCGTGCGGTGTGAATTAAAGCTGGAAGTGTGTTGAATTTTGTTGGAAACCACAGCCACGTGAGAGACAGAGACTGAAACCACATCCAGGGTATTTTATATTATAAACAAATTAGCAAATTTAAGAGAATGATGGTATGAAAATAATAGAAGGAATAAACATGATGGTCGAGGGTTGTTAAAAAAACAAACAAACAAAAAAAACAAACAAACCTCAAATACTGTACCATATTTACTCAAAGGGTGGGGCTGAAGATTTTATTAGCGGCAGGAGTTAGTACGCAGAATATCAACAGATCCGAGGTTTATGTGAACAACAAACAGCCGAGTTAGAAGAAATCATTGGATGAATCTGAAAAAGACAGAAAAAATATTCACAATACCATTGGAGACGTAGTGTGTGTTCAAATGTGTTCTCTGCAATAGTATTTTTCATTTACACAGTAAATCGATATATATTATAATGAATTGTTTAAAACATTTTACATTATTACTCCTCGAAAGGTGGTCCTCTATCATTAACAGGTTGGTTTTATTCTATTGGTCGGACCGGTGGCGTAGTGGTTAGGGTGCTGCGCTCATGATCAGGAGGTTGTGTGTTCAAATCCCAGATAGACCCCCCACTGTGCTACGACCCCTGGGAAAGGTTTCAACCACAAGTGTGCCTCCGTTCACCCAGCAGTATAAATAGGTACCAGTAAACAAATAAACAAAAAAAAATAGACTGGGAAGGTAACCTGCAGTGGACTCGCGTCCCATCCTGGAGGAGTTGAACTCCTGGTCGCTTCACGCTATGGAAACCGAAGATAAGCACCGGCCTGATGAGCCGCTATGGCTCGGGTGTAAAAAGCCCAAAGAACTTTACCTTTATTCTAGTGAGGTAAACATATAGCCAAAATTTATATCGATTGCCTTTATAGGAAAAGACCACTGCTTTCATATTGCTGGCTTTATTGGACCTCCCCTTCCAAAAGCTTCGAAAGTCTTCCACTGTATAAAATATACACGGTCAGCCACAGCATTAACACCAACTAACTGGTCTGTGGCAAGGACTGAGTAACACCAAATGTGTGGTTGTCTTTCCTGTGGTCACTTTTGGTAGGCACTTACCACTGCATACCAAGAAAAGCCCACAAGATCTGTTGTTTTTGGAGACGAATAGACCGAGTCAGTGTTGAATATGTCATAATGCAATCTTTATGGTTGATCGTTTTCTCTGTTTCCAACATACCAACTCTGAGAACTATTCACTTGCTGCCTATTACACAGTCTTTGGTAGATGCCACAGTAATAAGACAATCAATGCCTCAATGACAATCACTCCGTCTGTCAGTCATCACAATGTTTAATGCCATGGCTGATTGGTCTATCGAGTGTTAAACATTATAATCAAAGTATATAGACTATTATATATTACTCTATCTTCTTCTTCTTCTTCTTTTCCTTTTGGCTGTTCCCTTTTTCTCAGGGGTCGCCACAGCGAATCATCGCATATTTGATTTGGTATAGGTTTTTATGTCGCATGCCCTCCCTGACACAACCCTTTATCAAGGGGCAGAAACACGCTGATGGTTATGCAGCTCCTCTTTACGAAAGTCAGCAATGGTTCTTTTACATGAACCTCTCACCATAGACAGAGAGAGACATGGCCGGCCTTTGATAACCCAGTTAGCTGCACTGGGGTGGGGGCGGGGTGGGGGTGGGGGGGCAGTGACAACCTTGTGGAGAGTGGGACTCAAACCCTCACCCCTAGGTTCAGCGATACAACACCTTTTACACCAGGCCACCACTGCCCCCACCAGGCCACCACTGCCCCCACCAAGCCACCACTGAGCCCACCAGGCCACCACTGCCCCCACCAGGCCACCACTAGGTAGACTGTTTCTTCTTTTGTGGCAAGGCTTTAAACTTGATTTTAAAACATTTGTGTTTATCAGCCAGAATTCGAGAGTTCAGACTGTTTTGTTGCTCAATTGCGCTGGATCGCTGATCCTTGGGTTGGGGGTTCGAGTCCCATTCTCCACAAGGTTGTCACTGTCCCCCCCCCCCCCCCCCCCAGTGCAGCTAACTGGGTTATCAAAGGCTGGCCATGTCTCTCACTGTCTATGGTGGGAGGTTCATATAAAAGAACCATTGCTGACTTTCGTAAAGAGAAGCTGCAAAGCCGTCTGCCTGTTTCCATCCCTTGCTAAAGGGGTGTGTCAGGAACGGCATCCGACGTTAAAACCTATGCCAAATCAAATATGCGAATCATTAATATGACTTCCATGAAGATGGAGGCAGATGATTCGCGGTTGCGACCCCTGAAAAGGGAAAAGTCGAAAGGAAAAGAAGAAGAAGAGGCTGATCGCCCAGTGGCGGAGACCTGGAGTACCATCAGATTTACAGTTATAAACTTTAAAGGTGTTCAGTAAGTCAAGGACTCAAGTGCAAGATACTCAATTCTCCCACTCAAACTTTGGCGAGCTAAATCTTTATAGATCTCGCTCTGTACACAGGGACATTCTCATGCTAGAACAACTACGAGCCCATTTGTTCCAGTAAAGGGAAATTGTAATGCGACAGTTACATCACTGTCACAATGTGAGTGATTTTGCCTCTGTATGCAGCCACCGTGTCAATGAAGCAGTCAAGATGTGACTGAAGTCTAGACGTTCAGCTTTAATTTAAGTGGTTTATCAAAGTAATACCGAATCTCACATAGGTTCCCCATTTCCAGAGGCTCAAAAGTAATCAGACAAATGATAGTAAGCAGTTTCATGGCCAGTTATGACTCATGACTTGATCATCTCATGACAAATTAAGGAGATAAACTGTCTCAGGATGAACTTGCAGTTTGCAGTTGTTCATGGAAATCCTCATGTGTGTTCCATACATCTGTCAATTCAAGTAAAGAAGGCCATCATTAAACTGAAAGAATAAACACACCCATCAGAAAAATATTAACAACATTAAAATGAACAATTTGGTACATTCTTTTTTTTTAAAAAAAGGAATTTACTGGTGAGCTCAGCACACCAGAATGACTGGAAGATCACAGAGGACAACTGAAATGAATGAGGATAGAATTCCTTACAATGTTATATATAAAAAAAAAGCACAAATGAAGAAGTAGACTTATGATTGTCAAAGTGTACAGAAATACCTTCATCATTTCTGAACCATTTAATCCCAATTAGGGTCGCAGGGGGGCTGGCACCCATCTCAGCCTACTTTGGGCGAGGCGGGGTACATCCTGTACAGCTCTCCAGGCCTTCACAGGGTCAACACTCACAAAACCGTTCATACCAAGGAGGGCAGGGGGGGTGGGGGTGGATTTGGACCAGCCAATTAACCTACTGTGCATGTTTTTGGACTCTGGAAGGAAGCCAGAGTACCCGGAGGAAACCCACTCAAGCATGGGGAGAACATGCAAACTCCACACAGAAATGCCTCAGTGTTGGGAATCAAACCCAGGACCTTCTTGCTGTGAGGTGACCGTACTAACCACTACAACACCGTGCCACCTGAAACACCTTCTTTTTCTTTTGGCTGTTCCCTTTCAGGGGTCGCCACAGCGAATCATCTGCCTCCATCTTCATGGAAGTCATATTCATGATTCGCACATTCGATTTGTCAGGGGTTTTTATGTCGGATGCGCTTCCTGACACAACCTTTGGTTAGCAAGGGGTAAAAACACGCTGATGGCGAAGCAGCTACTCTTGATGAAAGTCAGCAATGGTTCTTTTACATGAACCTCTCACCATAGACAGTGAGAGACATGGCCGGCCTTTGATACCCCAGTTAGTGGAACGGGTGGGGGGTAGTGACAACCTTGTGGAGAGTGGGACTCAAACCCCCCCAACCCAAGGATCAGCTATTCAGCGCCCTTTACCATCAGGCCACCACTGCCCTCCACCTGAAATACCTTCATGAATGTAAAAAGTTCAAAACATGGTAACACAAAAGAATGGTGAGATCAGACTTTGCAAGAAAGCCTGTCTAGTTCTGAAACATTCTGGGCAGGATTCTTTAGGCAGATGATAATAAATTAAACTTTTACCAGAATGAAAGGAAGACAAATGTAAAAGAAGGAAAGAAAGGGCTTGTGATCCAAAGCATAGCTCGTCACCTTGTCCATCACGGTGCACATGGACATGTATGGCTGTTGCTGGTACTGGGTCCCAAGTGTTTATTGATGATTTGAGTGCTGATAGGGGGCAGTGGTGGTCTAGTGGTATAAGGCGCCGGATCGCTGATCCAAAGGTTGGAGGTTCGAGTCCCACTCTCCACAAGGTTGTCACTGTCCCCCCCAGTGCAGCTAACTGGGTTATCAAAGGCTAGCCATGTCTTTCATTGTCTATGGTATGAGGCATGTCAAAGAACCATTGCTGACTTTCGACAAGAGTAGCTGCAAAGCCGTCAGCGTGTTTCCGCCCTGCGATGGCCTGGCGAGCTGTCCAGGGTGTACTCTGCCCTCGCCCTGAGTTGGCTGGGATGGGCACCAGCCTCCCCGTGACCCTAATTAGGATGAAGCGGTTACAGAAAATGAACTGAGTGCTGATAGAAGAAACAGGAGGAATTTTGAAGTGTGCAGTATTATACTTTCTGCTCAGATTCAGTCAAGTGCTACAAAACTGATAAGGAGGCACGTCACAGTAGAAAAGTATAATGACCCCAAAACATAATGAAATCAACCAGAGAGCTTGGCCGGGTCAATAAACTCAGTGCAGTACGCTTTTCACTCACTGAAGACAAACCGAAGCCAGAAAAACAAACTACAAAGCAACAACTGATGAGGCTAAAATAAAAACGCGGCAAAGAATTTCAATGGCGGAAACTCAACATCTGTTGAGGAACATAGATTTGAGAATTAACTCTGGTACCGACTCAGACAATTAGTTTGTCCAAATACCATTATAACTCATGACATGCAGCCGAAAGTCTACAATATAATTATCATATCTTGATTAGAGAAATAGAAACTAGAAGACCATTTAAAAAATATAAAAAGATTGGATAAATAAGAGGATCGTCCTCCTCGATCAAGCTCAGTGGCTGTTTTGGCAGGTTGGAAAAGGCACTGGTGTAAACCTGACACTGGTATAGTTAGTATTGGAAGGAAATGTATGTAAATAAAATTTGATTTTAATAAACAGTAAAAAAAAAAAAAAAATATATATATATATATATATATATATATATATATATATATATATGTACAAGACATGGAAAACTGTCCACGGCACAGAATAGCCGTTTTAATGGGTTCTAGACTGGGCTGTGCGAATGTGTAGCCAGTGAGCTGCCCTGCTGCCTCTTTAAACTAAAGGTCCATCATATTCAGACTGCAGCAGCCTGCATCAGTCAGTCAAATAGACTGTCATTCTTTACCTTACATAAAGATGTGTATAAATAATTGTTCATGTTTCACAGTACAAATAATAAAAATAACAACAACAACAAGAATAACCATAACTAGAAGCACTCCGAGAGTAAATATTCACCAACACACACAAAAAAAAATAAATTCCAGAATGTACATAGCACCTCCTGCTGGACCCACGGTATACCACACACACCCACCCACACACACACACACACACACACACACACACACACACACACGTACACGCGCGCGCACACACACACACACACACACACAGACGCTTACACGCGTACACACGCGCGCACACACACATACACGCATACAAACACAAACACACATGCTTCCACGCATACACACATACACACACACACACACACATATGCATACACATATACACACACACACTCATGTATACACGCATACACACACGCACATATGCATACATGCATACACACACGCATGCATCCATACACACACACACACACACACACACACATGCATACACGCATATACACAAACACACACACACACACACACACACGCTTGCACCCATACACACACACACACACACACACACACACACACACGCTTGCATTCATACACACACACACACACACACACACACACACACACACACACACACACACACACACACACATTTTTAATTGAGGAATCATTTAAAACAATTGCTGTATCCAGACTTTTATCCAGATCACCACCCAAGTCGAATGTTACTTGGGCCATATCCCAACCCTCCCAAATAATTTATCAAAATGAAACAAAAACGATGGCAACAAACATATAACCCCGTATTAATATTTATAATAATAATAGTAGTTGTAGTAATATTGAAGGTGATAAAAAGATGACGTTTCTATGGAAAGGTACATTTTTGGATAGATAAGACCACAGGTCTGCTTGCCGTTAGTGATGTGTAAAGTGAAGTGTGCACTTCGGAAGTGCTGAGTGGAAGAGAAGCAGCATGAGTGGTGTGCACTGATAGAGAAGTGTGCTTGGTTCAGTTTGTGTAGGAGGACGTGAGCCATATCTTGCACACAGGGCAGTGTAGGGTTCCAGAAAGTCTGTATTGATTCAGACGTTCTTGGTTGTTCTTGCACAATTTCCTCAAATCCTCCCTTTCCTTCTGAAACGACATACAGATACAGAACAATTCTTCTTATTGCTATTATGGCAGTCATAATTTGCCAGTCCTTGCTTCAACTTTTTTCTTGCTCAAGAGAACTGAATCAGATCTTGAGTGATTGGTAATAAGTTGATGAGTAAAGCAGACATTACTCCACTTGTACGTTGTTTGCATATACATGCAGGATTCTTCTCACCCTTGTAACTTAGGGTATATTCACCATTAAGATCATTATAATACAAAAAATAAATCTGACAGCAATAAGAGATAGATCACGACTCAGAATAAGTGTTTAGAATTCAGTGACCTCTTGTGGTAGGATAAGGGCTAACACTTCAATTCTACAAGGCTAGTAACAATGCACTTCATCTAGCCAAGCTAAGTTCACAAAGGGCATGGGCTGGAGATCTCAGCAATTGTACTCAGAATTCCTATTGCTTAATAACAGGGAGGGATACGTGAATTGCCTCATTGACAGTTGCCGTCTCTGGTGTATTTGTGCACTTGTGTGAAGTGCTATCCCAGTGACGTGCTGATGAAGGAGCTCTTCATGCGATCCATCCCCAAATGATGGCTTAAGAGTGGTTCAGTGGACATGTCTCGCTCTCTGGGCTGCCGTGCCACACACAGAGTTCAGTCACAAGTGAGGCTCGGTTCACTTCGTCCAATCAGTGGCAGCAACAGGGTTCAGCACAAGGTGAGGCGCCGCTCACCCTTGACCAATCAGAAATGACATTGAAAGGGTTGTCTGTTTGCTATTCGTTACTCTCAGCAGCAGGCAAGCGGCCATCTCTTTCCTGTTTTCTGCAGATGACACACACACACATACACACACACACACACACTATATCCAAGCCCATGTAATCCAGCTCATCAACAATCCTGACCTTTTCATACACTGGTTGCAATATGGGCAGCATTTTTCAAGATTTTCGGTCCTTGTCTCATACATTGAGCTACTCAGGAATACTCATATCAATACTGTACTATGTATACTAATTTTCTGCAACATGAATATAGATAGAAAAATATTTTATCATACACATATCGTTGTGTTCAAAATAATAGCAGCCAGACATCACTAACCTGATCACTCAGTGTTTTTGGTAGAAACAATACATTCCTACATTGCATATAATTTACTATCAGATGTAGTAGAGTAATAGAATCCAATAGACCCAACAGTCATGGCCCGCTTGCTGCTGATTCTATGTAATTGAGTCACTAATTGAAAGGGGCGTGTTCAAAATAATATTGGTGTGAAGTTCAATTAGTGACGTCATTCATTCTTTGAAAAACAGATGCTAATTATTGTTCTTATTTAAGGGAGGAAGGCAGCAAATGTTGTATATGCTGGTTATAGAACATTTCTCGCTGACATTCTGAGGAAAATGGGTCGTTCCAGACATTGTTCAGAAGAACAGTGCACCTTGATTAAAGGTTGATTGGAGAGGAAAACAAAGAAGTGCAGAAAATGATGGGCTGCTAAGCTACAATGATCACAAATGCTTTAAAATGGCAACCAACGCCTGAAATATGTGGAAGAAAGTAAAATACATACCATTCAAATGGATCAAAGAAGAGCGAACATGGCCAGGACTCTGTCAACAATCAGCTCCAAGAAGATTGAAGAAGGTCTAAAGTTACCTGTGAGTCCTGTTACAATTAGAACAACTAAAACTGACTCTTGGGACATGGACTGTCACCTCTCTGGCAGGCAAGGAGCCTGAGTTGGTGCGTGAGGTTGAGAGATACCAGCCAGATATAGTCAGACTCACCTCAACACATAGCTTGGGCTCTGGAACTACTCATCTCAAGAAGGGCTGGACCTTATCCCATTCTGGAGTTGCTCATGGGAAGAGGCGGCGAGTTGGTGTGGGCATCCGGTGTTTCATTATTGGACTTCTGTGCTTGTCATGATTTGTCCGTCGTGAACACCATGTTTGAACAGAAGGGCGTCCATAAGTGCACTTTGTACCAGGACACCCTAGGCCACAATACAATGATCAACTTTGTAGTCGTGTCACCGGACTTGCAGCCATATATTCTGGACACTCAAGTGAAGAAAGGGGCTGAGTTGTTAACTGATCACCACCTGGTGATGAACTGGTTCCAATGGTGGGGGAGGCCGCCCTCCAGACCTAGGAAGCCCAAACATCTAGTTTAGAGAACGTTTAGCGTTTAGGCCCCTCCTGTCAGAGGGGCCTGCTTCGTGCTGAGGTGAGGTAGTCAAAAAGCTCTTCGGTGAGCATGCTCCAGGAGTGGATGTGATCCGTCCTGAATATCTCAAGGCTCTGGATGTTGTGGGACTGTCTTGGTTGACATGTCTCTGCAACATTGCATGGTCATCAGAGGCTGTAATTCTGGATTAGCAAACTGGGGTGGTAGTCCCCATTTTAAACAATCGGGACCAGAGGATGTGTTCCAATTATCGTGGAATCATACGCCTCGGCCTACCGGATCTACAGGATCCTGGAGGGGGCGTGGGAATTTGACCATCTGTCCACATGTGTTTTGTGGATTGAGAGAAGGCTTTTGTCCACGTCCCTCACGCTATATTGTGGGGTGTGCTCTGAGAATACAGTGTATCTGACCTGTTGCTACTGGCCATCTGGTCTCTGCCTCACAGGACCTAGTGCTTGGACCACATTGGTAACAACATATCGAATTTGTTTCCGGCGAGGGTTGTAGTCAGAACGGGCTCTCCTTTGTCACTGATTCTGTTCATAATATTCATAGACACAATTTCCAAGCATAACCGTGGTGTTGAGGGGTTCTGGTTTGGTGGCCATAGGAATCTCTCTTTTTGCGAATTAGTGGATGTCCTTTTGGCGTGTTAGATGCCCAGGTCTCATTGGAGCAATTCACAACCGAGTGCAAAACGGCTGGGATGAGAATTGGCACCTCCAAGTCCAAAACCATTTCTCAGCTGGAAAAGGGTGAAATGTACCCTCTGTGATTAGAATGAAGTCCTGTCTCAAGTGAAGGAGTTCAAGTATCTCAGGGTCTTATTCATGAATGAGGGAAGGATGAAGTGGGACATCTACAGGCAGATTGCTGCAGCCTCTGCTGTAAAGCGGAGCTTGTACCCATCTGTCGTGATGAAGAGGGAGCTCTCAATTTACCAGTCGATCTGTGTTCCAACCCTCACCTATGGTCACGAGCTTTGGGTAGTGACCGAAATAAGAAGATTACGGATACAAGCGGCTTAAGGGGGCAGTGGTGGTCTAGTGGTATAGGGCACTGGATCGCTGATCCAAAGGTTGGGGGTTTGAGTCCCACTCTCCACAAGATTGTCACTGTCTCCCCAGTGCAACTAACTGGGTTATCAAAGGCGGGCCATGTCTCTCACTGTCTATGCTGAGAGGCATGTAAAAGAACCATCGCTGACTTTCGTAAAGAGTAGGCTGCAAAGTCGTCAGCATGTTTCTGTCCCTTGCTAAAAGGGTTGTGACAGGAAGGGCATCCGACATAAAAACCTCTGCCAAATCAAACGTGCGAATCAGACGATTCGCTGTGGCGACTCCCAGGTAAAAGGGAAAAAGCCGAAAGGAAGACAGATGGATACAAGCGGCTTAAATGAGCTTCCTTTGCCGGGTGGAGGGGCTCTCCCTTAGAGATAGGGTGAAAAGCTTAGCCATCTGGGTGAGCTCTGAGTAGAACTGCTGCTCCTCTTGAAAAGAACCAGTTGAGGTGACTCGAGCATCTAGTTAGAATGCCTCGCCTCCTGAATGCCTCCCTGGTGTGGTGTTTCGGGCATGTCCAAATAGGAAGACACCCTGGGGTTGTCCTAGAACACTCTGGAGAGAATATGTCTCTCAGCTGGCCTGGGAATGCCTTGCTGACCCCCCCCAGAAGAGCTTGAGAAAGTGGCCGGGGAAAGGGATGTCTGGACTTCAGTCTTTAGGCTGACCCCACTCCACTGCGCGACCCGACCCCAGATTAAGCGGAAGATGATGATGATGATTTTCTTTTAATTACGTCATACGAACACAAATGTTGTTTAGAGCGTGAGATGTAGGATATTATTGCTTCCTGCTTGACACTCAGCATCAAAGGATAGAACAACTCAATAACTGGCGCTGCACAGTGGCGACAGGTGCCCAGAGCACAAAACAAATTTCATGTATGTAATGTACTTTGACAAATGAAGAGTTATTATTATTATTATTATTATTATTATTATTGTGAGCAGGTTTCTGATGAATCTATGATATTGAAGAGATTCTCTTGGGATTTCCTTTGAGAAAATACAAGTGTCAATGTCTAAGCAGTATAACATTAAAAGGAATATATTAATGGTTCTGCAATGGCCTAGCCAGCTGCTCAGTGTGTACCCTGCCTTCGCTCAAAGTCGGCTGAGATGGATTCCAGCTTTCCTGTGACTCTAATAAGGTTTAAGCAACTTAGAAAAGGAATGAATGAATGAATTTATTTTTATTATGAATGAACAGATTTTAATGCTTTCTACTACTTAATATTTTATTTACTCAAAACTTGAACAACACTCATAATATTAATAATAATTGCGGAGCTCTGGAGCCTAATACTTAGGCGAATGTCGTACAGTCATTCAAAAGCTCGATTTTGTTGTCCCATGCCTACAGAGCATGTGCTACCGCTGTCGACGATTCCAGATGCTAATTTTCAGAGCTGTGCTTTTAGAAAGTGCCTAAATATTATAGTTATAATGATGATGATGTACAATTACTAATATAAATTAAATTAAATATATAAATTACTGTGAATAAATAAAACTTGAATTAACACTGGTGGCATGGTGGCGCAGTGGTGAGCATGCTCTCCTCACAGCATAAAGGCCTAGGTTCAATTCCCAGACTCAGGCTGCTTCTGTGTGGAGTACCCCTGTTAGCCCTGTGCTTGCGTGGGTTTCCTCCTGGTACTCCAGTTTCCTCCGTCAGTCCAAAAAAGCATGCACCATTGGCTGACCGGCAGTTCCAAATTCCCAGTGGATGTGAATGTGTTGCATGTGTTCTTGACACTGCAATGGATTTGGCAAGCGGTTCAGGGTGACTTTCGCCAAGAGTCAGGCTGAGACAGCCTCCCTGCAACCCTAATAATGATTAAGTGGCTGAGAAAATGAATGAAGGAATTAATATTTCTCACTATTATCATTTAAATTTGATTAAAAGTTAACTCGCTGGCTTTAAGCCCTGCAATGATCTGGTGAGCTGTCCAGGATGTACCCCGACCTCACCCAGAGTCGACTGAGATGGGCGCCAGCCTCCCGGTGACCCAAGTTATGATTAAGTGTCTGAGAAAATGATTGATGGTTCAGCACTTTCTGAGCTATAGTTGAAATTCTGAATTAGCAGCAGACTTGCCTTAAATAAATAAAATCATCGAAGTGGGCTTTACTTTTTCAGGAGATCAAGAATGTATTTTAATCTAAAGCAAAAGGTTCCAACTTCAGATGACACGAAGCCAGCGCAGCCTGAATAAATATTAATGCTCCCTGGTTTTCTTTCCGTGGTAAGCAGGTGCATAAAGCTCATTAAAGAAGAGGTCAACCAGCCAGTAAAATTATATTAATTATTTTTATATACGTATTACTTACATGGAAATTGGAAATTAAATGATAAAGCAGCATCTGTGATTACAGCCAGGTTCTTATACATATATAAAACCCCCAGACCTTTCATGTGTATTCCTCTGGCTCAGTGACCGAAGAGTCACACGATGTCAGCCAGTGCTCTTAGAGGGGCAAAAAGCAAAGAAGTACCAGAGAAAAGAGCAAATAACTGAGTGCTTCTATTTAAAAGGCCCACAACAAAGCACCGTGAGTGCCTGACAGACAGGTGAGAGCCGGAGCGAGGCAGAGAGAATGAGTGAGAGGACACGAGTGTGGTGTGTTTTGGCCAGGCCTGATGAGAGGAATGAGCTAAGCTAAAAGGCTGGAGGGGAAGGACTGTGGCATCACACAGAGATGTTCCTGACGAAAGCCTCTTAATGAGGCCCTTGGGGAAAGAAGAGCTCATCAGGCTATAACGCATCCTGAGAGACCGCTCTCCCTCTTTCTCTCTCTCTGTCTCTCACACACACGCACACACACACACACACACACACACACACATGCACTCTCTCTCTCTCTCTCTCATACATGCACTCAAGACACACACACACACACACACACACACACACACACACACACACACATTCTCTCTCTCTCTCTCTCTCTCAGTCACACACACACACACACACACACACACACACTCTCTCTCTCGCTCTCACTCACACACACACAGACTCACACACACACACGCTGCATGCACTCTCTCTCTCTCTCTCTCTCTCACACACACTCTCTCTCTCAGTCACACACACACACACACACACACACACACACACAGACACACACACATGCACTCTCTCGCTCTCTCACTCACACATACACACCCATGCTCTCTCTCTCTCTCTCTCAGTCACACACACACACACACACACACACACAGACACACACACACACACTCTCTCTTTCTCTCTCTCTCTCACACACACACGGACACACACACACACCCACACACTCTCTCACACTCACACATACACACCCATGCTCTCTCTCTCTCTCTCTCTCTCTCTCAGTCACACACACACACACACACACACACACACTCTCTCTCTCTTTCTCTCTCTCTCTCACACACACACAGACAGACACACACACACACACACACACACACACACACACACACACACACACATGTGCTATAACCTTGTGACATGTGTTCCTATACTGGTACTCAAGGCATCCTGAGGCTATTGCTCTGGACACAGTTTCTTTTATAAAACCAGTTACCTCGAGGCAGGTGTTTTATTCAT
Organism: Plotosus lineatus; assembly: GCA_024760905.1. Classification (NCBI taxonomy): domain Eukaryota; kingdom Metazoa; phylum Chordata; class Actinopteri; order Siluriformes; family Plotosidae; genus Plotosus; species Plotosus lineatus. Next base: position 19,662,776 of record CM045733.1, read on the forward strand.
CTGGAGTGGTTTTACTGCTCACAATAAATCATTACTAGATCCAAAGTTCCCTTTTTTGGCCCATGCTTGACTCATAATGTAAAGTGCTGGAATGTCCATAACATTGATCGGTACACCAAAACTCGTATTAATCGTAATCTGCATAGAGGAATATGCTGCCAGGTAAAGAGAGAACGTTCACCTCACACAATGAATGGAAAGGGTTTTCGAACAGGTTGCACTTGCACAAGCCTCTTATTAAAACGAGGTCCAAATATAAGCTTTCGCTGTTTAATTCCATTGTAAATAGCTTAAAATATTTGACCTCCACATTAGCAAACATGTGCTGAATAAGAAAGAATAGGTGACGGGGACAACATGGAAGTTTAGTTTCATTATCTGGTCAAGAGAGAGGCCTTGTTAGTTAATTATTCCGACAAAATGCCTCTATTGTTTATGACGAATACAGAGCCTATGGTTTATAAAAAAAAAAAAAAAAAAGAAAGCTTCCAAGGATCTAGAGGCCAACACTGGCTCAAGTCAAGTGCAGACAGGGACAATTGTCTCAAACAGAACTGGCTAAAACAGACACTGTTTCGAGGAATGTAGAAGGACTCCTTCGAGCCATCATCAAATTTGTCCAGAGTCTGGAATCAGCAATTATACAGCACCAGCAATCAGCGCTGCTGGTGACAGAATGAAAAAGAGGACGGACAAGAAAAAGTGATTGCAGTGATGAAGGTGAAGAGAAAAAGTGTGAAACTGCCAATCATTTCATGCATGAGATAGAGGCAAATATGAATGTCCTGCATTTGTGTCTAGCATCTGTCAGCCTATTAAGCAGCATTTTTACTCTACTCTGATGTTCTGTGAGCACTGGAGCCGAAGGTTTGGCTCCTTAGTTTGGACACTGACTCACTCTCACGTTGCTCTCATAATGTAGAGACAGTATAATGATGAAGAAAATGCAGCTGTTGCTCGGCGTTCACTATCAACAGAAATGGTTGTCTGTACTGTAATTGGTTACACGTCCATATAGGAAAAGACAGACGCTGCATGACCATGAATCTAGCCTGTTGTTCCAACAAGTACTGTATAATTAGTAGATCATAAAACAGCCAGTGAGTTATAGCGAGACCACTGCATTACCTCACGCATTCGGTTATCGGGACTTGTGGGATTTGGAGAGAGTGTGATGTTCTAGTTCAACGTGGTCTGGCTTTTCCATTAGAAGACAGCTCTGGCACATGGTCTAATCACCCAACTTTCCTGTGTCTCTCCATTGTCCCTCTGATATTCATTAGCCCTTCCCCATTCTGGACAAGTGGTCTGGATCAAACAAATACTATAAAGACCCATTTTTTTGGAAAGCCAATTATGAAGCAAGGCCACATAGCTGAATGGCATGGGCGCAGTCATGCAAGCCTCACATAAAGAGGCCTGGAATGCCATCATACATTAGCTGGAACAGTGTTTGCTCAGACACTTACTATAGTTATCAGTGTTGAACTGAAACGTTCCAAGGGTTCATAATGAACTCGAGCTGTATATGGCTGTTCCTCAGAACAATTTGACCGATGTGTGAAAATACTGTAATTCCTCAAGGTCACTGAACCATGCTTTCATTAGTAGATATAATTGAAAGGTTTTTACATTTATAGCATTTAAGCAGTTTTAATGTCCATGCCATTAAAGTGGAAAAAGTCCGGTGATGTAATAACCTGATCATTCAGGTCATCAGCTGACTTCATTTCAATGCCACATAATGTTGCTGAGCCTCGACCAGACCAGCTAAATTAACAATGCCATGGAAATTACACTCTGTATTCAAGCCTAAAGGCCAGCGATGTTGTATGGTTTAGAAACAGTGGCCCTGGGGAAAAGACAGGAGGCAGAGTTGGAGGTAGCAGAGATGAAAATGTTGAGGTTCTCTTTGGGAGTAACGAGGATGGATAGGATCAGGAATGAGTACATCAGAGGGACAGCACATGTAAGATGTTTTGGAGACAAAGTCAGAGAGGCTAGATTGAGATGGTTTGGACATGTACAGAGGAGGGATAATGACTATATTGGTAGTAGGATGCTGAGGTTGGAACTACCAGACTGAAGGCCAAGAGGAAGACCAAAGAGGAGATTTATGGATGTGGCGAAGGAGGACATGAAGGTAGTTGGTGTAAGAGAAGAAGATGCAGAGGATAGGGTGAGATGGAGGCAGATGATTCGCTGTGGCGACCCCTGAAGCGAACAGCCGAAAGGAAAAGAAGAAGAAGAAGATTCAAGCCTAAAGGCAGTTCAGCAAAATATTAGAAGAGTGTGGCACTTTTTTTGGCCAAGCGTAGCATATCAAGAGCAACAACAATAAATAATTATCAGTTCATTTTCTGTAACCGCTTAATCCTTATTAGGGTCGCGGGGAGGCTGGCACCCAGCCTAGCTGACTCCGGCCAGGGCAGAGTACACCCTGCGATGGCCTGGTGAGCTGTCCAGGGTGTACTCTGCCCTCGCCCAGCTGACTCCGGGTAAAGGCAGTGTACACCCTGGACAGCTCGTCAGGACATCGCAGGGCGGAAAACACGCTGACGGCTTTGCAGCTAATCTTGTCGAAAGTTAGCAATGGTTCTTTTACATGAACCTCTCACCATAGACAATGAGAGACAAGGCCGGCCTTTGATAACCCAGTTAGCTGCACTGGGGGAACAGTGACAACCTTGTGGAGAGTGGGACTCGAACCCCTAACCTTTGGATCAGAGATCCAGCGCGCTATATCACTAGGCTACCACTGCCTGTCAATAATAATTATAATAATAATAATTATTGTTGTTGTTATTGTAATGTTGATGTTACCGCCCAGCAGATTTTCGGTTAAACACAGCTGAAGGTGTCGGAGTAAATCAGAAATTTAAAGCACAGTCACACTAACCGTAACAAAAGTTACTGATAATAAATAAATGAAAGATGTAAATCGTTCACATAGTGCGACCAGTGGGATCCTAGTCTTGGTGTATACATCAAGCACTGTACTCAAAGTAAACATTACAACATCAACGAATGCCATGCATTTAACCCCGCCCCCCTCCAACCCCCACCCACCCACCCACCCGCCCACAAATCATTCTGAGCTGAAGCACTGAAATTATTAAATGGGAATTAATATTATGAAAGAAGTAGGCCTGAGTGTTAGCCTGATACTAAACTTATCTTGTGATTTGGTTTACATGAAGTGATTTTGTGTGACAAACAGAGTTTATTTGTAGCATGCTGTCTCTTATTTGCTTTGCCACAAACTCAAAGAAAAGCAAAATAAATGCACACTTCTAATCCAATCTTTGATTAAAATGACAAATGGATAATTCTTCTCATCAGACAATTCACAGTAACTTCACAATTTAATCAAATACGTTTTGGATTTACAGACAAATAGCTAAGATTAATCATGTGGAAGTCACTCTTTCCAAAGTAGTAACTGATTCCTGCATGAGTCTACTGTATATCACAGCACTCAAATTTTTTTTTTTCCTGTTTCAGAGAACCACATTTCCAGAATGTTCCAGGGCCACTCCAGCGTTCCTGTTTCTCTTATGTGGTGTGGTGTGAATGAGCAGTGGGATTCTGGTCTATGGCACTCACCCTACGGATACCCCCATATCTCGCAGCATGACACCTACAACAATGCACAACTTCCACCCAGCAACCAGCCCGACCCCACCTGGAAGGTACATTTCACTCTCTTCATATTCCTGCGATTGCAAAAATTCATCCCAATACAGAACTAAAATGAACTTGGCGTCAGTTTGCTTAACGCTCGTATTCAAAGATCTATACATAACGTCTGTATACGCCCCAAATAACAGCAAACATACACGAAACTACATAACTATATACAGCTATACTTATCTACACATCAAAAGAGTTTCCTTCAATCCCAGATAAGTCGTGATTAAACACACATCAGTTTGTAAAAACGGAGTAAACACTGTTCTTATGCCTGTCCAGGAATCTAAAACTTCTAAGGAGCAGTGTTGGGAGATTTTGTAACTTTTACAACTTTTATTTTCAGTGTGTAAATTTTTTAATTTAAATCGCAGATATTTCTACAACTGATTTTTTATAACTTATAAATGTTTCAGTACAGTGTCATAGCATTCATAAAAAATCTAACAAATAACGAGCTTTTGAGACTAAAACGATTGTTATTATAACTGTGTTGTGATAGAATCATGCCAGATTCCTAACAAAATCTTATAAATAATAAAAGTACACACACACACACACACACACACACACACACACACACACACACATATATATATATATATATATATATATATATATATATACATACACAGTATAGATCCCCACGGGACCACGAAATCCGTGAAGTAGGATGACCCCCAGCCCCCTGATTGATGTATACGTACATGTATATGTGTATATAATATCAATAAATACATATTTAGTGCTGTAAATGTTTATGACAATTAAACATTAAAAATAATGCATAAGATGTAAATAAAATATAAAGAGACACACACATACAGATGCGCACACACACACACACAGACACACACACACACACACACACACACACACACACACACACACACACACAGATGTGCACCTCACAAAAATATAAGTAGTTTTGTTTGGGGGTTTTGGTTTATTTATTTATTTATTTTTTGCATAATTGGCCTTGTTTTTCCTTGTTTTTTGGCCCCTATTTTTCCTTAATTTCCTCATTGTTCAATGAATATTTTTGAAAAACCTGCGATGCACTGAACCTGCAGAAACTGAAGCACGGAGTATCGAGGAATCACTGTATGTATGTGTATATATATATATATATATATATATATATATATATATATATATATATATATATATATATATGTATATATATTTACATGCATACACACACACACACACACACACACACACACACACACACACACACACACACACACAATATATATCTTCTTCATTTCCTTTCGGCTGTTCCCTTTAGGGGTCGCCACAGTGAGTCATCTGCCTCCATTTCACTCTATCCTCTGCATCTTCTTCTCTTACACCTCACTTCTCTTACTTTTATATATATATATATAAATCAAAAATCAGACTATGCAAAAGAAAATAATGCAGATGATGCTTTTGCTTTATTTTTAAATTCATGACTATTGGGGCAAGAACATTATTAATATGAAGGCAATGAAAATGAATGTGAAATGTTAATTGATAGTCATGTGAGTGCATGATTTGGAGTGCAGGATATGCACTCCTCCAACACGGCTTTGAGTTTGTAGATGTGTGGAAGTGTGTATGTGGTAATGCCCATTGTACATGCAAGAAAGGGAAACAAAGTCTTTATTATGGTGGAGACAGAAGTCTATGTAAGCATGACTGGCAAATTTCAGTTTAAAAACATTGATGGTTTACACTTCCTCTTCCTACTTCCTGTTTGGAAAATCCATATTAATCTTGTATGCTTCTCATTTTAATTTTCCCGATTAATTTCCCAGCAAGAGACATATTCAATCATACAGCAGACTGAAGAAAAATATTCTCTAAATTCTTTATCTAGTAAAATTAAGATCTCTTGGTATTTATATTCTGATTGTTCAGAAACATGTCTTAACTCATACTCTAATAATTGCAATGTTTACTGAAATTAAAATTTCAACATGCTAAAGGGTAGGCAGCAGTTTATGAAATGCAAATAAATAAATAAATAACAATGCGTCTATATATATATATATATATATATATATATATATATATATATATATATATATACACACACATACACATATATATATACATATATATGTCTGTCTTCCTTCCTTTCGGCTTTTTCCCTTTTACTCGGGAGTCGCCACAGTGAATCATCCGATTCGCACGTTTGATTTGGCAGAGGTTTTTACGTCGGATGCCCTTCCTGTCACAACCCTTTTTAGCAAGGGACGGAAACACGCTGACGACTTTGCAGCTACTCTTTACGAAAGTCAGCAATGGTTCTTTTACATGCCTCTCACCATAGACAGTGACAGACATGGCCCGCCTTTGATAACCCAGTTAACTGCACTGGGGGGGGACAGTGACAACCTTGTGGAGAGTGGGACTCGAACCCCCAACCTTTGGATCAGCGATCCAGCGCCCTATACCACTAGACCATATATATATATATATATATATATATATATATATATATATATATGAAACCTCTCACATCGGGACAACCAAGAGAATGGGAAAGCTTTTCTTTGGCCTGCTACTCTGGTATTTAAGCCCATAATATGATTACAGATGAATGCTGATATCCGCAAACTGATGCACAAACCACCCAAATAGCTCTTTGTATTATTCAAGACTTTTTTTTGGAATTCTTACCCAGAGGATTTTGTGGCAGCATTGTTTAAGCTAAGTCCTTGTTAAGCATTGAGAGATTGGGTCAGTATAATCACGATATTTGAATATTATGCGTACAGTATATGTTTGGGAATTTCCAACTGAAGGGAACATGTAAATCTATCCTATGATTGCATGTTTTTTTTTTTTACCATGGGATTTTTTCTTTCACCTGAGATAAATGTTATGGAAAAAAAAACAAATAATCCAACTTCCCCTTGCAGTTTTTCTTTTCAAATTTGTAATTGGAGAAAAAATAGATACGGTATATATCCTTCAGAGCAGGAAGAAGCAGAAGTCAGTTTTGTTGGCTGAGGAGGAGACAGAGGTGTTGAGTTGGTTGACTTGGAGACATCAAAGTAAGCCTGAGTTTGGTCTGTTCCACAGGAAGCCTTTCATGTTTAAAGTCGGCATGAGAGAATGCGAGAGAGAGAGAGAGAGAGAGAGAGAGAGAGAGAGAGAGAGAGAGAGCATACACAAGTGGATGAGAGAACAGCACAACCTGTGTCTAGAAAGGAAAACATGCCTTTCAGGAAGGCAGTATCCCCCGAGGCAGTTGTGCCCAAATGCACACACTGGCTCATGGATACGGACAAAGACAGATCCATAGCCATGTATCTACATGCAGGCCCTGCTGTGAGGCTGATGTTGGGTCATGGCAAGTGGAAAGATTTGTAGGAAAGGTAAAGGGAATAAAAAGTAAAGGGGCACGGAGCTTACTCAGAGAATCATGAAGTTCCTTGAGCTATTTCAGTTGAGCTCTGATTGGAGACCACCCATCCATCCTGGCAAAGGGCCAAATGTGACTAGCCATGTCATGCTGTAGCATAGTGGGCTGCTGAGTAGGAGAGCAGAACAAATAAGGAATGAAACATTGTGGACAAGCTTTTGTGGGAAAGTATGACATGGATGTTGTGATCCCATGTACCATTCCAGACTATAATACAGACAGTCAGCCCTCTACTTACGAAAACATCTGAATACGAAAAATCCAGGTTACGAAAAACATTTTACTAAATTTTCGACCTCTGTATTCGAAACAACTTCTTATGAAATGCGCCAAACGTGCCATTCAAAAATTCAACCACGCCATTCAAACATTCAAACAATGCCCGAGTTGCTCTCTCATTGGCTGTCTCCAAACATCCCGCCCTGCTGGCCTCCCATTGTCCAGGAGAGAGCTGAACTGTACCCATTCCTGTACCCATACTTCCTGTTTGTCACATGCGTGAAGGAGAGTTTAACAGGACTGTTGGCTCGTGAGTTTTTTGAGAGTGATCATCGCAGCGTTATATTTTGTTATCCATCATGGACCCCAAGAAAGTGATTCCCGATTACACCGAAAAGTAGAAGCGGGCTCCGTTATCAATCGAAGTGAAGCAGGAGATAATAAAAAAATACGAAAGTGGGATGCGGTTGAACGAAATCGCAAAGGAGTATGGCCGAAACCCCTCTACAATCAGGATGATATTGAAGCAGAAGGAGGCATTAAAAGCGGAGATACAGTGATGGAGGCGATTATTTCGGAAAAAGTAACCGCCATATTTGAGAACCTCGTGAAGGAGGGTGTGGATGGGGCTGAGGGTTCTTCAGACCAGCAACCCCCCGGACTTTAAAGTGTTGCATGGGTGGTTTGAGAGATTTAAAAAAGGCTAAATAATGTTCTTTTACTTTTAACACACATTTCATACAAAATTGGTGTACTTTTATCATTTTTAAAGGGTTTATGGGGTAGTCTTGGGAGCCTTGGAATGAATCAGGCGTTTTACATGTAAAATGCACCTCTACTTAGGAAAACTCCAGGTTATGAAAAAGGCACTGGAACAGATTAATTTTGTAAGTAGAGGGCCGACTGTATTTCCTTACTTACAGCATATCCTGGAGTATATTAGTCGTCTTTCACCATAGCAGTTTAACAAAAAGATCAAGTTTATGAGACAAAATCCACAGCCAAAATCTAAAACTGTTAGAAAGCACCGATATGTAAAACACAAAAAGAAAGACTGCGGGGAAAACAGAAATAGATTAGCATTAATGTGCTTGCATGTGATGGTATGTGAGGGCTTACAGTTACAGGTATTGATGGTAATTAAAAAAAAAAAAAATTCCAGAATCAGGAAGCATAACATTTAAATGCTAGTGTCCTCTTGTTTTTCTATGATGACAACAGTTGGACAAAAAATCAAGTGGACTGTAAGAAATTAAGAAATAAACAAAATAAAGGGCACAGGAAAACAAACTAGAAATAAAGGTCTAATTTTAAAATATCTAAATTACGTAAAATGGAGCAAGCAGAAAATGTCCTTTGTCAGATGCCACCGAGATAAATGTTTCACTCTGTTTCACCAAGTTGTCTGAAACATATGACATTTTGGATATTCCTGTTGCTTTGTTAGTATGGTAGTACCCCACTGTTTAGTGCTTGCTGTCTCAAACTTTGATCTATGAGGGTTACTTCCCTCTAATAGGATTAAGGCCGAGTCCCTTTGTGTGCTCTGTACTGCAAGCACGGAGCCTGACCCACCCTGTCTTTCCACAGCCAAGACATAACAGGGAGGAATTTAAGACAAAACCTAAAGTAATCCTATCAGTATGGCTATAGGAGGTTAGCACCATGTCCAGAGAATGCAGAGAAGCTCCTTCTGAATCTGAAGTGCTGGATACAGATGAGTGTGAAGAAGGAGTCAGGTGGTACAGAAAAGGACTACCGACTTGTGATTGTCGGATGTCAATGAGGTTTATTACTTCACCGTGTTTCATACTGTATATAAATAGTCTGGCATGTCTTCTTCTTCTTCTTCTTCTTTTCCTTTCGGCTTTTCCCTTCAGGGGTCGCCACAGCGAATCATCTGCCTCCATCTCACCCTATCCTTTGCATCTTCTTCTCTTACACCAACGACCTTCATGTCCTCCTTCACCACATCCATGAATCGTCTCTTTGGTCTTCCTCTAGGCCTTTTGCCTGGTAGTTCCAGCCTCAGCATCCTATTACCAATATACTCACTATCCCTCCTCTGTACATGTCCAAACCATCTCAATCTAGCCTCTCTGACTTTGTCTCCAAAACGTCTTACATGTGCTGTCCCTCTGATGTACTCATTCCTGATCCTATCCATCCTCGTTACTCCCAAAGAGAACCTCAACATTTTCATCTCTGCTACCTCCAGCTCTGCCTCCTGTCTTTTCCCCAGGGCCACCGTTTCTAACCCATACAACATCGCTGGCCTCAACACCGTCTTGTACACTTTTCCTTTCATTCTTGCCGATACCTTCCTATCACACATCACACCGGACACTTTTCTCCAAATAGTCTGGCATGTAACGATCCTAAAAGTACAAGCCTGTAGACTTCTTCAAAGCATTCATTCATTATCCATAACACTTATCGTATTCGGCTCACAGGGGAAACTGGAGATAATCCCAGTCGATATCCTATGAGAGCTGTGGGACACCCTGGTCAGGCCATCAGTCCATTGTAGGGTTAATACATGCACAAGCTCACATTCACACCCAGGAGAAATTTGGAGTATCCAATTGACATAATTACAATGTCCTAATACTGTTGGACGAAATCGGTGTCACTTTCACTGATCACTAATTCGCCGAAATGTTTAGTCCTACTAGTGTTACAGGGAGGCTGGATTCTATCTCAGCCAACACTGGGTGAAGATGGAGACCCAAAAATCATGGCAAGCAAATGTCCGGAAACCTCATACAGGGATCCTTCATTTTCCGTGGTTAATGAGGACCGAGACCCCCCACGCGATCGCCGATTTACGCGAAGTAGGATCGAGCCCCCTGACTGACGTATACGTACATGTATATGTGTATATAATACCAATAAATACATATCTGACGCTATAGATGCTTATAATAACAATTAAACATTCAAAAATAATGCATAAGATGTAAATAAAATATAAATACACAAACATACAAACATGCGGGTGCACACACTCAGATAAAAATGTAAGTAGTTTTGTTGGGGGGTTTTGGGTTGTTTTTTTTTTTGTTTTTGTTGGTTTGGGTTTTTTTTTTTTTTTTTTTTTTTTTGCATAATTGGTTTTGTTTTGCTGCATGTTCCTTAACTTTTTCCCGATTTTCCCTTAATTTCTTTATTTTTTAACTTTCCGATGAATATTTTTGAAAAACCCACGATGCACTGAAGCCACAGAAACTGAAGTACGAAGTCGCGAGGGATCACTGTATCCAGTTTTGCTTATGTGACCTTAAAAAAATAGGCCCAGTTGAAAGCCCCAGCTTCAGCATAGTAAATGTCCGGAAAGTCTCGTGTGACGGACAGATGGACAGACAGGCAGACAGTCAGAACTGTGAGTCCTGAGCCATTTTGTGGATGGGAGCTGATTAAAACAGGGCCCGAGGTTCAGACTTCAAAGCAACAAGTTTTAGTCTCATTTTAGTTGTAGTTTATCTCTTTGGCCTGTTATGACTCTTATCAGTTGTGTACACTGTTTTGAATTTCTGAAGGCAAACAGTAGTTGACATGTGTACAAGTATATCATTGCTAATAGAACATGAGCTTTTGTGAGTTTCGATGTCCGTTCAAAAACACCGTCTAAATCTATCCCTTTGCACGTGAGATTTAGGATTTGCACATGCAAAAACAGGATACTTCTATCAGACTGAATAAATTTCAATCTCTTCTGCATTCATATGCCCCAAAATGATGTGCTTTCCAAAAACCTTTGTGCAGTTGGACACCATGAAGCACACTAAAATTATTTAGCAGACTAAAGCGTCCCAATTTTAATGTACACAAAGCTAATCCGTAAACCCCGCGTATCAATTTTAACGATGGTTTTGATCTTGATTTATTTAAATTAAAAAAAAATTTAGACTACCGTAGGTGTCCCAATTTGTGGTTCCATTAGCACAACCATACACATGCATTAAAAATAAGTAGCTGGACACAAATTAAATAATACACCAATCACTGTAAAAAATGATTGTAATTGTACATTATGTATAAGGGTTTGTAATCAGCTTGCTGGCAGATTTGCAAAGCAAATGATCTATGTAACTGTACACTCAGCATTTGGCAGACGCTCTCATCCAGAGTCGTCTTCTTTTCCTTTCGGCTGCTCTCTTCAGGGGTCGCCACAGCAAATCATCTGCCTCCATCTTCATGGAAGTCATATTAATAATTCGGATGCTTGATTTGGCGAAGGATTTTACGTCGGATGCCCTTCTTGACACAATCCTTTAGCAAGGGACAGAAACATGTTGATGGCTTTGCAGCTACTCTTGTTGAAAGTCAGCGATGGTTCCTTTACATGAACCTCTCACCATATACAGTGAGAGACGTGGCTGGCCTTTGATAACCCAGCCGGTTTGGGGGGGGGGGGGGGGCAACCTTGTGGAGAGTGGGACTCAAACCCCCAACCCTAGGATCAGCCATCCAGCACGTTTACCATTAGGCCACGACTGCCCACGCTCTCATCCAGAGTGACATTGTTTTATACATAAACTCAGGGTTAAGGGCCTTGCTCAAGAGCCCCTGACCTTTGCATCAGTAACCCATGGCCTTTACCACTAGGCCACACTGCATCACCAGAGGATCATGTTGTTATTTATTCCAAAGTTGGGAGTGTGGAAAGGAAGAAATGCGTGCGATTTCTTTGTCAAACAGACTTTACAAAGAAATCTTTTAATCTTCTCTTTTACTTACTTTTTATAAGACCGGTGAAAGTGCTGAAAGGGTGAGCGTCATCAGGGGAACAGTATGGCTCGTCAGGAGATTAAGACCTACTTAATTAAAAACAAATTGACTGTTATTGGCACTTTGACACACAACGAGTTAAGATGTCTTACCATATTCTGCACCTAGAGGACCTCACCACACTGGAAGCATTCCTCCATTGTAACCAGCAAGCTCTTGTTCTTCTCTCTCTCTCTCTCCACCCTGGCGGTGGTGGGTTCTGCTAATGAGCCTACATACTCTCTGTTATGAGATTAATGCCGTACATGTAGCAGGTGTCTGCCAAAATTCCAGCCTTATTTAAACCTCCCAGCCCATACCAGTCCTGTAATCCTATTAGCTCTAATTGAGTGAAGTTGGCAGTCTTTTTCAGTTTAACCAAGTTCAGTCACTAATAGGATTCCAACAGAAAAAGGCTCAATGCATGGAAAATGTTGAGTTTTAGTAAGGAGACAAGGACATCTCTATATGCAGGGCTCCTGAGGGGGTCAACCCTAAATACACCGAAAGAGATTACTTCAGGCCATGTTTTACAGGTTTCTGCTCTTCCTTGCTAACTCAAAATACCGATGACAGGCTACTACACAACAGCCTTGAGTATTCACACTTTCAATACTGGAAGTCCTGTCTATTTTGTAAAAATTTAAGTTTTACTTATATACTAGCATTAAATCAAACGCTTCTTCTTTACCTTTCGGCTGTTCCCCCACAGCGAATCATCTGCCTCCATCTCACCCTATCCTCTGCATCTTCTTCTCTTACATCAACTACCTCCATGTCCTCCTTCACCACATCCATAAATCTCCTCTTTTGTCTCCCATAGGCCTTCTGCCTGCCTGGTAGTTCCAACTATTGAATCAAACCCTACGCTTCATATATTTTGCATTTACTGTATATGGCTTTCCTTGCAACCTTCTCCTGTTTAAACTTTGGTCCTTCTTGGGTGTGAAACAGTACATGTCTAGTCAGGACGAGAGCCTGATTCACTGCGTCATTGAAGACCTTTCCATCTCCATCAACCAACATTTCTCCACAGTGAATAGATCAGTGGTTCTTAATTTTGGTGGTACTGAACCCCACCAGTTTCATATGCTTATTCACCGAACCCTCGTTTATTGAAAAATAAAATATGATTTTTTTTTCAAATTCAAGACATAGATATATGTTTTTATTGGAGCACCAAAATGAACTGTGCATTAACATCACTGTGTTCAAAGAACAAAACCAATACAATGCATGAACTCCCCCATCACAACTACTTACATTTTTATGTGAGGTGCACATCTGAGTGCGTGTGCGTGTGTCTGTATGTGTGTGTATTTGTTTTATTTACATCTTATGTATTATTTTTGAATGTTTAATCGTTATTATAAGCATTTATAGTATTGAATATGCATTTATTGATATTGTATACACATATACATGTACGTATACATCAGTCAGCGGGGGTTGATCCTATTTCGTTCCGTTATATATGTGAATCCATATTGTACATATTTGTCCGAACACTTTCTTTTTTTGCTCAACATAGTAAGGATTAAAACATAAAGAAAGAAATCACACGACGTACCATCACAACAGTCACAAGTCGACTACTGAGCGCACTAAATTTCCTGCAGCACAGATTGGCCAAGCAATGTAGCGTGATCACCTGCAGCCAATGATGGCCAAGCGGGGCGTGTCGTCATGAATATGAGTCGGGTGTGTGTCTTGACCTTCCACTGAACCCCTAAGACTGACTCACTGAACCCCTAGGGTTCGATCGAACCCAAGTTAAGAACCATTGGAATAGACCCAGGTAGAGTCATAACATGGTTCCCGTATCCTGAACCAGTTCCTGAAATAGGAGCATTAAGCAGGTATAGATACTTATTATTATAATATTATACTTTAACATGCACAGCATTTTGGAAAATGTTAAACCCCTCAGCCCCCAGTGCAGCTAACTGGGTTATCAAAGGCTGGCCATGTCTCTCACTGCCTATGGTGTGAGGTTCATGTAAAAGAACCATTGCTGACTTTCAGCAAGAGCAGGCTGCATAGCCACCAGTGTGTTTCTGCCATGTGATGGCCTGGTGAAGTGTCCAGGGTGTACTCTGGCCTCACCTGGAGTCAGCTGGGATGGGCGCCAGCCTCTCCGTGACCCTAATTAGGATTAAATGGTTACAGAAAATGAATGAATGAATGAATGAATGAATGAATAAACCCCTCAATAATCTAGAAAGGTAATACTTTATTTTTGATCAAGTAGATAGTCTTTCAATACAAACCAGCAGTTACGCTTTACCATATATTGTAATTTCTTCTGTGCCACTGATTGCTGAATAGAGCACGAGGTCATTACAGTATCTATAGTCAAGTGAAAAAGTTCATGACCTTATAGGTTTCCAAGAGGAACTACCCATTTAAAAACATTTATATAAATAAATATTAAGAACAGGAAGAAACACCTGGGTCTGGAAACAGTTTGTAAATTCACATGCATATGCTTATACAGTATTCCATTCAGAAAAAAAAAAATACCCTGATGATTACTAATTTTTTTTTACGTACATTTCAGACCATTTTTAATAACACAGCAATGTTTAAGCTCCCTAACACATTAATTTAGTTATTGGTATAAATGTCCCTTCTTTGTCCTTTTCCTTTTGTTTAAAGTATTTCCAATCCTTTTCATTTCAATTCACTCACACCAAGCTTCGAAATCATAACCAATTGAAGTATTGCAGTGTATAGGAATTGACTTTTGTCACTATAATTATGGTGACGTGCTACTGATCACGTATTTTCGTATTTATGATTACGTATTTCTGGTTTATACTGTGAAAATGCCCCGTGGTTCTGTGTAATATGTCCTGGAAAAAAGTACCAGGACAGAAACAAGGCCTGGTGTTGAAAAAGGAAAACTACTAAGAAACATTTGAGTAAGGTCAAAATACATATATGTTACTCATTCATTTGTTTGTTCAACACATACGAGGTAATAAAGGTAGAACATATATTCCCAGGGTGAGAACTGTTTATGGCAGTTCAAAGAAAATCCATTCATCCCATTAATCCCTGGTATAACAGTAGGCTGCAAAGCCCTCAGCGTGTTTCCGCCCTGCAATAGCCTGGCGAGCTGTCCAGGGTATACTTTGCCCTCGCCCGGAGTTGGCTGGGATGAGTACCAACTTCCCCGCGACCCTAATTAGGATTAAGCAGTTACAGAAAATTAACTGAATCCCTGGTATCTCACACTGTATACAGTATTTTGTATACCTGTCACTTTCTTTGGTCAAGAAGACAAGGCCTTCCAGCAATATGATTGCTGAAAATGTATGAATTACTGCATGCGACATGATAAGCGCCCAGGGCGCTTAAAAAAATGGAGTGGGTGGGCACTTATTAAAATGTTACCATCTGAGTGGAACCGTAAGTGCTTATTACCATAGAGGTGGAAAACATGAATAATAACAGAACAGTATAAGTGTTTTACTGGTATTTGTGTTATTCATTTTGTGGTATCAACCAAATTACTTACAGGAAAGCTGAAAATAAACACAAAAAAAGCATAATTAAAAAAAAAAAGACCCTTTAATTTTCTCTCCCGGTGCTGTTCCTTTAAATATTTTCCCCATGATGTAAAATTGAACCAATCAACATAAATGTCAACTTTAGCACATGGCAGGTTGAACCAATCAATACAAAGGTCAACTTTAGCACATGTTGAAAAGCACATGGCCAGGAACAAATTTATGAAGTTAGTGAGCAGGAGAATCTGGTGAAAAATACTAGTCATCACTTTCTGATAGGTCCATATCTGGATCATCGATCCATTCATTCAGAGCATCTGATAGTTTTGATGTCGCAGTTTCTAATGGTTCATCTTGTTGGACATTTACCAAGAGAACACAGCAAAATATTTTCCCGTTTTTTTAAAGCAGGGCAGAACAATCACATGTGTTGTTGCTGATGAACATTATAGACATTCCCCAGTGGCAGGGGGTCTTGAAATACCATGTAAACTCACACATCCAGGCAGTGAACGCCTCATTTTATGGTTACAGAGACTAATCGAATAAAATTGGGAAGGTTGATCTATGATTTTGCTCGCAGTACACATGGGCGGTTATATATAAGATCAAAACACTGGGGGCACTGGGGGGCGGGTGTGTGTGTTATTGGAGTAGGGCGCTTATTACGTCGATTTAAATCACTTTTCAACTTTTTATCTTCACTCTAGTGTCTCCATCAGGGGTGCAAGCGAACAGTGTTCCTCTGCCAAAAATACTATTGGTAGGTTGCCTTGCCTTTCCCTCAGGATAAATATGGGCATCTTGGTCCTTTACGTGTTCTCTGGTTTTGGAAAGTTTGGTTCATAAAGTCAAGTATAGTCAACTATAGTGTGGTCCTTCGGAGTACTAAGAAATAACAAACCCAACATCTTTATTACTGCTCATCATGCCAGCTACTCTCTGGTACACATCATGCCTCACCCCCCCCCCCCCAAAAAAAAAACAGTTCGAGACCCCCAACATTACTATCAGCAATGGAAATAATAAAGCATAATAAAAATAAGTAGAATGAATGAGAATGAGAAACAGATTGAAAAGCATTGGTTTAATTGGTATAATGTAAGGTGGCTGAGCACAGTGAGAGGGTACGAGGGTACGAGTGCAGGGAGAACCTAAGCTATCCTTAAAGTTAACCCATTTGCACAATTCGACAACTCACCTTTAACCCCAAACAAAATAATTAATAAATAACAGAGAGGATAAAGGCAAAAGGTGCAGAGCAGTTGAAGTGAGAGAAAGAGAGTTATACATCAAAGAATGACTGTAATTGGCCCTGTGGTTTTCATTCCTTGCCCTATTTCTTTCAATTCATTGACTCAAAATAATGGGTTCAGGTTCATTATCAACCGATTGTAAGCTGAGCAGCACAAAACTTCAACTAGGCTGTGCATGTATGTGAGGATGGGTGTAACGTGTGTGTAGCCCTGACGGCTGACTGATGCCCACAGACTTGCCAACTGGCTGGAAGGGAAACATTGTGAAAAAATACTGTGGTCTACGAGAAAAGGTTGCGGCTGTCACTTGGTTGGCACAATTTGTTAACTCATCTCATTATGCTGGAATATAACTGGTATGGCCAGGTAAGTTTGCCTGGTCTTTAAAATTTTTAAATCATTTTTGTATTCGGTCAAATATATATATATATATATATATATATATATATATATATATATATATATATATATATATAAAAACATACATTTATCTGGCAGTATCATGATACATTGTAAGAAGCAATTATGGATTAGTGCAAATATAACTATATACATTTTTTGCCTGTATTTTTTAAGTTGCCACAATTGACATCCTGGAAATTCACAAATTTTAGCACATGAAACAGAAATGTTATTTAAAATGAATTTGATATGACTTTTAGAATACACACGTTTTAAAAAGTACTAATAACAGTCATTATTAATAATTGTTAATTAATAATAACCAATTGATTCATTAATCATAACTGTTTTGACTGATCTCTAATTCTGAAATTACAAACATGCACGCGACCAAACAAATAAAACAACGTGAAATCTTACTTAAGGCAACATTTGTCATTCTGACACTTACTTGGGAAAGGAGTATAAAAAAGAACTAAATATTATTGCATGTTTTTAATTTTTTCCAGGATTAAGCCCAAATAGTACTGTCTTTATATTTGATCACATTTGCAATATTTTTTAATATAAATAATACAAATGCGCCGCCAAAAAAAAAAAGGAAACAACAACAACAACAACAAAGTACTGTACAGACGATCTAACTGTAACACGTACCCGGTGCCAACCGCTAAAAGATTTCAGATGATCATGATAGATAATTAATTCTATTGCATGTGAGCGGTACACACTGTAGAACCAATAGAAGACTCAGGTTTTTTAGACTGGATGATATATTAGCGTATACATGGAGTACTAGGAATGTCCCTGCCTGCATATACAGTGAAGACAAGCAAATGGCTCTAATGTTAAAAAGTATGATTCAGGATACAGTGTGCTATATGCAATTAGTCGTGCTCATTCATGCAATGCTCCATGAGTAATTGAGTTGCTTGAACCTGGGTGATAAAGCTTGTTGCACGTGATGAAGCCAAAACAGACAGGCCATCCTCACAATCCAACCTTGATCTCGTTTAACTTCAGAAATTTTCCAATCCTGAGAGTCATGTTAGGTAACTAATAGTCTAACGTGTCTGAAGTTAGGGTTTTGGTCTGAGCGGCATCCTGTGGGGATGAAAAGAAAGATGTCATGCCATGTTAGTCTGACACAAGAGCAAAGCTCCGAGAAAAAAACCTTAGAGAGGTAGTCTGTCAGGAAGGTGGGATTTCCTAAAACTGATTGACTTATCAATGCATGCTGGTGGAAGAGTGAGAGAGACATCATTTTACAACTAGCTGCTGTGATCCTGGGGTATAGAGTTCAACAAAAAAGGTCGAAAAAAAACCCCCAAAAGAGACAGACTGACAAACCTCATAAAAAATCCTTGACAATTCATGGTACGCTTGCATACATTTAATTTTAGAATATTTAAAGCATAATGCAGACGAATTAAATAAAAAAAAAAAAAAACATTTTATTTCATGGTACATTCTTCTCAATGAATATTGGGGGGAAAAAAGGAATCACAACGTTGAAAATCTTGAATCATTTTAGTTAGTACTCTGTCCCTCCTTCTTGGGCCTGAGGGATGGACTCCAGTAATGAAAAACAATATTCTACATCAACGTATTATTTTCAAATATTCTCCGTCAAGCTTGTCCCAACTTATACATTTACAGGGATCTCTCGCGACGTCGCACTTCAATTCATGTGGCTTTAGTGCATCGTGCTTTTATTTTGTTTTGTTTTCTTTTGTTTTTTTAAATATTCACAGAATTCAAAAAATAAGGAAATTAAAGAAGAATAGGGGAAAAGTTAAGGAAAATGACACAAAAACAAGACCAATTATGCAAAAAAGCCCACAAACCAACATAAAACAAAAAACAACCCAAAACCTCCCATCAAAACTATTTACACTGTTGTGAGTTGCGCATCTGTGTGCGTGCGCGCGCGCCTGTATGTGTGTGCATTTATATTTTATTTACATCTTGTTATTTTTTGAATGTTTAATTAGGGGCAGTGGTGGTCTAGTGGATAGGGTGCAGGATCGCTGACCCTAAGTTTGGGGGTTCAAGTCCCCACAAGGTTGTCACTGTCCCTCCAGTGCGGCTAACTGGGTTAGCAAAGGCGGGCAATGTCTCTCATGGTCGAGGGTGAGAGGCATGTAAAAGAACCATTGCTGACTTTCGTAAAGAGTAGCTGCAAAGCCGTCAGTGTGTTTCTGTCCCTTGCTAAAAGGGTTGTGACAGGAAGGGCATCCGATGTAAAAACCCATGCCAAATCAAATGTGCGAATCCGATGATTCGCTGTGGCGACTCTCGAGAAAAGGGAAAAAGCCGAAAAGAAGATTTTTTGAATGTTTAATTGTTATTATAAGCATTTATAGCATTGAATATGTATTTATTGATATTATATACACATATACATGTACATATACGTCAGTCAGGGGGGGGTTGGGAGTGATCATACTTCACGGATTTTGATGGTGACGTGGGGATCTCGGTCCCAATTAACCGCGGAAAGTGAGAGATCCCTGTATATATAAACAGCAGTGGACAGAGCAGCTTAACAGGATTGCACCTTCGACCAATCTTTGCTTGTATAACGCCACACATTCAGCCGTATTGAAATCCGGATTGTTTGCTAAAATGATATTGAGTTGATATGCCTTTCCTGAAGAAAATATTTCACTCTCTTTGCTTTATATGAACAACAAGTAATATCTGTCAAAAAATGATGTCATCACCACCAAGACTTTCAATAAAATATAAAAAGTGTCTCAAAATAACCAATTGCAACTAATGATTACCATCTCCCACAGTCCTTTACCCGACATATAACCGCATATCATGAATGAGTATTTTTC
Organism: Plotosus lineatus; assembly: GCA_024760905.1. Lineage (NCBI taxonomy): Eukaryota > Metazoa > Chordata > Actinopteri > Siluriformes > Plotosidae > Plotosus > Plotosus lineatus. Next base: position 19,682,892 of record CM045733.1, read on the forward strand.
TTTGGGCAGTAAATGTCTTTGAATTTAGAACAGCACCAGGCAAAGTCTTCATCATCGTCTCCTTGATCAATGCAATGTGATTAATCACTGAACATCACTTTCATATCATCATCCACAGTCTTGATTGCTTGTCTTTAGCCCAGTGTAGCCCACAATGTTTTAATGCTGTTTTCACTTTATTTATTTATTTAACTATGTAAATGACTTCTCAGTCAGCTGCATAGTTACAGTTCTCTTTGTTATGTCGAGCTTTTTATATTCTATTCCACTGCGTACTACTCCGAGTTTTCTCTCCTGATGCTTTGCCACCTTCCTTTGATTACCTACATATATGCTGTCCTTTAATGACCTATTTTGTTTATACGTGCACTAAATGTTTGACGTTTGACACAGTTAATTGTTAACCAGCACCTTTTTTTTTTTTTTAAAACACACTCTGTGTTGGCTTTACTTCTGATTGAAGGATCTGTATCCTTTCTATTGTTTAAACTGATATCTCTGTTGCTTGTTTTGATGCAATTAGGCAAGTCAAACAACGTGTTAAGGTATATAATATCTCTTGTAACTGCAGGCTGATTTCAACTATTGATGGTGGTGACATAGTGATTAACATGTGTGGCTCATGACAAGTAGGTCCTGGGTTGCCTGTTGTCTCCTGTTTGTGTGGGTTTCCTCTGGGTAGGCTGGTTTCCTCACACAGTCCAAAGGCATGCACAGTAGATGAATTGACTGTTCCAAATTATCTTTATTTGTGGATGTGATTGAAAATGATTGTGTGTGTTAGCACTTCAATGGTCTGACCAGCTGTTTAGAATGCACCCGTTTTTTTTTTTGTTTGTTTGTTTGCGTTTTTTACCCAGTTTTGGTGACATAGGCTCCAGCCTCACCATGACTCTTATAGGAGTAAGTAATTCAGGAAGATCATTTGAGTGTGATGAGTCTTTACTTTTTTCCCCAAGGGTTATACATGCAGTACTACCTATCATGAGTCCTTGAACATCTTTTGGTGTATGGTCTCTGCATAATACATTTCATTCAATAAGAGAAATGTGTTGCATCTGATATCACTCCAAAATAAGATGATGATGCATAAAAGGCAAGCAGGAAGCCATTGAAAGTGCACCATCAGATGCTACTCACTTCCAATTGATTAATCAGTTTAAGAGACTAGAGGCCGGATGTGGTATTTTAATTTTTAGCGTTCAACCCCTCAGCCCCCAGTGCAGCTAACTGGGTTATCAAAGGCTGGTCATGTCTCCAACTGTCTATGGTGAGAGGTTCATGTCAAAGAACCATTGCTGACTTTTGACAAGAGTAGGCTGCATAGCCCTCAACATGCTTCTGCCCTGCAATGGCCTGGCAAGCTGTCCAGGGTGCACTCTGCCCACGCCCAGAGTTGGCTGAGATGGGTGTCATCCTCTCCATGACCCTAATCAGGATTAAGCGGTTAAGAAAATGAATGAACGAATAAATGAATGAATGAGCTTTCATGTCAATAACACACTGGGAAATTAATCGCTCTTCCATCATCTTCATCTTCTTCTGCTTTATTGGGGGTAGCAGCCTAAGCAGTGAGGTCCAGACATCCCTCTCCTCAGCCACTTCCCCCAGCTGTTTTAGGGAGACACTGAGAGTGGTTCCAAATCATCTGAGAGGCATAGTCCCACCAGCGTGCTCTGGGTTGTCACAGGGATCTCTTCCTAATTGGACATGCCCGAAACACCAGACCAATAAAGTGTTCGGGAGGTGTTCTACTCAGATGCTCAAGCCACCTCAACTGGTTCCTCTGAATACAGAGGGGCAGCGGTTCCACTCTGAGCTCCTCCCAGATGACGAACCTTCTCACACTATCTTTGAGGGAGAGCCCTGACACCTTGTAAAGGAAGCTCATTTCAGCTGCTTGAATCTGCAATCACGTTCTTTTGGTCAGTACCCAAAGCTTGTGATGATATGTGAGGGTAGGAACACAAATTGACTGGTAAATAGAGAGCGTTGCAATTTGCTCAGGTAACTCTTCTTCATAATAGACAAGTACTACCTCCACTTTACAACAGAAGCTGCCGTGATCCACCTGCCAATCTTCCATTTCATTCTTCCCTCACTCATGAA
>CM045733.1:19687500-19740000 GCA_024760905.1 Plotosus lineatus
AGGGTTGTGTCAGGAAGGGCATCTGACGTAAAAACCTCTGCCAAATCAAACATGCGAATCAGATGATTCGCTGTGGCGACTCCCGAGTAAAAGGGAATAAGCCGAAAGGAAGATAGATAGATAGATGTTTTCACGCTTACTTGTTGTGATGTCACTATGAGCTGCACTAAAAACGTAAAACTTAAATCAAACTATCTCGTTCAAAAATGCCTTGAATGCTCAAATCCATCTCAACTTCTGAGACTCCTGTGCTGGGTTGTGATGATCATATTCATACTGACTGTCCTAAATCTCTCCACATAAGCGCCATAGACTGTGCCAATCCATTCTGTTGTTACAAGCCAGTAATTTAGCTAAGCCCAGATAAAGTGTTCCTTTAAAACAAAAAGCATCTACCTAAGCCTCTGCGCTCCAGATGTTTTGTAGACCCAGTGTGTAAGGGGAGGTCATAAGACAGTCTGGCAACTTAGTAAAAGCTGAAGTGGGCCCAGTCCACATGGGAGGACCGAATGGATGAACAATGAGTGGCCTGGTGGTAAAAGGTGCTGGATTGCTGATCCTAAGGTTGTGGATTCGAGTCCCACTCTCCACAAGGTTGTGACTGCCCCCCATCCCCCCAGTGCCGCCAACTGGGTTATCAAAGGCAGGCCGTGTCTCTCACTGTCTATGGTGAGAGGTTCATGTAAAAAAATCAGTCTTGACTTTCGTAAAGAGTAGCTGCATAACCGTCAGCGTGTAAAAACCTATGCCAAATCAAACATGCGAATAATTAATTCATATGACTTCTATGAAGATCGAGGCAGATGATTCACTGTGGCAATCCCTGAGAAAAAGGGAACAGCCGAAAGGAAACGAAGACAGGAGCGTAAATTTCACTGTGATTCACATCTTTATAGTTTTGGTATTAACATACACGTTTTGGGTGGCTGTAATGGTTACTACTTTCTGTTTTAAAATAAGAAGGTCCTGGTTTTGAGTCCCATGTCTGGTGAGAGTGTTTTTGTGTGGAGTTTGCATCGCTTGCATGGGTTTCTTCTGGATGCTCCAGTTTCCTTCCACAGTCCAATAAACATGCACATTTCACGTATCGGTTATTCTTGATTTGGCCTCTAGGTGTGTGTGTGTGTGTGTGTGTGTTGGTCTTATGATGGTCTGGTGAGCTGTGTAGGGTAAAGTAGGCTTGGATGAGTGCCTTCCTCCCCACGATCCTAATAAAGGATAAAGTGTTTCTGAATATGACTTGATAGATTTGGAAGGCTGTATTGCAAGGCTTTGGAACACACAGTAGAATGACTTGGGAAGAAAAGGCATCAAGGATAAGGTGTGTGTGTGTGTGTGTGTGTGTATACATATGTGTTAGGGTGGGGGTACTTCCTCTCCCATTAATTAATATTGCCTCAAAATGGATGGGCTTTTTACACCCGAGTCATAGTGGCTCATCAGGCTGGTGCTTATCCCCGGTTTCCGTAGTGTGAAGCGACTCGGAGTACAACTCCTCCTGGATGGGATGCTAGTCCATCGCAGGTTACCCTCCCAGTATATTTTTACTGGTACCCATTTATACTGCTGGGTGAACAGAGGCACACTTGTGGTTAAGACCTTGCCCAGGGGTCTTAGCAAAGTCAGGGTCTAACTGGGATTTGAACACACAACCTCCCGATCATGAACCCAGCACCCTAACCACTACGCCACCGGCCCCAAACAAAACATTTATTCATGTGAATAGTGTTGTGTCTGGAGTCTACCCTTGAAAGATTGATAAAGCCACACCTTGACATCTAGGGCCAATTTAACACAACCATGCCACTTTGCCTGAAACCTAACATGGACAGTAACAAGAGCTCAAAAATGGAGCTCACCACGCTACCCGCATGCACATGTCATGTCATAATCAATGAATGTACACCAAATACATGCAGTGGTGGATCGTTACTTTACTTATTGACCAAATGGCTGTGAGTTTTAATACCAGCTCTACCACTCAACTGCAAGGTGAACGGTGTATGAACATTTACAGCATTTGGCAGATGCTCATATCCAGACCAACATACAATTATCTTTTTTTTTTACACAACTGAGCAATTGAGGGTTAAGGGCCCAACAGTGGTGATAGTGGAGATTGAACCACTGCCCTTCAGATTAGTTACCCATTGCCTTATCCACCAAGCCACTACCGTCCTCAATCAAAACACTATACGATTATTTATGGCTCCGGGAGAAGTTTTACTTTTGTGTGTTCTAGACATCTAAAGGATTTCTGCTGTGAATCTGAAAGGAAAATCTGTTTCAACACTTTCTCTTTCTGTTGCTTCTACTGGGACTTTGGTGTGTCGTGGGAATTCACAAATTCCCTGCTTGGTGTTGCAGCAGTCTCTCAAAACATTGCAGTATATACGTCGTAAACATGCTGGTATCCTGGTCGAGAAAAAATATATTTTTCTCACTAAAATTCAAGGTATAAACTTAGAAATATAAAAAGAAATAGCCACCCATCAGAATTTTAAGATATTGATAAACTTTTAAAATATGAACTAAAAGCTAAATTATAAAGTATTATATTTAAACAATAAACCATGGACAAATTGTGCAGGGTTTTTGTATATTAGTAAAATAAAAACTTGAATGACAAAAATGAGGATGTGGGGGATATATATATATATATATATTGATACGAGTGAATATTATAAGTGCTGAGGGTGCATGTCTGAGTAATGACTTTTTGTTGTGGTTTTAGCCAGTGCTGAGCCACTTCAGTGCTTTCCTGTAGATTATCGGAAGTATATTATATAACTTACTTTTCTTTGTTTCGTAGATCCTTGCATGTCTACAAGCAATTTTTTTCAGTCGATATAGCAGCAGTCTTTTTATGTCCTTATCTGATCACTGGCATGTCTGTCCTGAGGCCAAAATTAGAACGAGGAGAGGCCTTACAGTACTCTAAGGTGTGCCTATGAAGGGCTTGCTTGTTGTTTAATCAATTTAAAGCAAAAATCACATTAGCGCTAATTTTATCATTTCTGTTTAGCTGGAACGATTTCCCGTTTTGTAAGCGTACAAACTTCTTAGTAGTAGAGACGGCTGTTTATATAACAGATATTAGCTTTAATGTTCTTCTGTCCTGTTCAAAGTTTGTCAAAAAATGGAAAAAGTACCTTCAGATCCTTGACTGATTTCACGCTGTGAAAATACTCAATAATGAGTAAAATGTCTGTATTTAAGTATAATATATGAATTATCTTTTAAATGATATTACTACTGTATTAATTTTGAGTATTAAAGACCGGCCATGTCTCTCATTGTCTGTGGTGAGAGGCAAGAGTAGGACGCATAGCTGTCAGCGTCATTTCTGCCCTTCTATGACTTTGCAAACTGTCCAGGGTGGCCTCTGTTCCTGCCCCGAGTCGGCTGAGATGGGCACCAGACTCCGTGAGTCCCTAATTAGGATTAAGCAGTTCAGAAAACGAATGAATGTTACACATTACAGCAGAAGATATCTACAGCTACATTAATTTTATATATTTTATACACTGTTGGGAAGTTGAATTTATAGCAATGTGCCATATGCTATAAAACCAAACAAGTACAATATTTCCAAAAAGTCAATTTTTATGACTTCAGATAAGCAGCTCTTGTTTTCAGCTTTGGGATAAAACATTTTCTAGCTAATACAGTCCAAGAGGTTTTTTTTTAATTTTATATTATATTATATAAGTTTAACTTAAGAAGTTGGACAATTTTCTGAAGCCATTAATAAACACTTAAAAAAAATAACATTTAAAAACCACATACTTACAGATATCAGGTTTTTGCTGGACAGAAATACAGTAATCAATACAGTACAGTAATTGCCTGTGATATACAGAAATATATCAGAAATACTTAAGTAAAGTAAAAGTACCTTGAATTTGTAATTAGGTAAAGTACTGGTATGAATTTACTCAGCCGCAGTTCCCCATCGGAAAAAAGGATGTCGACATGTAATGGCTGTTTAAAAAAAAAATCTACAAATGAAAACGAGATCTTATCATATTTTATACACAAATATATGTTTCTATAAGAATTTCATATACGTATCTTACTCTTTGTTGACAAATGAAATGGGCAGTACAGACCAGCATTCCAAAAATTAAAGTCAAAACTGGTGTAATATTTAATTTATACATAAATCATTAAAGTGCACCTGATATTATGCATTCCTTTTCTACTTGGATAAAACAGACCTTAGATGTGTGAGCTGGACTTTGAAGTCATGTCTTAGAAGCAGACCAACTTTTACAGGAAGTAGCTCATGTTTTATGCACTGTGCGCGGGATTAACAAAGGTGATCGGTCGTGCTGGGACATCTGAGAGGAAGAGAGAAAATGGACAACTAATACTTTTAGCAGGACAAAACATCACACACACACACACACACACACACACACACACACTGTATGTTAAAATCTTTTCTTACATATTTTCAGAAAATGTATAAATAAAGAAAGCAGAAAACTGTCAATAATAATAATAATAATAATAATAATAATAGCCGCATTAGAATACACTACATTTGATCTTTTATTTAATCTCTGCCTCACATTGTAAACTGTGTAAGACTATTACTGCCTTTACATGGCTATTTTCTCCCAAGTTCTCATCAGCTGTGCATGGAATAATTCAGTGTAATGGCTAAAATACAGCATAACATATCTGTGTCAAACCTTCTTAATGCTGTAGAAATATTTTAACCATGTCTCTAAGATACAGTGTCATATCAAAAGTAAAGCAACACCATCATTTCCCAAAAATCTATACGTAAAAATGTATATAGTACATAGAAGCCAAGTTGATGGCGAAATCTCAGAGTACTAATCCGACTCCCTTGTAGTTTCTCTGCAGCTGCAGTTGCCATACAACAGGGATTTTTTTTTTTTTTCATCAGTCCACTGGACTGTCTAAAGACACCTGTCAGAGGGTCCAGACCGACCGATTCCATGTCTTTGCTGGTGAATTGTTCAACCACTCTGTTGACTATAGCGAGAGGAATCCCAAAGTTCTGTGCAAACTGACACTGGTTAAATCCGCCATCAGACTGACCCACATTACACCCACTTTGAAGACCAAGCGACTCTTTTGCGCTTGGTGTTCATTGCAGAGATAAGCCATTTACGAGGGGTGTGTGAAAAGTTTTAAGCATCGTGTATAAGAAGCGTTGGTGGTACGGTCAAACCTATGATTTTTTTTGAAAGTTCAACCTTTTGTAAATATTTCTGCCAAATTCTAAGATTCTTAACATGCTTCTTATAGTTTTTGCAGATTTTTGAATAAGCAAGGGTCAAGGATTCATATGTGTTCAGAAATTCAGAAAACAGAAATCAGAAATTCGAAATTTGAAAAAAGAAAGAAAGAAAGAAAGAAAGAAAAAAAAGGCCAGGAATGCTCACAAGAGGAATCCTCCAAAACCACCAAGACAATGCACCAGCCCACACCTCAGTGGCTGCCATGGCAACAATTCATGATTGTGGATTCGAACTTGTTCCCATCCACCTTATTCGCCAGACCTGGCCTCCTCCGGCTTCCATCCATCTTTTCCCTCAAATGAAAAAAGCCTTGGCTGGTCGCCATTTTGCCAGTGATGATGATGATGTCATAGCTGCGGTTCAGGGGTTTCTTGAGTCCCAAACAAAAGAGTTCTTCAACACCGGGATAAAAGCGCTTCAGCGACATTAGAGCAAAGTGTTTAGCCTTTGAGGGGGACTAAGTTGAAAAATAAATTATCCAAAAACATCTTATCTGTTTTAGTTTTTCTTATGCTTAAAACTTTTCAAACACCTCTCGTATATATTGCTATCCAAAAAAACAAAACAACAACAACAACAAAAATCCGAATCAGAATACTGTACTTTAATGATCCCAGGGGAAAGTGTGTAAAATCATAATATATTAACAAGTTTGATAAGTTTCACAGATTAAACTTCGTTATGAAGGCTGTCTAATTTTACCTTTGATTTGTCTCTGTACTGTCCCAACAAAAGGATTTCTTATTACTGCGGGCTCGGAAACAAACTCCACCCCTCCCCCTTCTACAAGTTCTGTATCTGTATGATTTACAGACTCATGCAGCGTATGACCTTAAGTTGATGAAAACGTGCCAGGAAATCCACAATAAAATAATTTTTTGCTAGCGTGTTTATGTGATGTTGTGTATAGTGCAGGCACATGCTTTCTGTACAGAGGTGTGTGTCAGGGAGATAACCTGACTGGAATGTGCTGAGTAAGAAAATGTATACGGGCACAAAGGAAAGATCCTAGAACACGACCCCCCCCACCCCCCAACCACCACCACAACTTCCCACCCGTTTGTCCCTTGTTCCTCTGCCTTTAGCCATCGAAAGTTTTTTGCCTCTGTCAGGCCTTTGGCTAATAGCTAGTGGTGGAGTAAAGTCTCGCAGAGGAAGCCTGGGTGCTGAGAATGCTGATGTGTCATGTCTTCCTTCCCTGGCTTTGGCTTTTAACATACACTGCTCAGGAAAATAACACATGCATGCACGCACGCACGCATGCACACGCACACGCACACACACGCGCGCACACACACACACACACACACACACACACACACACACACACACATCCTTCTTCTTTCTGGGCCTGACTGCACACCAGACTGACTCACACCTACTCCTCCTTTATTGAGGTTTTGGTGTATGGACATTGGGATTGTGTGTCCGAGATAGAGGTTGTGTTATCGAACACTTCTGCTGTTGGAGCCATGAGCCACCGCTGTGTAGTCAAACTCATCTCTCTTACTGAGGTCCAGCTGCTACCGGTATGTTGCTGAAGATACAGATAGAGATATAGAGATATGTATGCAGAGAGAGAGAGAGAGAGAGAGAACTGTGTTTTGAAAGTCAATCAGTTTGAGAAATGTGTGTGTGTGTGTGTGTGTGTGTGTGTGTGTAGAGAGAGAGAGAGAGAGTCTAATTAGGAACTAACAAGCAACCTTTAGGTATATGAGTGATTTTAACTAATTATTAGTTGCAGAACAGAAATACACCGAATGCAACATGCAGCTGTGGTAGTATAATAGTGTACAATAATTAGTGAGCTTACCTGATATGCATAAAGAACATTAAACCTCTAATGTAATCATACCAGACACTGTTACAATAATATAATACTAATTCTTTTACTGCTATCCATTCATTAATTTTTATACCACTTATATATTGGAGCCAATTTCAGCTGACTATTGGTGAGTGATGGGATACGTGCCCAACAGGTGAATGGAGATGAACAGTAATTCATACTCACATTCGCACCTATAGGCAATATAGAGTATACGGTTGTGTTCAAAATAATATTAGTCAAACATTAGTAACCTGATAAGACAGTGTTTTTGGTAAAAATTGTATTTCTGCATGGCAAATAATTGACTTGCTGGCGAAGTAGAGTAATAGAACCCAACAAACCCAACAGTCATGACATGCTGCTGCTGATTCCGTATAATTGAATCACCAATTAAAAGGGGCGTGTTCAAAGTAATAGCAGTGTGGAAGTTAATTAATTAATTCTTTGAAAAGCAGGTGCCAATTTTTGGCCTTATTTAAGGAAGTAAGGCAGCAAATGTTATATTTGGTAGTTATAGAGCATTTTTCTCTTAAATTCTGAGGAAAATGGGTCGTTCCAGACGTTCAGAAAAACAGCGTACCTTGAATAAAAAGTTGATTGGAGAGGGGAAAACATAAAGAAGTGCAGAAAATGATGGGCTGATCAGCTAAAATTATCAAAAATGCTTTCAAATGGCAACAAAAAAAGTGAAAGATGGGGAAGAAAGTGAAAAACTACCATTTGATTGGATTGAAGAAAGTCCAAAATGGCGAGGACTCAGCCAACCAATCAGCTCCAGGAAGGTCAGAGAAGGTAATAAAGTTACCTGTTGAGTCCTGTTACAATTAGAAGATGCCTAAGTGAAGCCAAGCTATCGACAAGAAGCCACTGCAAAGTCCCACTGTTGAAGAAACGATGTGCTGAAGAGGTTACAATTTACCAAAGAGCACATTGACTGGCCTGAAGAGAGACGGAGCAACATTTTCTGGACTGATCAAAATAAGATTGTTCTTTTTGGGTCTAGTGGAAAGAGAGAGCTTGTCAGATGACCCTCAAACACTGGATTCAAGCCGCAGTACACTGTGAAGACAGTGAAACATGGTGGCGCAAGCATCCTGATGTGGGGATGTTTCTCATACTAATGGTGTCAGGCCTATTTATCACATCCCAGGGATCATGGATTGGTTTGAATACATCAGAATACTTGAAGAGGTTGTGCTGCATCATTCGGAAGAGGAAATGCCCTTGAAATGGGTTCCAACAAAACAACAACCCCGAACACACCAATAAACAGGCAACATCTTGGTTGCAGTCCAAGAAGATTGCCGTTATGGAGCGGGTGGGCTGAACTCCGAACCTTAATCCAATAGAAAACTTGTAGGGTGACATCATAAGTGCAGTTTCTGAGGCAAAAATATTCGTTCAGTGATTCAAAGGAAAGCAAAACCTTATAAGAATTTTCAGTTTATACAGTAAATGTTTGAGTCTGCAAAGAAGAAAGTAGAAGCTGTTATTTTTTGAACATTCTAATATTCACTTTTCTTTAATTTCTTTATAGGAATAACACGTTTTGATTTATAACAGAATGTGTCATGTTCCCATTACATTTGTGTGTATGGAAATAAAAGTTATTATAAGGATTTTGAGCTTTATTCACCTTTTTAAATGCACTTCTTTAAACACATGGTCAATTCATACAGTCATAGCTACTTGACCTAATATGTATGTCTTTGGACTGTGGGAGGAAGTACCCGAGTGACATCCATGCAAGTATGGAGAGAACATACGTAAAATCAACACAAAGTGGCCACTCAGAATGAACCCAGAGGTTAGAACCCAGAACCTTCTCACTGTCAGGTGGCAATGCTAAATACTGATTTATGACTCCCCACCTCCTTCTCCTCCGCCTACTAACAATAATGATATATATTTACATGCATAATATATTTGAAGACTGGCAGGATACATTTATTGCAATATTAATGTCTTTACACAACCTTGAGAATGAACCAATATTGGTTTCCATCCTATTTTGCTAGGAAACATCGGCAGGGCAGTGGTGGTCTAGTGGTATAGGGCGCTGGATCGCTGATCCTAAGGTTGGGGGTTTGAGTCCCACTCTCCACAAGGTTGTCACTGTCCCCCCCAGTGCAGCTAACTGGGTTATCAAAGGCGGGCCATGTCTCTCACTGTCTATGGTAAGAGGCATGTAAAAGAACCATTGCTGACTTTTGTAAAAAGTAGCTGCAAAGCCGTCAGCATGTTTTTGTCTGTTGCTAAGGGTTGTGTCAGGAAGGGCATCCGATGCAAAAACCTATGCCAAATCAAACGTGCGAATCATTTGCTCTGGTGACCCCTGATAAAGGGAAAAAGCCAAAAGGAAATCTGTTTGCCAGGAAACATCACTTAGGTCTTAATAAAGCCTTTTTGTTATTTTATTCAAATTAAAGAAATATATGCAAGAATATCTCCATAATGTGCTTCAAGCACTGGCTTGCGAAGGTGACATTAAGCCTAGCACAGAGTCCCATCTGCTTGCAATTTATGTTTATGTGCCAAGCAGTGCCAATTGAGCCACTACTTCCCACACTTGTGCTTTCTTAGTACACTAGGCCCTTGACCATTCACGGTTCTGCACTCGTGCCCCTCGTATACTCGTGGATTGTCGACAAACCCGGAAGTAACTGGCACATGATTCAAATTTAGCCAGTGGCTGAGAACTTTTGTTTCTCCCTGATAGGTTGAGATGATGTATACGCCCCTTTTTTCGTATTCACGCACAAGTTGTCATTGTGCATTTTTTATTTGTATTTTTTTATTTGTATTTTTAGTTACCAGTTAAGCTCTGTGATGCCACTGAAACGGCATTCATCTTCTCAGGCTTCTGGTAAGGAGCCTTAGTGCCAGAAAAAGGTAATGATGCTGCATGATAAAGTAGAACTGCTTGATATGATACAAGAAGGAAAAAGTTATGCTGCAGTAGGGTGCCATTTTATATATACACATATATACATACATGCATACACACATATATATATATATATATATACATATACATATATAAACACTGTAGTGTGCGAGTCCAATAAAATTAGAGTTTCAAGGTATCGGACCCACCCGCATACAGAAAGGATTGGCTCTCCGCTTCGCGCCACAGTGACGTAACTTTGAAAGTAGATGAATAGATTTGCTCTGGGGCTCTGAGCAGTTAGAAAGTGAAGCTGCATCATCTCCTGCTTGGCCTTTTAAGATGCTGACGCTGCTGGCAGCGCAAACAACTGTCGTACGCAACACTCGCACTGCACTGCCATGAATCATGCTTCATGACTTTTGTGGTCGTAAAGTCAATCAGATGTAACTCGAATTGGTTGTAAGTCGACGACTCACTATATATACTAGTCCTTCTTGAAAAATTAGCATATTGTGATAAAGTTCATTATTTTCTGTAATATACTGATAAAATTTAAACTTTCATATATTTTAGATTCATTGCACCCCAACTGAAATATTTCAGGTCTTTTATTGTTTTAATACTGATGATTTTGGCATACAGCTCATGAAAACCAAAAATCCCTATCTCAAAAAATTAGCATATTTCATCCGACCAATAAAAAAAAAAAGTTTTTTAATACAAAAAAAGTCAACCTTCAAATAATTATGTTCAGTTATGCACTCAATACTTGGTCGGGAATCCTTTTGCAGAAATGACTGCTTCAATGTGGCGTGTCATGGAGGCAATCAGCCTGTGGCACTGCTGAGGTGTTACGGAGGCCCAGGATGCTTCGATAGCGGCCTTAAGCTCATCCACTGTGTTGGGTCTGGTGTCTCTCAATTTTCTCTTCACAATATCCCACAGATTCTCTATGGGGTTCAGGTCAGGAGAGTTGGCAGGCAAGTTCATCACAGTAATACCATGGTCAGTAAACCATTTAGCAGTGGTTTTGGCACTGTGAGCAGATGCCAGGTCGTGTTAAAAAATGAAATCTTCATCTCCATAAAGCTTTTCAGCAGATGGAAGCATGAAGTGCTCCAAAATCTCCTGATAGCTAGCTGCATTGTACATGCCCTTGATAAAACACAGTGGACCAACACCAGCAGCTGACATGGCACCCCAGACCATCACTGACTGGGGATACTTGACACTGGACTTCAGGCATTTTGGCATTTCCTTCTCCCCACTCTTCCTCCAGACTCTGGCACCTTGATTTCCGAATGACATGCAAAATTTGCTTTCATCCGAAAAAAGTACTTTGGACCACTGAGCAACACTCCAGTGCTGCTTCTCTGTAGCCCAGTCCACTGCTTCCACAGGTCCCCCAAGATCTGGAATCGGCCCTTCTCCACAATCTTCCTCAGGGTCCGGTCACCTCTTCTGGTTGTGCAGCGTTTTCTGCCACACTTTGTCCTTCCCACAGACGTCCCACTGAGGTGGCTTGATACAGCACTCTGGGAACAGCCTATTCGCTCAGAGATTTCTTTCTGTGTCTTACCCTCTTGCTTGAGGGTGTCAATGATGGCCTTCTGGACAGCAGTCAGGTCGGCAGTCTTACCCATGATTGCGGTTTTGAGTAATGAACCAGGCGGGGAGTTTTTAAAAGCCTCAGGAATCTTTTGCAGGTGTTTAAAGTTAATTGGTTGATTCAGATGATTAGGTTAATAGCTCGTTTAGACTACCTGAACATGATATGCTAATTTTTTGAGATAGGAATTTTGGGTTTTCATGAGCTGTATGCCAAAATCATCAGTATTAAAACAATAAAAGACCTGAAATATTTCAGTTGGTGTGCAATGAACCTAAAATATATGAAAGTTAAATTTTTATCAGTACATTACAGAAAATAATGAACTTTATCACAATATGCTAATTTTTTGAGAAGGACTAGTATACATACAGGGATCCCTCGCTACTTCGCGCTTTGATTCGTGCCGTTTCAGTGCATCATGTTTTTGTTTTTTTTTAATATTCATCGAATTAAAATTAACCGCAGAAAGTGAGGGATACCTGTATATATATCGTTTATATCTCAAATAGTATATTAAATGTGAAACAACAGGAAAAACACACAAAATTCTTAATATATTATTTTTTGTTTGTTTTTTTGTTTATTTTCGAACCAGCCTCGACTTGCTTTGAAGTGGAACCCTTCAGGATTCGAGTTAGGGTCTTTTTTTCATCAAATCATCGTAGATTTCATGAGCGTTGCCACAGCTCACATCCTCGCTAACACTATCTCCTGCTAACTGCTGCTGGTTTATGTATATGAACAGTAATTTTTCCACCTCCTCCAGCACTTGCGGACTTTGTTTGCTGATAACCGTCGAGCCTTTTGCTACATCACTGGCTTTAACACTGTCTTTGTTCTTCAGGATCACGCATATCGTTCATTTAGCCATGCCATATTCCTTAGCAAGATCAGTAACACGCACACCTGATTCATGCTAAGCTATAAGCTCTTTCTTAAACGCAACAGTTTTCCACATAACTAACCTTTTCTCAGTAGCTTTCTTTGGAGACATGTTTATTAGCTAATCTAATCGAGTAAACAAAAAAAACACGGTATACTGTACTTTGTAGAACAAGAGTAAGCACATGCACACGCACACAGTGGTCGGGTAGAGTCAAAAGAGACCGATTTCGGAAGTCGCGCACTTTACCTCACTTTTGGTCTCATTTTTTCTTGCGCATTTTTCGAGTTCGACTTTTGTTCGATTTCCAAGACAAAAAAAATCCCGTTTTTTTTTTTCGAATTCTGATTTGTTTGACCTCCAAAGCGTTTGAGAACCGAGGTACCACTGTGTGTGTGTGTGTGTGTGTGTGTGTGTGTGTGTATATATATATATATATATATATATATATATATATATATATATATATATATACACACACACACACACACACACACACACATATACGTACACTGTATAATGTTTATATATTTTATCAATAAATATTATCACAGTAAAAAATTAAAAAGTTTTAACTTAATCATTATTACATTTAACTTCATTATTACTGTATTTATGAGTAAGACTCTATAGAATGTGTTTAAGAAGCATACTTTAGCGCATGTAATATCATACATAGGGTTTCACTTCTGTGTTAATAATTTTAAATAACTCGCGGAATTTCTTGATCCGCGGGAATGGCCAGAACCGAACCCCCGCGAAAAACGGGGACCTACTGTACACCATTTACAACGAGCCCTCCCAGATTACTGGTATCAGATGATGCTAATTACTGAAGCTCTGTTTCATGTAGCAAGCTGATGAAGTCATATTTGATGGAAAAAGTCTACTTATTCAACAGAAAAAACATTCTTCTCAATAAATATTTTCCTTCCAAATATTTCATGCTTTTTGAGGAATAACTCCAGAATGAATGGAACATCCATCCAACTCGGTTAGCTCTTAGTCCAGAATGAGAGGTGACTGCGTGAGGATGACTGAGTCAAAGACTTTCCAAACCACTAAGTCTCATATATTATTTATTTATTTGATATTTTATAATTCAAGTTCAACAAGTTTTTAAAATCTCTCTCATCACACCATGAAATCATCCTCAGAGCAGTAATGATGCTATATGTAAGTCAGCCCTGAAGCTTGTTTAAATCCGACTTAAATAAATAGGAAGAAAAACTGAGAAAACTTGGGTTAATGAATTAAAAAAAAAGTAATTCCTGCTTTGCTTTCTCTTCCCTTTAGAAAGCTTTGTGGTGCAACGATTCTGCATGTCTGAACACAATGTATTCTATATCCACTGAGGACAAGCCTCATCACTTTAATTTTACTAATTCTACACAAATACTGTTCATGTAGCTGCGGTGCACAATGTTTCCTGAAAACTAGAAGCAGTTTATTTAATGACTTGTGGGAGTTAAGGTTTTTGTCCATGATTTCTACAGTTAGTGATTATTCGCACACCCCAGTGTTTCATAACTTGACCTGAAGTGAAACCAGAACTTAGCTAATACTGAGAGTTTTGCAACATCTGGGCCATAATATAGATTACATTCCAACTTCCAGTTGACAGACAGTGCTGGAAGTCTGATGTGTGGACTAATATTTCTAGGCGCCCCAAATCAATAAGGTAATGCAAGTAATCTTTTATTTACGTTTGTCACTGATCAGTGATACTTCCTTCTCATGGAATTGTATGATATCAGGTTAAAGAGAGATGTACTCCATCAAATTGGAAAAAAAAAAACCCAGCTGTTTAACTACACTGTGGATGCAGTCTGAGTAAGAGATTTGATTAATCCGTAGATTTTCATATTTACAGCATTTTATTGTTTTAGCACCATAAACTTGAGCTTACGATATATAAACATGATGTTGTGGCTTAAACCTACAGGAATAATATCAGAAAGCAGAGGCTGCACTATTACACTGGTAAAAATGTGTAAGTGTGTTTGTTCTGTTGTATCAGTTGAGTTATGTGTAGAGTCAGTGGAAAAAAAAAAGAAAAAGAAAAAAAAAAACAGGAAAAAGGGAAAATCAATGATTCTTTGTTTCGAATATTATCTTGCATATCTGAATATAGTTTTTTTCTGCGAAGAAACATATATTGTAATGCTTATTTAACAGTACATGTGTGTGAATGTATTTAAAGTGTTAACTTTGCAATTTTTTTTTTTTTTTTGTAAAACCTTTAAAGATCTCTGGCCTGTTATCATCACTTGGCACACTCACACATCACATCGCAATGTCCAGCATTGAAATGAAATATAATTTAGTAAATATGCACACTTCCTCCATTTATAATACAAAAGTACAAAGTAAAGTGATTCTTGCAAAGCATTTAGCAGCCTGACCATCATCCTTATCGTCATCAATAAACAATGGAAATGAAAACAGTGAAAATCAAGTTTCTCTTACAAATATAAATATAAATCTAATATTTGGAAGATAAATATTAAAACACGCTTTACAATGACTGTCATTGTGAAAGTGAAAAAGAAGAAATATAAAGAAATTAATTTCTTGATAGTTTTCAAAAACTGAGTGATCACTCACGCTATTATTCCTATTATGGTCGAGGAGCCTATCTCAGCTAACAGTGCGTGAGGTACACTCTGAACACTGAACAACATGCCATACTATTGCAGGGCCGGCTGGACCGTCACTGAGTCATTCTAGCGATGCAAACATCTCGAGCATAAAACATTTCTATCACAAAATTTTAATTTATTCCATCTGTTATGAGTGAAATTCTAAGGAAACGTAATTCATTCAAACAAGCAAAAAATAAACTACAGCCAAACAAATATGAATATTAAAAATAATATAGACCACAGTAAATATAATATAGTATAATATATTATAAATTATATTATAATAGCATCGTACATTCATTCATTCATTTTCTGAACCGCTTAATCCCAATTAGGGTTGAGGGGAGGCCGGTGCCCGTTTCAGCAGAGTCTGGGTGAGGGTGGGGTATACCCTGGACAGCTTGCCAGTCCATCACAGGGCCAATACTCACACAAGCATTCATACTGACACTCACACCTACGGGCGATTTGGAACAGCCAATACTGTGCATGTTTTTGTGCATGTGGGAGGAAACCGGAGCACTCTGAGGAAACCCACACAGAAATGCCCAAGCTGGGAATCGAAGCCCAGAAAGCCCAGACCTTGTTGTTGTGAGGCGGACGTGCTAATGCCACGGTGCCGAATAATAACACAGTCAACCTACAAATAAATATGACTCGTATTGAATTGGGAATAAAATTGCTCGCATTTTTATGAAGCTCATGTGAAATTGGACAAAATAAGCTTGACATTCACTGAATATATTTTTAGCCACAAGGCAATAAAAGTTATTTTTAGATGTTCTAGAAATACTCTCAGCCTAAATTCACAGCTGGTCTTTTGTGAACTCAGACAACATAAAGACCAAACAGGCTCGTTTTGGTCCCACACAAAATTGATAGGGCCGTCCTATATATAGCTTTATGATGTGTTATGGACTGAAAAAAGATAAGAGTCCAGTTCGTGACAGTTAGTTTTTGAGAGCTGACAGAGGACAAAGGTCCACAGACGGCTGTGACCGAGCTGAGCCCTGGGGTTATTAAGAAACTACAAGCAACAAGCAGCATTTGTTTTCAAACCCCTGAAGCAGAAGTAGTAGAGAAGTGTGTGTGTGTGTGTGTGTGTGTGTGTGTGTGTGTGTGTGTCTGGGTGGGGGGTGCTGATTAGGGACAGACGACGTCGCACAAACAGAATAGGGCGGTCCTCTTGAATTGGTGATAGAGGCAAAACACAGGCATCCCATGGTGATCAAGCCAACCAGATCAGTATTCTGATGGTTCTCTGTTTGAGGTGATTACCACACTAGGCCATAAAAGGGCAAGCCAGCCTCCCTGTTAATTAGGTCTTTTTTAACACCCAGACAGTTTATAAGGAGTGCTGGATAGGAGGAGGTTGTCACAACGGATCCACTCAACAGATAACTTCATCCTGGGATCCTACTAGAGTTCCTTGATCAGAGCTGCAGAGGACACACAGGTTCTGAGAATGCCACATTTATCTGATTGTAGCTACTTCATGATGCGAGACGGAGCCCAAGTTGCCAGCGTAAGAACTTGTTTT
Organism: Plotosus lineatus; assembly: GCA_024760905.1. Taxonomy (NCBI): domain Eukaryota; kingdom Metazoa; phylum Chordata; class Actinopteri; order Siluriformes; family Plotosidae; genus Plotosus; species Plotosus lineatus. Next base: position 19,704,181 of record CM045733.1, read on the forward strand.
ACCTTGTGAATTTGACTTTTGACGCTATCTGTTGGCGGAAGGGCATGTATGGCTATCAGCCTATCAGGACAGAGAAGCTGCCTATCTACAGCCTAGAATTTTATTACAGATTACTAAATGTTTAAATTTAAATGTTTTATAGGAAAAAAAAAAAAAAAAAAAAAGTCATTCAGTTCTGTATATGGTGTTTTCAAATTGTTATTACAGGTTATTCATGCAAAATCTAACATAATATACTGTACCTGAATGTACAATACATAATACTGACCATAACTCTCAATTCCTAGGTTCAGAACCACCTGGAGAACTCCAAGTACCACCTCCACCAAGCCCAGGCCCAGCAGGTCAAACAGTATCTGACTTTAGGCAGCAAGCTTGCCGGCCAGGCCCACCCACACCCGGGCCAGGCACTGGGCACGATGCCCGTCATGCGCAACGGCCATATGACCCCTGTCAGTGACAACAGCACGCCTGGAAGCCCTGTCACGCTGTTCACCCTCGCTAACAGCCACGACACGGAGGTGAGTACGACGCTCCAACCATCTTTCTCCACGACATCAATAACATGAAACTTAAATGTAGCACTGATCAATACCAAAGTAAAAGGCCTCAGTAATCTGATAAGATACATTTCCCTTCTTCCTGCAGCTTATTGTGTGGAGATGATGAAATGCTTGTTATTGCATTCGGTATAAGCGTGTCCCGCCCTCTGCACTGTTTAACTCAAGATTGATTTCATGCCTATTAACCTTTGTACGAGATAAAGCTAAAAATGAGGCATCAGGGCATGGTTAATGCCCTACAGTGTAATTATTCTTTTTCTTTAGTTTCCTGTGGATGAAGTTATCGATGATCTTATTGGCTTTGAATCCGGATTCAATGATGGCAGTTTGGAATGTATGGAGCCCAGCATCATAATGCAAAATAATGTGAGTGTGAATGATGTTCGTGCTTTAAATGTGCGGATCAGTGGCGTTGCTTCTGAACAGCGAATACAACCACTGCCATTTCTGATACTCTTAATATCTTCTGAAAGAAACTTTCATTCCAGCATAAAGTGCAAAGTTATAATACACGGATCTCTCACTTTCCGCGGTTAATTGGTACCGAGATCCCCCCTGCGACCACCAAATTCCGCGAAGTAGGATTAACCCCCCCACACTCCCCCCTGACTGACGTATACGTACATGTATATGTGTATATAATATCAATAAATACATATTTAACGCTATAAATGCTTATAATCACAATTAAACATTCAAAAATAATGCAGAACATGTAAATAAAATGTAAATACACACACATACAGATGCGCGGGTGTGTACGCACACACGCACACACATGTTCGTGCACGCACTCAGATGCGCGCCTCACAAAAATGCAACTAGTTTTGATGGGAGGTTTTGGGTTGTTTTATTGTTTTTGTTTGTTTGGGTTTTTTTTAATTTTTTTAAAAAAGCGATGCACTGAAGCCGCATGAATTGAAGCGGGAAGTAGCGAGGGATCCCTGTATTCTGATTACTTGAATGACTTCAGCACACGTCTGTAGACGCTTCAGACTAGTCTGCTGTGATAAATCGCTTCAGAAAGATCAGAACCGCAAACCAACCTGTTGACTCTTGAAGTGCTTGGGGAAAAAAAAAAAACACATTCATCTTTTGTCAGATCAGATTAAACCCAACTCAGAGTCAAAGTTCATGATCTGTGTGTGTGTGTGTGTGTGTGTGTGTGTGTGTGTGTGTGTGTATTGTGTGAAAGGGGGGGGGATTAAACGACACTGCATTCTTTGTCATATAACAATATTGATTAGCGAACTAATACAATCAGTGAGCTGCAGGGTCTGCAGAAAATGAGGTATAATGAACACAAGCCTCATATACATATTCTCCTCTACTCTATTCAGCGTGAGAACTTTAGGCACTTTTGGCTCAAATTAAAAGTGAAAGATGAAGAAAGTGAGTAATATGTCTAGATAACAAAGAGAGAAATGCATATGTGTGCAAATGTGGTGGTGGTGGTGGTGGTGGTGGTGGGAGGGAAGTTCATGCTGGTGGAAAGAACTGCAGTTTAGCAAAGGGGGGGAAAAAATGCATACACAGACATCTAGGGATACGAGTGCTCGCTCGCTTGTGTTTCTTTGACTGGGCAGAAATTTAGCAGAGTTTTGCTGATGCTTAGCTTGGACAAAGAACTGCTTGAGCAGTGATTACAATGACACCTGAACTCGCCAGACAGGAATGCGTCATCGAAAGCGAAACGGTCACGATACATTCCACCAAACAAAGAAATGGACGAGATGGAGAGGAGTCCAGTCTGACAGAGGAGTTTATATGTTGAGTATAGAGGAAGAGACAGGACGAAATAGAGAGACAGAGAGAGATAGAGAGAGAGAGAGAGAACAAAAATACAACACAGATTATGTGTCAGCGACGCAGCGAGGCATCAGATTGGCCTAATGCCTTGATTCCCAGTGGGCTTGTGCAGAAACGATACCATGCTTAAATGGATCAATTGATTTTAATTAGTCATACAGTGCGATGCATCACATCCCTTCTTGTGTCAACATATCCGTGAATGTGCATGGGAGTGAATTGTAGTGATTACCATACTAGGAGTCAAGGGACTGTAGCAATCTTTCATATTCTGATAAGCATTATTTTCCTGTAATGAGATAATGGCGTACATGCACAGCAAAGCTAACAATCAAACACAGTATCTGCCTACTATCTCTTCATCGGATACTGATTATGTGCTATCTTTTTTTTTAATCCTTCGGCGTGTAATACATACAGCGTGCATGTAAGGAATGCGTTGACTGTACTCAGCTGTATACACAATGTCGAGAAGATGCAGCGCTAGGCTAACCCTGACAGATGGCGCTTTCTCTCACACATCATATCTGTCAAATAATGTGTGAGAAAAATGTCAGAGTTGGAAAATACACGTGATTAGCCAGGTCGTTATATAATATCAGCATGTAATTTATTTGATTAGATCACTGCTTCTCAATTATTTTCTGTGGCGCCCCCCCTAGGAACAAAAAAGCATTTCATGACCCCCACCCCCCACCATCCAGCAAGCGACTATAAATAGTATTATTTGTTTACAAAATTGGTATTAGTACACTTCTGCATAACATTGTATCTTTACTAACATTAAAAACAAAAAAAGAAAGAAATATAGTTCAACTTACAATAAAGAAAAACTTCATTAACATTATTTTTTAATCTGTAATAGAAAAGATTTAAAGTGCAGTTTATTATTAAGACATATTAATATTACATATTAAGACATATCTCCGTCTCTCTCCCCCCCTTTCTCTTTGTTTCTGTTTGAAATTTTTCCGCGTTGCTTTTTGAGGGGTTGTTTACTACACTTCATATCGTTTGCTTGTGCGAAAAAACGCTACACCATAGCGCGACAATAAGAGCGCCACTGCCAACTAGTGGAGTGGAGGTGCAATTACACTTAAATCTCGTACACAAGTCCAGAAAAGAATATTCCCCAAGGTCATACGTGCTCCCCCCAGCATCACAGTGCGTCCCCCCCGGGGAGGGGGGGGGAGGGGCATGCCCCACGATTTGAGAATAACTGGATTAGATACAAGACATAACCACAGGTATACCTTCACATATATCATGTACGTTCACATGCTCTATCCTGAGAACAACTTGGGTGGTGGGTGGGGAGTGGAGACGGACAACCCAAACAAAAGTGATAACAAGTAGGAAAATAAAATAAAAAATCTACTGTGTCTTGTAACGTCTTCTAAATATGAATCACAGTGACGCATTTTCCCAGAGTGCATTTAATCATTTCTTATGTTCTTCTTCCTGTGTATTTCAAAGGTGGCCTTGAACAGTGGCATGCTGGAAGTATATGGCGGTGACCAAGGTATGACTGCCTCTCATGGTGGACTGACACCCCCCTTATGCCCCACACAGCTCTCTGTTAAAATGGAAGTCACAGGTACGGAGCACGTCTCAAGAAAGACTGCTGTAGATCAATTATTGCTTTAAGGCCCCTAATTATCTCGAATTATTTCAAATCACAAAACACCCGAGTCCCTGACTAGCATGTTAAACATCAGGGCGAATATGCAAGAAAAACACGAGAACATGTTTCATGTCTGTGTCTGTATGCTTTATCACAGCAACTCAAAGTGCACATTGTTCAACTCCCTCCTTTCCTACACACATTTCTCATTTTCACTGCTTCAGTTAACTGATTATGACGAGACGGAGCTCTCGTGTCGTACATGTTGCACAAAGAGCTCCTTGAAAGAAGCACCCGCCCAATCCGCCCACCCCACCCTCCATGAATGTCATGCCTCAAGTAAGGCTAATTGATTTAGGAATTGTTAAGGATGCCTCAAGAACTCTTCACTCCGATGATGAAAATAAGTCACTTACTATCTTTTTCCCATAAGTGCGTTGCACAACACAGAGCGGTTCCACACAGCTTAAACGTTCCCATAGAATCAGCAGAAAGGAATTGAGAAATCTAATCAGGGATTTTAATTACATAATTTGGAAGAATCCGAAGAATTTGGAATATTGGAGGACATTTCCTTTGCGAAGCTGAGTTAATTGTCACTGAGGGTATTTTAGAAGAGGGTGCATGCAATAGTACTGTTTATGATGCATGGGAACGAGGATCGAACTCATATTGTTGCGGGTACAGGAACATTCACGGTTGTGAGCTCGACGGATAAATAATGAACGTACTGAAGTGGAACCTTGATTCATGTGCCATATGCCATCAGTGCAATTTTATTCACATGTATTTTGTTTATGAAAAGTACTTTTCTTCATCTAAACCTTCTTTTCTGTTCTCACTTTCTCAACAGAACATGACACCAGAGTCTTAGCGAAAGAGAGACAGAAGAAAGACAATCACAATCTGAGTAAGATTGTTTGCTCCCACTCTCTCCCCCGCCCTTCTGTGTGTGTGTGTGTGTGTGTGTGTGTGTGTGCATGCTATGTGTGTGTGACTGTGTGTGTGTGGGTGTGTGTGAGTGTGTATGCGAGTGTGTATGCGTGTCTGTGTGTGTGTGTGTGTGTGTGTGTGTGTGAATGCATACTGATCAATGCTGTTTTCTCAATCAACAGTTGAAAGAAGGCGGCGATACAACATTAATTACAGAATCAAAGAACTTGGAACTCTGATACCAAAGTCCAATGACCCGTAAGTGGCAAAACTCAACACTGATTCTAATCTCACACAATCATTTTCTGAACCACTTATAATCCAACTATTCTACTTGGGTTGCAGGGAGGCTGGTGCCTATCTCAGTCAACACTGAGCCAAGGCAGGGCACATCCCAAATAACTCACTCAAACATTACAAGGCAACACACACACACACACACACACACACACACACACACACACACACACACACACACACACACACACACACACACACACCTTGGGTTAATTTGGAACAGTCACTTAGCCTAATTTGTATATGTTTGGACTGTGTGTGGGGAGACTGGCGTACCCAGAGGAAACCCATGCAAGAACGTGGAGAACATGTAAACTTCACAAAGAAACACGTGAGCATGGGAATCGAGTTCAGGACCTTCTTTCTGTGAGATGAATGAGATCACCACGATGCCGCTGTGCTGCCCTGATTTTAATCCACTATTCAGAATGATTAATCTAATGTAGAGATTTTGGAAATCCCTAAAAGCGGAGCTCTCACATAATTTCTCTTACTTGAAAAGTTTTGGTAGAACGCTCAAAGCCCATACATGTGTCACACACATATAGGTAAGTCTGTTGGGTTTTTACATCCGAGCCTAGTGGCTTAGCCTCGTGGCTCATCAGGCCGGTGCTTATCCCCGGTTTCCATAGCGTGAAGCGACCAGGAGTTCAACTCCCCCTGGAGGGGACGCTAGTCCATCACAGGTTACCTTCCCAGTATATTTTTACTGGTTCCCATTTATACTGCTGGGTGAACAGAGGCACACTTGTAGTTGAGACCTTGCCCAGGGGTCTTAGCACAGTGAGGGTCTCAGTGGGAGTCGAACTCACAACCTCCTGATCATAAGCGCAGCACCCTAACCACTACGCCACCGGCCCCGCACGTGTCACACACATATATTAAGATTAAATCATTTTATAATAGCTTGTTTATAAAAGGGAATAAAAATGAGGGAACCAATCACGCAATCTCAGTCTTGACATGTAAAATACACCATTTAGAAACCACAGGTTAAGAGAACATTTCAATAACACAAGAATATCATTACAGGGATCACTCACTTTCCACGGTTAATTGGGACCGAGATCCCCACGCAACCGCCGAATTCCGCGAAGTAGGATCGACCCCCCCTGACTGACGTATACGTACATGTACAGTGGGGCCAATAAGTATTGGGCAATGTAAAAATGTGCAAGTTCACCAATTTAAAAAGATAAGACAGGTTTGTAATTTTCATCATAGGTACACATCAAGCTTGAGAGACAGAATGTAAAAAAAAAAAATCCAGGAAATCACATTGTATGATTTTTAAACAATTTATTTGTGAAAATGGGAGGCCAATAAGTATTCAGCAGCTAGAAAACAAACATTATTTCGGCCCCCACTCATTAACAGTATGAATGACACCTGTTTGAACTGATTAGATGCATAAGAGACACCTTCAAACCTGCACACATCTTCAAACTGTTAGACTGCAGCCTTCACCATGACCAAGACCAGAGAGCTTCCCAAAGACACCAGAGATAAAATTATACAACTGCACAAAGCTGGGATGAGTCAGACTGCAATTGGTAAACAACTTCGTGAGAAAAGATCAACAGCTGGAAACATTATTAGAAAATGGAAGAAGTATAACATCACTGACAACCTCCCTAGGAGTGGTGCTCCATGCAAGATCTCACCTCGTGGGGTTCAAAGGATCCTGAGAACAGTGAGATCAGTCCAGAACTACACGGCAGGAACTGGTCAATGATTTGAAGACTGCAGGAACCACCGTCACAAAGATGACAATAACTAACACACTTCGTCATCATGAGATGAAATCCTGCATTGCCCGAGAGGTTCCCCGACTAAACAAAAAACATGTAAAGGCCCGTCTGAAATATGCTAAAGACCATCTGGACGATCCAGAGGAGGATTGGGAGAATGTGATGTGGTCAGATGAGACCAAAATTGAACTTTTTGGTTTAAACAGCACTCGCCGTGTTTGGAGGAAGAAGAATGCGGAGTTGCATCCCAGGAACACCATACCTACTGTGAAGCATGGTGGTGGACACATCATGCTTTGGGGATGCTTTTCTGCAAAAGGGACAGGAAGACTGCACCGTATCAATGGCAACATGAATGGGGCCATGTATTGTGGCATTTTGGGTAAAAACCTCCTTCCCTCGGTCACAGCATTAAAGATGAAACATGGTTGGGTCTTCCAGCATGATAACGATCCAAAGCACACAGCCAAGAAAACCAAGGAGTGGCTCCGTAAAAAGCATATCAAGGTTCTGAAGTGGCCTAGCCAGTCTCCAGACCTCAACCCAATCGAAAACCTGTGGAGGGAGTTAAAACTTTGAGTTGCCAAGTGACAGCCCTCAAACATCACAGCTCTAGAGAACATCTGTGCAGAGGACTGGGACAAAATACCAACTAAAGTGTGTGTAGACCTGGTCAACAACTACAGGAACCGTTTGACCTCTGTCACTGCCAACCAAGGCTACATTACAAAGTATTAAAAGTAACTTTTGCTGGCTGCCCAATACTTATTGGCCTCCCATTTTCTCAAATAAATTGTTTAAAAATCATACAATGTGATTTCCTGGATTTTTTTCTTACATTGTGTCTCTCAAGCTTGATGTGTGCCTATGATGAAAATTACAAACCTCTCTTATCTTTTTAAATGGGTGAACTTGAACATTTTTACTTATACTTATTGGCCCCACTGTATATGTCTATATACAGTAATATCAATAAATACACATTCAACGCTATAAATGTTTATAACAATTAAACATTCAAAAATAATGCATAAGATGTAAATAAAATATAAATACACACATATACAGAGGCGTGCGTGCGCACAGATATGCACGCACACACTCAGATGCGCACCGCACTTAAAAATGTAAATAGTTTTGATGGGGGGTTTTGGGTTGATGTTTTTTTTTTTTTTTTTTTGCATATTTGGCCTTGTTTTTTGAAACCTTGCATTTTACTTGACTTCCCCCCGCCAGCAATTCTTCCTTAATTTTCTCAGTTTTTAATTTGATGAATATTTATTTAAAAAAAAAAAGGGATGCACTGAAGCTGCATGAATTAGTTGCGCGAAGTAGCGAGGGATCCCTGTAGTTGTTTTCTTATTTCACTCCATTCCCAAAGATATCACATCACATGACCTGAGTATTATACACCGCTTGTTCTCTTTATTACTCTCTCAGAACAATATTCATACCTTTATCAAAAAATAACACAGGGTTCCCATGTGTATATGTGCACCAGAGGGACAGAAGACGGATGAAGAGACGTATGCTATAGGTTTTTCTTGACGTTCCAAAAGCAACTCGATGGTTAGATGCTTTTTCCTGATCAATGGTGCTCGCACAAGGTGAAGAAATTAAAATTTGGAATCATTGGACCATCTAAAAAAAAAAAAATCATTCTTGGTGACACCCTAAGGCTGATCAGACGTTCTTTACATGCTCAGTGTGAAGTGGCATCAGTAGTTCAGTGCAAAACCCATTTGAATAATGAAAAACGGGGTCAAAGGCAAAGCGCTGAGTATTTCAATAAAAGTTTTAAGCACAACCGAACCCCCAGAAACCAAATCCGGTGGCCCAGCTTGACTGAATGTTTGATAAAATTTTAAATGGAAGGTTTCCTTTAACACTGTGCCATTAACGGTAGATAAGGTAGATTAGCGCTGATCATACCAACATCTTGCTCCTAAAAAAAAAAGATCCAGTTTTATCCCACTTCCTTCCTTTTAACAAGTAATAGAATTGGCAGTGGCTCCACTTAGCTTCAGCTCATTTTTTTTTAGCTCAGCTGACACCTATTTTTACCTAAGGATTAATTTTTTACATGGAAGGACCATGGAATAGACTTTCTGCAGACACACTTAACTATTCTATTAAAATTCCCATTCAAAGACACCATAATGTCTGAGAAAGAATAATTGGCCATGTAAATCACCATTTCTTCGTCGTATAAAATCAGTTTTTTTGTGAAAGTATTTCGCCGCTGTGTGAAGCTTCTGCTGACGCGACGCATGTGTGAAAAAGGTTATCTTTTCTGTTCTCTGGCAGTGATATGCGCTGGAACAAAGGGACCATCCTCAAGGCCTCAGTGGAGTACATTAAGTGGCTACAGAAAGAGCAGCAACACGCACGAGAGCTGGAGAGCCGCCAAAAGAAGCTGGAGCAGACTAACAGGAGGCTGCTGCTCCGGATTCAGGTGGGAAAACTGGATAATAGAGTTCATGTATAAGAGTAACAAAAAAGGAAGAATGGGTAATGAGAGTCAGATGGACCAATACTGATATTCTAGAAACTGGTTCCCGTCTTACAGGTATCTGAATTCTGATTGAAAACAAAAGGGACACAACCTCACACACATAGACATCCCAATTAGCCTCAAATCAAACACCTACTGATGCTCCACTTGGATTTCTACACTGGGATTATATATAATTTTAAAACAATATACGGCGATCCCTCACTTTCCGCGGTTAATTGGGACCATGATTCCCCCACGACCACTGAAATCTGCGAAGTAGGATCACCCCCACACAATCCCACCTGACTGCTGACTGACGTATAAGTACATGTATATGTGTATATAATATCAATAAATACATATTCAATGTGGGGCAGTAGTGGTCTAGTGGTATAGGGCACTGGGTCGTTAATCCCAACCTCCACAAGGTTGTCACTGTCCCCCCCAGTGCAGCTAACTGGGTTATCAAAGGCCGGCCATGTCTCTCACTGTCTACGGTGTGAGGCTGTAAAAGAACCATTGCTGACTTTCGTAAAGAGTAGGCTGCAAAACCGTTGGCGTATTTCTGCCCTGCAATGGCCTGGCGGGCTGTCCAAGGTATACTTTACCTTGCTTGGAGTTGGCTGGGATGGGCACCAGCCTCCCCGTGACCCTAATTAAGATGAAGCAGTTACAGAAAATGATGAACATATTCAATGTTATAAATGCTTATAATAACAAGTAAACATTCAAAAATAATGCAGAAGATGTAAATAAAATATAAACACAGACGTTCCTCGACTTACGTTTTTAATTGGTTTCGGACTGCCGAACGCAAGTTGAAAGTGAACGTAAGTTGTTACAGTGATGTATGATGTATGACGTGTGACGCTCACACTGTACTATACATCCATAAATACCATTACCGTATTTCATAAAACACCCCTAAATCAATTATTATAAACATAACATTCCAAATAATATCAAATATATCAAATAATATCAACATTAATTTCAAATAAGTCACTTATTTATACCGAGTCACTTTACATGAAGCTTACAACAGCTAATCAACGTTTACAATATGTGATGCGCTCAAAACTGAAAGTAGTTTACTTGCAAAAGTAGTGTACTTGCTGTGGGTTATACGGACTTCCGGTCTTTCAAGTGAGCAAGGGCGCCGTTGAACTCGTTTAGTACTCAGCCTGCACTGATGTGAATCACCAACAGAGCGGAGAGTTCTCTTTCTTTTCTGGATTCAGGTTTTCATTCATTTTACTCTTTGCGCTTCTGTCCAACCATATTTGCTTCGGGTTACAAAAGTCCGCAAAACAGTGTAAACACAACGATCACAGAGACGACGTCATAACACACTATATAAGTGATATCTATATATATATATATATATATATATATATATAAAACTAACTGAACTTGGACGAAGGAGGGGCACGTTCAGCCTGTCGTTTGTAAACAATGGATGCAGCGTCATTACATCATTACGTCAGCGTACTACGTAGGTACATCTAAACTCAAAATTTGACTTTTTTTGTTTCTTTGAAAAAAAAACAAACAAAAACATAAAACGGATGAACGTAAGTTGGGGAGCGTCTGCACACACATACAGATGTGCCTGCCCGCACTCAGATGCGTACCTCACAAAAATGTAACTAGTTTTGATGGAAGGTGTAGGGTTGTTTTTTTTTTTTTGGCATAATTGGCCTTGTTTTGTGAAATTTTGCTTAACTTCTCTCCTATTCTTCCTTAATTTCCTTATTTTTTTAATTTGATGAATATTTAAAAAACAAACAAACAAAAAAAAAAACGCAATGCCTTGAAGCCGCATGAATTGAAGCGCGAAGTAGCGAGGGATCCTCTTATTTCACAAATAAAAATGACAAATCTATATTTAGGTGCCTTAATTTACTACAAAATGAATACGTATCTTGATTACTGTCGGGTGGCACAGTGGCTTCGTGGTAAGCATATCTACCTCATGGCGTCAAGCCCCTGGGTTTGAGTTCTGGTTCCGAGGGTGTTTCTGTGGGGAGGTTGCATATTGTTTGTGTGGGTTTCCTCTGTAGTTTCCCCCCAACAGTCCAAAGACATGGACATTATGCTAACTGGCTATTCTAAATCGCCCCAGATGTGAATGGCTGTGAGTTAGCTGGCCCTGCAATGGACTGACAAGCTAGTCAGGGTAAACTCCTGCTTCAGCTTCAGCCCTCCTGCGACGATAGTAGGATTAAGAAGGTTGGGAAACAAATGTACGAATGGATAGATGGATATTTTGTGAGGCAGTTACACCATTCCAAGATTTTTGAACAATAGCTGACAGCATAGAAGGAGAACTTTTTTATTAAATGAAACAAAGATAATAAAAATAATGAAAAAAATTTACGAATAAAAAAAAATAAATTATATTTTCATCTTAAAATAACCACCACCAACTTTACCTATATAAACCGCAATGACAGGCAGTTTTATCTGACTGATCCTATTCTCCTGTTCGTAGGAGAAGGTATATATATTGTAATGGTTTCAGTACAGAGTGCATTTTGTAAAGACTTCAGGTTTAAAAAAAAAAAAAAAAAAAAAAGAAAGAAATATTAAGTAAGACTCGGAGAAAGTAATTAACCTCTGACCTCATCGAGATTCTGCTTTAACGATGTTCAGGGCAGATCCTAGGACTGTGCACCCCAGAGATACTTGAATTATGATCACATGGTTGTAAGTGAAGGGAAAATAATGTGATATCTAATGCTTAAGCATATATGTGTGTTGAACAGGAGTTAGAGATCCAAGCCCGTGCTCATGGTCTGCCCAGTAATCTGGGAGCGGCAGAGTTCTCGTCTCAGATCGTCAAACAGCAACAGCAGCAGCAGCAGCAGCAGCAGCAGCAGCAAGCACTTCCAGCCCCCACGGTTACTCCTGGAGCACAAACCTCTCTTTACCCACACGATGAGCTCAACGGCACCGAGTACCTGCAGAGAAACGCCCTGTCTGTGGTCCATGCTGGGAATGAAGCGAACAGCAGCTCTTCTGGTGAGCACACAGACGCCCCTTCAACTACCTTCTCAGATCCTCTGTCGCACTTTACGGACTTCTTTAGTGCCACGCTGAAGGAGGAACAGCGGCTGGACGAGCTTCTCATGGAGGAAGCACTGTCTCCATTCGGGACCGACCCGCTGCTTTCAGCCACTTCACCCAATGCCTCGAAGGGGAGCAGCCGCAGGAGCAGTTTTAGCACGGATGACAATGACGACCTTTGACCACTGTTTTCCAACACTTCTGAAGCTGGCGTATGTTCCATTAGACACGGGGGACACATTGCCTACGTCTCCTGGAATGTCAAAAACATCATAAATGGGGTGATGAACTGATATTCTCAAACTGTTGTATAGCCTGCTGTGCCCGACACTGTTGATGTTTATAATACTGGTCGCATACACTGGACTATTAAACCTGTATATTTCTCAAGTGTAACATAATGGCATTTTTCATAAGGACCCCTTCAGGAAAAAGTGAAGAAAAGATGGAGAAGCGGAGCTTTGTTCAGCCTCCTCTCATGCCTTATCTAAAACAGGGTTAGCTTTTTAAACATATCTATAAGGATGTGATGCAAATGTAATTTAATAGCAATGCAACTAACATGGTCTTTTTTTAAAAAAAATATTTTTCAAGGAAAACCCTCTTTGTATATTTATATGTCAAAATCCTTGTATTTTTTGGGGGAAAACCTTAGATAATCTAACAAGTTTGTTTTTATATCTTTGGGGTGGGGAAATACATTAAACCCCTTTTTGATAAACCAAGTCTGTCTTTGTTTCATTCCTGTAACGCAAAGTGATATTCCTTCTCAGGTCACCAGGGGTAAAACGAGGTTTGAAAAACATATGCACACACACACACACACACACACACACACACACACACACACACACACAGGCCTGATTGTGTTTTATAGCTTCTCCACACTGGTATTCCACTGATGAGGTCTTGGCCTGTCTGAGGATTTAGAAGCAGAGAGGTTTGACGTTTAAGTGATATTCTGATGAGGACATCTCCCTGTCACGGGACACTAATGACACACAATATACCCGTAATTATGCTCAAGCTGAACAACCATTAAAACACAGCTGCAGCCCTCCATCACACCAACTTTGGCTTAGACATTCAGGGTTCTCCAGACAATCCATATTTTTACTGCATCCCAATTCACACAACCAAGCAGGAGACAAAAAAAAAAAAAAAGGGTCCCAAGGTCCAGTTGCAAAGTGACTTGGTTACGGAACCAGATTTTTGAAATGAATCAGGAATGTGTTTTCAAAAGCAAAAAGCTATTAAAAACAAACAAACAAACAAACAAACAAGCATACAACAAATGATAATAATGTAATAATAATAAACTAAACACTGCTAACTTCTTCAAGATATTCCTTTTAATTAAATTAAATTACATAAATTTAATATAAATCATATGAAACTTGAAGGTTCATGCCAAGATTAACGATTGTTATTAAGGAAATTACCCTGCAATGGCCTGGCGAGCCATTCAGGGGGTACCCTGCCCTCGTCCAGAGTTGGCTGGGATGGTCGCCAGCCTCCCTGCGACCCTAATTAGGATTAAGTGGTTCAGAAGATAAAATATAATAATAATAATAATAATAATAATAATAATAATAATAATAAGTATGTTTTTTTATTAAAATATTAAAATGCATTATTTATAATTAAAGTATTTTTGAAAACAAAAACCCATTAAATTCCTCTGAAAAAATTGTTGAGTTTGGCTGTTTTCAGGCAATCTTTTTTTTTTTCCTCTGCACTTTTACTTCAGTTCTGTGTGGGTGTGACTCTTGTGAAGGAATGTCTCATTAGCTGAGATTTTTAAGCAAATTCAGAAATGAAGTTAGACATGAATAATACAACAAACAGCAGAGAGAGAGAGAGAGAGATGTGGATGTGTGTACATCAAAGTCGGGCTAAATTAATGTTTTACAATACTATTAAATATATGTTTCTTCATAATGAAATGGAAAGTGTTAGCATCTCTTCACCATATTTTATCAAATAGATAACTCTGACTGCAGTATACAAACATGAGTACACACGCTATCTGTGTGATTTCCTTCAAAGGAAGGTGTAGATTTCTTGTGTAAATAATTTCCATGACTGTATTTTCTCTACTGGTATTTTTGCCAGATTACAACTTAATTTCTTTGCTTGACATTCAGTAAATACCAAATGATACTTTCAGACATTGAGGCAGAAATGCGCCTTTCATTTGTAGGGTTACTAGAGCAGGTTAAGGACCATATCCCACAAACTGAAAAATAACTGAGACAGATTCTACATTAAAACTAATATACTGAAAAAGGTTACGAAAGAAAATAAACAGAAAAATGAACAGTTCTTGAATCTGAGAATTAATTCTGCCATAACGTATTCTTAAATTGTTAGCTTTAAGCTGTGCCATGTATGTCTAGCTCTCTAAAGATTTCTTTATTATTTTGTATCGGAGAGACCCCCCCACCCCCCCGCCCCACACACATATATACACACACATATACACACACACACATATATATATATATATATATATATATATATATATATATATATATATATATATATATATAGAGAGAGAGAGAGAGAGAGATAGATACACACACACACACTAATATATATATATATATATATATATATATATATATATATATATATATATATATATATATATACACACACATACATTTCTCAATTTGCTTCAAGTCTGATGAAAGACAACAAAAGTGAATTCATCTAAAAAACAAAAATTACTGTGAATTTTATCTCAGTATGTTGTTTAGCATTGTCTCCTTTCATGGACATCAGTAAAGTCCATAATAGGTCTTATAGAAGAACCTAGATTAATAGTCAACATTGTCAATAAAGTAATCATTGCCAGAGTGCTCATCAAAGTGTAATTATAAGGAAAACCTAAAAAATTGTAAAAAAGTCAATTAAAAATGCTTAATCAGGGGCCAGTTGTGAACATGTTTGATTAAAGATCAAGTCTGGTTACGTCTGATGCATGAACTCATTCCACAAACCATATGCTGTGATGCATCTTTAGCAGCAGTAATTTATTTTTGTGTTTTATCCCAATGTGCTGATTTGAATGTGTTTATCTCTTGTCTGTTCGCTGCTCTCCTTCACCAGTAGATGGAGATAATACACTGTGCCCACCAAATCCATGAGCACAAACTGCGTCCTTTCCACAACACTTTCGGGTTCCATCAGTAAAAATGGTTAGTATAAAAGTACACACTGCTCAAAGCTCGGTTCTGTTCAGTTTAGCCATTTTGCGCTGAGATGCATTATGTCTAAAAATGAGGTGAATGCAGGATTTAAGCCTTTAACGCCCAACAGGACCATATGGTCCTCTTTCAAAAATGCTTACTAGACGCATTGTACTCAGTACTGCTGCCATTCAGAATGTGTTCTATACTTGTTGTGGCACCGCCTGATGCACCACAACTTGGTACCACGTGCTTCAGTCAGCTGTGAGACGACCTTCAGTGAGCAGGATTGTGTTGTTCACAAACTTGTGAGAGTGTTATTATTTGTTATTATTAGGTTGTTATTATTATGTTGTTATTATTATTAGTGGTGTTATAATTTTGTTGAAAGAAATGTGCTTGGGGTGTTTCCTTGTGTCCTTTTGATTAGGAAAAACAAATGATAATTTTTCTTTAAATGCAAAAAATAATTTGGCTGTTAAAAGGGTTAATGGAACAGCTCTGGGTATAATATACACTACTGCACACTTTTTAGCAATGCCACATATTAAAGACTTTATTGAGGCCTATGGTGTTAAAAGTTCAGACTTCAGAGACTGTCACAGCATGACGCATGCACGCACGCATGCACACACACACACACACACACACACACACACACACACAACTCCTATTACCCTTGTGATTATTAATGCTATGCTATATCTAGACAAAATCATCATGAATAAATTGAAACATTTTATTTACACTTTTAAACTTATTTTTAAAATTAAAAATGGCAGTTTTTTAAAAAATAAATAAATGAATAAATAAATTATAAAAACTTCACTTTGTAGGGACATTTTACGATTATGGATGTGTGAATATGAATATAAACAATATGACCACAAACACAATTACAATGCTGTCATTCTTTCCCATGACGCAGCTCTTCTGTACATAAATAAGTGCATAACTTCTACCAAAAGTTTTATTTTGTAATGTATTATTGACCTGTTGTGGCTCGGTGGCATTTACATTCTGCACATCTGACAACAATATATAATTCATAATCAACATGTGACTCACGCGAGACACCGCACACAAATGTAATGTGATGGCATCACTTGATGCTTGATTTAAAGCTTCATTAGTGAGTGCATCATGTGTGTGTGTGTGTGTGTGTGTGTGTGTGTGTGTGTGTGTGTGTTGTGGTGCCTGGTCACTCCCTAGCCATCCTCTGAGCCTCTGAAGCTATTCTGCGTTTATGGTGACCGCACCCCGCTATACTTTAGTGACTCCCACGTCACTGGCTGGTGAATAGCGTATTAACAACAGAATACAAAGAGATGAAAACCCTCCAGCTGCGGTCAGTGCTATAAAAGCCACCGATGCAATTTCCAGACAGTCCGATTGAATCAAACCAGATGCCAAAAACATAACTTCAAACAAATTGACTTCCAATTATTGGACTGCACACTTCCAGATGTGCTACAGATGGAGACCGAGAGGAAAGGCGAAAAAGGTGTCTCGGGCCACGCTGTGCAGCGCTCTGCAATAAAGTCAGGGCAAAGCGCCGAGTGTTTTAAATCACCTAAAAAGGGACAGGATGTGAGAGGACAAATATGGCTAAGGAGAGGAGAGGGTATCATTAATGCAATAACACACACACACACACACACACGCACACACAAACAAACGCACACACACACACACACACACACACCCACACACTAGGATCTAGCCAGGAGGTTTCTTTAATGATAATTTGGAAGAGATTCTCAGCGAAACCTTTATCGTGGAAATTAAATCTCAGGCAATGGACACTCATAGCGTTCACTCTCATGTCTTCATGCATCAGTCCCTGTTACAGCTAGATATTTATTTGTAGGATTTCAAAATACGTACATGCAGCACTATTTCCATTTTATTAATTATACAAGTATTTCCTCGATCCTCTCCTCCTTATACACGTGCTGCACAAATTTATATTATATTTAAACCATAATTTTACAATTACAGTGTAACTACAAGCCATGAACTCAACACTGCACATGAACACATTTTTACAATTATTTAAAAAAAAATATCTTTAAAAAATTAACTGTGCCTCATATCTAAACAGTATTTTGCTCTGATGACTCCAGTAATAATTTTAAATCTTGTAATAATATGACGTGATGAGACGTGATGAGCATTTATTTATTTTTGAACTCATTGCTAGTAGTATTTTAATGAAGTTAAAATTAAACAGATGGCCATGTACAGTAAATTCATTTCATAGATTAGAGCACTGCACTGATCCTTTCATATAATGTGTGTATAAATAATAAAACAGAAGAGTCATTCAGTGCATTTCTGGGGAAAAAAAAAAGAAAAAGCAAATAGAAATTTAGTATATGATTTAAGTAATATCAGAAAATCCGACAGTGGGAAAATATTTACTGATGATGATGTGATTGAATTCAATACAATTGAATGCCTTGAATACAAATGATTTAAAGACAGATAAACCCGTTCAAGGTGTGATGCTCCACAGGGGCACTGGTCCAGCACGACTAACAGGACCATTTATCTGCCTTCGTTCCCATTTGATCCTCAGAGCCAGAGGTTCAGTTCCCCGAGTCTATATATCTGCCACGAATTCAAAAAAAAAAAAAAAAAAAAGGAAAAGAGGAGCAGCAGAAATGGGGCTCTGTTAAATTCATGCCCCTGTATGGGACTATGCTAATCCATGGGCATTCCTCCACTCTGCACTCACCTCCACTAATCGGAGTGACCTTGGTGGAGTGGCGAACGGGACCTGCGATTGATTTGTAATTCAAAATGGGAGCGACAGGTCTGGAGCCGTGGACCGCCATAACACAGCCGGCCTTCCTCGAAGAGACTGCGGGGAAATCAGACAAATAAAATAAGCTGCAGTAAAAGGTTAATACAAGTGTGTGTGTGTAAATCTCTGTGTGTGTGTGTGTAAATCTCTGTGTGTGTGTGTGTGTGTGTGAGGTGTGTAGTTGTTCCTTGCTCTTCTGGGTGCATCTAGAGGAGTGTATGGCTAGTGTGTTAGGTTTGGGGGGCTCGTTAGCACACAGAGATAATTGGCGCCGTGTGACTCGGCCCATTTGACCATGGCTCTGTGCATTATTCATCCGACAGCAGGCCGCTTCCCGGCCCTTTGGAGACGGACTCATTCAATATTTATGGGTAATTGTTTATTAAATGCAGAGCCTTGACCCTATTACGCCTATTACAGGCTGTAGAGTAGAGCAGCACCATTTTACCATATTCCAAAGATCTTCAGTCACACAAGGAGCGCCAGGGTTACAGGGAGCGGTGGAGGAAGGTGTTGCTGGAGGGAATGATGATGAGAGAAGAAGATCGAGCACACAGGTGAAAACACATACCAGAGTAACAAAGACTTCATGAGTCAAAAGGAAAATAATACATTTATGATTGTTGAAGATTTTTAAAGATACTAATAATTTTAAGGCAGACAGAAATACAAAATAAAAGTCCCATGTGACTGCTGTGCTTCTGAACATATAGTTTGCGAGTGAGTGAGAGTGTGTGTGCGTGTGTGTGTGTGTGTGTGTGTATCTCCCATTTAAAGACTGTTCAATGGTACAGTTTCACTCAGCTCTGTATTCCTGAGAGACTTGATTATAAGAGGAGCAAACTCTTGAAATTCCAATTACACAAATTCTTCAGTGCCAGTGTGGCAAGTGGGCAATTGTAAGATCATTAGTGAAGGAGTGGAAGCTTGAACATGACAGCTGAAGGAGTTCTAGGTGTGTGTGTGTGTGTGTGTGTGTGTGTGTGTGTGTGTGTGTGTGTAAGGCATCGAATGGGTAAAAGGTCATATCTTTTCCCCCTGTGCGGCCAG
Organism: Plotosus lineatus; assembly: GCA_024760905.1. NCBI lineage: Eukaryota > Metazoa > Chordata > Actinopteri > Siluriformes > Plotosidae > Plotosus > Plotosus lineatus. The sequence goes on from CM045733.1 coordinate 19,723,777, forward strand.
AAGGCAAGGGCCACTAGAGGACAGTGTTGGAGCAGAATTGAGGTTATGTCTTGATGCACTCGTTGTTCTGCGTTAACACACATCTCTAAAAATTCAAATATTAAAAAAAAAAATAAAAAATAGGTGCACTACCTAAAAAGCTAGCTTAATTGAAATGATTCACACGAAGGTAACACACAATCCATCACAATCATGCACAAAAAAAAAAAAACCTTTCTGCAAAACAATATTTCTTTAAAAAGAATGCAATAGTAAAAATAATAGATTACTGGTCGAATAGGTGTTATAGCACTCATGAATTATTTGTGTATTAATCAAAGATATTTTTTGCAATTTGCATAAAATACACATTTATGTAAAATATCGGTAATGATGTTCAGCAAAGCATTATTCGTGTGTGGAGTAAAAGACAAATCAGTGAGAGAGGATCTGCATTCAGGAAGCTGACTGTAAGTGTTGTATTGTGTTTAGTGATGCTGGAGGAAAACTACTGTTTTACTATATCTTTTACCAGCATGAATAATTCAGCCTAACTTCCACACATATTTAACAAATTCACATACACTATGATGTGAGAGGCTCATCTCCCTTTCCATATTTGGTAACAAAAGGCAGGAATGTTGTGGGAGGCATTAGAAGCAGTGGAATATTTCATTACCTTTGTGCTGCTGAGGCTGATTAATCTGAAGTGTGAGTTAGAGGGCTTGAGAGTGGGTGTGGAACTAATGACACTTTTCTGAAGAGCTTTCCAGCTCACAAACACAGCCAAGGTTCATTCTCGTTAAAGAACAATTAATTAATCCGGTAATTACGAGGATGATCATCCAAATTAAAATTATCCCAGATTAATTAAATCACAGGAAACAAATGGAAGAAAATATTACCTTTTCAGGGAGACAATACGACTGGAAAATCCTCAATCTGTGGGTTTTGTACCTAAACAGGAAATGATAATGGAAAACATACTACACATACATATATAAACGCATGCCATGCTTTCAGCAGAAGGACATGACGTTAAATATGTACATATATAATCTTATACTTAGAATGTACTAAAACGTAATAATTCAATAAATGATATACAATAACTACCACCACTACTGTTAATAATAATGTGCAATAATTTTAATACTAATACTGCAAAATATTTATAATACTACTAATAATAATCATCACCATCATCATCATGGCAATTTCCAATGCTAACAATACTAATGGTTTGTCTAACACTAACAATAATAATACTATAATAATAGTAATAATAATAATAATAATAGCAATTTCCAATGCTAACAATGCTAATGGTCCGTCTACTACAATCGCTACTAATGCTAACACTAATAATAATACGGTAATGATGATGATAATAATAATAATAATAATAATAATAGTAATAATAATAATAGCAATTTCTAATGCTAACAATGCTAATGGTCTGTCTACTACAATCGCTACTAACGCTAACACTAATAATAATACGGTAATAATAATAAAAAAAAAAATAAAATAATAGGCAATACTGCTCATACTACATATACTACTAAAATATTGATCATAAAATGAATCATTGTACTATTAATTAGTATTACTGACAGTACCATCAATGCTATTGGTGTGATTACTGTTACCACTATTACCGCTACAACAAATAATAACTCAACTATTAATTTTATAATTGTTAATTATGAATAATTACCAATGCTACCTCTACCACTACTACTAATAATACTAAACAAACAAAAATGATCTTCACAATAATATCAATACTTCGACCACTCTTTGCTAAAAACAACAGTAGCAGCAGCAGATGCAGCAGCAACAACAACAATAATAATTATTACTATTATAAATAAAATAGTATTTCTAATATTGCTAATTCTTTATGGTTATAATACTACTTCTATTATGAGCACCATTGCTATTACTACCACTACTGACAAGCAACGACAAATATTATTAAAATAACCTGCAATACCCTTTCCTCTATTACTAGCACCACTAATAAATATTATAAATGAAATAATACTAATACAACAATAAATAAATAACTAACTTACACTACTAATAATACTATTTATCTATACTAACACTTCCAGTAATAATACTGAACAAAACAACAACAATGATAACTATAATGATAACAATGATGATGATGATGATGATGATGATGATGATGATGATGATGAGGTTCATTGTTGCCATAAATGGTGTTTTTATTTTTAATAAATCCATCTTTGTGTAAGCTGTGCATGTTGAATAAGGATGCTGTGTAGATAACAGTCGAGTTTTGGATTATGAAGGTTATGCTGATTGGGATGGAATTATGAAACCGAGGCAACAGCAGAGCGAATCGCGGACAAATAAAAGCTTGTTCCGGTTGGAGAGGCGGTGGTGGAGCTCACTTGCACACTAATGCAAATGCTGCTTTGTTACTTGCCATGAATTCTAACATCTCAAGAATAAAACAGCACCTTTCCCCCTCCACTCCTCACATGATGGAATTTTTCATGTTTAGTTAGCACTGTCAGATTTAAACCGCTGTGTGCTAATGTGTGTAATCTGCTTTGCAACACATCAATTATGATGGATCTTCCTCCAGCGCTGGTGTTTTTATTGCATTCCTCATGGTAATCACTCTTCACTAGTTTAGTAAATAACGTTCTGTGCTGTAGCACATGGCGAGCCTGGGCCTGAAAGCATCTGTCTCAGCGAGGAGAGCATTTCTATTCCTTCGCAGAGTCTTGTGTATTTATAATATATTGCCTGCATGCATGATTACAATTACATAATACAAAATAAATAGCTCTCATGGCGTGATGTATCAGCATCATTTCTCACAGCATGCCGCGCTATAATAAAGCGACAAGGGGGGTACGATAGGCCTGACATAAAGAGAAGTACCTGCTACTATCTTGAAGTTGATTACTTCCTATAACAGGATATCTTTAAGTGCCTCGTTCCTCTTACACCTCCAAAAGCTCTCAGCGATTCCTAGATTCCTGTGGCTCAGAGAAAACATTTGACAGCCTTCACTCTGCATGACTGCTAGCTGTCGTGTAACTGGGTGGGGAAATAGGCAAAATTATATTTGGGAGGGGAAAAAAAAAAAAAAAAAAAAAAAATCAAGAACAACCTTTTTTTTTTTTTAAAGCCCTTTATAACTACATTCAATTTTGTTTACAACCGAAATACATGTTTTTGTTTTCATATCCGTTATGCAAGCTATAAATAATTGTTTTCCTACTAGTATTTCTTGTCTCTTCTCTCCTCGCTCTCATTTTTCTTTCTTTCCTTCTTAACATTTGTGATGAGACTTGAGAATTCAAGAGCACTGTAATACAATAACAATAAATAATACAATAATACCAGCGGTATATCTTAATAAAATATATAAAGACATGACTTCATTGGAAAACTACTAAATACAAAACTACACAGATTTAAGGACACAAATATTTCCTGTTTTGAGACTTAAAAATGGAAATAACACGTCCATGAATGATTTGAGGAGAGCTCAGTATTAGATAGAGAACACTACTACAAATGACACGGGCATATTTTTGCCTTGCTGTGTAGAACAAAGCATGAGAGAAAGAGAAAAGCATCGAAAGAAAGGAATGAAGAGAGAGAGAGAGAGAGAGAGAGAGAGAGAGAGAGAGAGAGAGAGAGAGAGAGAATTAGATTTGTAATGTCAGTTCTAACCCCTTATCTCTACAGTAGGAGTGATAACAGTGGGCTTAAGAGCAGCTTCATTCTTCTCAACCTACAACCAAGTCCTGTTTGTTCAGCAGCACACCTGAGACTGGAGTACCAGCCACAATGTCATTGACTCTACACGCATGCACACGCATGCACACACACACATGCACACACACACACATACACGCATACACACACATGCATACACACACATGCACACACACGCACACACACACACACACACATATATATATATACACACACACACACACTCACACACTCACACACGCATGCACACACACACACACACACACACTCACACACACACAGACCAATACATATAAACATGCACGCACACACAGACCCACACATATACACATGCACGCACACGCATACACACACGCACACATGCATGCACACACACACACACATACATACACACACACACACACACACACATATACACACACCCACACACATATACACACACCCACACACACACATGCGCGCGCACACACACACACACACACACACACACACACACACACACATATATATACATGTACATACGCACCCACACAGACACGCACCCACACACACACACACACACACACGCACACACACACACACACACACACACACACACACACACCAAGGATTGTGTCTTGTCCAGATTGAAAGGAGCTGAGGAAAGCAGATGTAGTTTACTCAGTGAGGTTCCAGTCTGCAGTGTGCTCGTGGTACATCAACATCTCCTTAACAGTGTTAATGAAAATTAACACACAAAGCATCACAGCATATACAGTTCTCATCACGATACCGTCTCAAAGACAGGACAAGTCATACTGCCGATAACGTAACGCCACAATCCTGCACTTACCTATAAATATAAAATGCCTCTGCTGATCATCTTATAAGAAATCAGTGTGAGATATAAAGGAGGACTTGCTGAGCAGATACTAAGAGCATCAGACTGTCACTCCGACAGAAAGTACCGGCAAGAGGAGAAAAGTAACTGGAGAGAACAGATTTTTTTTAATTGTCTTAAAAGTCAGTGACAATAATAATAAAGATAGCATGTGGGTGTGCAAAACAGAAATAAAAAAGATAAAAAACTGTAATAACTCTTTTAATCATATCTTTACTGCATGATTCAGAAGGCTTAAAAAGCTCCAGTATATTTGTTTTAATGCACAAACACTACATTTCATATACACATTAAATAAATATTACAGAGCTCAGTCAGGAATAAAACATGTGGGTGTGTACTGTTACAGGAAAATAATCGAAGGGCTCGGTGCCATAACCTCTGAAATCACAAATATGTTATTTTGAGTAAAAGTAATTTTGATGAAGTCATATTAAATTTTCCAATATTTCAACGTATTTGTCGGGATAACATCAGAGCAATATGAAAGAAACACAACTCGCAATGTTCTTATGGGGAGCTCTGTGCTTACGCAGTGTGACAGTACTGGGTCAAACATTGTGATTCACTGTGATTCATCGGAGTTAATCTTTTCATGTGTTATTTTTTTTGTGATTAATTAATCGTAATGAACCCGTCACGATGACAGCCCTAGATTTTACTATTAGTCTCAGATTATATAGTGTACCTGCTGTACGTGATATCATTATAGAAACAACTACATATTGGAACAAGCACTTATTCACAGAAACTATTGGTCATGTTGTAGCCAGTAGTACTTTCCGAGTCCTGCTGTTGGACGAAAATAAGAATCACGCCCACTTTCCCTGGTCCAATCAGATCCATGCCCTCAACTGCACTGGCGTATATTGTTAGTTTCTTCAACGAAAAACACTGCCTGTCCTCTTTCCACAAAACTAGATAGTGCAAAGTTCTCTGTTCTAAAAGTTCTCCTATGTCAGAAAACGTACTAACGAAGCGCTGACACTGGAGACTCCTTCCATAATTCTCAATGCAGAAAGTTCAATCACTGAAGTCCAAGTCCCAGGTAAATAAGTGAATACATTCATTCATTCATTTTCTGTAACCGCTTCCTAGTTAGGGTCACGGGGAGGCTGGCGCCCATCCCAGCTGACCCCGGGCGAGAGCAGAGTATACCCTGGACAGCTTGCCAGGCCATCACAGGACAGAAACACGCTGACGGTTATGCAGCTACTCTTGTCAAAAGTCAGCAATGGTCTTTTTACATTCCTCGCACCATAGACAGTGAGAGACATGGCCGACATTTGATAAGCCAGTTAGCCGCACCGCACTAGGGGGACAGTGACAACCCATGAAGAGTGGGACTTGAACCCCCAACCTTAGGATCAATGATCCAGCACGTTTACCACCAGGTCACCACTACCTGAATAAGTGAATAAATGAAGTGATTTAATAGTTACTGTAAAAATGATAAGATATGATTTGCAATATAGCACTTCAATCAAAGCTGTTGGCCAATCAGATTCTAGAATTCAACAAGGTTATGACTCCTGAACTGAATTGTTGAGAGTTTGTAGATTTTTGATGTCTTAGCTTGGTGTTGTTTTTGAGATAGCATGTTCACTCCCGCACAGCTGGGACAATCAGAGCCAAGTCTAACAAAAACAGGATATGAAGTCCGTTACGGTTTACCGCAGTAGACTTAACCCTTCTGCTGCCAATCATTTAAGACTCATTGGACATCCACCCACCTGTAGAGGGGAGCAGAGAGACTGGAGCAGGCTGCCCTTGTGCCCCTAACAGATGCCCCAGCTGGAGAGGAACGTGACACACCTGTGAATATCCAGGGGTGAGGCGCAAGCTGTGTTGTGTTGCTATTGAAAGATAATGTGACAGCCTTTTTTTTTTTTTTTTTTTTTTACAAGTCCACATAGACGTTACTGCACCACACTGGTGTCTCGGAGTTCATAAGTGTTACGCTGCATCACATCAACACAGACAGTGGACAGCATATCTGACCTCAATGAGACACTGAGCACTGGCGGAAACTGATTTGCCTCGCACTGTGGGTGATCATAAACTCCACACTGATGTGTCTTTATGATTTCTCAGCTGCTGTTTTTCAGAGAAAGAGAGAGAGAGAGAGAGAGAGAGAGAGAGAGAGAGAGAGAGAAAGAGAACATTTTTGGGTTGACAGCTTTGTTTTTAGCTCCAAAATCAGCCAAAGATGACTTTTTCCTCACCTGGACAATTTTCCTACATAAACATACTGTTGAGTGTTTAGATTTCAAAACCATTAATTTTCTCTGATAAAAGCAAACACTTCAACGCGCACTATTTTACAGCGTGTAAAGGTATCAGAATAAAGAATCAGGTGTTTTCCCTCAGAAAACTGCCAATAAGTTAACAGAGAAGTTATGCGCTTGTCAGCTACACCCCCATCTTGTTTTGCCAGGTGGAGTCTCCACACTCGCTGGTGTTTTGATCGAAAACAGCTGGTGGGGCGAGGACCAGTTTAGCCTGTAAAAAGCAGCCAGGACAAACAAATATGTCCGAGGCCTCACTATGATCACATTGCGTCTGCCAACCATTAGACAAGTAGAAAAGTATGACAGATAAACAGAACACAAATAAAGGAGATTGTGTGTCATGGTGAATAAATAAACACATCTATGGTGTCTTTGCTGAGGGGAACTAGGAGGAAAAACCACAAGTGTAAGCAGAGGCCTCACATATCTTCCCACCTTACCCTGCTCTGCCTCATCGCTAACAAGAGAGTCCCAGCATGCACAGAGAACAGAATAGCATCATTAAAATGCAAATCGAATTCCACAATTAAAAATGCTAACAGAATTCATTCATTCATTCATTCAATCATTCATTGCCAAACCTCTGACTCATCCAAGGGTTGTTAGGAGGTTGGAGCCTATCTTACCGACACTGGGCGAAGGCAAAGTACACCCTGAACAGCTCACCAAACTATTGGTCAGACAACCATTCAAACTCATCATCACACCTAGGGGTACTTTGGAAAGACCAATTAGCCTTATGTACATGTCTTTAGACCAGAGCTTCTCAAATAGTGGGGCGCAGTATGATGTGGGCGGGAGATGCCGGGGGGAGCACGTATGACCATGGGGAACATGCTTTTCTGGAATAGTGTACAAGAATTAAGTGTAATTGCACCTCCACTCCACTAGTTGGCAGTGGCGCTCTCATTGTCTCGCTATGGTGCAGCGGTTTTTCGCACGAGTAAATGACATGAAGTGCAGTAAGCAGCCCTTCAAAAAACAATATGGAAAAATTTCTAACAGGAACGAAAAGAAAGGTGGAGAGAGGCGGAGATATTAAAACATAAATAAGTTGAATGAGTTTAAATAAGGATGTATTTTTTTTTAAATTTCAGGCACATTGGTGCACTTTAAATCTTTTCAATTCCAGATTTAAAATGTTAATGAAGTTTTTCTTTATTGTAATTTGAACTATATTTCTTTCTTTTTGTTTTTAATCTTACTAAAGATATGCGTATGCAGGGGTGTACTAATAACAATTTTATAGACAAACAATACTATTTATAGTTGCTCGCGGGGCTTTGTGTGTGTGTGTGTGTGTGTGTGTGTGTGTGTGTGTGGGTGGATGGGGGAGATGTGAAAAGTTTTTTTTTTTCTTCTTCCTAGGGGTGCCACAGAAAATAATTGAGAAGCACTGCTTTAGACTGTCGGAGAAAACTTGGGTACCCAGAGGAAACCTATGTAGACATGGGGAGAACATACTCCATACAAAAATACCCTTGCTGAGCCCATGATCGGAATCCAGGACCTTCTAGCTGTGAGGTGGATGTGCTAACCAGTATACCACCATGAAGCACGCTAACAGTCTTCTTTTCCTTTCGGCTGTTCCCTTTCAGGGGTCGCCACAGTGAATCATCTGCCTCCATATTCATGGAAGTGATAATGATTCACATATTCAATTTGGCTTAGGTTTTTACGTCGGATGCCCTTCCTGACACAACAATTTAGCAAGGGGCGGAAACACGCTGATGGCTATGCAGCTCCTTTTTACGAAAGTCAACAATGGTTCTTTTACATGAACCTCACACCATAGACGGTGAAAGACACAGCCGGCCTTTGATAACCCAATTAGCTGCACTGGAGGGACACTGACAACCTTGTGGACAGTGGGACTCGAACCCCAACCTTAGAATCAGTGATCCAGCGCCTTGACCTTTACAGGCCACCACTGCCTGCATGCAGCCCACTAAGAGTATCCTATCAATAAAGCGCTACAGTATACTGGGGAGGAAATAAACAAGAAAACAGTAAACTTGAATGTTGCTGAGAGTATACGCAACCCCTCCAAATTTATTTGCTTTACAGACCAGTGACATCAGAGACCAAAAGCCTTGTTTTTATTTGCAAAACAAGGCAACTGCATTTTTTTTGTCCAAGTTTTTTCATTTGCTGTGTGCCTTGTTCCAAGGCGTGATTTGCTGTTCCTCGGTTCTGGCGACAAGACCACAGAGTGTGCCACAGATAAGACAGATTTACATCATGAGGCATGGGACATTCACGGGTTATTTAAGGACTTGCAAAGATGGACACAGTACAAAGTATTGCTCCTTGTATCTCACCGCCAGTCATTAGAAAGCCATTGATATTTCTGTGGAAAACCAGCTTTGTCCTTCCATTACTGTCGACCTGCCCAGTCTGTGCCAGAGTGTTTCTCTGTGTGATATAAATTTATTTCTAGTATTCATCATTTTAGAATTTGGTACATTCATTTACTTTACATATGCGTTTTGTCATGAAATTACCAACAGTCTTACTTGCTAGAGTCCTAATTTGTAGTAAAAAAAAAAAAAAAAAAAAAATACCGTATTCAACGTGATAAGCGCCCAGGGATGTAAGTTGTTACAGTAACGTATGACGTGTGTGACATATGATGCTCATACTGTACTATACATCCATAAATACCATTACCGTATCTCATAAAACACACCTAAATCAATTATTATAAACATAACATTGTAAAATAATATCATGTATATAAAAAAAAAATCAACATTAATTTCAAATAAATTAAATTCAAGCAAAATAATTTCAAGTTGATAAATTTTAATCAAATTCACTCATCAAATATCAAATACAGTATCAAATATAACCTATGACATTCTCTATGATGCGATCTTTCTGCTTGCAAATGGTTCCGATGGTCGACGGATGGTCACATGACATGAACCTAAGCTGAATCACATAACATGAAGCTGAGCCAACTCACTTCACATGAAGCTTAAAACAGCCAATACAGTACGCTTAAAATATGTGAGGCGCTCAATATCGAAAGTATTACACTTGCTGAAAGTAGTTTACTTGCTTGAAACAAAGCGCGGGTCATGCGGACTTCCGGCTTTCAAGTGAGCAAGGGCTTCGTTGAACTCGTTTAGTACTCAGCCTGCACTGATGTGAATCAAAACAGAAAGAGCAGAGAGTTCTCTCTTTCCTGGATTTGGGTTTTCATATTTTACAACTCTCTTTGCTGAACTGAGTATGCATGGTAGATTGTGCTGATCTGAGCAGATAGTTAATTCATCTCTGTGTATGAGACTTGCACCCATGCTAGTTGGCTTATGCTTCTGACCAACCATATTTGCTTCGAGTTAAAAAAGTCCGCAAAAACAGTGTAAACACAAAGATCACAGAGACGACGTCTTAACACAAGAGTAACATGTTATATAACTGATATATATATATATAAATGATATATCTCTCTTCTTCTTTTCCTTTCGGCTGTTCCCTTCAGGGGTCGCCACAGCAAATGATCTGCCTCCATCTCTCCCTATCCTCTGCATCTTCTACTCTTAATAAAACTGATATATATATATATATATATATATATATATATATATATATATATATATATATATATCTTCTTTTTCTTTCGGCTGTTCCCTTCAGAGGTCGCCACAGCAAATGATCTGCCTCCATCTCTCCCTATCCTCTGCATCTTCTACTCTTTCTCCAACGACCTTCATGTCCACCTTCACCACAGCTATAAATCTTCTTTTTGGTCTTCCTCTGGGCCTTCTGCCTGGTAGTTCCAACCTCAGCATCCTACTACCAATATACTCACTATCCCTCCTCTGTACATGTCCAAACCATCTCAATCTAGCCTCTCTGACTTTGTCTCCAAAACATCTAACATGTGCTGTCCCTCTGATGTACTCGTTTCTGATCCTATCCATCCTCTGATGTACTCGTCTCTGATCCTATCCATATTATATATATATAAATTATATATTATATAAATATATACATATAAAACTGAACTGGGAAGAAGGAAGGGCACGTTCAGTCTGTCATTTGTAAACAATGGACGCAGCGTCATTATGTCAGCGTACTACGAAGGTATGTCTCAACTCAAAATTTGACTGTTTAAAAAAAAAAAAAAAGTAAAATCGAAAAAACAAAATGGATGAACGTAAGTTGGGGAGCGTCTGTAACAACAGAAAAATAAAAGAGTTTTACTGGTATTTGTATTATTCATTTTGTGGAATCAACCAAATTACTTACATGAAAGCTGAAAATAACAGAAAACAGCATAAATTAATTTTTCTTACTTGTTCCTTTAAACATTTTCCCAGAAATGAAATCGAGCCAATCAACACGAATGTCAACTTTAGCATATGACACGTTGAACCAATCAACACGAACATAAACAAAAGTACACGTCCAGGAACATCTTTAAATTTATGACGTTAGTGAGCAGGAGATTCAGGTAAAAAAATACTCGTCATCACATTCTGATTGGTCCATATCTGGCTCATCGCTCCATTCATTCAGAGCATCCCACAGTTTTGCTGTAGCAGTTTTTAATGGTTCATCGGTTGTTGGACATTTACCAAGAGAACAGAGCAAAATATTTTCCTGTTTTTTAAAGCACGGCAAAACAATCAAATGTGTTCTTACTGATAAACATTATAGACATTCCCCAGTGGCAGGGGGTGTTGAAATACCGTGTAAACTCACTTTTACAGGCAGTGAACGCCTCATTTTATGGTTACAGAAACTGATCGAAAAAAATTGGTAAGTTTGATCTGCGATTTTGATCCCAGTACACATGGGCGGTTATTAGACGAAAGATCAAAAACATTGGGGAGGCACTTCTTGGAGCAGGGTGCTCATTAAGTTGAATACAGTGTGTATATATCTGTATATATATATATATATATATATATATATATATATATATATATATATATATATATATATATATATATATATATATATATTATATAAAAGGACAGGACAAAGGCTTTCTATTGAAATTCCATTTATCACTGAGTGATAAATGGAGTTTCAATAGAAAGCCTTTGTCCTGTCCTTTGTTATTTGCTCTACCAAAAAGTATTGAGCACTCTCCTACGGAAGGATCTACTCAGAAAATCCTCTATATATATATTATATATATATATATATATATATATATATATATATATATATATATATTTTTTTTTTTTTTTTTTTTTTTTTAATTTGTTTGTTTAATCGTTTTGAGACTAATTAAATACCATAAACAGTATTTTATATTATATTATAGACAAAGGTGACCCAACGATGGAAGGGAATTATACATGCCATAATGACACACACATATGTAAGGACATGGTCCTGATATATACCTTTGAAAGGCTGTTGTTCAGTGTGTCAGTTCACATATGTACTGACTAAACAAATTGAGTTTTGATGTTTATATGGAGGATGCCGGGTCAAATCTAATTTATTCCAAATAAAAATAGCAAATAATAGAATATGATGAAAGCACACTTTGGTCATTATAAACCATTAAATGCATTAATGGGGGAAATGTAGTATGTTGTGATATATTCAGTGTCCATGATATAAAATTATTTGTACTGTGATGGATTGTGTGTATACCCAAACATATACCTCCATGCAGCTCGTGTAGATGATTAAAAAAAAACAAAAAAACCCAAAAACAAAAAAAACAACAACAAAAAAATGAGTGGGGTTAAGACACTGCAGCCCATCACTGCAGCACCACAAGCACATCATGGGAATTGTAAATAGTTCAAAACAAGGAAAAGCTTTTGGGTTGGGCTGAAGAGTGAAAGGCGTACATATCTGTAACAAGATCTCCTAAATGCATGCATGCATGCATGCATGTATATATACACACACACACACACACACACACACACACACACACACAGAGAGAGAGAGAGAGAGAGAGAGAGAAGTCAAGAAAGTATTCTGTGTAAAATCTCTCCTGCCAGTATAGCAGAAAGAGATGTGGCCATAGAAGACAGATATGTGGAGAGAGAGAGAGAGAGAGAGAGAGAGAGAGAGAATGTGTGTGTGTGAGAGAGAGAGAGAGAGAGAGAGAGAGAGAGAGAGAGCGAGAGAGAGAGAAAGTGTGTGTGTGTGTGTGTGTGTGAGAGAGAGAGCGAGAGAGCGAATGGGTATGTGTGTGTGTGAGAAAGAGAGAGAGAGAGAGAGAGAGAGAGAGAGAGAGAGAGCGAATGGGTACGTGTGTGTGTGCGTGTGTGTTTGTGTGTGTATGAGAGAGAGAGAGAGAGAGAGAGAGAGAGAGATTTTGACACGAACATGTGAAAAGCTTTTTTGGACAATGCTTCAGTTAAGATTGTTTGTATATTAAGATGATTTTTATTGGTTGATTGGGATGATTAACTTCAGCGACAGAACAACTTTCTCAGAAGAACAAAATCATTCGCTAAATGTGCTGTTTTTCAGAGAAATCAATCTTTCAACAAAATAGACCAGTAAACAGCAGTGAGTCTTCAGGGAAGCTTGATGCAGGGGCAGAGCGGGATCAATGCTTAGGGCTCTGGGGTACTTACTGATCAGAAGGTTGGAACTTCAAGTCCCAGTGCCACCATTTAGTCATGGTTGGGTCCTTAAGCAAGGCCCCTCACCCTTGAGTGCTCAGTTCTAAATGTGAGGAAACTTCAGTTGCTCAGTATGGATTTCTGCCACATGCCATAAATGTAAACGTAAATAATGTACGGATGTCACACCAACCTTCAGATAAATAAATAGGAATTCATAAATGACCTCATAATGACTGGAACATGTGACAGATATCTCAATATTTATTTTGACAGTAGGGGGAGTTTAGTGGTCTTCATATGCATTCGAAGAGTGCAAACCTCTGCCAAGTCTCGCAAGATCCCATAAAAATCAAAATGACAAAAATATAAATATTCCAATCTCATAATGTTAAAATTAAATCCAAAGCGCCACCTCTGATAGTAAATTCATTAAAATTCCACACATGACTTCTTGTATAATAACAGCGAAGCATCCAAACAAACAGAGGTACAACATAATGTCCCTGACCAAGATAATTACAACAACAACAACAACAAACAAGCGAGCTGGTGATTATTGGGAAATAAATCATGACAGGGAGATCAGGACCATCATTTTAAGGGAAAGGGTAATTCATCCGTTTCATCCACCCACATACCAATCTTATCACATGGCGACTTACCAAATACCGATTCATTCATTATTGACATTGATTCATATTCTTAGTAGGCTCTGAGCGAAGGCGGGGTACACCCTGAACACCTCACTAGGCCATTGCATGGCAACACACATATCTCCACTCATACCTACAGTTAATTTGGAACAGCCAATTAGCTTACTGTGCATGTTTTTGTACTTCTCATTGATTCATTTTCTAAGTTCTGGGCGAGGTCATGGTATACCCTGGACAGCTCGCCAGGCCATCCCTGGGCAAATACTCATACAACCATTACATCTAGGAGCAATTTGGAACAGCAATTTAGCCTACTGTACTTGTTTTTGGACTTTGGAATGAAGCTGGAGTACCTGGAGGAAGCCCACTCAACCATGGGGAGAACATGATAACCTCACACAGAAATGCCCTGAGCCCCAGAATTGAACCAGGAGCTTCTTGCTGTGAAGCAAGCATGCTAACCAGTGTGAGACCATGCTGCCTCCAAATACCGATTTAAATAAAAAAATTATTTTAAAATGATGTTATTGCTCCAGCTTATGACACGTTCCATAATAATGGTCTGCTTTACTAGGCAAGAGTCACTTATAAAAGAATAGTAGACTGTGGAAGCTCATAACCACCAACGTCATACACCAATCAGAATTGAGTACAGTGGTACCTCACTTTACGAATTAATCCGTTCCAGAGCCTTTTTCGTAACCTGCATTTTTCATAAATTGAACCATATTTTACATGTAAAACGCGTGATTTGTTCCAAGGCTCCCAATACTACCCCTAAACCCTTTAAAAATTATAAAAGTATACCTTTTAAGACCTCCTTTTGCTTCAATAGCATACCGATGGTAGACGGGTTTGGCCATATTCCTTTGTGATATCACTCGAGCCCGTTTCTTCTTCTCACTCACACCGGAAATCACACACACACGTGTGTGTGTGTGTGTGTGTGTGTGTGTGCACACACATGTCTCCTTAGCAGAGTTATAATCTTACAAATATTTATGGAAGGTTAAAAGCCTGAGTCAAGAAATAAATTATAAAACAACAGTAACTCTGTCCTTTACACAAAAAGCATCATGGTAGATTCAGCTCCATAACAGGCAATGGGAGGTAGCTGCACCATCCCCCCAAGCCAATGGGATCACTGTCCAAGATGCCGTCAGGTGGACCTGTCCAAGATGTCGCTCGAGTGAAGGCGACATGAACGACAGCTCAGTTGTTAGCCAATGGGAGGCCAGCTGGGCGGGATGTTTGAACGTCATTGATGGGAGAGCAGCTCGTGCATTGTTTGAATGGCGCGTTTGAATTTTTAAGATGGCGCTTTCGTAATGTGAACTTGTTTCATATACAGTGACAAAAATTTTAGGAAAATGCTTTTTGTAACCTGCATTTTTCGTTTGGTGAGACTTTCGTAAAGTGAGGTACCACTGTATTTAAATGATCTGTGGAATAAAAACAGCAAAACCCACCTCCAAGACCCACAATGTTTCCGTTTAGGTGCTAAGATTAAGGATAAACCTGTGGACACAACCCACGAATACATTATTATTAATAAACTAGTGCTATTTTTATAATATAAAATACAAAGAAAAATGAACGTGTGTGTGTCTGTAGTGCTTTCATATATTTAATTCATCACTGCTGAGGAGAAAAGTGGTCCACAAGAACATACCACAACTAGTGAGAAGCATCTCTCTCTCTCTCTCTCTCTCTCTCTTTCTCTCCCCCTTCTCTACCTGTTTATCAAAAATCCAGCATAATACAGTCCATTTTCTTCACGTAATGGGATGATGTACATTCCATACTATATTTTTCAGAGAGAGCTGGATTGCATGGAGAGTACACACAGAAAACTCCTGAGAAAAGTGACATACGGAAAAGTACAACACTCCAACTACACACACACACACACACACACACACACACACACACACACACACACACACACACACACACACACACAACCACACGCAAACACCCACACACAAGTCCTCATCAGTTGAAGGATACGGGCATAAAGATACAGGCAGAAACGTGTCAGAGGCTAGCAGCAGTGGCGGAGCTGGATGCGGCTCTGGAGGGAGTTCCTC
>CM045733.1:19745000-19792500 GCA_024760905.1 Plotosus lineatus
AGAGGAAGACCAAAGAGACGATTCATGGATGTGGTGAAGGAGGACATGAAGGTCGTTGGTGTAAGAGAAGAAGATGCAAAGGATAGGGTGAGATGGAGGCAGATGATTCGCTGTGGCGACCCCTGAAGGGAAAAGCCGAAAGGAAAAGAAGATCTAACGTTCAGGGTTGCTGGATATTATGATGGTTGACTGCTGTTCTATTTCACTGTGGATGAGGGAAGGTTAGAATTATAGTCATGGACCTGACCTCAAATTGATGTTTATTAGCTATTTTAATAAACAGTTAATAAGAACTTGACTTGGTGTGTTCACATACGCAACATAAACACCCAACCACACACAGCACAGCACAGTATAACACAAAATACTCGAGCAACAGGTTAAAGTTCAACAATTATACATGTACATAACATCCAGTGCATATGAAAGTGCCTGAGAGCGTGGAAGTAGTTACAATCCCTGAAGTGTGATTTTCTGATAGAAATACTCCTGTATGCTCCGCCTGGTGGGAGAACATTAAACAGATGCAGGGTGAGAGGGGTCAGTGATGATGCTGATAGGCTTCATGATTATTCTGGTGGTTTAGTGTTGAGGCTCTGGAGCACAGACCGCAGCCAATGATCCTGGAACCTGCGAGTGTTAAATGTTCGGTTAAACCATGAACTATAAGTCAACGGAATTATTTTCTACAATTGATAGTCAACCCCGCTTGCATTACTTTACAGTAGAGATTAGATTACCTTGGTAACCACCCAATTCATACCAGCAGTTTCCATTTCTGATGAACACACAGCTATTGGTCTCAACATGTGTGTGCGCCTCCCTCCCTCATTTGCGTGACCGATTACTCTTGCTAGAATCGCAGGGAAGCTGATTCCTATCTGAGCTGACAAAGGGTGAAGGTGAGGTACACCGTGTACAGTTTGCTAGCTGATTACAGAGCCAACACATATACCGTGATCCCTCGCTACTTCGTGCTTCAGTTTCTGTGGCTTTAGCACGTCGCAAAATTTTTCAAAAATATTCATCATAAAATAAAAAAAGTTAAGGAAAATGGTACAAAACAAATCCAATTATGCAAAAAAACAAACAAACAAACAAACAAACAAAAAAAAAAACCCCAAAAAACAAAAACAACCAACCCAACCCCCAACCTCCCAACAAAACTACTTGCATTTTTATGTGAGGTGCACATCTGAGTGTGTGTGTGTGTGTGTGTGTGTGTGTGTGTGTGTATTTATATTTTATTTGCATCTTATGCAGTATTTTTGAATGTTTAATTGTTATTATAAGCATCTATAGCGTCAGATATGTATTTATTGGTATTATATACACATATACATGTACGTATACGTTGAATATGCATTTATTGACATGTATGTATAGGTCAGTCAGGGGGGATCATTCCTACTTCGCGGAAATCAGCGGTTGCGGGGGGGGGGGTCGGTCCCCATTAAACACGGAAACAGGGATCCCTCGCCACTTCGCCCTTCAATTCATGCGGCTTCAGTGCATCGCATTTTTAAAAAATATTCATCGAATTAAAAAATAAGGAAATTAATGAATGGGGGAAAGCTTAAGGAAAATGCTGCAAAAACAAGGCCAATTATGCAAAAAACAAACAAACAAAAACAAAAAACCCCCCAAAAAACAAAAACAACCATCCCAACCCCCAACCCCCCAACAAAACTACTTGCATTTTTATGTGAGGTGCGCATCTGAGTGTGTGTGTGCATGTGCATCTGTGTGTGTGTGTATTTATTTATATTTTATTTGCATCTTATGCAGTATTTTTGAATGTTTAATTGTTATTATAAGCATTTATAGCGTTGAATATGCATTTATTGACATGTATGTATAGGTCAGTCAGGGGGGATCATTCCTACTTCGCGGAAATCAGCGGTTGCGGGGGGGGGGTCTCGGTCCCCATTAAACACGGAAACAGGGATCCCTCGCCACTTCGCCCTTCAATTCATGCGGCTTCAGTGCATCGCATTTTTAAAAAATATTCATCGAATTAAAAAACAAGGAAATTAATGAATGGGGAAAAGCTTAAGGAAAATACTGCAAAAACAAGGCCAATTATGCAAAAAACAAACGAACAAAAACAAAAAAAAACCCAAAAAACAAAAACAAAAACAACCAACCCAACCCCCCAACAAAACTACTTGCATTTTTATGTGAGGTGCGCATCTGAGTGTGTGTGTGTGCATGTGTGTGTGTGTGTGTGCATGTGCATCTGTGTGTGTGTGTGTGTGCGCGCGCGCGCATCTGTGTGTGTGTGTATTTATTTATATTTTATATGCATCTTAGGCAGTATTTTTGAATGTTTAATTGTTATTATAAGCATTTACAGCGTTGAATATGTATTTATTGACATGTATGTATAGGTCAGTCGGGGGGGTCATTCCTACTTCGCGGAAATCAGCGGTTGTGGGGTGGGGTGGGGGTGGGTGGGGCTCGGTCCCCATTAAACACGGAAACAGGGATCCCTCGCTACTTTGTGCTTCAATTCATGCGGCTTCAGTGCATTGCATTTTAAAAAAATATTCATCGAATTAAAAAATAAGGAAATTAATAAATAGGGGAAAGGTTATGGAAAATGCTGCAAAAACAAGGCCAATTATGCAAAAAAAAAAAAAAAAACAAACCCTAACAAACAAAAAACAACCCAAATCCTCCCATCAAAACTATTTACATTTTTATGTGAGGTGCGCCTCTGAGCGCGTGCATGCGCATCTGTGTGCATGTCTGTATGTGTGTGTATTTGCATTTTATTTACATCTTATGCGTTACTTTTGAATGTTTAATTGTTATTATAAGCATTTATGGTTTTAAATATGTATTTATTGATATTATATACACATATACATATATGTATACATATACATGTACACATATACATATATGTATATGTCAGTTGGGGTGGGGTGGTGGGGGTGGTCGGGGTCAATCCAACTTCGCGGAATTCGGCGGTCGTGCGGGTGTGTGTGTGTGTGTGTGTGTGTGTGTGTCTCGGTCCCAATTAACCGTGGAAAGTGAGAGATCCCTGTATAACCATTCAAAGTCAAATCTAGGGGCAGTTTTTGAACAGCCAAAGAGCCAAAAGTACATGATTTTGGACTGCAGCTGGAGACTGGAGCCCTGGAAAAAAGCCTGGGACATCAACCGAGAACCTTTTTGCTGTGAGGCAGATGTGCTAAGCATTACACCACCTTGCCAACTCGCGTTACTTACCTAATTGTCAAAATTAAAAGGGTGTGTGTGTGTGTGTGTGTGTGTGTGTATATAAAGTGTCAGATGGCTGCAGGAATATAGAGCCATCCAAATGAACTGCTCTGAAAGGAAATAAAGCTCTATCCCTGTAATTCTTTCCTCCTACGATTTAATAATGAAGCACTCAGTCAGACTATTTACTGCTTTGATCATTTTACTGGAACATTTACACACATTTATAAGGGATTTAATACAAGGTTTTTAATAGTGTAGAAAAATATGTGCTTCCGTTTTTATCACAGAGCTTCTCCCTGACTCAGCAGTATCAGTAAAGGGCCTTGGGGGTGAGGGTGTATTGTGTGTTAGTAGGATGCAGGGTGTTCTTTTGCTCCATCTATCAAACAGCAGGAACAGAAGTATGTGCTGTAGCAGTAAACACCAGGCAGAGCTCCGGCAGCCCTGCAGAGCGAGGCCGACACTTATCCCATTCTGAAAGCTCCCTCACAGACCCCTCTAATAGACCCTTCAAAAAGGCGCATTGCTATCTCCATTCTGTTTTATGACTGTGGTGAAATGTGTGTGTGTGTGTGTGTGTGTGCATGGGCTGGCTGTTGACATGGTTTGCTTCAGTCGTATAAGCTCTTGAGTGCAGTCTGTAGGGAGGATTGACTGTAATCGAGCCGAGCTGCCGTCCCTTAAGCTGTGAGGTTGCAAGCTATATCGCTTCAGGGCCTGTGTCGTTTGGAGGGTCAGTCACATACACACGTACACGTACACACACACACACCTGTTTTTTTTTTTTTTTTTTTTTTTTTACAGAAAGCCCCATAATGGTCTCTCATAGTCATCCGGCTCATGTCACAAGTGTGTCAGTGTAGAAGATCTCTAAACAAGTGTGGTGTAAAGACATGTAAACCTGCTGAGACCCCATAACATGAGCTCGGGCAAGATTTTCTGCTTATAATATCAAAGCCATATAGCAAAGAAAAGTGTTACAGCACTAATAAAATACTAGTTTAGAAAAGCCTACAGGGGTACAGTAGCATTTTAAATATAAAACCAGAGACATTTACTATTTATAAAATCACTACCTCACCCATTCAGCCACTATTTACTTCAAAGACTAAATAAACTAATCTGAGCTCAGAAGATGCTCCCATTACCCAGCATTCCAAGGTTCTTATATGCATGTTTCTATATCGAATACACCACTAATTATACCCATTTATTTTGGTGGTCCTTTAATGACACTTTAATTGACGTATACAAAGCTGGATGTACTGCTATCACTTCTGTGGATATTCGGCACACTATGAAGAAACCCACTCAAGCACAGGGACTCCCCACACAACGCCCTTACTAAACCTAGTCCTCGAACCCAGGACCTTCTTGCTGTGAGGAGGATGCGCTAACCACTATGACCCCGTGCCACCCCATTTTCCAACATACATAGTAGCTTAAATTGTGCACATGTACAGGAAGTGAAGGTATTTATCCAGCTATAACAGTATTGTTGTGTACAAACCTATACAGAGAATTCTCGATATTTCTACGTAACGTAACCATCGCTACTAGTGTTCAAGTTGCTGAAGGACAAGGTATGAGTAACGGAATTAATGATTGTCCTGAAATCCTCGTTAGGATCTGCCACGCTATTTAGCATTCAGCTGGGAGGCTACAATCAATTTTTCATGTTGATGTGGGAATATTTGTGTGGATGCAGCAAATATTTCCCCTGCTGTTAAAAACAAAAAGGGGTGAGAGTGCCGGGCTGTGTATGAATGTGAACACAGAGGGATCTTTGAAGGTTCTCCTTCAAAGCGAAGCTAGCCTGCATGGGTGCACCGGGGGATTTGTGTTATTAATTGAAGTTAATTTTCTGGGATATCAGTTTGCCAGGCACGTGGGGAAGATTGATAGCCCCTGCACATCTCTCCAGCGCTGGGAAATGACACTGTTCCTTCACAGGCACACATGCCTTTATCATCCCAAATCAAATTATAAACAGGGGGGGCTGCAACCTGGCTGGGGGAGATCTGCGCAAGATTAATTATGCTGGCTGGGCAAAGACAGGATGGAAAAGAAAAAAAAAAAAAGATGGTAAGGAAGGAAAAGATGGGGATGTGTCAGTGTGTGTATGAGTGTATTTGTGTGTGTGACAGAGAGTCAGAGAAGAGGGGGGAGGAGGGGGGGGGGTCATTGCAATGTAAAAGTGGGAAGTCAATTGGACAATGGGTAATTAGCAGAGGCTGTGTCTAGTCAAAGGCACCAAGGACACAGGCTTGCCTCTCTCTCTCTCTCTCTTTTTCTCTTTCTCTCCCTCTCTGACTCGCAGTCTATGATGCGCAGGGCCGCACTGTGAACCCTGCATTTAATTAGAGCACTTTGATACCCATAGGAGAGCAGTGCCCTGGGGCATCCTAAACACTGACTGACACCCGGCAGCCCTGGCCGCTCCCTGCACTCCAATTAGAGACGCACCAAGCTGGGAGGAGCGCCTTCCCCTTGGCACGTGTACACCACACACACCACCTCCCCCAACTATGCCAAACAAGCCCATGTCAAATTGGCATTTGGATTAAACGGTGTGCCGAGATGCCCTGAAGGACAGCGGGGGAGTGAGAAGGTTCTCACCTGAGCTAATCTAGGTGCCCGATGCTGTCATTATAATAAGCATTTTCCAGAAAGATAGAGTCAGAATAGAAACACATCGCTGCTTTCCGCCTTCTCCTGACCGAGCCAAGGAGCCACGTGTAATATTAATGCCACAGCAGCTGAATAAATGATAACAATAGCAGAAGCTTTGCTGCATTCCACTGGTGTATTTTTAATGCAAGGGGACTCTCCTGACACCGCAGCATTTTCCGAGGTTCCTCTTACGCGCGCAAACACGGTGCATGAATTATGCAGCTCGCCGCTTTGATGTGCACATCCACATGTTTAGTAAACAAAGTGTTTCTCTTATGCCAACAAGATGTTACTTTGAATAATAGATATTTAATTGTGCATCACTTGCAAAAAGAATAGAAACTGGATGTAATTTGTTGTATTATTCGCACAGTCTCCCGTCATTCTGTGCAGACACAAAGGCCATCATTACATAAACATGCAAAATCAGCCTGAGATTCTTGCGGCGAATAAAAGGGCCTGTTTATCAATGCATCCTAAAATGTTCATTCTACGACTTTATTAAAGACAATTTGAATGCAACGACAACAGGAAAAGTACACAAATAAACAAAAATGATTCTAAAGTCAGCTGAATAAGCAGGATGTCAGTCTCCATGATCCTATAAAATCCTTTCAAAAGCAAAAAAAAAAAAAAAAAAAAAACAGTCCCGTATGAAGCTGTCAAACAATCTCAAATGCTCAGAACACAGCTTTGGAGTCGAGAGCAGAGGAGAGATCAGTGCCAGTAAGCTGGAGGAAGCTGTTGTTTACAGGGATTCAGTACGCCGTACTGTCACGTTCCATGTACACTGTTTGATCAAAGATTATCTTTATCGATAGGAACTGTCAAGTAAACACATGCAAGTAACACTGACGTTTCTGACACGCTCTGAGACGACTATGCAAGTCATTCATTTTTCTGTAACCGCTTATTCCTAATTAGGGTTGCGTGCCCCAACTCTGGGCGGGGGCAGAGTACACCCTGGACAGCTCGCCAGGCCACTGCAGGGCAGAAACACAATGACGGCTATGCAGATACTCCTGTCAAAAGTCAGCGATGGTTCTTTTACATGAACCTCTCACCATAGACAGTGAGAGTCATGGCTGGCCTGTGATAACCCAGTTAGCTGCACTGGGGGGTGGATGGGTGGTACGTAAGTATTTCATCTATTTTAATTTTGATCATCAATTTTTATTTTTGCAATTCATGAGGCATCATTGACTAATTTATTCATTTATTTGTTACGCAAACCACTTAATCCTATTAGGCTCACAGGACACCTACACGTGAAGACTGCTTCATACTGTCACAAGGCCAACACACACACACACACACACACACACACACACACACACACACACACACACACAAAAAAAAAAACATTCATACTCACATTCACACCTTGGGGAATCTGAATCAGCCAATTAGCCTAATCTGCATGGATTTGAACTGTGGGAGGGAACCAGAGCACCCAGTGGAAACCCACACAGGCACAAAAAGAACATGTCAATTCCAGACAGAAATATTCTTTCCAAGCAAAAGGCTAAAACTCGGAAATTCATACTCTGTGAGGTCGCTATTCTACACCACTGTGCTGCCCAGTTAGTTTGGATTAAGTTAAATTATAGGATATTGTTAATTACTATTAATACTTCACAAGAATGGCACAATCTGATCTGCTATCATGGGGTGAAAAGACATTTTTCCAGAGTGGGTAATGGTTGAATCAAAATGACAGACGCAGCGTCATATCATACTTTAAAATTTTAGTTATAATTCAGGGAAGCACAAGAAAAGCAAACACTCTCCAACACCGAATAATAATCTATCATACAAGAGCCACTATCATTTTGTGTTAATTTAAAATATTTTCCGAGTAGGCAATCTTGTTATGATGGTTCACATCCCAGTCATGCAATAATCTTTAAAATTTCCCCATAGCAATGATGCAATCAATCTGTTATCCCATCTCAATGATGCAATATCAAGAATTATTGCATGACTTTACACCAATCAGAAAAATGGAAATCTCAAAAATTAATAATAATGTCTTTTTCATCACCAGATAGAACTGACAATTCGTGTGTAGGATATACTGTACTAATAAATACTATTTAAACAAAACAGTGAATTAATAAGTACAAACCTGAGCATAACGAAATTCACTCTAAATCAATTCCAATACCTTTGCCAATCCTTTAACAAAAACAACAACAACAACAAAACTACATTAATCAGAACAGTGTATTATAACTGTTTGGCATTCCTTTATAAATACCACAGTAGGGTTCACGCCTGCTTTCTGACTGGTCAGAAGGTGTTGATTAATTTGATATTCAGGTGCTCGTGTGAGCCGCACAGTAAATCACAGGTTCAGAGTAATGTGCTTATTTTTGTTCCAATATTAACAATGAACACAGAGATCTGTATGGTGGAGCACTCAGCCTGGACTCATTTTAAAACGAAGAAGTTTCCAGTACTAGAGTTTTATAAGAGTCAGAGAAGTAAGACATGGTAAAGATATTCGTATGTGTGTGTGTGTGTGTGTGTGTGTGTGTGTGTGTGTAAAAAATAGAAAGAGAGAAACCAATACTTTATAAAGAAACTACACTATAAAGGATAACAAACTAATTTAAGGAACAACTTGTTTTATGGTCTTGCCATAGTTTAAGTGTAACTATATGGTTTTCATAGCGGAGTAACATGCAGCGCTTCAAGCTACCATATTTAACCCTTTAAGGCCCGAATTATTTTTTTGCACTTCAAAATGTATCACTAGTTTTTCCTAATCAAAAAGGCCTAAGGAAACACTCCAAACACATTTCTTTTAATAAAATTATAATGACAATCATAATAATAATATTAACATAACACTCTCACAAAGTCATGAACAACACAATACTGCACACTCAAGGTCGTCTCACAGCTGACTGAAGCATGTGGGATCAAGCTGTGTTACATCAGGCAACGCCGCAACAAGTATAGAATGTGTCCAGTAGGTATTAGCATTTTTTGAAAGAGGACCATATGGTCCTGCTGGGCGTTAAAGGGTTAAGGGAAATTGGTAAAGCATTGGTCTGATTTTTCAGTTGTGAACATTGTATCCATCTGTCCATCCATCATGTGGGAGCACTGTGGTGATATTTTGCGTGCCGGTAATCTGAATAACAGTGTAAACAGAATTCTATGTGCCATATGCAGTAGGTATAGTAATTTCTTTCAGCTGGCAAAATAAACTACTAGTGCCACGCGATGCATTACTCATTTGAATAGAAAGGCTTTTAAACCAGGCTCATTGAGGAAGTATGTAACGTGTCTGCCATGTATAATATTCTTACAAAAGTAAAGTATACAACAGAATGGCTTCTCGCTACCCTCTGGTGATATTGAGTTGCCATTAGAGAAATCTATTTCAATACTCTAACACTTCCAGACAATATCAAAACTTTGGGTAGGGGCAGTCATAATGTGATGGTTACATGAGATTACATCATCAAAATGAATTCACATCGAAACCTTCTATCAGGAGAAGTTCATTTTTTCAGAGCTCTGTTTTGATGCAAAGCCTAAATCTTGATATTACATTTAAAAAAATGTATCAGGAAATTTTTATAGTAGAATCAAGCAGCCTTTCAAAATGGTGATACGCCGGGTCACATCACACCACCCTGCCCACCAGTGATTATTTTGCTATAAAGGTACAACATGCTTGTCACGTTTTATTCCCTGAAGGAGGAGTGGAGTCAAAATTTTTACCTAATACAGTTGTCAAGAAGTCATCTCATGAATATCCATAATACTGCCCTGTTAAGGCCTACTGAGATGTTCAGGGCATACTGCGCCTTCGCACAGTGTCGACTGAGATATACATCCTAGTAGGATTAACCTTCAAGCAACCAAGTGGGGCCATATATATTCGGGCGCCATTTTTCTAATTTTAATTGGAAAAAAGTTTCCTACCAAGAATTTGTTCATCTATTTGTCCTGCATTTGTTCATATAATTTTGTAAGAATCGGCCAATTCGTATGGCAAGTATAATCCAAACATGTGCAGGATCATTCATGACCCCAGGAAGATCTATGAGATTTTTGACATTATAGCTTCAGATGGTATTGTAATTTGCCAACTCTAAGCATACATGTTTCAGATAGTTCTGCCAGATAATTATTATTTCTATTACCATATCTAAACATTACCATAGATAATATACTGTATTCGACGTGATAAGCGCCCAGGGCGCTTTAAAAATTGGAGTGGCTGGGCGCTTATTAAAATGTTACCAGCGGAGTAGAAGGGTAAGTGCTTATTACCATTGAAATAGAAAACATGAATAATAACAGAACAATAAAAGAGTTTTACTGGTATTTGAGCTATTCATTTTGTGGTAGCAACCAAAAGAAGAACGAAGAAGAAGAAGAAGAAGAACCAAATTACTTACAAGAAAGCTTAAAATATACAGAAAAGAGCATAATTAAAAAAAAAAAGACCCCTTACTTTTCCCTCCCGGTGTTGTTCCTTTAAACATTTTCCCAGAAATAAAATTGAGCCAAACAACACGAATGTCAACTTTAGCACATGACACGTTGAACCAATCAACACGAACATAAACAAAAGCACATGTCCAAGGAACGTCTTTAAATTTATGAAGTTAGTGAGCAGGAGAATCGGGTGAAAAATACTCGTCATCACTTTCTGATAGGTCCATATCTGGCTCATCGCTCCATTCATTCAGAGCATCCCATAGTTTTGCTGTAGCAGTTTCTAATGGTTCATCGGTTGTTGGACATTTACCAAGAGAACACAGCAAAATATTTTCCTGTTTTTTAAAGCATGGCGGAACAATCACATGTGTTGTTGCTGATGAACATTATAGACATTCCCCAGTGGCAGGGGGACTTGAAATAACGTGCTTACAGAGACTGATCGAATAAAATTGGTAAGTTTGAGCTATGATTTTGCTCGCAGTACACCGGGGGGAAGGGGGTGCGCTTATTGGAACAGGGCGCTTATTATGTCGAATACAGTATATAATATAAATCAGTGGGGTCACGAATGACCAATGTCGCCAAAATAGCTTGGACACTTGAGGGTTTAGTGGTTCAGAAAATAAGTGAGTAAGTGTCCAGAATATTTGTTAATATTGCTTAAATAGAGTTTAAGCTTGCGAATCCAAATGAGTCGAGTTTTTAAGACCAGTACTGAGTGAACAGAAATTAATTACAGCATGAAATTTCTGAAATCTTGTTGGACTGAACAGTTTTCAAAGATTGAGATCACAATGCAAACTCAAATCAAACAATATATATAAATTCAAATTCATGTCTAGTATCTTTCAAAAACCAAATATCCACATATATGAATGAGCATGCCTTGTCACTGTTGACTATTTTCTTTAAACAGCCATGACACTGAACCCTTGACAATTTACTAAAAGCAATCATTTGAAATTATTCAACGGATAAATCCTACTAGCGTCACCTGGAGGATGTGCATATCTCAGCGGACACTGGGTAAGGGCGGGGTTCACCCCGATCAGCTCACCAGGCAAGTGCAGGGCGAACACAGGCATGGATACTCTCATCCTCACCTAGCAACTATTGGGAAGAGACAATTAGCCTATTGTGCATGTTTTTAGACTGTGGGAGGAAACCGTAATACCAGGAGGAAACCCACATAAGCAAAGAGATAACATGAAAAATCTACACAGAAATGCCCAAGTTAACCTTTGTGGTGTGATCCAAACGTTCATCATTTTCTCTAACCGCTTAATCTTAATTAGGGTCGCGGGAAGGCTGGCGCCCATCACAGCCAACTCCGTGCGAGGGCCGAGTACAGCCTGGACAGCTTGCCGGGCCATCGCAGGGCAGAAACATGCTGACAGCTTTGCAGCTACTCTTGTTGAAAGTCAGCAATGGTTCTTTTACATGCCTCACACCACAGATAGTGAGAGACATGTCTGGCCTTTGATAACCCCGTTAGCTGCACTGGAGAGGACAGTGACAACCCTGTTGAGAGTGGGACTCGAACCCCCAACCTTTGGCTCAGCGATCCAGCGCCCCATACCACTAGGCCACCACTGCCCTTGATCTGGACGTGCTAACCACTATTCTATCATGCCGCCCTACTGACTGTAATCACATATGGCATACTCACATATGTCATACTTACTGGATGCTGATAGGTCAAGCCAGGATTTACCAAGTCTCATCTGTTCATATAACTCAACAGCTATTAGTCATTGGAAACATACAGGTACATCCATCTGTTACTGAAGGACCAACTGAGTATTTACCTCATGCCTTTGGGGGAATGTCTGAGATACAAACGTTCTAATTTATTTTGGTGACAGTCAGATGGGTATAATCAAGACTCTGGAAATCAACATTCTTCTTTTCATGCTGTTCTCCATCAAGTTAATTTGATGACAGAGTAAAACCCGGTATGGCGAGTGAACTACCATCGCAATGTTTAATTGCAAGTGAGTAAACATGGTGCATATCGTCCATGTAAGAAATTCAAAGGAAGTTAAATTCTGTCAGAAGGTACATCTTATTTTCTTCAAAAGCTCATCATATTTTTGCATTTTTATTCATAAAGACAGAAATGTAAAGGGAAACATTAGCCACAGCACAAAACAAACCCCAAACTGTGCATGCATATGCAGAAGCATTTCAGCTTGATGAGTAATACATTTTGATAACACACTCTTTACAACATGTTCTAGTAAGTCCTTCAATTGCACCTTCATTATTCCTTAGTGCATAGAATGAGTCAAAGTAAAGCCCCAATCAGGAGTACAGGAAAAAAAGAAAAGAAAAAAAAAAAATCAGGACTTCATCATCCCAGCCATCAGGCCATGAAGCAAACCTCTGACACCACGCTATATCTCCACCCCAGCTGCAAGTCATTACCATTTGTTACAGATTCTGTATATCAACAAGGAAAACATTAAATAAAGAGTTCCATATGTTAAAAATGGCATTTGTGTGCTGGATGTTAAATGGTTTGGGGTAATTTAACATGATCCGTTTGGAGAACGAGTTTAGACTCCTTCCAGCACATTCTATCCCTGTAGCCTTGGAAAGAAATTTGAGGGATTGGATGGAAAACACACTGACACACACCCGCAGATACAAACCAGTACAATAACATTTACATTTGGAATCATAGCCATAGCATAATGCTCTACAGCAGTGGCTCTTAAAATGGTTGCAGCCATGAGCCCCTTTAACAGTGTGTAAAAAAAAAAAAATATATATATATATATATCCATTGATCTCCTAAGTACACAACCCAATTATTTTAAAATAAGGCTGATTTTATATATATATATATATATATATATATATATATATATATATATATATATATATATATATATATATATATAATAAATTAATTATAATAATAATAAGAAGAAGAATATGGAGGTCTATTAGAGTCATAGGGCTTTTAATTCTTTAACTTTTCACAACACACATGTCCATGCTGACATTATTTATTGGTTTCTAAGCGACTTTGCTTTGGATTAATCCATTTCAACTCAAGCAAGCAAGCTATCAATAAATATAAAAATTATATATACAGGGATCCTTCACTTTAAGCATTACGACACATTACAGCCAATCAGCAATGAGATACATAAAAAACTAATCAACACTGTGGTGTACAGGGATCCCTCACTTTCCACGGTTAATGGGACCCGAGACACCCCCCCCCCCCGTGACCACCGATTTCTGCGAAGTGGGATCGACTCCCCACCGACTCAACTGACGTATACATACATGCATGTGTGTATATAATATTAGTAAATACATATTCAACGCTATAAATACTTATAATAACAATTAAACATTCAAAAATAATGCATAAGATGTAAATAAAATATAAATACACACATAGATGTGTACCTCACATAAAAATGTAAGTAGTTTGTTGGGGGGTTTTGGGTTGATTTTTTTGTTTTTGTTTCTTCTTCTCTCTTCTTTTCCTTTCGGCTTTTTCCCTTTTTCAGGGTCCACTACAGCGAATCATCTGATTCGCACATTTGATTCGGCATGGGTTTTTACTTCGGATGACCTTCCTAACACAAGGGGCAGAAACACACTGACAGCTTTGCAGCTACTCTTTACGAAAGTCAGCAATGGTTCTTTTACATCAGGGGTGCCCAATACGTCGATTGCGATCTACCGGTCGATCGCAAAGGTAGTGTGGGTAGATCGCATGGCATTAAAACTTAGACGTCAGCCTATCATCCTCACTATACAGTTTGTCACTTGATTGACAGTCGGTCTGACCTATCTGACCTTTTCTGACGCATGCGTCACTGCGCATGTGCAAATATTGGCGCACGCTAGCAAGCTAGTGAGTTAGGCTCCACTGAAAGTCTTCTAAACTTAACAAGTACCGTTCCACCATGACTGATGATCATTTGGAAGTATGCTTGAGTCTGGCTATCAGCAGCTACTGTCCGGATTATGCATCCCTGGCTGAGTCCATTCAGTGCAAGTCATCAGAGTAAGGTAATGACAAAAAATGTACAGAGTTGTATTGAACAATATGGGTTCACGCAGTTATAAAAGGTACACTGACATATATGGTTCATATAAATAATTCTCAATATATTTATGAATAAATATATGTTTTGCAATTTTATAGTAGGTAGATCATTTTGACTTGGTCATTTTGCAAGTAGCTCGCATGCTGAAAAAGTGTGTGCACCCCTGTTTTACATGAACTTCTCACTATAGACCAGGGGTCACCAACCTTTTTGAAACTGAGAGCTACTTCATGGGTACCAATTAATGCGAAGGGCTACTAGGTCGATACACACCTCTGAAATTACAAATTTGCTCAATTTACATTTAATTAGATTTAATTAGATGTTATTATTAATAATTAATGATATTCATCTATGTGAAGATATTGACTTGATTTAAAAATATATTCAAAAAAATTATATGCAGCTCAATGGAGAGTGGCGCTGTCCTAAAAATGGGCCTGTCCTAAAAATAGCAGTGAACAGGTCCGCGGGCAACTTATATTGTCCTTGCGGGCTACCTGGTGCCCACGGGCACCACGTTGGTGATCCCTGCTATAGACAGTGAGAGACATGGCCGGCCTTTTATAACCCCGTTGGCTGCACTTGGGGGGTGGGGGGGGGTGGACAATGACAACCCTATGGAGAGTGGGACTTGAACCCCCAACCCTGGGAATTAGCGATCCAGCGCCCTATACCACTAGGCCACCACTGCCCGATTTTTGTTTTTGTTTGTCTGGGGTTTTTTTGTTGTTCCATAATTGGCCTCGTTTTGCGGCATTTTCCTTAACTTTTCCCCTTATTTTTTAATTTTTCGATTAATATTTTTGAAAAAACCCACGATGCACTGAAGCCACAGAAACTGAAGCACGAAGTACCGCGGAATCACTATATATATATATATATATATATTTGAATACAAGATTTAATAATGGAGGGTTGCCATGTCTGTCACTGTAACAAAGTAAAAAACGTCAGAGGCTACTCTGTAACTTTTCCCTACAGTCATTAACAGGATCCTTGCTCTCTCTCCGTCTCATAGAATGAGAAGAAGAGGACTTGTTGCATTTTGGCTCGTGATGTTGGCTTGAACCCAACTTAGCCTATTAAGGCAAAATGCCAACAGTGCAAAACAAACAAGTCTGGCCTAGTGCTGCGACACACTGCTACATTAAGGTCTCAGACTTTGACAGTTCGCCGCTAAACTGCTGTAAACACCTCTCACCCGAGTGTAGCAAGCTAGCAGCAATCTGTGAGTAAATTAATGAGGGGCTTCCCGCCACGCGTGCCTGGCACTGTGCCAATCCTGCAACAGGCTGGCATGGCAGAAAAAAAAAAAAAAAAAAACCTTCCCATGTAGCGCCAGTGTTACTGAAGCTGAACAGCAGAGGATGGCGATAGATTCCAGATTTGTGGGAACGAGGTTGGCGTGTATATCTTTAAACCTGACAGAAGTTCAAAGCACCAGCACGAGCATGCAGAGTTCTAAGTTCTAACCACGCTCACATCCGCCCATACCCCCAGCCACAGCCCTACGGTTTTGGTTGAGCTGATTTGCAAAAATGGCCTGTATGAGGAATCCCAGAGCCCCCAGAGCCCCCTTTCTTCACTTCAAAGCAACTTTATTAGAGAAAAGATTAGTCCACACTTAACCCCAAATGAGCCATAAGGAGAAGCCCAGTGGAAGCTTTCTTAACACCATCTTTTATTTGATTGTTTCAGTATGACTTGTCAGAAGGGGACAGCTCACTTGCTTGGGCTTTATGATGCACAACAGCAACCGTCCCCATTTTCACCACATTTTCACCCCCCCCCCCCCCCATTTCCCTTTTTTTTTTTTCCTCGAAAAAACAGGCAAGGTAACTTGTGGGGTGGTGGGGTGGGGGGTCCTCCCTAGAGAACCATGTGATATTTAACTACAGCTACAGTGACATTTACTAATTTTATATGTGCAGAATTTATGTCAGATTCTTATTCAGAGATTTGCAGAGAGGGGAGCAAAGGTGGCCGCTCTCTGTCCACTGTGTATACAGTGGTATTAAGTGAACTATTCACAACACGTCCAGTGACATGCACGTCGCTATTTTGTCTATAACCGCCGCACTTTCCCCTTCATGCTACAATTAAAGCCTAACCTTAGCATTTGGAGATCCGAGCAAGGGGCAATTTACTGTATGAAAGCCACAGCACGGAGTGTGTACTTTTAAGGTGGGGAAATGTAAAAAGAGTGTTTCACCGCATCTCAATTTCAAGGGCAACTAGATAATGGCAGAAAGTGCATGCGGTTGTGCGTGTATATTCTAGAAATGGCTTTTATAGAGAAATTCAGTGTTAGTAAGCAACTCAGGATTGTGTCGAAACAGGGAGAGATTTGATAATAGGAGGAGCTTATAGCAAGTGTTAAGCCGATTGACTTGAGGGACCGGAGAGTAAATTGCTCAGACAGTGTTTTCCTTCTTCTTTTTTTTTTTTTTTCCCCCCAGTTGTGCCAATTTAAGCTCCTTATTGATACCCATGTGCTGATACTACCCACATCTTAGGCTCATCCCTCTGTCACAGCACAGGAGAAGGAGAAATCACTGGCCTCCATTCTCCAGCTAATGCCAGATCCCCTCAGGGGGAGATTCCTGTATGCTGACTACATAAAATAATTAGACGGGCATGGCTGTTAATCAAGCTTTCGAACATATGCAGGGGGGGGGGGGGGGGGGAAGAAGTATTCCTCTTTTGCCCACCCTAGCCGCCACATTTATAATCATAAAGTCACTAGAGTGCACCGCTGCCAACCTCATAGAAACAAAGAAAGTCTGAGAGATTGATTACAAAAGTGCTTTATTAATTTTGTGTTTAGTCTACAGGAGGGGAGATTATGAGCCACGACGCTGGAGAGCAATGCTCGTATCAGCAGAATGGCTCCCAACTTCAAATAAATTGCATTTGAGCCAATGAGATTGGAGTCGATGCAATGGTGCTGGTCAAATAAACCTCAATGTAATGACCCCCCCGGTCCTCATCCCCGCCCGCCCCCCACCCGAAGATTCCTCTATATGTAATTGTCCGTAACTGTAACCATCTGTTAAGCATTGATGTCTCATTTCAACCCTGTCTCAACAATTCCAAGACATTTAAACAAACAGACGGTGACATAGAGGTGCGGTAAGCAGAGGAACAGTAAATAAAGAGGTGTAGAACTTTAACATTTCAGCTGACACGCTACTGGAATTAACAAAAGAGTTGCAGACAATACCGTAGAGAATTGATGTGATAAAGTCACAGTGACAACAAGCCAGGGCCTCATCAGATCAGGATGCTTATAACACTTTGCAAATCGCAGAGGCTCTAAAATATGGGGTGTTAATGCAGGTCCTGACACGTCTACATGTTTCTACCCCCCCTCGCATAAGAAATTGAAGTGAGCCAAGGGGTTAAACTATGCATGTAATTACAGCTTCACAGAAATCCATTCTACTCACCCTCTCCTCAGATCTAATTAATGTTACTTCACTTATTTTGGGCAACAGTGTTGTACTGTGCGGTGTCTGTCTCTTGGGTGATTGTGTGTCTATAATTCAAATCATCAGTGGCTCAGACGCTCTAATAGATGCTGTTTGCTCATGTCGAGTGTGAGGAGGCAGCGTGATTCGGCTTTGTGGACTAGGAGGTGTGCAGAAAGTTTATCTTGTGACTTTAAAAGATACTAGGGTATTGATATTTTATACCATAGAGGTGTTGAATTTTTGAATCAGAAGGTGTTGATTAATTAAAGCAAGGCTAGAACATTTCTACTAGAATTTAATGATCATCCGCTCATTGTTTCTATAGTAACATCTCATACACAGGGTCCTCATGAGGGACAAACCACATCAATTAAACCTAACGATGAATGAATAAAAAGTCCTGTTATTTACCAGAGATAAATTTATAATGATTGATATGATGGTTATATAAACTTTAATTTATTTAACCACTGAAAAAACTATAAAGAGAATAAAAAACAAAACATGTAGTAAGGGAAGGATTGGTTATAGTTGCTATAACAAAATATAACGGAAGAAACATTCATTCATTTATAAACCTAATTAGGGTCGCAGGGAGACGGGCGCCTGTTTTTTGGTTTTGTTTTGTTTTTTTCCATAACTGGCCTCGTTTTGCAGCATTTTCCTTAACTTTTCCCGGATTTTTTCTTTAATTTCCTTATTTTTTACATTTTTCGATGAGTATTTTTGAAAAACCCGCGATGCACTGAAGCCGCAGAAACTGAAGCATGAAGTAATGAGGGATCACTGTACTATCTTTACTACTGCTACTACTGTTAATAATAATGGCATGGTGGTTAGTACGGCTGTCGCAAGGCAAAAGGAATTCGAGTCCTGGACTTGGACGTTTATGCGTGGAGTTAGCATGTTCTCCCCATGCTTGTGTGGGTTACCTTCAGGTATTGTGGTTCCCTCCCAAACTTTAAAGGCATGCCCATGAGGCTATCTGGTTGTTGTAAATGGACACTAGTGTGAATGAGTTTGGATGTCTGTTTGTTGGCCCTGTGATGGACTGGTGAGCTATTCGGGGTGTACGTCACCTTCGCCCAATGTTGACTGAGATAGGTGCCAGCAATCTCATAAACCTAGTAGGATTATATGGTTGTGAGTGAAGAGTAATTTATTATTATTATTATTATGAATAATAATAATAATAATAATAATAATAATAATAATAATAATAACAACAACAATATAAATGACGAATATACTTCAGGGCGATAATATTAATGGTAGCTTTGTGTCAAGCCACATCATACCACACCAAACATGGGATGCTGTCCTGTAATTATTTCTTATGTAATAAATAGGATTTCTCCAAAGTATTGTCTAAATGAAGTTTTACAAAATACAGTTCAGCTTGCCATTGAGAATTGTTTGTGCTTGTTTCTATCGTTATTTTCACAATTACATCATCCTGGTACTTAAGCGCAACATCATCACTACCACGTCAGCTCTTTGTGTGAAAAAAAGTTGATGTGATTTGATGATGAAAGACGTAGGTCAGAGAAAACAATGTTCATGTGATTATTATAGCTACGATAGTATCTATATGGGGATTGATTCATACATGTACCCCCAGTGCGGCTAACTGGGTTATCAAAGGCCGGCTATGTCTATCACGTCATATGTCTACGGTGAGAGGCATGGAAAAGAACCATTGCTGACTTTCGCAAAGAGTAGCTGCATAGCTGTCAGCATGTTTCTGCCATGGCCTGGCAAGCTGTCCAGGGTGTACTCTGCTTCAGCCAGAGTTGGTTGAGATGGGTACCACCCTTCCCATGACCTGGGATTAAGCAGTTCAGAAAGTAAATGACACACATACACACACACACACACACACACACACACACACACACACACACACACACACACACACACACACATTTTATGCACACTGTACAGAATTTGTGGTTATGTAACTCTGGTATGTTTCTGTGCATTTTTTCCTTAAACAGCCATGTGCAGGCTCTCATTGTACTCATCTCTCAATATGTGAGCTCATAAGCTTGTTAAACTAGAAGAATTTTGGAGTGTCGTCTTCTTTTTCTTTCGGCTTTTCCCTTCAGGGGTCGCCACAGCGAATCATCTGCCTCCATCTCCTCCTATCCTCTGCATCTTCTTCTCTTACACCAACTGCCTTCATGTCCTCCTTCACCATGTCCATGAATCGTCTCTTTGGTCTTCCTCTAGGCCTTCTTCACACCGGACACTTTTCTCCAACCATTCCAACCAGCCTGCACACGCTTCTTCACCTCTCTTCCACACTCTCCATTGCTCTGGATTGTTCAGCCTAAGTACTTAAAATCCTCCACCTTCCTTATCACTGCTCCCTGTCACCCCACCGTTCCTGTTGGGTCCTTGGCAGTCATACACATGTAATCTGGCTTACTGAGGCTAACCTTCATTCCCCTCCTTTCCAGGGCATACCTCCACCTCTCTAGATTTTCCTGCACTTGTTCTCTGCTCTCACTACAGATCACAATGTCATCTGCAAACATCAAAGTCCATGGAGATTCTTGTCTAACCTCGTATGTCAGCCTGTTCATCACCATAGCAAACAACAAGGGGCTCAGAGCTGACCGTTGATGCAGTCCCACCTCCACCTTGAACTCTTCTGTCACACCGACAGCACACCTCACCACTGTCTTACATCTCTCATACATGTCCTGCACCACTCTAACATACTTCTCCGCCACTCCAGACTTTCTCATGCAATACCACAGTTCCTCTCTTGGCACCCTGTCATATGCTTTCTCCAGATCCACAAAGGCACAATGCAGCTCCTTCTGACCGTCTCTGTACTTCTCTATTAACATCCTCAAGGCAAACACTGCATCTGTGGTGCTCTTTCTTGGCATGAAACCAAACTGTTGTTCACAAATGCTGACCTCTGCCCTTAGTCTAACTTCCACTATTCTTTCCCATAACTTCATCGTATGGCTCATCAACTTTATCCCTCTGTAGTTCCCACAACTCTGCACATCTCCCTTGTTCTTAAAAATGGGCACCAGCACACTTCTCCTCCATTCCTCCGGCATCCTCTCACTCTTTAAGACCTTGTTGAATGTTCTTGTCAGGAGATCTACTGCTACCTCACCTAGACACTTCCATACCTCCACCGGTATGTCATCAGGACCAACTGCCTTTCCATTCTTCATCCTCTTCAATGCCCTCCTCACTTCACCCTTACTAATCTTTGCTACTTCCTGGTCCTCAAAAGTCACCTCTTCTACTCTTTTTCTCTCTCATTTTCCTCATTCATCAGCTCTTAAAAGTACTCTTTCCATCGTCCCACCACACTTCTGTCATCAGTCAATACATTTCCCTTTCTGTGCTTAATCACTCTAACTTGCTGTACGTCCTTCCCCTCTCTATTTCTCTGCTGTGCCATCCTGTATAAATCATTTTCTCCCTCTTTACTTTCCAACCATGCATACACGTCATCATACGCCCTCTTTTTGGCCTTTGACACCACTACCTTCGCCTTACACTGCGTCTCCCTGTACTCCTGTTTACTCTCTTCAGTCCTCTCTATGTCCCACGTCTTCTTAACTAACCTCTTCCTTTGTACACCCTCCGGCACTTCCTCATTCCACCACCAAGTCTCCTTATCTACTCTCCTTCCCGATGACACACCAAGTATTCTCCTACCTGTCTCCCTGATCACATGAGCTGTAGTTGTCCAGTCATCTGGAAGCACTTCCTGACCACCCAAAGCCTGTTTCAACTCCTCCTTGAAGACAACACGACACTCTTCCTTTTTCAGCTTCCACCACTTTGTCTTCTGTGCTGCCTTTGCCTTCTTCACCTTCCTCACCATCAGCGTCATCCTGCACACCACCATGCTATGCTGTTTGGCAACACTCTCACCCACGACTACTTTGCAGTCACTGACTTCCTTCAAATTACATCGCCTACACAAGATGTAGTCTACCTGTGTGCTCCTACCTCTGCTTTTATAAGTCACTCTATGCTCCTCTCTTTTCTGGAAGAAAGTATTTACCACAGCCAGTTCCATCCTTTTTGCAAAATCTACCAACATCTGTCCCTCTGCGTTCCTGTCCTGGATACTAAACTTGCCCATCACTTCCTCATCCCCTCTGTTTCCTGCACCAACATGTCCATTGAAGTCTGCCCCAATGACCATTCTTTCATCTCTGGGGGTATTCTTCATCACTTCATCTAACTCACTCCAGAATCTCTCCTTCTCTTTTAGCTCACATCCTGCCTGTGGGACATAAGCTCTAACAACATTGAACATCACGGTTTCAATTTCTAACTTGAGACTCATCACTATGTCTGACACTCTTTTCACTTCTAGAACATTCCTGACAAACTCCTCCTTCAAGATGACTCCAACTCCATTTCTCTTCTCATCCACACCATGAAAAAACAGCTTAAACCCTGCTCCTAAGCTTCTAGCCTTGCTGCCTTTCCACCTGGTCTCCTGAACACACAGTATGTCCACCTTCCTCCTCTGCATCATGTCAGCCAGTTCTCTACCTTTTCCGGTCATAGTTCCAATATTCAAAGTCCCTACTTTCAGTCCTAGACTCATGCCTTTTCTCTTCTCTCTCTGTCTATGGACATGCCTTCTGCCTCTCCTTCTTCGATGTCTTCGACCAACAGTAGTCCAATTTCCTCCAGCACCCTGTTGGTTAACAGCAATGATGGCGGTCGTTGTTAACCCGGGCCTCGACTGATCCGGTATGAATTTTTTTTTTGTGACTTGCATGCTTTATTTGGCATTTGTTTTACACCGGATGCCCTTCCTGGCACAACCCTCTGCATTTATCCGGGCTTGGGATTGGCGTGAGGGAGAGACACTGGCTTGTGCCCCTCCCTCATGGCTGCATTGAATTCTGGAGTGTGACATGTTTAATGAAAAAAACTGCAGGAACATGACCAGTGTTTCACATTAAAGCTGGATGCGATGAGCAGAACCTTTAAAATATAACATTCAAATAAATCGTTTTTCTTCTTAATTCATTCAGCTTTATTAAATAGTGGCCTTCATAAAATCCATAATACACACCCTACCCTGGGTAAATTCTCCTGTATGATCTGCTACAAAAGCACCCCCGATGGCTCTGATTTACGAGTTTCTTTCAACAGGCTTGTGAGAATCAATGCAACCCAAACAAAAATTGGCAAAACTATAGTGTACATTACCACACCGAAGAAAGCCCACAATTTAATTACCAGATGAGTATACAGAAGCATGCAGCTTCATCTCCTGCTGCATCAGAAGCATGCAGAGCCTCTGAGCCCCTTTCATCCTGACGGGCCCATCACACAGCGCACAGTGCAGCCATTCTTAAAACATGAGTCCGGCATCATCCAACAAAGCAATCAATAAAACATGCAAGGTCCGGCATTCAAAGCCAGGGTAAATGCAGCTGCCACGGAGGAGAGGCCAGCAGACGTGTGTGTTTTGTCAGATGGGCTCAGAATTTATGAGAGGCACAAAAATGGACACAAAGGGAAGAACAGGACTTTAGCTAACTTTTACTACCTGTCACATTGAGAGATGGTGGGTGAGAGAGAGAGAGAGAGAGAGAGAGAGAGAGAGACTGGAAAAACAGGTAGGGGTAGACAGACAGGCAGATCAACAGAAAGGAGGATGGATAAACTCTACAGACAGACAGACAGACAGACAGATAGACAGATAGATAGATAGATAAGATGAACAGATGCTTAGTTGGGATGGATGAATGGATAGCAGTATAGCTAGATAGATGTACAGACAGATGTGCAGAGACTTCTAGACAGATGAAATTTCCTTTTGGCTTTTTCCCTTTATCAGGGGTCGCCACAGCGAATGATTCGCACACTTGATTTGGCATAGGTTTTTACGTCGGATGCCCTTCCTGACACAACGCTGACGACTTTGCAGGTACTCTTTACGAAAGTCAGCAATGGTTCTTTTACATGCCTCTCACCATAGACAGTGAGAGACATGGCCCACCTTTGATAACATAGTTAGCTGCACTGGGGGGGACAGTGACAACCTTGTGGAGA
Source organism: Plotosus lineatus (assembly GCA_024760905.1). Classification (NCBI taxonomy): domain Eukaryota; kingdom Metazoa; phylum Chordata; class Actinopteri; order Siluriformes; family Plotosidae; genus Plotosus; species Plotosus lineatus. Next base: position 19,768,987 of record CM045733.1, read on the forward strand.
ATGGGACTCAAACTCCCAACCTTAGGATCAGCGATCCAGCGCCCTATACCACTAGCCCACCACTGCCCCAGAGACTTCTAGACAGATGAATGATAAGAAATGACTGACACGTTTGAATAACTTTCCAAAGTTCTACCACACCAATCCACTGCTATGTCTTGTCCATTGGCTTCCTGTAGCTGCTCGCATTAGATTCGAAACACCAATGCTAGACTACACAACCAAAAATGGACCTGCTCCTTTCTACCTAAAAAGCATTGATCACACTCTGTACTGTACTGTGTTCTCTTCAATTCTCAAACTGGCTATCAACCTACATTTTTTTGAAAGTATTTGAATTAGCACAATATTATACACAAAAAAACAAACAACAAAAACAAAATACAAAAACCAAAAACAAATAAACAAACAAAACCCCACGTACATCGCCTAACCACTGTGTTTTGACTGATGGCATACTTAGCCTGTGTCCTAGTGAACCAGTATCAGGATATATTTAGTAACGATGAATTCAAAGCACATTTGTAAGTTACTCTGGATAAAGGTGCTTGTCAAATACTGTAAATGTAAATGTAGAGAATAACAGAATAACACTGGGAGTAGGCAGAAAAAAGGATCCTCTGAATCAGATCATGTTTCAGGCACTGCAGATCCGGGGGCCCGGCTTAAACTTTAAGAAGTTCTGATCACAATGATGTGATTGATCTAGTGGAAACAGCCTTTAAACAGTATTGATGCAGTGTTGCTCCTGACATAGGTGAAGCCTCTGAGAAACAAGAGATGCAATTTTCATAGCCCCATGCAAGACTATCTATTTGTTATGGTTCTTCACAAGACAGTAATCTCAGGTGAAAAACAGCTTTAATTGGGTCCAGAGGATAACTTGTATCTCCTTCAACATACGTAATTGGAATTATGCTGAGAAGTCTTCTGATCTGAGCCATCACTGTGATGAAAATCTAACCCATTATGCAGTCATGCGGCACACAAAAAATTAACAATGGCATACAAAACTGTATACAGCTAACCGCCTTCATGCTAACTGAATGAAAAGCACGGAATCAAAGTTTTAATAAAGGAGCAGGATGGTGGATACAGTGCACAAGGAAGCTAATTGGAATGCAGAGCAGAGTACTCTGTTGAGCAAACACGTTCTTTGAAGGTGACTATGTAGAAATGTGTTGCCTGATGATTGCCCTTGCTCATCATTTATCATAATTACGCAGAGCAAAAATTAGTGCTGGCCTTGTTTAAATCTCCATCATGTCCGCTTTCATCGGACACGCGCTCCTCATCATCAGTCGGTGGATCGACTGTCAATCATCTTCACCACTACCACTACCGTCCTCAATATCCAATCTCTCACTTCCCATGAGAGGCAGAGAGAGAGAGAGCGAGAGAGAGAGAGAGAGCGAGAGAGAGGGAGAGAGAGATGCTACCTTTGGTAATACTGTACAATATTTTCCAGGGAAGAAGTACGAGTATAAATGAATAAATAAGAAATTAGCCAATGAATAAGATAAAAAAAAAAAACTAACACACAAGCATATTCGTATATATTTAATCATGAATCTACTGAAACTGGAGGATGGATAAATAAAATGTTTATTATCTAGCCAAGTACAATCTTGAATGTGCGAGCCAGTTTCAATTTTATTTACATCTTATGCATCATTTTTGAATGTTTAATTGTTATCATAAGCATTTATAGTGTTGAATATGTATTTATTGATATTATATACACATATACGTCATTCGGGGGGGGGGGTTTTCGATCCTACTTCGCGGAAATCAGCAGTCGCGCGGGGGGAGTCTCGGCCCCATTACCGCGGAGAGTGAGAGATCCCTGTTTATGATAATTATCAAAAGATTCAAACTAAGTACATTACATTTCATTCATTCATTTTCTGTAACCACTTAATACTAGTTAGGGTCGCGGGGAGGGCGTCCAGCCCAGCCGACTCCGGGCGAGAGCAGCCTGGACAGCTCACCAGGCCATCATACGGTGTAAACACGCTGATGGCTATGTGGCGTACTCTAGTCAAAAGTCAGCAATGGTTTCTTTTACATGCTTCACACCATAGACAGAGAGAGACATGGCCGGCCTTTGATAACTCAGTTAGCTCTACTGCGGGGACAGTGGGGCTTGAACCCTCAACCTTAGGATCAGTGATCCAGCCCATTTACCACCAGTCCACCACTGCCTCATTACATTTGTTCTCTTAACAAAAAGTAATGAGGTTTGGAGTTCCGTCAGCATGCTGCACGTAAAAGCTTTTATTCAACTCTGGCTATCATCTTTATTTTCTCTCAACATGTTTCAAACCACAAAATGACTTCATGTTGTGCTAGCAGGAGTCATCAGACAGCTTCACCCTGATCCCTTTTGTCTTGGTTACGTCAGAGTTTCCACATACATCTGTGCTTCGGATTCTGAAATGGTCATGTGTACACAATAATTAGTTTGACTTATATAATTTATATATATATATATATATATATATATATAAAAAATATATATACACCCACGTACAGCACATGTGTAGCGCAACAGGTGATGGAATTTAGAAACATGTGTTGTAGTTAATGGCATTGGTCTGCTGAAGAAAGTAAACTCCTTACATTTGAACTACAAGTTAGTAACCACTAACAGTCAACTATGGTACATTCAGTTTGACTGGTCGAAGCACAGACAATAACTGATTAGCTCACTGTGTGAAAAATAAACAAGCAAAGCACTCCCAGAATGCACAACATTCATGAGCACAATCAGGACGTGGATTTAAACCTTCTCCTAACATCACCAACATGCGAAGCTTTCAGAAAACTTTAGTATCAGCCTTGGTTTTCTTAGTGGTGATCTAAACTGCTGATTAACCTTATTTACAGCTCTTAGCCTGTAGTACATACCATGTTACTGCTCAGTCTGAGTTTAAATGCCTCCAGCTAGATCACTCCGTACAGACCTCACACTTGATTAAGCGCATTTTCACAGTCTCTTAGAGCAATTCGTCACAATAGGGTATAAAAAAAATAAAGGTTTTTAATTTGCTAGTTTTTAAGTAGAAATTTTCTTAAATGTTCAAGGTTATTAAAACTTTTTTACATTTTGGATGTAACGTTAATTTCTGAGAAGTTATGGCCGTTGCATTTCAAAAACAACAACAACAAAATTCTATCAGTGTCAATAGTAGGATTTCAAAGTTAAAACCAGTTCAATTCGAAATGTATTGTGTATTTAAAATATTTGGCCTTTGATAACCCAGTTAGGTGCACTGGCTGGGGGGGGGGGGGGGGGGGGGGGCAGTGGCAACCCCTGAGAGTGGGGCTTGAACCCCCAACCTCAGGATCAGTGATTCAGCACCTTTACCACCAGGCCACCACTGCCCTGCTGGAAATCTCTTTTGTGTGATTTTACTAACGGTGTAAACTTAGATTTCGCACATTGGAGGGACACATTCACATGCTTGTGTAATCAACATTTCATAATCTGGTTCAGATATGTTTTGCTCTAAAATTACACACCAAGATGTTCTTTATAAAAACTATATCTGATTGTAAAAAGATTTCTTATAATCATAACAAACAGAAAAGCCGTAGTGGACATTTTGGATGGACACTTCCTTGCATGTATTCAGTTCTGCCCCGTGCATAATAAATTGGGGCTATTGCCACCAATGCATGATTTTAGTTAAATGACAATATGCTTATCTAATTTGGAATGGAAAAAAAATTAATGACAAACAACCTCCCTTTAAATTTATTTCTGTTGCAATCCTGAGAATTTTTCAACTGGGAAACTCAAATTTGTGAAAAAATTTAACGTCTGTGTATATATTCAAGACAAACTGCTACTTTTTGTTTATTATATTATATTTGAAGGTTATGTGCATTTATGCATACAGTATATGAAATTTTACATAGGTACAAACTTTGTCATTAATATACAATATATATGTATACTAAAATCTCTCGATCTATCTCTTCCTCTCTAAATCGATTAAAAAAAAAAAAAAAAAAAAATATATATATATATATATATATATATATATATATTATATATGTGTACTGTATACTGTATATATATATATATATATATATATATATATATATATATATATATGTGTGTGTGTGTGTGTGTGTGTGTGTGTGTCCAAGCTTTATGTCTAGCAGGCACAAATACACAGATCTCTGACAGAGTGTTACTAATACACAGCTCAAGTGTCTGGTGTCGAGCTACATGACAGCGTGTTGACTGTATCCGCTATATCACTGAGCCATTCAGTGAGTGTCAGCTGCAATCTGTTTCATGGCACCACTGTGTGATGTATGACCCAGTTCATACAACCATGTCAAAAACAGACAACATCTAAATCTTTTATACAGGAGTCGACAGATGTAGAGGACTTCAGAAAAGACAATTAAGCCATTGTGTCTGAAAAGCCCACAGTGGGACACGGTAGGATTTTTAGATTTAACCGGTGTCAAAACCTGTGTGTCTGTACAGCCAAACAAGCAGTAAATAGCAAACAAGCCTCTGGTGTAACAGGACGCTGACATGTGTTTTTCCTGTGTTTCCTGACTGCTCACACACTTATAATTCATGTTCAATATTGGTGCTGGAGAAAGCCAAACATATGGGCCATCACATTCCAATTTGTTGCCCACTGAAAAATTGAAGTGTTATGAAATACTAATCAAGCTGCTTGTTTACACAGTGCTGATCTTTGACGTATGTGCGTGTATGTGTGTGTGTGTGTGTGTGTGTGTGTGTTCAGTCTCCATACTGATCCCCATGTCTCTGCATGTGTTTGTAGCACCATGTTCAAACACTTGTGCTAGGACCAGACATTAGCTATTATATGCAGCTTTGCAGCTCGAGACCCCACATGTTTACCGAAAAATGTAAGTCGCCCTCCACACATGTGCATCCCACCACCCACCCCATGCTGATACACCCTAGATACCGACCAAATACCCACCTTTCCTGCAGAGGTCAGTATAGTAACAGTCGTATCACTGGAGATCAAACACTGTCTTCATTCTTAACACCTCCCTGAAACAGTTAAGCAACTTTCTTAAAATGTGTAACCAACACACCAGTAGTAGCAGCAGACATGCCAACACCCTATCAGGCAAAAATAAATAAATAAATCTGAATTCATTCCCCAAAACCCTCATACATGATAATGTGCAAAATGACTTTTTCATCATGTCCAGGCCAAGCAAATCTCCAGGTATGTTTTTTAATAGTGAAAGCAATCCACAGGGCACCTTGTTTCCTACTGGCTCCCAAGAACCAAGCTCACAAATTCACAGATAAAAAAAGTTCAGGTAGGCAAAATCTACACAAAACAAAAGTAATTATTAGCAAAAACGTAATACGTATCCTTTCCCCTTCAGCAAATATTATTTTTCCACTTGGCAAATATTTCTCTCATTTTTGAGCACATACACTTGATAATATATTCATGACCCCATCATATGCAATCCATTGAACCATAGGCATGTGATAAAATTGTTAAATAAATCAGTACATCTCTTGCAAAATACTCCATCATCATATATGTACAGTCTAACCTGAATAAAAGCAGCCCAAGAGCTGAACCCTGATGAATACCACAGGTCATTCAGATTTGTCCATTTCAGCAAAATAGCAAAGTTTGCACAAAACTGTAGGCATTACTTCAAAATCCAGATTGCTACCCCCCCCCCCTTTTTTAATCCTCCTCGGCTTTCTGCTGTCATAAAGGCAAGTATGTAAAAAGCAGATATTATCTGCTCTAGTAAAAAACAGTCCTGTCATTTTTTTTTCTGAATTAATTTTATACCTGTCTCCACGTTGAGCTCAAAAATCCTAATAGATTTTATTGTGTATCCACACCACAGTGGAGGGGTAGAAAGTGGCCATGTTAATTAATGCAAAAGTCATTGTATTTTTTGCTTTTTCTAAATCTCTTTTCTGTCTGTATATCTGTCTGTCTTTCTTATTTTCATTTTATTTGCACTTGTAAAGGGGAAGGGCTGCTCCCAAACACACTGTTACTGAATCTAAATGTTAGTGAGACATGGAGTAAGTGTGAGTTTGTGGATGGATGATAGACATAGACAAAAAAGTGAGTCCCCAAGGTGCTCTCCAAGGAGCAATACATAAAGATTCCCTTGGGAAATTTTTCTCATTAGTTCTCAGACACAGTTCAGTAATTCAGTGGTGTCAGGCTACCATTTGTCATGAGAGCAAAAAAAAAAAAGAAGTAATTTCTTCATGCTTTGGTTCTTTTATTTGGTTATGTCACCTCGGTGAAAATTATAAGCCTGGCTTACATTCAAACAAAGGCCTGATACACAGTTTACACTGAGCCAGGTTTATGAAGAATAGCAAACTCAGTGTGTGATGTTTATCAGGCTGTCCTCACGATAAGACTGTCTGTAATGATTAAATATGAGCTGTTTTAATACACATGATTCACACACAAACACACACACACACACACACACACACACACACACACACACACACACACACACACACACACACACATTCTTCCCATTCGATACCACAGAATACCTTTTTCTCACAAGATGCTTGCTTTAATTTTTCCAAAACTGTGTAGCTGCAAAGACAAAATACTGAGATTTAAAGAGTCTGATCTGAACTGCATTTTCACTCTTTCCTTTTCCATTATGTCTCAGGACTCAATTCCCAAATGCACACTGTAAACCCCAGACAACACACCCGGGCTCAGATATCAGCTAACATGCTACCAGGCAAAAAGCACAGTTTGTGTCATATGGCTATTCAAAGCATTCATCCCCCTTCTCCTAAAAAACAAAGGAAATAAATTTAAGCCTTTGCTTTGTTTTATAAAAAATATTTGCTTGAGTATCTCCTGATCAGAAGCATGCGACGCATAAAAAATGTCTAATGCCTTCTGAAGTCTGCATGGCACTTGATATTAGCCCTGTTCCTCAGCTCAGAAAATAATGAGTCATAAAATAATCATATCAATTATTTCCAGGATGACGACACAGGGAACACCTGAAGTATGTCTTTCTCTAAAAACTGATTTGAGGCCGTAGTAGAACCTTAGCCAGAGAACACTTTCCTTACATAAAATTTATGTGTTGAATTCAGAGTTCTCTTTATGGGAGGTTACTTTTGCAGCAGTGTCAATAGTGCTAAAAAGAAATTCCTAGCAGGCAGGCAGAGAAACAGTCAGCACACAGATGTTGGCTAATTTCAAGAAACAATAAGTCAAAGTATCGCTCAGTGTGAGGTCTATTTAATAAAAAGCAGCCCCTTCAATTTTTATCATCGAAGGAACTACACCATATTCCTGCATACATGGTTTCGTGTGAGTCAAAAAAATGAAGCAATGAGCAAACAAGCGTTTTTAATACTCTACATCCTTTCCCATTCAGGGAACTGACTTTATGCAAGTTTTGTTTCTAACCATGCACTTCAGGTAGCTCCTGAACAGCAAGAAGTCAAAACATATAAACGTGATGAAAATTGGCACAAATGTTGACAATTCTGTCGTAATAATGTAAAGATTGTGAAATAATAAAAATACTACTAATAATAATAACAAGAAGAGGAGAAAGAGTAGATGATGATGATGATGAAGAAGAAAAATAATAAGTTTAGGTAATCCTTTATTGCTCCCCAAGAAAAAAAAATGATGACAGGCAGGATGTAAGCTAGAAGAGAAGGAGAGATTCTGGAGTGAGTTAGATGAAGTGATGCAGAGTACCCCCAGAGGTGAAAGAGTGGTCATTGGTGCAGAATTCAATGGACATGTTGGTGCAGGCAACAGGGGGGACGAGGAAGTGATGTGCAGGTTTGGTATCCAGAACAGGAACACAGAAGGACAGATGTTGATAGCTTTTGCAAAAAGGATGGAAATGGCTGTGGTGAATACTTTCTTCCAGAAGAGAGAGGCGCATAGGGTGACCTAAAGGAAAAGGTAGGAGCACACAGGTAGACTACATCTTGTGTAGGAGATGTAATTTGAAGGAAGTCAGTGACTGCAAAGTAGTCGTGGGTGAGAGTGTTGCCAAACAGCATAGGATGGTGGTGTGCAGGATGACGCTGATGGTGAAGAAGGTGAAGAAGGCAAAGGCAGAGCAGAAGATAAAGTGGTTTAAGCTGAAAAAGGAAGAGTGTCGTGTTGTCTTCAAGGAGGAGTTGAAACAGGCTTTGGGTGGTCAGGAAGTGCTTCCAGATGACTGGACAAATACAGCTAATGTGATCATGGAGACATGTAGGAGAGTACTTGCTGTGACCTCTGGAAGGATAGTAGATAAGGAGACTTGGTGGTGGAATGAGGAAGTACAGGAGTGTGTACAAAGGAAGAGGTTAGCTAAGAAGAAGTGGGACATTGAGAGGACCGAAGAAAGTAAACAGGAGTACAGGGAGACACAGCGTAAAGCGAAGGTAGCGGTGTCAAAGGCCAAAAAGAGGGCGTATGATGACATGTATGCTATGGGGGACAGTAAGGAGGGAGAAAATGATTTATACAGGTTGGCACAGCAGAGAAATAGAGATGGGAAGGATGTGCAGCAAGTTAGAGTGATAAAGGACAGAGAGGGAAATGTATTGACTGATGACAGAAGTGTGGTGGGAAGATGGAAAGAGTACTTTGAAGAGCTGATGAATGAGGAAAATGAGAGAGAGAAAAAGAGTAGAAGAGGTGACTGTTGAGGACCAAGAAGTTGCAAAGATTAGTAAGGGTGAAGTGAGGAGGGCATTGAAGAGGATGGACAGTGGAAAGGCAGTTGGTCCTGATGACATACCGGTGGAGGTATGGAAGTGTCTAGGAGAGGTAACAGTAGATTTTCTGACAAGAACATTTAACAAGGTCTTAGAGAGTGTGCGGATGCAGGAGGAATGGAGAAGTATGCTAGTGCCCGTTTTTAAGAAAAAGGGAGATGTGCAGCGTTGTGGCAACTAAAGAGGGATAAAGTTGATGAGTCATACAATGAAGTTATGGGAAAGAATAGTGGAAGCTAGACTAAGGGCAGAGGTCAGCATTTGTGAACAACAGTTTGGTTTCATGCCAGGAAAGAGCACCACAGATGCAATGTTTGCTTTGAGGATGTTAACAGAGAAGTACAGAGAAGGTCAGACATAGCTGCATTGTGTCTTTGTGGATCTGGAGAAAGCATATGACAGGGTGCCGAGAGCGGATGTGTGGTATTGCATGAGAAAATCTGGAGTGGCAGAGAAGTATGTTAAAGTGGTGCAGGACATGTATGAGAGATGTAAGACAGTGGTGAGGTGTGCTGTCGATGTGACAGAAGAGTTCAAGGTGGAGGTGGGACTGCATCAAGGGTCAGCTCTGAGCCCCTTCTTGTTTGCGATGGTGATGGACAGGCTGACAGACGAGGTTAGACAAGATTCCTGATGGACTAGTTTGCAGATGACATTGTAATCTGTAGTGAGAGCAGAGAACAAGTCTAGGAAAATCTAGAGAGGTGGAGGTGTGCCCTGGAAAGGAGAGGAATGAAGGTTAGCCTCAGTAAGACAGAATACATGTGTGTGAATGACTAGGACCCAAGAGGAACGATGAGGTTACAGGGAGCAGAGATAAGGAAGGTGGAGGATTTTAAGTACTTAGGCTCAACAGTCCAGAGCAGTGGAGAGTGTGGAAAAGAGGTGAAGAAGCGTGTGCAGGCAGGTTGGAATGGTTGGAGAAAAGTGTCTGGTGTGATGTATGATAGGAGAGTATCAGCAAGAATGAAAGGAAACGTGTACAAGACGGTGTTAAGGCCAGTGTTGTTGTATGGTTTAGAAACAGTGGCACTGGGGAAAAGACAGGAGGCAGAGCTGGAGGTAGCAGACATGAAAATGTTGAGGTTCTCTTTGGGAGTAACGAGGATGGCTAGGATCAGGAATGAGTACACCAGCGGGACAGCACATGTAGGATATTTTGGAGACAAAGTCAGAGACGCTAGACTGAGATGGTTTGGACATGTACTGAGGAGGGATAGTGAGTATATTGGTAGTAGGATGCTGAGGTTGGAACTACCAGACAGAAGGTATAGAGGAAGACCAAAGAGAAGATTTATGGATGTGGTGAAGGAGGACATGAAGGTAGATGGAGTAAGAGTAGAAGATGCAGAGGATAGGGTGAGATGGAGGCAGATGATTCGCTGTGGCGACCCCTGAAGGAAAAAGCCGAAAGGAAAAGAAGAAGAAAAAGAAGAAAAATTGCTGCAGCCTCTGCTTTAAATCAATGCTTGTACTGGTCCATAAAGGTGAAGAAGGAGCTGAGCCACAAGGCAAAGCTTTCTATTTATCACTTGATCTATGTTCTAACCTTCACCTATGGTCATGAGCTTTGGGTAGTGACTGAAAGAGCAAGATTGCGGCTACAAGCCGCTGAAATGAGCTTACTTCGCGAGGTGGCGGGTCTAGATTCAGTATACAGAATATACACTTTTTTTTCTAAGATAGCCAGACGTGATCTTGAACTTTGACCTATGACCTCAGAACCTGTACCAGTTCATGGGGATGAGTTTACTTGTTATTTGTGAGTAACTGGTGAAAATTTGGTCCAAATCTGTTGAAGAATTCATAAAATAGAGTACCCACAAGGAAGCTCTGACAGACAGACAAATGGACAAACATGCATGCACAAACAAACGGGTGCATAGAAATGGAAAAAAAAAAAAAAAAAAAATCAATGCCTCTAGCACCACGAGGGTACCTTTAGTGTATATGTACAGTAGGGCAGTCGTCAGACATGCCCATGACTTGGCGCGTTTGCGAGCATTTACGTTCATGACTGAACAATCCAATTCTAGAACGGTTGACACGGCCACAGCCCCACAAACAAATCTGGATTTTTCTTCACTGTGTGCAACAAAGGCGTCATCCTCAGTGAAGAGAATTTTACTTTGCCAACTTTCGTCTTTGCTACAAGGAATGTATGGTTGAAGAGTTTCCCGTCAGATCGAGTATATAATAGGATAGCTTCTTTAACTGGTCTGACTGCAGGTTTCAGGAGGACAGAGATGATATTGAAAGCGTAGAGGCTAATACACAGCCTTGTTTCATAACGCTGTTTATGTGGAATACCTCTGACATGCTTCCATCATATTGCACAGTGCCTCTTTTGTCCCATCATGAAATGACTTTATGAAGCTCAGTAGTTTTGGAGGGAAATCAATTAATGGCAGGATCTTGAAGAGACCATCTCTACTGACCAAGTCAAAGGCCTTTGTTAGATCAATAAATACGATGAAAAGGGGTTGTCGTTGCTCTCAGCACTACTCAAGAAAGAAAATCATGTCTACTGTTGAACGTTTGTCAAGCAGTTGGCTTCCACCACACTTGAACACTTCAGTTGGGATGCCATCTTGTCCTGGGGCCTTGCCAGACAATATCATGTCGACAGCCCTTGAGAGTTCCTTTGTGGGTGCGTCATCAAACTCAAATGATATGGGAAGCCTCTTGATTTCGTCAAGGGCAGATGATGAGACAAACTTTGTGCTACCATAGAGCTCACTGTAGGGCTCTATCCAGAATGCCAACAGTTTTGATTTGTCAGTGATAGGCTCCCCAGTTTGTGTCTTCAGTGGATCACACTTTGACTGGGTTAGCCCAATTGTGTTTTTGATGCCCTCAAACATGCCCCTGACATTTCTGCTGTCATCAGCTGAATGGATCTCAGTGCATTAGTAGTTGTTAGCACAGTTCTTACATTCTTCTTTTGCATGGCTTCTATCCCTGCAAAGTGCTTCCAGAGAGTGTGGGGAAGGGTTAAGATGGTAGTTCCGTAGGGCATGTTTTGCAATCAACACATGGTTTGCTCATGTGATGTGAATGTTGTTGACATTCTCCTATCATGAGATGATGAGGCTCAACTGATGCCAGCTTTTGGGTCTGGAGTGCATTCACAAGAATGTGTAGAACGAGAGAATGTGGCAACTTTACAGCAAAGAAAGGGTTCATAATGCAAAGGTGGTGGTAAGCACAGAGCTCCAACACATGTTGTCCATTGTTGTTACATTTGCCAACACCAAAATGACCAAGGCAGTTTAGTCAAGAACCTTGGTCATTACACTCTTGCATTGAAGTCACCAAGAAAAATCATTGCTTTGTTCTTTGGGGTGTGTTTGAAAGCTTTATCCAGTTGACTTTAAAAAGCAGTCTTAGCATCAGAGCTAGTAGTCAAGGTTGAAGCATAGACAGAAAGCTAATTGTTGCTGCCTGAGTCAATGTTAAATTTCATGTGCATGAGGTGCTCTGACTTAAATGAACCTGGCTGAACAATTTGAATTAGCTTGTTGCTTACAGCACCACCAACACCCATGTTCTCTAGGTTCGTCTTCACTTTTGCCATGTCAAAAAAGTGTCCTCTTTTTTATTAAGGCTTCCAGAACCAGCTTGGTGGGTTGCCTGCATTTCTGTAAAGTCTATGTTGAGTCTATCCAGTTCTCTGCTGATGACCACTGTCTTTCTCTGTTCTTCCTTCTGTGGTGTTTCTCCTTCATGTTGGCCCCTCGAAAGTCCTCAAAAGAGGAGATGGTCTAGTGATGTAGTGCCAGGCCTGGTGATCAGCAGCAAGTGTCAACCACTGGCGGCAGTCAATGTTCCAGGCTCTTACAGACTTCTTGAGGGAGTCCTTGTAGCGTTTCTTTGGTGCCCCTCTGTCACGGTGGCCAGCGGAAAGTTCACTGTACAGGGCTATCTTGTGTAAGCGATGGCCCTCCATTCTGGAGATGTGCAATGCCCAGGGCAGCTGTGACTTGACCAGCATGGCCTTGATGTTGGTGATCTCCGCTTGTTCATGAACCTTAATGTTGGTAACGTAGTCGCTCCAGTGGATTTTGAGGATATTATGGAGACAGTGTTGGTGGAAGCGCTCAAGCAGTCAAAGGTGGTGACGGTAGGTAACCCATGACTTAGAGCCGTACAGCATGGTGGTGAGTACTACGGCTCTGTGGCCAGATTTGTCTGTCCCGCATCGGCCTTGTTACCCACCAGCATGCCTGCAGTCTATATGGACAGCTTCCTCTATAAATCTTCATTCGTGAAGCCAAGCCAAACCAACCAACAACGTAGTCCATCATTGTTGCATATGTCCTTATTTAATCTGGTTAGCATCGTTTGAACATTTCAGCTCCCAAGTGTGAAGGCTTTCTTCTTTTAAATCTTTGATTGTTAGGTGAGAATGTTACAGTCCACTTGTCAATCTGTTTACAGGCTTAAGTCCTGGTCACTCCACTAAGACAGGTGGATGGAAAAGCACTTTATTGAGTTGGGGCTGCCCAGTTTAAGTGGGAGGTAGCTATCTAATAGGGCTAAACAACTATCAGGAGTGACCCTGGTATCTGGCGCTTTGCCAACCAAACCATGACTTAAAACCGGTACCACTACCACTACCACTGCTCTGTTTGATTCCATGCCATGTTGAGCTGTATGACACACTGGAGTTGCCTCTACATGCACTGCTTCTGCAGTAAGTATGAAAAGACTGGTTTGCCCATGTCCCAGAATCTCCTCCCAGTTTTTCTGGTGGGGTTCGAAGGAAAAGCATAGACAGGATGCTTGGAACCAGGTAAACTGCAGGAGTTTCCAGTAACTAATGTACCATCAGGCTGTCTCATGGGGCTCTACTCTAGTTTTTCTGTTATGGTTTGCTCCCTTAGCCTTGGGATATCTCTAGCCACCACAAGAAACGGAGACCGTAACGCTGGTCAAACGAGGCTTAGGGTTTACTAACATTTGTCCAAGCTGTCCACCCAAGCTCCTTGAGGGAAGGAGGCAGCCTACAGCTCCATTCTAGACTGGCTCCAAGCTGGGTCAGGCCTCTGCCTGTGTATGTATACATATATGTACAAGTATATGTGTGATTATGTGAAACTGGATAGATGTATTTGTGGGCATGTGTGAATATAGGTATTTATGTATGTTTTTCAGTGCTTCTGAATTATGTTCTGTGGCACTCCCTCTAGGAAGAATTAGTACACCTCTGCATAACATTGTATCTTTATTAACATTAAAAACAAAAAAGAAATAAATATAGTTCAACTTACAATAAAGAAAAAATTCATGAACTGATGAATCTGTAACAGAAAAGATTTAAAGTGCACCAATGTGCCTGAAATTAAAAAAAAAAAAACATCCTTATTTAAACTCATTCAACTTACTTATGTCTTAATATCGCTGTTTCTCTCCACCTTTCTCTTGGTTCCCGTTAGAAAAATTTCCGTGTTGTTTCTTGAGGGGTTGTTTACTGCACTTCATATCATTTGCTCATGTGAAAAACCGCTACACCATAGTGCGACAATGAGAGCGCGACTGCCAACTACTGGAGTGGAGGTGCAATTACACTTAATTCTCGTACACTATTCCAGAAAAGCATGTTCCCCAGAGAATCACACTATGTCCCCCTGGCCAAGAGGTCGCGTCCCACTTTTTGAGAAGCACTGGCTTATGTGTATCTATGCATATGCTAATATATAGTTTTGTGTACATACCTTAGCAGTCTTTGGTGCCCTTTATAATTGCTGAACTGTTAACTGATTTTCACTGTTGACAATAAAAATCTCTTATCTTATCCTGGTTTAACTCTGGAGCAAGATGTATGCGGTCTCTGTGATCTCTGCAATTTAAAAAAGCGTGAAGCATAATCAGCAAATAAAAGGGAGACAGCCAGCATTCAGAACATGAAACTTGATGGTCAAAAATTTAGTCATGATCAGCACGATCATCCCAAATCCACCAAATTCCCTCAAGATCATCGCCCCCAACCCCCCCCCACACACACACACACTGATCACAATACCCTCAAATCATGGAGATCATGGAAATTGTGCCCCAGTGTAAACCCAGCTTGTCTGAAATGTAAAGTAAAAATATGAAGAAGAGTAAAAGAATGCAGTATTCCATGTGGGTGCATTCCACTTGGAGCAAAGCATCAGTGCAGATGTTAACACTTTTTTATCTTTATCCTTCAGGTCACATGGTATGGAGAGTACAGTCCTGTTGCGTGAAAATTACATGTAGATTGCTAGAGGGTCTCTGGGCCTCACTTCATGAAAAAAAAAACAAAAAGAAAAACGTCCCGATGAATTAATGACTATTCATTCATCATGTGACCTTGTTGAAAGATGAACCCCATGCTGTTTAGACACTGTACTTTCTCCCATATTACTTTTATTATTGATATTATTGAAAGGTGTAAGAAAACGCAAGGCCAGCCACTTTTGTTACACAAAACGTCTAAAGATGGAGCGATGAAGTTGGCTGAGAGAATGAGCCAACTCCAATGAACACTTGAGTTATTGAGAACAGAAGAAGGGCCCCTGTAATGTTGTAACTCAAGGCCACACAGCACCATGCTGAAATAACACTGGTGGTTAAGGCTTGCCATTGTTGATTTTCTTGCCCAGAGTTTAGCATACCCATGTCAATATTTGGACTAAGCTAAACTTTAGGTCTCCTATTGCAAGCGGATGCAACCTTCCATTTTCTGCTGCTGTGCGCATCAAAGCAGCTAAAAAAACATACGAGCTGCGAGAGGTGTGAAGCTACCAATTCTAGATGATAAGATACAAGTTTACTACACTTAAACAGGCAGTGATTCATAAAGTCCTCTTCACTATTGATTGGATATGATTTTGGTTTAGCAGTGATGGGATTTATTTTGGGTTTGATGAAGTATAGCAAGTATTACAATTATTAAAAAAAAATAATAATAAAAAATAAACACACATATATATATATATATATATATATATATATATATATATATATATATATATATATATATATATATATATATATATATATATTAATATAATATAATATATACTAGTACTTCTCTGCCACCCCAGACTTCCTCATGCAATACCATAGTTCCTCTCTTGGCACCCTGTCATATGCTTTCTCCAGATCCACAAAGGTACAATGCAGCTCCCTCTGACCTTCTCTGTACTTCTCTATTAACATCCTCAAAGCAAACATTGCATGTGTGGTGCTCTTTCTTGGCACGAAACCAAACTGTTGTTCACAAATGCTGACCTCTGCCCTTAGTCTAGCTTCCACTATTCTATCCCATAACTTCATCGTATGGCTCATCAACTTTATCCCTCTGTAGTTGCCACAACTCTGCAAGTCCCTCTTGATCTTAAAAATGTTCTTGTCAGAAAATCTACTGCCACCTCTCCTAAACATTTCCATACCTCCACCGGTATGTCATCAGGACCAACTGCCTTTCCACTCTTCGTCCTCTTCAATGCCCTCCTCACTTCACCATTACTAATCTTTGCTACTTCCTGGTCCTCAATGACCACCTCTTCTACTCTTTTTCTCTCTCATGTTCCTCATTCATCAGCTCTTCAAAGTACTTTTTCCATCTTCCCAGCACACTTCTGTTATCGGTCAATACATTTCCCTCTCTGTCCTTTATCACTCTAACTTGCTGCACATCCTTCCCATCTCTATTTCTCTGCTGTGCCAACCTGTATAAATCATTTTCTCCCTCCTTACTGTCCCCCATAGCATACATGTCATCATACGCCCTCTGTTTGGCCTTTGACACCACTACCTTCGCTTTACGCTGTGTCTCCCTGTACTTCTGTTTACTCTCTTCGGTCCTCTCAATGTCCCACTTCTTCTTAGCTAACCTCTTCCTTTGTACACACTCCTGTACTTCCTCATTCCACCACCAAGTCTCCTTATCTACTATCCTTCCAGAGGTCACAGCAAGTATTATCCTACTTGTCTCCATGATCACATTAGCTGTATTTGTCCAGTCATCTGGAAGCACTTCCTGACTACCCAAAGCCTGTTTCAACTCCTCCTTGAAGACAACACGACACTCTTCCTTTTTCAGCTTCCACCACTTTATCTTCTGCTCTGCCTTTGCCTTCTTCACCTTCCTCACCATCAGTGTCATCCTGCACACCACCACCATCCTATGCTCTTTGGCAACACTCTCGCCCACCACTACTTTGCAGTCACTGACTTCCTTCAAATCACATCGCCTACACAAGATGTAGTCTACCTGTGTGCTTCTACCTCCGCTTTTATAAGTCACCCAATGCTCCTGTCTCTTCTGGAAGAAAGTATTCACCACAGCCAGTTCCATCCTTTTTGCAAAATCTATCAACATTTGTCCTTCTGTGTTCCTGTCCTGGATACCAAACCTGCCCATCACTTCCTCGTCCCCCCTGTTGCCTGCCCCAACATCTCCATTGAGGTCTGCACCAATGACCACTCTTTCACCTCTGGGGGTACTCTGCATCACTTCATCTAACTCACTCCAGAATCTCTTCTTCTCTCGCATCTCACATCCTGCCTGTGGGGCATAAGCACTAACAACATTGAACATCAAACCTTCAATTTCTAACTTGAGACTCATCACTCTATTTGACACTTTTTTCACTTCTAGAACATTCCTGACAAACCCCTCCTTCAAGATGACTCCGACTCCATTTCTCTTCCCATTCACACCATGATAAAACAGCTTAAACCCTGCTCCTAAGCTTCTAGCCCTAATACCTTTCCACCTAGTCTCCTGAACACACAGTATGTCCACCTTCCTCCTTTGCATCATATCAGCCAGCTCTCTACCTTTTCCTGTCATAGTTACAACATCCAAAGTGCTCTGCCTACGAACACGCCTCCTGCCTCTCCTTCTTCGACCAGCACCCTGTTGGTTAACAGCACTGATGGCGGTTGTTGTTAAGCTGAGCCTCGACCGATTTGGTATGGAATTATTTTTGACTCACATGTTATATGTGGCATTCGTTTTTACGCCGGATGCCCTTCCTGATGCAACCCTCTGCATTTATCCGGGCTTGGGACCGGCGTGAGGATGAACACTGGCTTGTGCCCCCCCCCCCATATGTGTATGTAATATCAATAATTACATATTCAACTCTATAAATTCTTATAATAACAATTAAACATTAAAAAAATAATGCATCAAATGTAAATAAAATATAAATACACACATACAGACGCGCACACATATACACACGCGCACACATATACAGACGCCGCGCACACACTCAGATGTGTGCCTCACATAAAAATGTTAGTAGTTTTGTTGGGGGGTTTGGGGGTTTTTTTGTTTGTTTGGGGTTTTTTGTATAATTGGCCTTGTTTTGTGGCATTTTCCTTAACCTTTCCCTTAATTTCCTTATTTTTTTATTTTTCAATGAATATTTTTGATAAACCCGCGATGCACCGAAGCCGCAGAAACTGAAGCACAAAGTAGTGAAGGATCACTATTCTCATTTTGTCTCTGTACAGAACAACAATTTAAAACATTTTAAACTGTTTTCAGCAGCACTCTGATTTGGAACTTTGCATGGTTTGTACATATTCTGATGCTGGTTGGCTTTTTGCTCTGTGAGACAACATCCAACAAAACATAAAAAAGCAGTTTTGCTATGTTATTATGATTATAAGGATGACAGTGCCGCAGTGACGCACATTCGCCTGACAGGAAGAAGGATCTCGGTTCGTTTCCAAAGCTTGGGGTGTTTCTGTGTGGAGTTTGGATGCTCTCCCATGATTCCAAGGGTATCCTCCAGGTACTCCAGTCAGCTAATTGGCTGATTCAAACTGCCCATAGGTTCAGTTCATTTTCTGTAACCGCTTTATCCTAATTAGGGTCGCGGGGAGGCTGGTGCCCATCCCAGCCAACTCAGGGCGAGGGCAGAGTACACCCTGGACAGCTCGCCAGGCCATCGCAGGGCGGAAACACGCTGACGGCTTTGCAGCCTACTCTTGTCGAAAGTCAGCAATGGTTCTTTTACATGCCTCACACCATAGACAATGAGAGACATGGCCGGCCTTTGATAACCCAGTTAGCTGCACTGGGGGGTGGGGGTGGGTGGGGGGGTGGGGGGGGATAGTGACAACCTTGTGGAAAGTGGGACTCGAACCGCCAACCTTTGGATCAGCAATCCGGCGCCTTATACCACTAGACCACCACTGCCCCGCCGACCATAGGTGTAAGTGTGAATCTGAATGGTTGTATATGTGAATAGCATGGCAATGGCATGGCGAACTGTTTAGGGTGTACGCCACCTTCGCCCAGAGTTGGCTAAGATGGGTGCCAGCCTCCTTGCAACCCTAATTAGGATAAAGAGGCTTAGAAAATGAATGAATGAATATCTAAACAACGACAAATTAAAGGTTTGTGGTTGTACCTCTGATCATCTGTCTGTCCATATGCACTGTGATGATGATTGGCTGCTTGGTCTTTGGCAGAAAGTTGGTGCATCCAGACATCCAGGAAAGTAAAATAAGACTTTTCTTTTTTTTTTTTTAAACTGAAACAACATCTAATTAATAAGAAATGAGAATTACTCTGTTATACACTGGATAAGTTCAATAAGATCAATTTACTATCCACAGAGAAGTGTCGATCAGGAGCTCTGCTTTAGGCAGCACCTAAAAATATATAAAGTTTGTCTGAAAATTAGTCTTGTACATTCTCCCCTGAATCTTTTTTGCTAAAATCCTGTTGACTCAGTAATGCGTATCTGTATTTTAGCTTAGCGTAGCATTTTTATCTGAGGATTCCCTCAGTGAAACATTACATTATGTAGGCTTTAAAACATGTAGCAAGATTTCAAGCTGAGTTTGCAGAGTAGTTCATGTATTGCATGTTAGGAATATTGCAATGGTTTTTCTGGGGTTTTTGGTCCAAAGTTTTGACCCAGTGTTTAATATACACTCTTAACCGAATGCACTGCTAGAAAATGTGCAGTTATTTTTGAGAGGAATAACTTTTCAACCACACATGTGCAACATATACAGCATGTTTATTTTCTTTACCCACTGTAATTACTCAGTTTGGCGGTTAGAGCACCCCTAGTGGTTGTGACAGTAAATATGACCATCTTCTTCAGTCCTAGTGCCAAGAAAGATGACTATTTTTACTCTATTAATATCAATGTGATTCAACAGCATAAAATAAATCTTGTATTTACAAAAAACACAACGAAAAGTTGATTTCACACACACACACACACACACACACACACACACACACACACACACACACACACACACACACACACACACACACACACTTCTAACACAGTCAAAACACCAAAAGGATATATACTTTGATGTTGAACACCAATATAGATACTAATAATCGGAGGTAGGTAAACTCTGTTGGGTTTTTACACCCGAGCCTTGTGGCTCATCAGGCCGGTGTTTATCCCCGGTTTCCATAGCGTGAAGCGACCAGGAGTTTAACTCCCCCCTGGATGGGATGCTAGTCCATTGCAGGTTACCTTCCCAGTATATTTTTACTGGTACCCATTTATACTGCTGATTGAACAGAGGCACACTTGTGGTTGAGACCTTGCCCAGGGGTCTTAGCACAGTGGGGGTCTAACTGGGATTCGAACTATATTCAAAATTTCACAAAATATGAGAATCTGAACTATATTCAAAATTTCACAAAATGTTAATAACACTGTCCTCCGAATTTAATAAATAATTATGCTCATGGATTCTAATAAAAAAATGGCACAAATGAAAGAAACAGTAATGAATCTAGTATAATGTACTACCTTCCCAGAGTCATCCCCTTAACACACTACCTAACATCACCAATTAAGACAAATTGAAATGAAGTTTCTCTGGAAAATGCACTAGCCATAAATGCTCTTTATAGTGCAAGGAAATAAAAGACTCCATTATAGTGGGCAGATTCTTTATAGAGGAAAATGAGCAGCGCTCGTATGTGTGCCAGAGTAAATGGGCGAGGGGTGTCGAGCATCCTCTAGATATCCGACTGTCCTTGCAGCCAAGCATGGTGTTCATAGAAACAATTGGTCTTCCTTTCGAAGGAGAAACAAAAAGGTTAAGGGCAGTGCATCTTATTTCATGCAAGACAAGCTTTTCTAGGTTGGAAGAAGAAAAGGAAGCTTGGCTACACTGATTTGTGGCTAATTAAGAATTTTGGTCTGCTGGGATCTAAATATTGTGTATCCCACCCGCAAAAACACTGACATAAACAACCAACACATTCGCACATGCATTCTCACACTGCATCATCATAAAGAGATCAACGTCATGGGGGACTCGTGCGGCGCCCGCACTTGTACAAACAGAGAGCAGGGACTTGATGGGCCCACCGCTGTAGCTGTCAGCTTGTGTGGTTCAAAAACAAATGCGGCCAAAGTAGAAGAGAAGGGAGGAGAGGAGAGGAGAAAGGGGGAGTGAAAGAAAAGGTTAATGCAGATCTGTGAAGCACACATGACAGCGCTTAGACCCTAGCAAGAGCAACGGAGCACCAAAACGAGGAGTCCAGGGACTTTCATCTTCATATTCACTGGACCCTTTGTGTTCCCCCCGTGCTCAAACTTCAAATTTATTGCTAGGCTTTTGTGAGGCAGAAATGACCTTGAGAGGACCTCGTAGTCATCCATTCCACTCAACGCTCCCTAATTAGCGACACCATGGTTTAGGGTTTGGTAAATCACGGGATACAGTAATCAAACCAAGCGCTGTCAGGGCCTGATACAAGCCACTAAGCAAAAGCCTCGTCTCTGCGTGATACTGGATCAAAAAATAATTACGGCCTCTCTGTGCACACACTTATAATCTTGACTCTGGCAAAGGCACATTGAGAGAAAGGAAGTAAGAAAGAAAGTGGGAAGGATGAAAAAAAAAGGGGGGGGGAGGGGCTAATAAAAGGGCCAGAGCTCAATGCAGTTATTACTATATACCGTATAAAAGAGAATGAAAAAGTGACTCAGTGTGTGAATGAGTGAGTAAAATGGCACGAGACAGAAAAGCATTCGGCTAATCACGATGGCTAAAACTCGTCCGTGTGAGTGGGCGGAGCGATTCGACTTTCAATTGTTCTATCTTTCTTGCAGTGACCTCTAAACCAGACGTCTACTGTTCCTATTGACAAGCAACATTTAAGAAAAGCGTACACTGACCATTTAAATCCCGTCCTCTCATCCTGGAACTTTTGAACAACAACAACCAGCCCATCATCTCTTTTTTTAACGCTCTGTGCAAAAGAACAGGAGAAATATATATAATATGCCAATTTACCTAATAATTACTGCATTTTACAACTTCGCCTTCACAGCCTCTGCCAACATGGAAAAAAGCTAATAATTCAATTTCTTGCCTCCTCTAATTGTCACCAAAGCACCTAAAGGTCATATCACTCACCCAGAAGAAAAGAAAAGGCAGGCAGGGGCTTGAGTCACACTCACGGGATAATTTAGTGAAGTGAGTGTTAAGAGGAATTCTACTGTAATGAACTGTGGAGTGGCTTCGTCTCAGCGGCCCCCGCTTCGTCTGGAGGGGTGAACAGGCTGATTTTACAGGTGGCCATCTTGATCAGCTGATGTAGAGCGATTGACTCAAAATGGAGCTGCTGTTTGTCTGGGAATGATCTGGAGCCAAGCCCCGTGTAGCAGGCTTCGTCGTCGTCTTCTTCATCATCTTCTTCATCTTCTTCTTTACTTAATGGCAGCTGTAAAAAGTATGAGAGACAGGGGAGTGGTGGCTGAGGTGTGGACCGAGCTTTGCAGTAATTGTCTAATACAGTTCTGGGTATTAAAGTCATTGAGTGCCAAAAGGGAACACGCTGGCGCTTGACCCTCAGCCACTTTCAAGTAATCTAGTATTCAATCCAGCGTGTAATGACTGCTAGGGCTGTCAATCCTGGCGGTTTTCTTCTCTCCCTCTTCCCTCTCTTTTAAAACGCCTGTAGATAGTGGGATCTAACAGGGAAAGAAATGCTGCTTTTGGAAAAAAAAAAAAAAAAAATTGAAAAAAAAAAAGATTAAATGAATGACAGGTGTAGCTGTATTTGCCCCATGTCCTGTTATATGCCCCCTATCTCCACCGAACTCCATCAGCTCTTAACCTCAGCTCACTGCCTATCTATCTGTTTCCTCTTTTATTGACAGGATAAGGGGGTGAGTGTTTTGATGGACAGCTTTGAGAGTGCTTCGGGTGTTTAATACTAATGAAGTCCGTCGCTTTAGGGAGGAAAAGTTCACACACAGATGTTTGGGACTTTGGTTCAGTTAGCTTAACCCCACAGCCACCCCTCAATAAACCAATCGATAGGACTCATCCAGCCACGAAGCCATGACTGGGAGACAGACTTCCAGCAGAAGGGCTTGTGATGTATGCAGGGCTTGCCTGCATCTCAGGAGTCAAAGTCAATGTTCATCACATAGGCAAATTAAATTCAATATTTGGATCAAAAAAAATTTTTTTTTTCATATTTTTAAGTTATAAAATACTAAAAATAAACTCAACCGACTTATGCAGATGCTGTACAGCTGCAAATAATAGTAAGGTAAGGTAATGTGAACTTTTTACACTCGAGCCTAGTGGCTCATCAGGCTGGTGCTTATCCCCGGTTTCCATAGCATGAAGCTACCAGGAGTTCAAGTGAGATTCGAACACACAACCTCCTGATCATGAGCCCAGCACCCTAACCACTACGCCACTGGCCCCACAGCTGCATATAATTTATTTACAACTGG
>CM045733.1:19797500-19822500 GCA_024760905.1 Plotosus lineatus
TATGGAACAACAATAGGAAACCAAACATGGAATTCCAGTAAAAAAAACAACAACAACTTTGACCTTGAATTTCATTGGAAGGTCAGACACCAACCATCTCATAAAACCTTCAAAATGTGAGGTTTTTTTTTTTTTGGTAATTTTTTCATTACAGCGTACTGTATTTTCTGGACTATACGTACATCGCTCCAGAGTATATTGCATTGGCCCAAAAAAATTGCAAAATAAAGAAGGAAAAAAAAAACATACATAAGTTGCACTGGACTATAATTCGCAAACTCATGGAAACTGTCTACCTTGGCTTGGAAATCTGCTGGCAGTTTTTGTGGCGTTGTGGTCCTCACTTTGGTAGACAGATGGTTGCGTAGTATGAAGTGGTAATACCAAGAAAGTCCTCACGCAAAGTCATTTCTATTCATCTCCTTGACAACTACGTGGACATGGAGACGCAACTGCACTGTTGACAAGCCTCTCCCTGCGGCACGTTGCGCAAGCACCCATATACGAGCTCGTTCCTCTTGCTGTGGCCGATTAGCTTTTAGCCCGCAATTTGCTTTTTTTGCTTTCTTCATTGCAGTAAGAGTAATCTCCGCTTTTCTCCCGTCCCTCACAAGTTCCTCGTTCACTCCAAACTTTCTTTCTGCTGCTCGATTACCATTTTCTGCTGCATATTTCACTACTTGCAGCTTGTAGTCCACATAATAGGATTTACTTTTTGGAGACATTTCTTCCATGGTGGATGAGCAGGTACTGGTACCCAAGCTTAGAGTGCCCTCTTGTGGTTGTGAGTGTTAAAATAACAAACATGTGAAATTATGTTTGTTATAATGACGAACAGAATTATATGTAATAATTCCACATATAAGTCGCTCTGGAGTATTACTCGTACCTTCAGCCAAAGTATGAAAAAAATGTGGAAAATACAGTACTACAGAGGGTAGTGGTGGCCCGGAGGCAAGGTGCTGGATCGCTCATCCCAAGGTTAGGGGTTCAAGTCCCACTCTCAATGGGTTTTCATTGTCCTCCCAGTGCAGCGAACTGGGTTAGCAAAGGCTGGCCATGTCTTTCACTGTCTATAGTGTGAGGTTCATGTAAAAGAACCATTGCTGACTTTCGTCAAAGTAACTGCATAGCTGTCAGTGTGGTTCTGCCCTATGATGGCTTGGCGAGCTGTCCAGGGTGTACTTTGCCCTCACCCAGAGTCAGCTGAGATGAGCACCAGGCTCCCCATGACTCTAATTAGGATTAAGCGGTTCAGAAAATGGATGAATGAAAGTACTACAGACCAAAACATAAAATGAGTGAATGAATAATTACAACTGATACCTATATAGGGCCTTTCTGCTGCACTATCCGTTCTGTGTGGCAGAGGTAGCTTACATGCCATGGGTCTCCTTTTAGTAATCAAAGCATTTCCACGATTCGAGTCTTTCATGCCTGTACATTTTTAGACACTGTTCTTTCACATCCCTGGAAAGACTACTCCACATCTGAGTTTATTTAAAATGACAGATAGAAATAACAACCCCAGGTAATGGACAGTATAACTCATACAAGTGAAATATTGCTATAAATTATTATAATATCTCTTGAAAAATAATTTTTGCATATTTTTAAAATAAAAACACCCAGAAACTAAGTTTAATCTTTTAAAACCAAACCAAAACTTTACTTCTTTTTACACTTACTATAACATGCAGCTTGTGCAGTAAGAAGCCCTACAAGTACATACAGTATAATAAAGTATACTATTGAGCCAAATGTTTGTGGACACCTGACCATAACACGCGGATGCGTTTATTGAACACTTCATTCCAGATTTAGTCCTTCTTTGCTTTAATAATATTCTCCTCTCTTCAGGGAAGGCTTCCTACTACATCTTTTGAGTGTGGCTGTAGATCGTGAGATCAGGTACTGATGTTGGATGACGAGGTTTGGGACACAGTCAGCATTCTAGTTTATCTCAAAGGCACTGGATGGGATGGGATGTGAGACCACTCAAGTTCCTTCACTAGCCTTCACTGGCTCTTCAAGCCTTCATGAACCTCACTTTGTGCGTTATCATACTGCAACATCTTTGAGCCTCATGCACAAGTTCAAGTGAACTGAAATAAGATATTCTTTCAGACCATGCACTTCCAATTTTGCGGCAACAGTGTGGGCAAGAGCCACACATGGGTGTGACGGTCAAAAGCCTATATGGGTTTTGCAGCATATACAAGTGGTACCTCACTTTACGAAATTAATCCGTTCCAGAGCCTTTTTTGTAAGCTGCATTTTTAATAAATTGAACCATGTTCCAAGGCTCCCAATTCGTTCCAAGGCTCCTAATACTAAACCCTTTAAAAATGATAAAAGCATCCCTTTTAAGACCTCTTTCTGCTTCAATATCGTACCAATGGTAGATGGGTTTGACCATATTCCTTTGTGATATCACTTGAGCCCGTTTCTTCTTCTCACTCGCACTGGAAATCGCGTGTGCGCGTGTGTGTGTGTGTGTGTGTGTGTGTGTGTGTGTGTGTGTGCGCGCGCGCGCGCGTGTGTGTTGACCATGTCTCCTTAGCAGAGTTATAATCTTACAAATGTTTATGGAAGGTTAAAAGCCTGAGTCAAGAAATAAAGCATACGAAAACAGTAACTCTGTCCTTTACACGAAAAGCATCATGGTAAATTCAGCTCCATAATAGGCAATGGGCGGTAGCTGCGTCACCCCCCCCCCAGCCAATGGGATCCCTATTCAAGATGGCATCAGGTAGACCTGTCCAAAATGGCGCTCGAGTGAAGACGACATGAACGACAGCAGCTCAGTTGATAGCCAATGGGAGGCCAGCTGGGCGGGATGTTTGAACGTCATTGATGGGAGAGCAGCTCGTGCATTGTTTGACTGTTTGAATGTCGCGTTTTAGCTTTTGAATGGTGCATTTGAATTTTTTAAATTTCGTAACATGAACTTGTTTCGTATCCTGAGACAAAAATTTTAGGAAAATGCGTTTCGTAACCTGAATTTTTTGTTTGGTGAGATTTTCATAAAGTGAGGTACCACTGTGTATATATACATACATACATACATACACATATATTACAATCAGCATATAATTAAAAAACAGGGCATGGGCGTCAATACTAAAATATTATTAATTTGTTCAAACATTCATTTTCCAAATCACTTAATCCGAATTAGGTTTGCAGGAAGGCTGGTACCTATCCCGGCCAACTCAAAGTGAGGGCGGGGTACACCCTGACAGCTCGCCTGACCATTGCAAAGACAACACACATATAAGCATTTACACTCACACTCACACCTTGGGGCAATTTGGAACAGCCAATTAATCTACTGTGCACGTTTTTTTTTTTTTTTTTGTGGGACAAATACGCATGCAATCACATGGAAAACATGCAAACTCCACATAAAAACGCCTGAGCCCAGGAATCGAACCCAGGCTTTCCTGCTGTGAGGTGAATGTGTTAGCAACTGTGCCACTCTAATATATTATAACATTAAAACTTTTCACATTTAAATATTTTGCAATAAAGGAAACACCCTAGTTATGAATTAAATTGCAATGAATGTGTATGCAAGAATGTTGGAAGAGATGAAGTATGAAGTAATAAGGAAGCATCAAGGAAATTGTTGCCTCTTTATAATGACAGTGTAAAACTGCAATGTAAGACCAAAAGAAGTTAAATAGACGATGTCACTTCCAGGACATAAAATCTGACACAGTCCTGCATTAACATTTATGGCCAAAAGCCATTCATTATTAAACATAATTTGAGAGTGATGAGCCGAGAGTGACATTAATGGCAAAAAGTAAGGGCATACAAATTCAAACTAAGGCATGTCAATGTCTTCACACACACACACACACACACACACACACACACACACACACACACACACACACACACACACACACACACACACACACACACACACACACACACACGCGCGCGTTTTCCTTATTACTCTAATGAGGGCCGTACATTGCCATAATTATTAATCATTTATTCTGCAACTTATTAGTCCAATTCTACACATCAATCTAACCTTAACTGTAACATCAATCGGAAAAAATTAGTTTTGTAAAGTTACTTTAAACCTAAATTAGAAGCAAACCATTCACCCAAGGTCAAAACTGTCAGATATTCCCATTCCTTCAACAGACATTTCGTCTCCAACAAGATAATACTCAGATGTAGACACTGTCTAAAAGTGGAGCTTCCCGTCAGATATTTATGAGCCGTGTTTCTTTTCTATTCAGAATTAATTCATCATTCTCTCCCTGTTTCAAAGTTTGAGGCATGTTCTCTGGAAAAATCTGTAAAAACATAGACAAAACTGGTTGTTGTTCTGAAAAGAAATAATAAATAATAAAAAAAAAACATCTCAATGTACATTCCTAGATTTCAGCATGCATCAAATTCCTGCCGTAGCCAATCAGCATCATTTACATTTACAACATTTGTTCTAATCCAGAGCGACTTCCAATTATGATTTACATACACCTGAGCGATTGAAAGCCAACATCCTTGCTCAAGCGTCCAACAGTGGTGGTATTGAGGACAGAATTCCCAAACTTCAGATTAAAAATCCGGTGCCACAATCACACAACCACGGAGCCACCACTACCAGCATTACAATGCATTACAGCCAATAAGCATTAAGGCACATTACAGCCAATCAGCAATGTGATACATAAAAAAATGATCAGTACTGAGGTGTACGGGGATCGCTCACTTTCTGCAGTTAATTTGGACCGAGACCCCCAGCGACCACAGATTTCCGTGAAGTAGGATCGACCCTTCTGACTGACGTATAAGTACATGTGTATATTATAACAATTAAACATTCAAAATATATGCATAAGATGTAAATAAATTCTAAACACACACACACACACACACACACACACACACACACACACACACACACACACACACATGTGCACTCACACACTCAGATGCACAGCTCACATAAACATGTAAGTAGTTTTGTTCGGGGGTTTTGGGTTGGGTTATTTATTTATTTATTTATTGGAGGGTTGCATAATTGGCCTTGTTTTGCGGCATTTTCCTTAACTTTTCTCCTATTTTTCTTTAATTTCCTTATTTTTTTGATGAATATTTTTTGAAAAGCCCGTGATGCACTGAAGCCACAGAAACTGAAGCACAAAGTAGCGAGGGATCACTGTATAGCAGCCAATCAACAGCCAATCAGCATTGTGATGCGCATGAACATTACATAGAAAGAAAGACAAGACATACAAACCATGAAAATTCACCTAAAGTATTATCATTATTATTATTATTATTATTATTATTAATAATAATAATAACAATAATAATAATAATAATAATAATATTAATAATTAATTAATTAATTTATAATAATAATTATTATTTTTTTTAATATGGTGCCCCACTTAGCCCACATAGGAACTCCTTTATAAAAATCATGACCCCACAGCAAAAATCTTTTCCACATGAAAAAGAACCAGAATCAATGATGCAACAATATCAAAAGTATGATTCAATTACGAACACATAGATGAAATCCATGCTGAAATAAATGCCTGCACTACATCACTGGGAAATTCTGAGACCCTAAATAATACATAGAAGAGGGAATGATACGTAGAGGAACAGAATAACCTGTGTAAAACCTAATCACGTAAAAGCCACTTCGTAATACAAACTATTGTGCAAAAATGATAAACTGATATTTTAAAAATACCAAATTCGAAATATCCAGCCTCGAATGGAAAACTACAAATCTATAGACTGGCCTGAAGCCTGCTGTGGATCATAAAGATTTGTGAGCTGCTAACCAACACAATGCAGCAAAACAAAAGGCCATTGCATGACTTGCCTAACTGCAGTCAATTATAAATGATGCAGCCATTGTAGGCCCACAAAAGAAGACATCTCCCCATCGCAGTCAAATGTAATTATGGCTGCGAGTTGCAGGCGCCTCAGGATCTCTGGCTGACAGGAGAGGTGACAGATGACCTTGGCACTAAAAGACTCCTCGGACGGGTCACCGTCTCACCCCCTCTCCGACATCTCAATACCTGGCTGCATGGCATGCTCAAACACTAGCCACTGACAAATCAGTGCGTGGGTGCACGAGCCATGTCTCGCCTATCACTCACAATCAAGTCGCTATCACTCGTCTCCGTCAGCGTGCCCGGAGAAATGAGAGCTCGTCAGAGCTGCTAATTTGACACAGCCCGCTTGGCTTGCCATAATTGCTCTGTCACTGTCAGCCCTTGGACAGCCTCACTATACAATTTGGACGACAATTATCGCCGCCGTTTACTGGGTGCCATTATGGTGCTGATGTTGCCCGGGTCGAGCGCTGACGCCTCATCAGGCCTGGACGCGGTCCATTAATGAACACTGTTTCTCTTAAAGTTAGCCCCCCGCTAATAAACAGGCAGCGTTCCATGAAGGCGCACCATCATCCTCCCGACATGATATTTGTTCGTGCTTGACAGGGTGGGGTGTGGGGTGTTAAACGGAAAGAGAATGAGAGCAGGAGGGAGACAGAAAGATATATCATGGCGGTTCATGGTGTACTACATGGGTGTATATATATATATATATATATATATATATATATATATATATATATATATATATATATATATATATATATATATATATATATATATATTCAGAGCTATAGCACTACTCTGTAAAGTGAGGTCATTCTTCTATTTGCTGACACCTGTTCTATATATGTGTGTGTGTGTGTGTGTGTGTGTGTGTGTGTGTGTCTGTGCCGAGAGGTAAGAGGACTCCTGGAGTGACCTAATGGTGGCAGTGTCCTCTAAAGTGCCCTCATTTCCTGCCCTGCCCCCTGGGTGGCATGCACTGACACTGTGGGGGCCATCCTAAATGCAGGGGTCACCATTCATCATAGCCCACCTCTCGCGGTTGCACCACTTCCTGTTCCGAGGTAATTATACGCTGATCAGAGACAGCCGAGGTGTCACCCTGCAGCAGCTATATGCGACACACACACACACACACACACACACACACACACACACACAGTTCCAACCCTTGTAAATACTCTGCAATGTTGAACTGTCATCCCAGGACAGTGGGCTCTTCTGGGAACATGTGACACTGTTTCTCTGTGGCGTACGAAAACTAATGAAGCCCAAAGCAGCTGCTCTAAAACTCGAAATGGCTCCTCATTAAACGACGAAATCAAACACACATGCTTTTCACAAAGATCCATGGGGTGAGCATTTATATATTTATACCACAGCCTTGACAATAGATCCAGCGGTAATTTAAATCCCAGGTTTATATTAACACACACATCCTAATGCAATATTTTTTTCTGATCTTCGGTTAATAAATTGTATTATATTTGAAAGTTGAGAAACATACGTTCAATGATATGATGGCTGAAGCTTTGTCTGACATTTATAGAAGAAGTCTCCAGTGCCAGGGCTTTGTAATAGTAAATGTGTCTTCCATCGCAGGAGACTTCATGATAGAGTGTTGGTAAAATATCAGGGTGCAGTTATATATACACTGATCAGCCATAAACTTTATTCATTCATACATTTAAACACTGTTTAATCATACTCGGGTCACTGGGAGGCTTCAGCCTGGAGGCTGACTCTGAGCAAAGGAAGGGTACACCCTGAGCAGCTCTTGTGTCCATCACGGCGACACAACAAATGGCTAATTAGCTGAACGTGCATATCTTTGGACTGTAGGAGGAAACTAGAGTACACAGAGGAAACCCATGCAAACACTGGCAGAGCATGCAAACTCCACACAACGAACACATCTCAAACCCCAGACCTGCTTGCTCTGAGGAGGTTCTGCGAACCATTACGCCGAGACGAGTGTATGCAGTTGTTATGATTTGAGTGAGAACAGGAACAGTTCTTGTAGACAATATTATAAAACTAAATTCAATCGAACTAAAAACAGACAATGTAACACAAATAAACACATTTTAAAAGAAGCTCTGCCTGCCCTGCAATGGCTTGGTGAGCTGTCCAGTGTGTGCCTCGCTCTGAGTCGGCTGAGATGGAGCACCATTTCCCAGCGAGTCTAATTAGAATGAAGCGTTTTAAAAACTGACTGAAAAAAAAAGAAGTACTTGGCAAATTTCTGGGGTAGAAGAAGAAGAAAGCATTTTGAGCCTATAGAATGCAACCACACCCACTCCCTCACTTTTACAAGAATCCCTCACTTTCTCCCTCACACGGTTAATGGAGACCAAGAACACCCCACGACAACCGATTTCCACGAAGTAGGATCAACCCCCCCCCCCCGCCCCCGACTGATGTATACGTACATGTATATGTGTATATAATATCAAGAAATACATATTCAACACTATACATACTTATAATAACAACTGACTATTCAAAAATAATGCAAAAATGTAAATCAATTATAAATACACACACATACATATGCGCGCCTCATATAAAAATGTAAGTCATTTTGTTGAGTTGTTTATTTTTGTTTTTGTTTGTTTGGGTTTTTTTTTTTTTTTTTTTTTTGCATAATTGGCCTTGTTTTGCTGCATTTTCCACAACTTTTGATTTATTTTACTTTAACACTGGCAGTGCCAAAGTTGAAAAAAATTGGCTTTATGTTTTTCTTTAAATATTTTTTTGGAAAGGCCTCTATAATCTTCATATAACGTATAAGGTTATATATTGCTATTTATTTGGTAGTTTATGGATTCAATATCAAAATAGGGAGCTAATTTCACACAAAAAAATGCATGGCCTTTTGAGCTTTAACATCGGGCACTTCTAGGGTTCATTTCCTTATTTTTTAATTTTTCGATGAATATTTTTGAAAAACCTGTGATGCACTGAAGCCGCAGAAACTGAAGTACGAAGTAGCAAGAGATCACTGTATGTATGTATATACATATACACATACACATACACATACATACAGTGGTACCTCACTTTACGAAATTAATCCGTTCCAGCCCATTTTCCGTAATCTACGTTTTTCGTAATTTTACATGTAAAACGTGTGATTCATTCCAAGGCTCCCAATACTACTCTATAAACCCTTAAAAATTATAAAAGTACAACAATTTTGTATGAAATATGTGTTAAAAGTAAAAGAAAATTATTGACCTTTTTTGAAATCTCTCGAACCACCCATGTGACGCTTTAAAGTCCGGGGGTTGCTGTTCTGAAAAACCCTCACCCCCCCTCCTTCATGTGGTCCTTAAATATGGCGGTTGCTTTTTTCCGAAATAACCGCCTCCGTCACTATATCTCCGTTTTCAAGGCCTCCTACTGCTTCAACATCGTCCCGGCTGTAGAGGGGTTTCGGCCGTACTCCTTTGCGATTTCACTCAAATGAATCCCACTTTCATATTTTTAAATCATCTCCTGTTTTACTTTTATTGATAACGGAGCTCGCTTCCTCTTTTCAGTCTCACTTTCTTGGGGCTCATGATTAACAATGAAATATAACTCTGCAATAAGCACACTCAAAAAAACTCACGAAACTCACGAACCAACAGTACAACTATCCTTCACGCGTGTGTCGAACAATGAGTCGAAGGCACATGAAAAGCATTATGGGTACAGTACTGTATTATGGAGATTCAGCTCTCACCTAGCCAATGGGAGGTCAGCGGGGTGGGGTGTTGGGAGACAACCAATGGGAAAGAAACTTGTGCATTGTTTGAATGTTAGAATGGCGCGTTTGAATTTTTAAGATGGCGCTTTCGTAACGTGAACTTGTTTTGTATCCAGAGACAAAAATTTTCGGAAAATGTTTTTCGTAACCTGAATTTTTCGTTTGGTGAGAGTTTCGTAAAGTGAGGTACCACTGTATGTCTTTATATATATATATATATATATATATATATATATATATATATATATATATATATATATATATATATATATATATATATAAAACAGCACATTCCAAGCAGTATTCCCCACATTATCCATTGTTTATAAAGACTTTCGCCGAATGACTTGGACTGCAAATTAAAGCTTCCCTGTCCTCATTAAGAGCCTTCAGCTTTATTTTGTTTACTTTTTATCCGTCTCTTGTTCCGAGGAAGCGAGGGCGGAAAAACAATTAATAATTGCAACAGCAAAAGAATTAAGCCTTCATACTGCAATACTGATCATTGAACCCGAATATAACGCCACTTTTTAATGTAGTTTGCAATTAAATTGATAAGTCTAAACAGCTCCCAGTCTTAATGAGATGTGTGTCCTGTTTCCTCCCAACACTGATACAAAGCAAGCCATGTGCAGTTTTCACAAAGGTATCAGTTCTCATCTCTCCCTGTGTTTAATTGTTCACAGAATAAACTCATTAATTTGCTGAATTATTTGACCCTATCTTTTTCTTGGATGCCACATGACAGTTGCACGGTGAGAACAAAGGCTTGCTGCAACATTCCTGTTCCCCGTATCACTAAATAAACAAGCACAATAATACCCCAAAGGCTGATTAGACAGCATGCGAACATTCGCTTTCACCACAAAATGAAATTGTTCCACCATGTTTTTGACAGCTCTGCTGCAGTAGCTCGGTGGCCATGAGAAACATACCGCCGACTATAATTATTAAAGACTCGCAGTCGACCTGAATAAATGAATTTATCCACAACCGGCAATGTGGCGCCTCATATTTAGTTCAGGATGAAGAAGCTTTATAAATCTGGGTTTATAAATTCTGTACTTTTGAAATCGCTTGAATGTTGTTATACTGAATGCAGTGCACTGGCACTTTAAGAAGCCTGTTTTATCTCATAGTGCTGATGGGATGTGTGGGATGGAATGCAGATGTCGTATGAGATGCTGTACTGTACGTTTGACATGGACAAAGATGTCCACAGCCATAAATAGTCCAGATGAAACTAAGAAAAGACTCAGTTTTATTTACACATAGCACCTCATAAGCCATCTCTTCCAATATTATTACTGGAGTGTCACAGTCACCAGCTCACATGCCATCTATTTAAAAAAAAAAAAAAAAAAGGGAGGGGGGGGCATTATTTTTAGTCCAGCCCAAACCCACCAAAAAAAAAGGCAAGCGAGGTCTCGGAAATATCAATCCATTTGCACTGAAATCAGTCCATTTGCACTGAAAAACAGATTTGACCTCTCGCTGGTGCCAAGGCAGGGCTGACAGTGTTGAGCCTCGTGTCTGGATAGGGTAATTAGGGGAGTGGTGGCATGTTCACGCCAGCAGCCAGGCTAAATCCCATTATTTGGCTCTTTTCCCAGAGAGAGTGAATTGTGTGTCAAGTAGGATGCATGCAGTAACTGCAATGAAATTACAGATGTTGGGAGGATGGAGAGCAAGTAATGCACCTCCATTGTGTCCTCGAGTGCATCCAAATAAGCAGGGCTAAGTGGGAGCATGAGCTCTGTATCACTGGGCACTGCAACCTGATGCAGCCAGGTTGCTTCACTCGTAGGTCATTCGGAGATGAAGTTATTCACACTGCTCCAACTAACTTCACAACATGTGCATCAAAGATATCTTTATTATTAATCTTTAATCCCTGATGAACACGCAATCTCCAGTTATGTCTGAGATTTATTTTGCATTTTTTGTTTGAAGCTATCCTGTATATTTAATGCCTGTTTCGTGGCATCAGCAGGATTTAATCCTTGCTTCATCTCTTGATAAAGACACTTCTGCAGCAGAGTGTTCGACTTAACTGCCCAGCTTTCTCACCTCCTCATCTCTGCACTTTTCTCCATAAAATCAGCTTCCAGCGCTCTAAACTTCCAAACTAATATCACCATTAGCCCCATCACATATGCTATCTCATGAAGCTTTAACTAGCCAGGTCTATATATAGAGTCCAACATGCTATATTAATGGTGAGTGAAAAATGGTGGGTAGGTCTTTACGTAATTTCAACACTATTACTGTAGTAGTAGTAATAGTGTCCCCATGACATCACTGCAGCACACAGCATCTGAATTTCCACCAGTTGACCAAAAATCCAAAAAATTAGCATCAAGTTTACTCAGAAATTAGCACCAAATGGACTCACGTTCCGCGGTTAATGGGGACTGAGACCCACCCTGTGACCGCCGATTTCCGTGAAGTAGGATCGAGTTCCCTGAGTGATGTATATTTTACATGCATATGTGTATATAATATCAATAAATACATATTCAATGCTGTAAAAGCTTATAAAAACAATTAAACATTAAAAAATAATGCATAAGATGTAAATAAAATATAAATACACCACATACAGACGCGCACATGCACATGCAGATGCGCACCTCACATAAAAATGTAAGTAGTTTTGTTAGGTTGTTGCTTTGTTTTGGGGTTTTTGGTTTTTTTTGCATAATTGGCCTTGTTTTGCGGCATTTTCATTAACTTTTCACTTGTTTTTGCTTAATTTCCTTTTTTTTTTTTTTTTTTGATGAATATTTTTGAAAAACCCGCAAAGCACTGAAGCCGCAGAAACTGAAGCACGAAGTAGCGAGGGATCCCTGTATTACATCCTGCACATTATATTTTTTTAACCTGTTTGTTAGTTTATGCGAAATATAATTTTAAAGGTTATGCCCAAATTTGGATGAAATATTTTTCAACAGTACAGTGTGGAACAAATAGCAGATCACTAAATTTTGAGGGTGATCTGTCCATGGTGTCATATTGGAAAAAGAAACCCCTAAAAATAATTACTGTTTAAATGTTCACCAGATGCGCACTAGAGGGAGACATTTCTTTATAAATACGGCAAGTTATAACAAACAATTTTTGCCTGGTGGCGATGCCTTGCACTTTATGAATTGCCCTCTAATATTTATAGAGTTTTTCCTTTTAGGTTAAACAACATATTCTCGCAATACTCAATGCAATGTAAACCTAAAGTAAATTAGGTCAGTACTTTATAAACATTAATAAATGTCCCATAGTCATTTATGATGTGCAACATTGACAACATCAGGAACCATGTGCAGTTGTGCCACTATCTGCAAAGTCCATCCTGGTTTCAGAGCTGCTTGTAACAGTGACACAGTGACACAAACAAGGGAGAGAAGTCTGTAGAGTTGGAGGACATCCTTCATAACTCCCAGTAGGAAAATTAGGCCAGATTCAGACATGGAAGACAGGGAGAAAAAAAATGGAACATACAACTGTCAGAAAAGACACAAGCCAGAGTTTCCGCACATCTATTATGAATGAAATAAATCCTGTTGAAGAGGCTGAATAATCACACGTGCAAGTACATGCATACACCAAAGTGCCTCTAGCACAAAAAAAGATCATTAACACACGTTGCATCAACAAGCCCTTTGCTTTTTCCTCACTCCTTTACCATTTATCATCAGCAGTGTCCGTCAGCAAGGTAAAACAGGTGATCTGAAACAGAACATAAGCTGCTGACAGCAGGAGAGCGGGAGAGCGGGAGAGAAGGGAGAGAGGGGTGAGGGGGAGGACGGAGAAGATTGTTGCTAATGATAGCTGCTAACACACAGTTCTTTGTTCATATTGGCTCTACCGATGTGCATTGTTTAGATTTCACTGCTGATCGGATGCTAATTTCTGGTCTCACGTGTGAGTTCAAACGCTTTAATGTCATATTTCTGGAATACAAACACCCATGAGCACTTAAATTTACCAAAATAAATAAATAAACAACATATAAACACAAATAACACAAGGGTATCGTCTACTTTGAATTTTTTTTTTTTTCATTTTGTAACTGTGCTTAATGAAGCTGTGCCAATATTTTTGCACAAATTTGGGTGACATAGTCACGAAAATATGCAATGAATGTTTAAAATGCTAGTCAATATTTTTGACAAGGCTTTTAAGTTGTAAATACAAAGGAATTTAAAGTTAAACCAAACATGGAACAGATGAAAAGCAAATGACACGTGAAATTTTTTAAATCTTGCTGGACTGAACAGTTTAAAGAGACTTAAAGCCAACAGCATGTTTCCCGAACCTAATTAATTTCTATTAGTCTTCATAAACCGAATTTACATTCAGATAATGCACTATGTTCTGTTTGATAACACCATCAGTGTTGCATGTGCTCCACCCATGGCACTGCCCCTTTAACACTGAGATGAATGTACGACTGTGTGGAGGTCTGGGAAAACCTGTGAGATGCTGCTACACATGAATTCTGGAAAACAATCTAACACAGTGGTACCTCACGTTACGAAAGTCTCACCAAACGAAAATTTCAGGTTACGAAAAGCATTTTCTTAAAATTTTTGTCTCAGGATACGAAACAAGTTCACGTTACGAAAGTGCCATCTTCAAAATTCAAACGCGCCATTCAAACATTAAAACAATGCACGAGCTGCTCTCCCATCAATGATGTTCAAACATCCCGCCCCGCTGGCCTCCCATTGGCTAACAACTGAGCTGTCGATCATGTTGCCTTCACACAAGCGCCATCTTGGACAGGTCCATCTGACGCCATCTTGATCAGGGACGCCATCTTGACCTGATGCCATCTTGGATGCCATCTTGGATATCATTGACTAGGAGGAATGACGCATCTCGCTCCCATTGCGTATTATAGAGCTGAATCCACCATGATGCTTTTCATGTAAAGCGCAAAGTTAAGGTTGTTTTATGTTTTATTTCTTGACTCAGGCTTTTAACCTTCCATAAACATTTGTAAGATTATAACTCTGCTAAGAAGACATGGTCAACACACACACACACACACACACACACACACACACACACACACACACACGCGTGTGGCTTCCGGTGCGAGTGAGAAGAAGAAACGGGCTCGAGTGATATCACAAAGGAATATGGCCAAACCCGTCTACCATCGGTACGATATTGAAGCAGAAGGAGGTTTTAAAAGGTATAATTTTATATTTTTAAAAGGGTTTAGGGGGTAGTATTGGGAGCCTTGGAACGAATCACGCGTTTTACATGTAAAATGCGGTTCAACTTATGAAAAAAGCTCTGGAACTGATTAATTTCATAAGGTGAGGTACCACTCTAATCACTTTTTTTTTTTTTTTTTTTAATGAAACCAGTGATATACTCTTACAGTAGCCTTTTCTGAAAACAAAAACGCAAGCTGTAAACACTACATAATATGGAAATACTTGTTTTGTGTTTTTTTTCCTTTCTTTCTTTACATGTTCTAACTGTGTAGGGATCAGACTGCATCAGGAGCAGAGATAACAGAGGCACAGGTCAGTGTAGTCCGTCTAAAGAGATCCTGATGATGTGACAAGATAAAGTATTATTTGATGTTCAGTTATATTCCAGATTAATCTCATACCGGCTTCTTCAGTGTCATGTCATCATCTAAACTAGACAGAGCTCAGAGCACCTGCACACACGACAGCAGACAAAAACAAAAACAAAAACACAAAAAAGGAAAAAATAAATAAAAAGATGAAATAGCCAGTGTATAAAATTTGACCGGGCAGTGTTGGCCTGGTGGTAAAGGTGCTGGATCACTGATCCTAAGGCTGGGAGTTCAAGCCCCACTCTCCACGGGTTGGCACTGACCCCCACAGTGCTGCTACCTGGGTTATCAAGGGCCGGCCGGGTCTCTCACTGTCTATGGTGTGAGGTTCATGTTAAAGAACCATTGCTGACTTTCAACAAGAGTGGCTGTTTCCGTCCTGTGATGGCCTGGCGAGCTGTCCAGGGTATGCTCTGCCCTCGCCCCGGAGTCGGCTGGGATGGACGCCAGCCTCCTAGCAACCCTAATTAGGATTAAGTGGTCACAGAAAATGAGCATATGATAAAATTTTACCTGCAGAACTAAGACGATTACATCAGCGGTTACTTCCTCACCGAGACACAATGTGAATCCCATACATGACCCTCAAGTGATGAGAATGATGCGGATAATCAATTTCCTTTGTTAAACCGATCAATTTACAATCAGGCAGTAAATTTTTTACCATAGTTAGCAGATAATACATACAATAAGACTAAAAGAAGGCGGGGTGTGTTACAGTAGAACTCGCAGTCTTTAATCTTTGATTTTTCTCTCGTTTCTCTTTTGGGGCGAGTCAGATTTTAAACGAAAACATTTTAGTTCAGAAAAGTCTTCTGAACGATATATTAGAGGGAATGATGAAATTTGACTATGTGGAGGATATTCCCAGGCTGCTGTGCAATTACTCTTCTTTGATGAGTGTATTTGGTGAACACACAGTAGGCTAGACCCACTTCACTTCCAAGGCTGATCAAAAAAATACAGCAAAAAGAAAGAGAAAGATGGGCGCACCCGAAACCTATGTAAATTTGGGGTAGGTGTTGGAATTACACAATTTAATACAATTTACACACAGAAAAAAGAACTGAAGAAATTAATCCAACTAAATGAAGTAGACATTAACACTAGGAGCTCGGCGATGCAGATTTTCCGCTCTCCTTGAAGTTGAACCTTAGAATATTAAAGATCCAATCAGATAGGATCCATAATACACTATGTATTGTGTAGTAATTAATGAATAAAAATTAAAATGTATCACGATGCTAATATTTCCGAAGGCAGAACGTGCAGTGTTGTTCATCCATAATCGCGCAGATATGAGCGTTCTGGTGCATAATTCTCTTCATCCACATTCTTTAAGACCTTGTCTTACTGCAGCCCAATGTATCCCATTTCATATTAATCCCCCCTCGGTGTCGTCCTGCTGGAGAGGAACTCGTATCTCCGCTCTCTCCTCCCTCAGAAATTATCGCTCATTGCTTAGAGGTGGGTGCAAATAGCTTGAAGCTAAAGAAGTCTGGTTGCACTGGAAATATGGAAATGTCCTTATCATAAGAAAGGGCTTAATGTTTGACCTTGGAATATATTAATAAGACAGTACGTATAGGGATGCCGGGGACGCTGGGTAAACATAAGCTTATGGTGATATAGGTGAAAAAATATTCTCTTACACATCTGGAGGTAAAACCGTAAATGTCGAAAAATTTCTCTAAAACAGTGCGGACATGTCACCACGTCAGTCGGAAACAAAATAAACAATTCTAGAAATAAAATTCAGAATTATTGTGTGGGTTTTTTTTTGTTTGTTTTAAATGCAAACATACATTTATGTCGGAAAAAAGAGGCTTTAAAGGGGTTGTGTCACAAATTTTAACGCAAATTATGTTGCCAAAAAGTGAAATATTCCAAGATTGTCGAGGATACTTGTCCGCGGTTGTCATCAATTTTCAAAATCTTGTTGGGCTGAACAATTTTCGAAGGTTGAGATCATGTTGCAAATTCCAAACTTAACGTATGAACTCAAATTAATGTCTAGTTTCCGTCATAATCCAATTTTTCATCGAAATTATTGATTATCTTGTCGAATTAAACTATTCATAATATTTGGCCTATTTTCTGCCAACAGTGACACTGTTCCTATAACGACTGCGATTTATGTGTAGATAAAAAGTGTTGAACCAACTTTATACAATCAGCAGCCAAAAGTGAGAGGAATAAAAAGTGGTTTTGGACGTAGAACCATATGTCAGGAAAATATCGATCCGATACCAATAGAAATTGTGTAGAAATGATCTGAACATGAAACAACATCTGGAA
The DNA here is from genome assembly GCA_024760905.1 of Plotosus lineatus. Classification (NCBI taxonomy): domain Eukaryota; kingdom Metazoa; phylum Chordata; class Actinopteri; order Siluriformes; family Plotosidae; genus Plotosus; species Plotosus lineatus. The sequence continues at coordinate 19,815,049 of CM045733.1, forward strand.
CATTGCAAAGATTGGCAAAATTATTTCCAAAATAATGAAAAATAAATAAACAAATGAATAAATAAATAGGTACTACTGCAAAAACATGACCACAATTTAAACCCATTGATGTAGATTACATTTAATTGCTTGATTAATTCATTCAGCAAACATTTCCTCCAGTGGAAATTCTGGGAATAACACGTATAGAAACCACGAGAAAAAATATGAACTGAAATTTAAACTTATATTTCCCTTATTTAGTATAGAGAGATAATTTGTGAATCTTAAGTAAATTTTAATTTGTTGACTGTTAATTTGCTAAGCATTGCACACACACACACACACACACACACACACACATATACTGGTCCTTCTCAAAAATTTAGCATATTGTGATAAAGTTCATTATTTTCTGTAATGTACTGATAAACATTAGACTTTCATATATTTTAGATTCATTACACACAACTGAAGTAGTTCAAGCCTTTTATTGTTTTAATATTGATAATTTTGGCAAAAAAGTAAAGAAAAACCAAAAATTCCTATCTCAAAAAATTAGCATATTTCATCCGACCAATAAAAAAAGTGTTTTTACGCCAAAAAAGTCAACCTTCAAATAATTATATTCAGTTATGCACTCAATACTTGGTCAGGAATCCTTTTGCAGAAATGACTGCTTCAATGCGGCGTGGCATGGAGCCAATCAGCCTGTGGCACTGCTGAGGTGTTACGGAGGCCCAGGATGCTTCGATAGCGGCCTTAAGCTCATCCACAGTGTTGGGTCTGGTGTCTCTCAACTTTCTCTTCACAATATCCCACAGATTCTCTATGGGCTTCAGGTCAGGAGAGTTGGCAGGCCAATTGAGCACAGTAATACCATGGTCAGTAAACCATTTAGCAGTGGTTTTGGCACTGTGAGCAGGTGCCAGGTCGTGCTGAAAAATGAAAATCTTCATCTCCATAAAGCTTTTCAGCAGATGGAAGCATGAAGTGCTCCAAAATCTCCTGATATCTAGCTGCATTGAGCCTGCCCTTGATAAAACACAGTGGACCAACACCAGCAGCTGACATGGCACCCCAGACCATCACTGACTGTGGGGACTTGACACTGGACTTCAGGCATTTTGGCATTTCCTTCTCCCCAGTCTTCCTCCAGACTCTGGCACCTTGACTTCCGAATGATATGCAAAATTTGCTTTCATCCGAAAAAAGTACTTTGGACCACTGAGCAACAGTCCAGTGCTGCTTCTTCTCTGTAGCCCAGGTCAGGCGCTTCTGCCGCTGTTTCTGGTTCAAAAGTGGCTTGACCTGGGGAATGCGGCACCTGTAGCCCATTTCCTGCACACGTCTGTGCACGGTGGCTCTGGATGTTTCTACTCCAGACTCAGTCCACTGCTTCCACAGGTCCCCGGAGGTCTGGAATCGGCCCTTCTCCACAATCTTCCTCAGGGTCCGGTCACCTCTTCTGGTTGTGCAGCGTTTTCTGCCACACTTTTTCCTTCCCACAGACGTCCCACTGAGGTGGCTTGATACAGCACTCTGGGAACAGCCTATTCGCTCAGAGATTTCTTTCTGTGTCTTACCCTCTTGCTTGAGGGTGTCAATGATGGCCTTCTGGACAGCAGTCAGGTCGGCAGTCTTACCCATGATTGCGGTTTTGAGTAATGAACCAGGCTGGGAGTTTTTAAAAGCCTCAGGAATCTTTTGCAGGTGTTTAGAGTTAATTGGTTGATTCAGATGATTAGCTTAATAGCTCGTTTAGACTACCTGAACATGATATGCTAATTTTTTGAGATCGGAATTTTGGGTTTTCATGAGCTGTATGCCAAAATCATCAGTATTAAAACAATAAAAGACCTGAAATATTTCAGTTGGTGTGCAATGAATCTAAAATACACGAAAGTTTCATTTTTATCAGTACATTACAGAAAATAATGAACTTTATCACAATATGCTAATTTTATGAGAAGGACCTATATATATATATATATATATATATATATATATATATATATATATATATATATATATATATATAAAATATACACACACACACATTTCTAACACAGTGAATGCTGTTCTCCTCTCACTGTGTTTATGATTAAAGTAATGCTCGGCTGTAACTTTGTTGTGTGAGTAAAAAAACACCAAAAGTAAACTCTCCTGTTTGTAGCCGGCGTGCTCCGAGTCCCTGGTGATAATTATTTGATCTTGTTTAGTTCATTATGCATCTTGTGGGAACATGCTGTCACTTGAGCATAAATGGCACATGAAAGCGTTGTGATCTGGGGATGCACCTCTACTTTTATCCCCGTTCCCCAAACAGATCAATTAGTAAAACTAAACAGTAAATAATTAATGGTGTTGCTTTGTGTCCTGGTTTCATCATCACGTGAAAAAAAAAGAAAAGAAGAAACCCAGTTCATTAGCTGGCAACAGGCAGGTGATTGATTGGAGCTTTAACCCACACTGATGTTCGGAAAGCTTTAGAGGAAAAACTGGAGCTTCAAATTATCCACCGTGCCCATCACAGTGTGTGACCTCTTAGGCTGAATTTGTTGTAATATGAATAAGAGAAATGAGGTCAGGTGATGTTTACAGGCACAGGAGTCTTTTAACTGTATTTACTTTAAAAACGCCTCAAGTATCACCATGACTTATGGATGAAGATGTTTGGTGAAGCCGTCACGGAGGAAAGTTTCCAATTTATTTACAATTCAACAAACATTTGGGAAGAGCTTTGTGGAAAACTTGTTGTTCTACATTAATTATTTTACAGGAAGAAATAATAAAAATAAAAAAAAAAACAGGAGAAAAATAATGGCACCCCATGGAAGGAAGAAGAGGAGGAGAAGGAGGCGGAGCCAATCTGTAATACTGCACTGTGTTGCAGGGGCTGAGCTACATTACTGGAAGTTTTAACACACTTTAATTTTTTTTTTTTTAAATATTTGTTTGTTTTTTTGTTTATTTATTTGTTGATTTTTGCACACCGTGTGCACAACAGTCAGATCATCCAGGTCGCACAATTTTATTAGTTTACTAACAATACAAGTTATCCATGAAAAGGAAAGCGAGGAATCTTATTTAGCAGAACACAGAGAACGATATAAACTATCCTGTGGAATTCAGGGATCCAATCAGGAGCTCCAGATTGCTTCAATGTTCTGAAGGGGGCAATTTGAATAAATTATTCCGAGGCAAGAGAATAAGGGAAGGGAGCGACTGATGGAGTGAGAGAGGGAAAAAACCACAGAAGTGATCGAGAAAAAAAAAAAAAAAAAAACCCTCCCTGGTTCATTTTGTGCAGAATTATATTTTTTGCTGGAAAGGTTAATTTTGAAGGGAGCTTGAATGGCTGGGAACGGTGTAGCTGAGGGAGCAGCCTGCTGGAGGAGACGGCAGTTATTAAAAGCGATTGCGTTTCCTCCTGGATCTCTCCAGAGAGCAGAATCAGTGGAGATGTTAAACCTTGCTTGACACCCCAGTTGGATAATTGTGGGTGTGGGAGCTAATCAGTGGAAGATGTCTCCTCAATTTAAATCTTGTCAGTTAGTCGAGATTAGGCCCTCCTGTATTGGGCACCATTAGCTTTGTTGCATGTCAGCGTGCAAGTGAGGCTGCTGGCAAGGTCTGGCTGCAAGGCTAGAAGTCAACATTCAATGGTTAGAGCAGGACGTATATATATATATATATATATATATATATATATATATATATATATATATATATATATATATATATATATATATATATATATATATATATATATATATATATATATATATATGATAGATTGGGAACAGACTACACCCTGAATTAAAGAAAGACACCCAACTTGAGCAGCTAGTAAACATTAAATTTTCAGTCATGTCCAGAGGTTAAAAATGCACATCTGTATTTCCTCCGTTGGTGTTAAATTATCGCGCCGCTTTCCGTCGCTTACATGAAACGAATCACAAGAGCTGTACACTGACGGCATAAATGCCTAACAACCAGTGACAGCGTGATCTCATTAATAAAGACAGAGTGTAAATTTAGTGCGGTCTGTAAGGGGACTAATTCAAGAATGTGCAGTGAATTTTATAGCCTCTGTCTGGCTGGCAGAGGCCCAGGCCTTCGCGTTCCCTCATGGTAAATATTTGTAACAGATTTCTGCTGGAGGACAAAAGCTCCTTTCAGCGAACGGCTGCTGTAACCTCGTGGCGAACGCTGGGTCAGGCCAAATAAACAACGTGGAGCTGCCAAGTTCACCGGCCCCGCTGATTCCTGATCTTGGCCGCCGCATACCAGCCCGTCTCCTCATCAGAGCCTGCTGAGTGCTGACAGATGTTTCAGCCATGACTCTCTCTCTTTCTCCCTCCCTCCCCTGCACTCGTCCATCCACCCTCCCACTTTAGCACCATCCCGAACATCTGGAGCTCCTGCACTCGGTCTTTGTCGACATATCGGCTTGTGGTTTCCTTCACGGTGAACCGTGCTAAAAGTTTTTATTCCCCGTTGCCACTATAGTATCTCATTCGCCCTTTCATGATGCCTATCCCAATCAATCACATCGAAAATCTACACGTGCAACTTCGTACGCACACATCATGCCCTCCGTCTTGAACTTTCCATAGAACTGAAGATTTATACAAACTCCAGCCAACTGGCGGCTAAACGCAGCTGATGTACAGATCCGGGTGCCGAGTTCAACAACAATAAAAGTGTTAAGCATATATGACAGACCGTGCTGGAGTCACAGACTAGAGTGCGAGCCGCATGCTGGTGGAAGGTTCAGCGCCTAGATTAGCCTTATCAAAGTTGTCTCCGCTGTGAGGTGGAGACAGATCAAGGCCTGTCGGCTCCAAAGCTGTCTGTAAACAGCAGTTTCTCTGGAGCTCAGACAAAGGCGTGCTCGGCGAGGAGCGGCAGCTGCAGCCAGGGGAAGCAGAGTTAAACATCGATCCAGAGCGGCACGTGTTAACACCCCTCTGAGCACCGGGTTCTGCTCATCAGCCCGTGGCTACAGCAGCTCTATTACACGCACAAAGAAGCATGTGCATATGTCCAACTCGACAATAAAGTCAACAAGGAACAACACCGGCTGAGCCGGACAGGCCGCGTGTATATTAAATAAGCAACCGAGGCAATAAATTACACTGTAATATCCATCATGGTAGCGAAACAAAAATATTCCACGTGCCTGGTCTGGTTATGAATGATGCAAATTAGCCACTCACATGTCTGTGCGGAGGAGATGTCATAGAACTAATATCATTAAACGATGTCACAGGGCACGTTGCAGTTTTATTTAGGAGTTTTAATAGTCACTGAAGCATTAATTATTGATAAGGCTGGAAATTGATTGGTTAACCAGATAATGTAATTGAAAAATGAAAATCATCAGAGATGAGTGAGTGCCTGGAGTACTAAATACATGTCTGCGAAGGATATGTGTGTGCGCGCGTGTGAGCGCACGTCTTAGGGGATCACCCTACGTAGAATTTCATCATTACTACCACACTATAAAAGTGGAGTGGTGATTAAAAAGACTTGATTGATTTAGCTCTCATTAGAATTAGCTGCCCTTGCTCTGTCTAAGTGCCGTGAAAGCAAGCATGTGTGAGTGTGTGTGTGTGTGTGTGTGTGTGTGTGTGTGTGAGTGTGTGTGTGTGTGTGTGAGTGTATGTGTGTGTGTGAGTGTATGTGTGTGTGTGTGTGCACTTGGATGTGAGAAAGCCTGAATGCCTGTGTGTTACTGCTGTCAAAAGGTGGCCCCACTTCCTCAGTTTTCATTCCTCCCTCATCTTTCTCTTATTCTACCAGCTGCTCGGTGACACACACACACACACACACACACACACACACACACACACACACACACACACACACACACAGAGAGAGAGAGAGAGAGAGAGAGAGAGAGAGTGCCTATTGATTTTACTATCAGGTGCAATGAGTGATCATCCGCTCCCAATTCCTTCACTCACATACGAGTTCAATATCCATAATGATTCTGAGGGGCTTTTTCATTAGCAGGAATTGGGAAGGAAGAATAGGGGGAGAGAAAAAAAAAAAAAAAAAAAAAAAAAAAAAATTACTATACATGACATGAAGAGATACCCGGTGAGGAACGTTTCCTTTGAAAGATGTTCGGTTAGAATTATTTATTATTAGCTACAACAGGTTTGTTTCTTTAAATTTTTGGATTGTTGATTTATTTATTTATTTATTTTTTTTTTTTTCAATTGTATTAATGTGCAAAATAAAAAGAATGCTCAGATGAAATGCATTCATTTTATGATGCAATATATAAAAATGTTCTTGCAATTAAAATAAAAAGCTTACTTTCTTATCATGGTCTGTTATGTATAATATGATAATAGTGCATATAATAAAAATAAATTTGTTTATTGGGGGAGGGGTTCATTATTAAGAAACTAATAATATTCCCAAAATCAGTTTTGTTCCTCTATAATTTCATTCCTGTTTTTTTTTTTTTTTTTTTTTTGGAGACACACTGCCAGGGATTGCATTCTTTATTGTGCGCGTGCACACACACACACACACACACACACACACACACACACACACACACACACACACACACACACACACACACACAAAGTCAGGTGTGTGTTTGGTGTTTGTGGCTCTACTCTGGACGGAGCTGTGTTAATCAGGTGGCCTCCCACAGGCCGGCTCTGTAAATCAGCAGGCTGTTAAGAGAGGTGTAGATGAACAGATACAGCTCGTGTGTGCAGGGGTCACATTGATATGGACTCCAGTCTATCCGGAGCTTGCCAGATGCCTACATGGATTAAGTCAGAGATCCCCCCCCCCCCCCCACACACACACACACACACACACACACTCTTCACTATCACTGTGGATATGTCAAAGGTTAACCATTTACCACGTTCACCGGGCCCTCAATCAGAAGAGAGTTTGCAGGTGATCTGCATAAAGGCCACTCAGGCAGCCAGACACTCCTCTGGGTTCATTTGGCTGTGGCCGAGAAGAGAGCAGTGCATGTGGAGTCTGCCATCAGGGATTACAGCGCGCACAAAAGACCTGGAGACACACACACACACACACTCTGCATCACGTTCAAAGGATTTTTCCGTTTGCCGATGCTGCCGATGTCTCAGTTAAGACAGAACGGTGAAAGTGGAGAGATCACTCTTTTCAGGCGGAGGAAAAAATTAGGAAGGGGGCGGGGGTGGGGTGGGGGTGTGATTCTCAATGAAAGGAAAGGAAAAAAAAAGAAAAATGTGGAACATGAAACTCGGCAAATTTGACTTATAACAAGCAAAATTACACCCTGCTGTCATTTAAATTATGGCTGCCCTCTATAAAGGTGTCTTTTAGGTGCATTAATTGAATTTGGCACTATTTTCCAATAATAATCTGTAAAGTTCATCCGTCCATCCCTCACAGGATCCCTGCTGCGTGCGCGAGGAGGACGTATCTATTTCAGTGGCTTAA
>CM045733.1:19827500-19947500 GCA_024760905.1 Plotosus lineatus
AGAGGAAAAGGCAGAGTGGAAAACTCCAGCGAGGCAGGTTTTTAAGCTGTATTCACTGACCTCTGACCTTCGGCTCACTGTGTTTGCTTTTCTCACCGCTGAAATATGCATTGCGCTGAAAATACACAAAGGTTAATGCATTGCATCTGTAGAATACGCACACATCAGTTTTTCACATTTTCTCTTTGAAAAATTTCCAAACAGTGAATCGACTTTATCTTTTATATATATTTTTTCCTATTCATTAATTTTTATACGTGATATCATTTTTATATTGCATATAAAGAAGTACATTTGTTGACATGTCAAGTCAAATTTCAAGTATGTATTTCTCGTTTTCACGAAAATAAATAAATAAGAATGTATCACTCATTTGATGAACCACTTTAATCTACTACAGGCTGAAGGGATGCTAGAGCCTATCTCAGCCAACTCTGGGCAATGGTAGGGTACAACAGGTGTCCAAACCTTGCAGGATCTACAGACACACAATCATTCATACTTTACACTCAGGGGTGGGTTGAAAGCGAATTAGCACATTAGCCTGGGACTTGAACCAATGATCTTCTTGGTGTGACGCAGACATGCTAACCACTACAGCACCGTGTAGCTTATTTATAACATTAGATATTATTCATTCATTCATTTTCTGTAATTGCTTAATCCTAATTAGGATCGCAGGGAGGCTGGCGCCCATCTCAGCTGACACTGGATGAGGGCAGAGTACACCCTATACAGCTTTCCAGGCCATTGCATGGCAGAAACACACTGATGGCTATGTAGCTACTCTTGCAAAAGTCAGCAATGGTTCTTTTACATGTCTCACACCATAGACAGTGAGAGACATGGCCGGCCTTTGGTAACCCAGTTAGCCGCACTGATGGGTTGGGGGTGGGGGGTGGGGGGCAGTGACAACCTTGTGGAGAGTGGGGCTTGAACCCCAACCTTAGTATCAGTGATCCAGCACCTTTACCACCAGGCCATCATTGCCCATGTTAGATATTAGACTTAAAACATTTTAATAATAATTCTATTATTTAATAATTCCAAAAACTTTTATATTAAAAATAATTTTTGTGTTTGCTTCAGCAGAGCACTTGTGTGAAGTCTCATAGACATTGATAATCACTTCAGTGGTCGTTTCATGTCCATGCCTGAGATGATACTCATGCAGAATAAAAAACACACCATTTAACCCATATAGGCAGCCAAATGTTTTCCTGTGCAGAACACCAAACATAAACACGGACTCCGAACATGAACTTATTAAAAGTATAATGAACTAACAAGACAGGTGATACAGTAAATGCATGTGGAAATCAGCTAGTGAGAGATGGTAGAAACAAACAAAAAAAAACAAAACTCAGTGTAAAGTTTTCTTGCTTTCACTCCAGACCACATTCAGGAAACACAGGGGAAATTTATTTATTAAATTATTTTCTTGTGGGCTGAAGTTGTTTCCACCCTTAAGGGAGCTTCTCTACTTTTAAAATGTCAGTCTTAGACTCCTGTCAATAAAGATATTTATCAGGAGCTCTGCTTTTATGTAGCACACACACACACACACACACACACACACACACACACACACACCCACACACACATATATATATATATATATATATATTCGTGCGGCTTCGGTGCATCGTGTTTGTTTTTTTTTAGAATTTATTGAATTAAAAAATAAGGAAATTAAGGAAGAATAGGAGAAAGGGTTAAGGAAAATGCCACAAACAAGGCCAATTATGAAAAAACTCTAAACAAACAAACAAAAAAACAGCCCAAAACCTCCCGTTAAAACTACGTACATTCTTATGTGAGGCACACATCTGAGTGTGTACATGTGTGTGCATCTGTATGTGTGTGTGTGTGTGTGTGTATTTATATTTTATTTACATCTTATGCATTATTTTTGAATGTTTAATTCTTATTATAAGCATTTATAGAGTTCATTATTTATTTTATACACACACACACACACACACACACACACACACACACACACACACACACACACACACACACACACATACACACACACACACACACAGTGGAGCCTTGGTACTCAAACTTAATCCGTTCCAAACATCTGTTCAGATTCCGATTTGTTCGAAGTCCGAATCCGCATTTCCCATTACAAATAATGTAAATGGTCTTAATCCGTTCCGTCGTCTTTTGAACAGAAGTTAACAGTACTGTAACTCATACCATAGGTCTGCAAATTAAGTGAAAAAAAATATTGAATACAGTACATTATGTTATGGTCTGTGTTGTGAGAGACTCTGGTTTTGGTCACTCTCTCTCTCTCTCTCTCTCTCTCTGTCTCTCTGTGTGCGTTGAAGTCACACGTGGGTGGAGAGCTAAACACACACACACACCTGATTACACTTAATCACAGGCTATAAATACTAGCAGAGTGCTCATCTCGGTGCGAGAAGATTGTCCCTCTTCCCCGTGATCTCTCTGGCTCTCAGCTCCACGCTCCACCAGTTCCTGCTTTAGTTTGATTTCTGTGTTTCTCTGCATCTCTAACAGGGACTACGATTTCTCCGTGCTCTAGTGTCTTCCCTGTGAACAATAAAGAGCACCCGTTTTGATCACTTGGAGGAGGGACAATCTTCTAGCACTGGGAAGAGCGTGCACTCCACCTACGTGTGACAGCCACGCCCCTTTCCAACATGCATTTCAACGCACAACTCTTTTGTGAGAGACCATAACACACTAAAATAAAAACTATTATGGAGTTAAAGCATAAGAACAATAAAGATATACATTTTAATCTTTGTGGTGGTGAGCAGTTGGCACACGGAAATGTTGGAGAGGAAGAGAAGAAGCGATCCCCTTTCCATAACAGCTTCAGGTAAATCAGCCAAATGTGTTTTTTTCTCTTGCTACCGCTTTGCACGGATGACTCTTCTTCAGGATGTTCCTTGAAGAACATTTCTTACGTGGCTTGTTTCTGCCTTCTTTTCAAAACCTTACGGAAATGGCTCATGATCTCATCGGTAAAGGTGTTCACAGCACTGCTAGTGCTTTAGTTTAGCTTTAGTGCTTTAGCATTAGCTTTAGCTTTATGATGGTGATATGTACATCGTACTGTATCAACAACTTCCGCACTTCTCCAGAACAGCGTGCTTTATCAGGGTGATACCTGGCCCTTCTCAAAAAATTAGCATATTGTGATAAAGTTCATTATTTTCTGAGGTGAAAGGTGGTGACTGGACCCTGAGGAAGATTGTGGAGAAGGGCCGATTCCAGACCTTGGGGGACCTGTGGAAGCAGTGGACTGAGTCTGAAGTAGAAACATCTAGAGCCACCGTGCACAGGCGAGTGCAGGAAAAAGGCTACAGCTGCCGCATTCCCCAGGTCAAGCCACTTTTGAACCAGAAACAGCGGCAGAAGCGCCTGACCTGGGCTACAGAGAAGCAGCACTGGACTGTTGCTCAGTGGTCCAAAGTACTTTTTTCGGATGAAAGCAAATTTTGCATGTCATTCAGAAATCAAGGTGCCAGAGTCTGGAGGAAGACTGGGGAGAAGGAAATGCCAAGATGCCTGAAGTCCAGTGTCAAGTACCCACAGTCAGTGATGGTCTGGGGTGCCATGTCAGCTGCTGGTGTTGGTCCACTGTGTTTTATCAAGGGCAGGGTCAATGCAGCGAGCTATCAGGAGATTTTGGAGCACTTCATGCTTCCATCTGCTGAAAAGCTTTATGGAGATGAAGATTTTCATTTTTCAGCACGAACTGGCACCTGCTCACAGTGCCAAAACCACTGCTAAATGGTTTACTGACCATGGTATTACTGTGCTCAATTGGCCTATCAACTCTCCTGACCTGAACCCCATAGAGAATCTGTGGGATGTTGTGAAGAGAAAGTTGAGAGACACCAGACCCAACACTGTGGATGAGCTTAAGGCCGCTATCGAAGCATCCTGGGCCTCCGTAACACTTCAGCAGTGCCACAGGCTGATTGCCTCCATGCCACGGCACATTGAAGCAGTCATTTCTGCAAATGGATTCCCGACCAAGTATTGAGTGCATAACTGAACATAATTATTTGAAGGTTGACTTTTTTGTATTAAAAGCACTTTTTTTTATTGGTCGGATGCTAATTTTTTGAGATAGGAATTTTTGGTTTTTCTTTACTTTTTTTGCCAAAATTATCAATATTAAAACAATAAAAGGCTTGAACTACTTCAGTTGTGTGTAATGAATCTAAAATATATGAAAGTCTAATGTTTATCAGTACATTACAGAAAATAATGAACTTTATCACAATATGCTAATTTTTTGAGAATGACCAGTAGTATCAACAAGTTATGAACTAAATGTTACACTCTTATATTTTCATGGATTAAGCCTGTCAACATACCAGTGTTTCACAAACGTACCATTTATTTGCATCCAGTGTTGGGTTCATTTTTTTACCTAACGGAAATTTTTAAATTCAGCCACTCCATAAAGTTTTCTTGTCACAACCCAAAGACTGTCACCAGGGTTAAGGTCAGGACTTTGGGGTGCCAATACATATGTAAAAATGATTCCTCATGCTCCCTGAACCACTCACCCATTATTTGAGTCCCCATTTTACATCCGTCATCATTCGAGAAAAAGTCCATTGATGTGAACATCTGCTTCTTTATTGAGCAGAATGAATGCACTTCATGAAAATATTAGTGTGTGTGCATATCAATATCAATATAAATTTCACGATTTTCCTTCATTTCTTTATCTTATTGATTTATTTTGTTTTTCTAATTAAAAATGTATGATGCCACAGGAAAATAGCTTGCACTCTTCTTTCTCTCAGTAACACAAACATCACACATGCACTTTTTTTTTTTTTTTTTTTTTTTTAAGTCTGAGATATAAAAAGAGCAGCTGCCGTCCCAAAGTTTTCTGCGTACACTGAAGCACAATGTACAGGATATGAACCAGATAATAATTTTTATGCTTTTCAAATTGATTTTGCAGGCTTCATCTAACTCTAACCACAGTTTTATGGAAAAAAGACGAGAGTGCTGTAACTCTCCAAACGTTTATAAATAATAAAAGTATTTTTTTTTAAAAAGAAAAGACTGTTTGAGGACAAGATGTTGATCGTGAAAGTACTTTTCCTCTTCTATTATCACACCTTCTTCTGAAGATGCAGGCTTCAGGCAAAGCAGGGCACTTTTTGAGACCAAAATTCATTTCAAGATAATAATATAGTGACTTTGTAAAAGAGACAGACAAGTGGTATTTCATATCATTTCATACGGCCTGGAAGCTCCATACAGTGCGTGTGTCTGATAGTTTGATCTTGTGTACGTATCAGTCTTCGGGAACTAAATAAGAAACTTGGGATGTTATGAATAACAGTGGCTGATATTCTGTGAGAAGATCTGGATTATGGGGCCTGAGTTTCATGCTGAAAAAGGTCTGGATGGACACCCGGTCGTTACTACAGGCTGGCTGGGAAGGCTTGGGTCAGTTAGATGGAGTGTTTTGTAAATGGAGGAAAGAAAGAGACCTTTCCATGTTTAAGAGCATGTGTCCTATTCTGTCTCGACAGTGTTAGGTAGCAGCTATAATCGAGGTGCCAGAAGTTTTTATGCCTGTCTATAAATTGGAGTGGAAGGTTGATGGGCAGTGAAGGAGAAGGGAGAGAGACAGAGCGAGATACCCCCATTTCACTGGAGCACGGCAGACTTACGGAAGCAAAAATGTTGTCATCCGCAAACGTTCCGCAATTATTCCCTCATCTTCTGTGTCATTTCGTGTGATTCCGTAGTTATTCCTCAAGTCTTCCTCCACTACCGTATGCTTCCAGCAGGCCAAAATATTCCGTGTACGTGCTTTTGAACATGTTCAAAAGCAGGTTCACGGAAAAAAATTCCGCGAGTGTTCCGTGGGGTCACTTTGGCATACTTTGCCGTACCTGTTCCGTGCATGTTGTGAATGTTCTGAGAGTGTAAGAATTTCTACTTTTCCGTCTAAAAATGCCGAAGCTCTTCCGTAGACTGCGTTCCGCACCTTTCCACTACGATCCTTGCCGTGGTCCAGTGAAATGGGGGTAACAGAGAGAGAGAGACAGAGAGAGTGAAAGACATTTCATATCCACTACTAAAAAGATCAACAAATAAGAAAGACCGCATATCTTTTTTTGATAACTAGCAAATCAGAAAAAAAAGAAATCCACTTTGGAAGGGAAACCACTTTAAAAGATTGAAGCCAAAGCATCTGCAACCAAGAATCCATAGGAGATAATTAGCTGAACTCTTACAGGGTTGGGTGGTTACGGTATATGTTAACTTACTTGTCACTTGAAGTGACTACCAACCAATCCGTTAGCGTTTGTGAGCTCATTTGTATGACAGAGCAGCTGGCGCTTTCCCTCTGAATGGGTCAGGCTGCCTCCATGCACTGTGCATGTGCAGCAGTTCATAAAGATATGGGTGACAGCAATTCATCTTATGGAGAGGGGTATCTCCGTGCTTTCACTCCACTGGTTGGTGGTGGTCGGGTGATCGGGAAGGCAATAGTTAATGGGCGGGAATGAGATGCAACTAAAATGAGGGGAGAAAATGGGGAAAGTTAGAAAGAAGAAAAGACAAGAAATCAGACAGGGGTGAACCTCTGGCATTTAAACCCCTTGCTAGTTAGAAGCAATTTTTCTCAGCAGAATCCAGATTTTAGAATGTAGATCTTTTTATATGTGGGATTATTTTCGAATGTTGGGGCATTCGAGTACTTTGAGTTTTAGGATATGTCTACCAGATGAGGAAAGCATCATGGCAGTGGCTGCACTGTTATCGCCAGGCAGAGATATAAAGAGCACGTTTATTTTTGACAGGATACATGACTGACTAGCACCTTGCATAGTGCTAGCAAAAACAAAACAAGATAAAAAATAAACTCATGAGTTTTTTACTGCTCAAGTGCTCTCGTTTATCAAATCAATAATTTCTGCAGTTTTTCTGATTTTTGGGGCTTTATGCACCCGAGCCTAGTGGCTCATCAGGCCGGTGCTTATCCCCGGTTTCCATAGCATGAAGCAACCAGGAGTTCAACTCCTCCGGGATGGGACGCTAGTCCATCACAGATTACCTTCCCAGTATATTTTACTGGCACCCATTTACACTGCTGGGTGAACAGAGGCACACTTGTGGTTGAGACCTTGTCCAGGGGTCTGAGCACAGTGGGGGGTCTAACTGGTATGCGAACGCACAACCTCCTGATCATTAGCCCAGCACCCTAACCACTACACCACCGGCCCCAGTTTTCCTGCTAATATTAATTTATTCATTCGTTTGCCAAACCACTTATTCCTACCAGGGTTGCAGGTCGGTTGAAATCTATCTCAGCCAACTCTGGGAGAAGGTGGGGTGCATCCTAAACAGCTACACACACTGCCATTCAGACACCGTTATACGCAGTTGCAAAAAGTAACAGCCAAAGTAATTAGCTTAATGTACATACCTCTGGACTGTGAGAAGAAAACCAGAGTACCCCAGAGGAAACCCATGCAAACTCCACACAGAATCACCCGCGCCGGGGACAGAGCTCAAACCCAAGACTTCCTTGCTGTAACAACTAGCAACTGTGCCTCACGTTTATGCTAATGTTTAATTCAAAGTTCTTAAGGTGATCTATGTTTCCGCCGGTAGTTTCACATACGCAGTAACTGTGTCATAGAATCTTTAAACCTTGACTGCAAAATAGACGGCAAAACATTGCAGCATAAGAGACAAACTGTGGTGCATCACAGGGTAATATCTGATTTTAATATTCATTTTGTTTTTAATATTCAAATTTTAATATTCATTTTAATGCTTTCACAATGCTGGAATGACGGTTCTGCCAACGACCTGAAGTGGGAGTCAGAGAAAGAAATATAGAGATATAGGCTTACAGAAAGACAGACAGGGAGACAGCAGTGACAGACAGACTATATGACCTGTAGATACACCATACACACATTCATGAGCTACAGATAATTTCTATTGTATTATAAAAGACACAGCGGGCTTGTTCTACCAGCCAAAAGAAACAGAGAGAGAGAGAGAGAGAGAGAGAGAGAGAGAGAGAGAGAGAGAGAGAGAGAGAGAGAGAGAACTTGGCCCACAGCATAGAGCCAAACACTCCAAGGCGTCTCTCCTCTCTTCTCATCCTACAGTGTGGATTTTCTCAAGGCTCCTGACAGGTCAAGTGACAAATTTCAGCCTGAGGAGATGTATCCTTTCCTGCCAGAGCATCAGAGCCTCAAGTGCCCATCTCTCAGAGGATCCATCCTTCGCCGTCCCAAGGCTTACGAAGGTGAGAACAGCCTAAGAGAGACAAGGTGGTTGACTTGATGGGACAGCTGGACAAGCTCTAGGGGAGGTGAAGGGGCTTGGGCACTGGGTCTCATCCCTTCAGGCTGCCCAGGGCTGCATGCCCGGGGCTATAGTTCGCAAATCGGCACCACTCCCCCAAATCAAAGGCTGCAGGGCAGACCTGAACCAGCTGCTTAGAAGAGTGAATTATTAACATAGGCAGCGGGGAAAAAAAAAAAAAAAAAAAAAAAAAAAAAAGACACCCAAAACTAATTCCGAAATGTACCCTCATTCTTTTACTGCTCCCTCCTCAAAAAGCATGTCTCAATCTTTAATGGGCAGACAGCAACGGGGAAAGAAGGGAAGAAAAAGTGCAAGAAGCGAACAAAGTGGGTTTTTAAATTTGCAGACTTTTGCATTTGGACTTATTAATGATTGATTTATTAAAATCAGGCCTCGACTTCACTCGAATACATGGGGTAATTAAGTTGGCTTCATGTCTTAGTGGTGAAATGCAAAGTAATTGACCTTTTTGATGATGTAAGCCACTTTAAAAGTGCTTTTAATCATCCATGACATTGGAGATATGCCTCAAAGGCGATCAAATATGTGCTTATACCATTAAATAATTTTTAGTTAGATGAGCCATAGGATCCTGAAAAGGCTAGTGCTGTTAGATACATTATTTTATAAGGTTAAAAGGTGGTATCTGTGCAAGACCTCAGGTTCAGTGGGTTCCCCGATGAATTAACGAAGAGCTCAGGTGAGATTTTTATATATTTGTATAATGCAATGGCCTGGCGAGTTGTACAGGGTATACCCATGCCCTTGCCCTAAGTCAGCTGAGATGGGTGCCAGCCTCTATATGACTCTCTCTCTCTCTCTCTCTCTCTCTCTCTCTATATATATATATATATATATATATATATATATATATATATATATATATACAGGGATACCTTTAATGGGGACCAAGCCCCCCCCGTGATCGCCAATTTCCGAGAAGTGGGATCAAACCCCACCGACTGACATAGACGTACGTGTATATGTGTAATGCTATAAATGCTTAATATAACAACTAAACATTCAAAAATTATGCATAAGATGTAAATAAAATATAAATACATACACATACAGATGTGCACCTCACATAAAAATATAAGTAGGTATTTCTTGGGGTTTTTTTTTTGGGGTGGTGGTGGTGGAGGGTTATTTTTTGTTTGTTTGGTTTTTTGCATAATTGGCCTTGTTTTGCTGTATTTTCCTTAACTCTTTCTTCATTTTTCCTTAATTTCCTTATTTTTTAATTTTTCGATGAATAATTTTGAAAAACCCGCGATGCACTGAAGCCACATAAACTGAAGCATGAAGTAGCGAGAGATCACTGTGTATATATAAAGGGATCCCTCTCTACTTCACGCTTCAATTCATGCAGCTTTACTGCATTGCAGTTGTTTTTTTTAAAAATATGGTCTAGTGGTATAGGGTGCTGGATCGCTGATCCAAAGGTTGGGGGTTCGAGTCCCACTCTCCACAAGGTTGTCACTGTCCCCCCCAGTGCAGCTAACTGGGTAATCAAAGGCGGGCCATGTCTGTCACTGTCTATGGTGAGAGGCATGTAAAAGAACCATTGCTGACTTTCGTAAAGAGTAGCTGCAAAGCCGTCAGCGTGTTTCTGTCCCTTGCTAAAAAAAGGGTTGTGACAGGAAGGGCATCCGACATAAAAACCTCTGCCAAATCAAACATGCGAATCAGATGATTCGCTGTGGCGACTCCCGAGTAAAAGGGAAAAAGCAGAAAGGAAGACAGACAGAATTCATCGAATTAAAAAATAAGGAATTTAAGGAAGAACGGGGGGAAAAAATAAGGAAAATGCCACAAAAACATGACCAATTATACAAAAAAACCCTAAACAAACAAAAACCAACCCAAACCTCCCATCAAAACTAGTTACATTTATGTGAGGTGCGCATCTGAGTGCGTACGTGTGTGCACGCGCGCGTCTGTATGTGTGTGCATTTATATTTTATTTACATCTTATGCATTATTTTTTAATGTTCAATTGTTATTATAAGCATTTATAGCATTGAATATGTATTTATTGATATTATATACACATGTATGTATACATCAGTCGGGGGGGGGGGGGGTGATCCTACTTCGCGGATTTCCGTGGTCGCGTGGGGGTTATCGGTCCCAATTAAACACAGAAAGTGATGATCCCTGTATATATATATATATATATTGGCCTGGACATTTCTTTGTGGAGTCAGCAGCAAGTTCTTCCTGGGCTTGTGTGTGATCCTACAGGGTACCCGGTTTTCTGCCACAGTCCAAAGACATCTCCATGAGGCTGAGTGTCTGTTCCAAATAGCCCCTTGGTATGGATGTGATTGTGAATGGTTAAATGTGTTCCCTGTGATGGTCTGTTGAGCTGTTCAGGGTGTACTAGGCCTTTACCCAGTGTTTGCCCAGTGCTACCCTGTAAGTAGGATTATGCAGTTTGGCAAATAAGTGAAGAGGTGAGTGAATGAGATTTGCAAACAGGTCCCTGCACTGAATCTGATTACGCGGTCAACATTTACGGAAACCTGCAGCAGAACTTTGCCAAATGCTTGTTTGATGGTGTCTCAGGTGGGTCTGCATCACTGCTTGTATAATTGCCCATGTGGTTGAGAAAGCAGAGCGTGGAAAACAGAACCCACTGGTGGCTCGTATCATCAGGGACGCAGTTCCACTGGGCTGGACCTGAACCACAAGCACTGCATGTTTCCATGTTGGTGGCAGCTGTTGTGTTTCTTAATGAGGGTGGATGTGTTAGTATGTGTGAATCAGTGTGGGGACTGCGGGGTTAATCTGGCTTACATAGTGTGCTCAGTGCGATGCTGACAGCAGCACAGTGGAGGAGAGGGCAACAGGAGGTGGCCATCCCCTCGGGTTCCTTCCACCACAGTATGCCAGAATGAGCTGTTCCACTCACTGCAGGATACCTGACAGGCGAACCTTCATAAATTACAAAATGAAGATTGATAATCCCTGGACTCCCATCTGTGTCCTCACAAAGCTACACACTTACAGGGGAAAAGAGAAATGATAACACTGTAAGCAAGGCTTATTCTAACAGGTCAAAGGAGTCACGTCTGCAGAACCTGTCCCGGAAACAGTAGGCATGAGGGAGGAATACACCCAGGAAGACACTCACACACGAATGGGCAATTTGGCATAGTTAATCAAACCTCCAACATATTTATGGAGAATAGGAGAAAACTGGAGATCCCATAGTAAATCCATGTGGAAATGAGTAGAACTTCATGCATTTTCTTGACCCTGGAACCGTGACACACCTGCACTAATGGTGAAGAACGTTCAATGGATTTCTGGGAATTGTATTTGAAGGGCAATTCATACTGGATGAATCACATCGACCACTGCGTGGAGTGCTACGTCACACAATGTGTCAGGACCTTGTTCAACATGTAGAAAGTTTCCCCTGTAAAAAAACAAACAAACAAAAAAAAACAACAACAACAAAGAAGAAGAAGAAGAAGAAGGAGAAGAATAACACCAACAACAACAAATAGACGATAGGAGTCTAGATGACCTCGCCAAAAGGACCATTTCATAATATGCCACTATAGAACAAGCATAAAAAGTTTGAAAGCCCAAGCTTCTGTGCACAGCAAGTAAATGTCCAGAAACTTAATACAGTGATCCCTGGCGACTTCAGTCCCTCGTGTAAGTTTCAAACTCAGCCTCAGATTCCTCGTGCTTCAGTCGCTGCGGCTTCAGTACATCGTGGGTTTTTCAAAAATATTCATCGAAAAAATGTTAAAAATAAGAAAAATAAGGAAAAATAGGAAAAAGTTAAGGAAAATGCTGCAAAACAAGGCCAGTTATGCAAAAACAACAAAACAAAAAACAAAACCAACTAAAACAAAAAACAACCCAAAACCCCTGAACAAAACTACTTACATTTTTATAAGATAAAAGATACAGCTTTATTAATCTCACAATGGAGAAATTCACTGTTACAGGCTCTTGAGGTACCATCAGTAGGGGGTGCAAAAATAGATACATATACAAACATACACACATACATATATATTATATAAGTAAATAAATAAATAGATACATAAATAGTATAAATTAATAAACAATAAAAGAAAAGAAGGGAACAACTATGTAGACTGGAGTGATGTGAGATGCGTATCTAAGTGTATGTGCGCGCTCGTCTGAATGTGTGTATATTTATATTTTATTTATATCTTATACATTATTCTTGAATGTTTAATTGTTATTAAAAGAATTTATAGCATTGAGTATGTATTTATTGATATTATCTACACATATACATATACGTACATATGAATATGCCAGTCAAGGGGGTCCATTCTGCTTCACGGAAATTGCGTGCATGGTCGGTCCTAATTAACCACAAAAAGTGAGGGATCCCTGTATACAGTTTTGCTTTTGTGACCTTGAAAAATAGGTCAAGGTCGCTCACACACAAACTCATCCTAGCACTCCTAGTAGTAAGTCAGCATAACAAGATAGAAAGCACCAGCTGCAAGTGCAATGGACAGAAGGATGGACAGAAAGAAGTCATTCCTCCAGCTACTGAGGGGGGGTAATCAAAGTGATATATATATATATATATATATATATATAGTGGTGAAGGCGGACATGAAGGTCGTTGGAGTAAGAGTAGAAGATGCAGAGGATAGGGAGAGATGGAGACAGACCATTTGCTGTGGCAACCCCTGAAGGGAACAGCCGAAAGAAAAAGAAGATATACATATATATATATATATATATATATATATATATATACACACACACACACACACACACACACACACACACACACACACACACACACACACACACACACAATATTACCTGGAACAGAAATGCTGTCGTATGTTTCTTAATACCTTATTTTATGCCTTAATGTGCAGAGAAGTTCAAAGTACATGCCATCTTTACTCAAACATATGTCCAAGCAGTTGTTTAGAACTAATCCCAGTAAGAGGTTCTGCTTCTTCTGCTTTACTCATGTAAAAATAAACTAGTTCGTCTTTGAAGGACTGTAGCTGTGCTCACTCCCGTAACCACAACTATCCGTTCCTGGAAATCCTGCATCATTTCCGCTGATATCACAATGTAGATCATTTCCAGAATTGAATGTTGGTGGTTTTGTTTCCCGTATTTGTTATGCAATAAGATGAAAATGTTGAGGTTCTCTTTGGGAGGAACGAGGATGGATAGGATCAGGAATGAGTACATCAGAGGGACAGCACATGTAAGACGTTTTGGAGACAAAGTCAGAGAGGCTAGATTGAGATGGTTTGGACATGTACAGAGGAGGGATAGTGAGTATATTGGTAGTAGGATGCTGAGGTTGGAACTACCAGGCAGAAAGTCTAGAGGAGGACCAAAGAGAAGATTTATGGATGTGGTGAAGGAGGACATGCAGGTAGTTGGAGTAAGAATAGAAGATGCAGAGGATAGGGTGAGATGGAGGCAGATGGTTTGCTGTGGCGACCCCTGAAGGGAAAAGCCGGAAGGAAAAGCAGAAGAAGAATATTTGTTATGCAATAAATAAAAAAACATGTTCTAAAATAAAACTATTCATGAATAACCCTCAAATTAAAACAGTGCTGGAAAGTGTAAGAGGTAAAAAGTACAGATACTTGTTTAAGAATTTTTGGAATAAAAATAAAAAGTTTCCAGATACTCAAAACATGTACTTGAAGTGCAAATACTTAAGTAAATCTACTGTCCATTCTAGTCTCAATTTCATTCATTGATCATTTCCTGTAACCACTTAATCCCAATTAGGGTCATGGGAAGGCTGGCTCTCAGCCCAGCCAACTCTGGGTGAGGGCAAAGTACACCCTGGACAGCTCGCCAGGCCATCGCAGGGCGGAAACACGCTGACACGCTGACAGCTATGCAGTTACTTTGACGAAAGTCAGCAATGGTTCTTTTACATGAACCTCACACCATAGACAGTGAGAGACATGACCGGCCTTTGATAACCCAGTTAGCTGCACTGCAGGGGGCGTGGGGGGGGCAGTGACAACCCATGGAGAGTGGGACTCGAACCACCAACCTTACGATCAGTGATCCAGTCTGAATTTTGTGAGTAGAATAAACTAAACAAATAATCCAACAGACTCCGGTTAGAGAGTGTAAAACAAATACTATCCCAGTATTTGTTTTGTTCGTGTTAAAGTAATAATTAAATATTACATTAAAATTAAACTATTATTAATATTAAAAATAGTTAAAGTAATTCACATATCTCAAAATTTTTGAATTGAAGGTTTATTTGAAGCTGTATACAGGGATCCCTCACTTTTCGCGGTTAATTGGGACCATGATCCCCATGTGACCATTGAAATCCGCGAAGTAGGATCACCGGCCCCAGACTGACATATACGTACATGTATTTGTGTATATAATACACACATACACATAGACGCAGATGCGCGTGCACGCACTCAGATATGCGCACCTCACAAAAATGTAAATAGTTTTGATGGGAGGTTTTGGGTTGTTTTTTGGTTTGTGTTTGTTTGGGATTCTTTTTGCATAATTGGCCTTGTTTTTGTGGCATTTTCCTTAACTTTCCCCTATTCTACAGTAATTTCCTTATTTTTTTGTAATTCGGTGAATATTAAAAAAAAAAAAAAAAAAAAAAAAAAGCGATGCACTGAAGTCGCATGAATTGAAGTATGATGTCACGAGGGCTCCCTTTGTATCTGATCACATAATATTTATCAGTGTATATTGCTTATTACAATGAATACCATTTTAATTATAATGTAATTTTTGGTCCGTTTCAGCTTCCAGTTTTCAAGCACTGCAAATAAATTGTAAAACTGAAAGAAATACAAACAAAGGCTTCAGTAATAGCAGCTGTATGAATTTTACCTCCGCAACACTATGGAAGATGTTCAACCACTGCTTCTTTCATGCTTGCCCCTGGCCGTGTTAAATTTGGGGTAGCAGGCATGAGAGATTGATGCTCGCCTATCTGAGGCGTTACGGATATCTGCAGGGATCCCGCTCCCCTCTGTCTTTAAAAAGCTCCACATCAGCATAATGGCCATGGTCGCACACACTCACATACACGAGGAAGGTTATCGACTTGTGAAATCGCATTCAGGACAGTCTTTTATTTTTCCTCGTCTATAACCTTGCCTTGTAAGTTGCTTACTCAACAGAGCCTATTATGAGGAGCCGTTACTCTCTCAGCAGAAAGGTCAGCTAGGTACTAGATGCTCCATTTTCAATATCAGCACTTCATTATTAGCCTGCGATTACCATAAGCTGATTCACAAATTGGCATTGTGGGGTGGGGTGGATGTCTTTTTTTTTTTTTTTTTTTTTTTTTTTTAACCATGGGCAGAGGAGAGTGGAAAGATTCTGGGGTACACATAACATCCTCTTGTAGCTCAGACAGCGGAACGGTGCAACATGCTGCATCTCTTCCAGTTTCTCGTCATGGCTTGCACTGATAAATTGGCAGCGGTGCAATGAGAGGGTCCGTCTTGGCCATAACAGTCTGAGAGAAAGGGGGAAAAAATAGATGCATGGAACAGACGAAAAGTGGAGCCGGTTTTAGACAGACAGACAAGGATGCTTCGGGGGCCTGTCAGAAAATGAGGCGAAAGAGTCAATATAGTTGAGTGATACTCGACTCTGTCAGCTGGCCAAAATGCCAGATAGCATGTAAATCATGATCAGCTGACCGTTTCCGCTACTTCTCTTGGCTAGTTGTCAGTTTCCTGCAGGCGATCTCCGCAGCATGATTTGGACAATTGTCTCTGTGTATGCAAGAGCCTGAGATTAATGCGTATTCAAAGTGCCGAGCTTCAACAGCCAGCCAACATATTTCAGTAACTGATTCCCCAAAATGGAGAGCCGGCCATTGCTCTTGCCGTTCTGAGTGACGGGATGTTTAATAAGCTATACAGGCTAAAAAGGAAGAGGGTAAAGCCTTCCATCATTTATCTCATCTGTATTTAAAAGTATTGTCAGGGAAGTTTAGGCTCCAGTTCTGATAACTAATGGCTCAGGATGTCTTCATTTCCTTCGCGTGTGTGAGCATCCTGCCACTGGTTCATTTTTAATATGCCATAAAGGGCATCCATTCACAAGTGATGGGACAGGGAGATGAGCAGGCCCTAACACAATGTTCAGGGTTGTGGCAGATGGATATGACAGAGTCAGTAATGTGAGGAAAACGGACGCTTAATATAAAAATTATAACTGGGGATGAACATGTGATTTCAGAATCCGACTGTGTAGACAAATTAAACGGGATTATCAGACTATCAGTGATGGGACCAGACAGTGAGAACATGTTTTAAATAGGATATACGTAAGGCAAAAGTCTGCTGGGATTTTTACACCTGAGCCTAGTGGCTCATCAGGCCGGTGTTTATCCCCGGTTTCCATAGCGTGAAGCGACCAGAAGTTCAACTCCTCCTGGATGGGACGCTAGTCCATCGCAGGTTACCTTCCCAGTATATTTTTACTGGTACCCATTTAAACTGCTGGGTGATCAGAGGCACACTTGTGGTTAAGACCTTGACCAGGGGTCTTAGCACAGTGGGGGTCTAAGACCTTGCCCAGGGGTCTTAGCACAGTGGGGGTCTAACTGGGATTTGAACAGACAACCTCCTGATCATGAGCCCAGCACCCTAACCACTACGCCACTGGCCCCCACTAGGATATATGTAAGTAATACTGAAAATCATAGTCCTTTGGAGGGTCATTGGTAGCTCTACTTTTAGGATACTGGATCACCGATCCCAAGGTTGGGGGTTCAAGCCGCACTATCAACTGTTGTCACTGCTGTCCTTTCAGTGCGGCTAACCAGGCTATCAAAGGCCAGCCATGTCTCTCCCTGTCTATGGTGAGAATCATGTAAAAGAACCACTGCTGACCTTCGTCAAGCATAGGCTGCATCGTCGTCGATGTATTTCTGGCCTGCGATGGTCAGACACCCTGTCCAGGATGTACACTCCCCTCGCCCAGAGTCGGCTGAGATGGGTGCCAGCCTCCCAGTGACCCTAATTGAGGTGAAGCAGTTCAGAAAATGAATGACTGAATGGATGAATGAATGAATGAATGAATGAATGAATGAATAATCCTTTGGATTTTGTCTGCCGTTGCAAATATCAGTCACAACAGTAGGTTGTCCTTCCTGTGAGCCCTATGTGCATATTGACTTAACTTTAACTGACTTAGAATGTACATTTAAACAGGTGAGTAGTTCAAAACGTTGCCGTACTAAAGTCTGTCCAATAAGAATTCCCTGTCTCAAATATGCCCTCTAATATAACGAGGCCTCGAAACAAAAATAAGCCGGTCCCTGGTGGAAAAAACAGGTCTTGAGTCAGAAATAAGTGCAAGTTTAAATAATTTTCAAAAATAGCAGGACAATAAATTTCCATGCAGAGGTTAATTTACTAAAGGGGAAACCCTGGTGCAATTACCTGGTTCGATTCCCTATCGTGCCATGAGGGCTCCAGCTCAAAATGTCACCGCAAGGAAGTATTTTTTTGTTAAAACATAGCATTAGAGGGGGAAAAAAAAAATCAGACTGCCCTCACTAGGCCCTGACAATATTCCCTGGATCACATTAGCTTTTGTCATAGAATTTTACTTTATTGTCTCATCGACTGTGTATTCCTCAATAATGCACTGTGGAAGGAGGTAAAAAAAAAACACCAGCCACAATGCGTTCTTTTCCTTTTCTTTGCGAGGTTTGGTGAGACATGCCCTTGAGATGATGGGGAAGCAATTCAGCTCAGTGAGGCAGCTCAAGTGAGCTTGATGTGTTCCATCGAGGTGACAGTTTGCACCGACGTAACTTCATTTAGCTCATCTAAATGAAGCCTTACAAGCGTAATTGAGCGCTGCACTCTAATCAGCCGGGCCTGTAGATCAGGCACAGGCTCCTAAATCTCTTCCACCCATTACATGTGAAGCAGGGTATTCGCTGTGACATGATGTGAAATGTTTAGCAGTCACACGTGTGAGTTACTGACGCATGGACTGCCCACCTGTCATCAGTTGACACGTCCTACCCTCCCCGCTTACTTGCACACATACATTCACAGGAATCCTGGCAGAGTTCCGCGGTTCGTTTTAATCTCTCTCTTTCAGTGCTGGACTGAGCACCTCTATCATCCCCATCATACATTGCTAATTATGACACTATCATAATCGAGTCACATCAGATCCAAATCAAATTTCTGAAGGCTAACAAGATTTACCACCAAGAATCAGAGCAAGCTGGCTCAAGCTGACAGTACAGAAAGCGACAATGCAGAAGTGATGTGTTACAGATGTTTTTCTGGTCCCTAAATATAAAAAGACCAAAACACACACAAACTCCCTAGATATTAAAAGTTTGCTCTACTTCCACCTTGGTTAAAAGTTGCTCGTGTTGTCGACAATACCATTCTACTCTATGCCAGTGCTTCTCAAATAGTGTGGTGCGCCCCCCTTGGGGTGTGCGGCATGATGCTGGGGAAGGGGGGGGGTGCCGGGGAGCGCGTCTGACCCTGGGGAACATGCTTTTCTGGACTTGTGTACGAGAATTAAGTGTAATTGCACCTCCGCTCCACTAGTAGGCAGTAGCGCTCTCATTGTAGCGCTATGGTGTAGCGGTTTTTCGCATGAGCAAATGATATGAAGTGCAGTAAACAACCTCCCAAGAAACAACATGGAAAAAATTCGAACAAGAACGAAGGGGAAGATGGAGAGAGACGGAGATATTAAGACAGAAGTAAATTAAATGAGTTTAAATAAGGATGTGTTTTCCTTTAATTTTAGGCACATTGGTGCACTTTAAATCTTTTCTATTGCAGATTAAAAAACTATGTTAATGAAGTTTTTCTTTATTGTAAGTTGAACTATATTTCTTTATTTTTTTGTTTTTATGTTAATAAAGACACAATGCTATGTAGATGTGTACTAATAACAATTTTATCGACAAATACTATTTTATAGTTGCTCGCGGGGTGGTGTAGGGGGGGCATGAAATGTTTTTTTTCTTCCTGGGGGGGCGCCACAAAAAATAATTGAGAAGCACTGCTCTATGCTGACAATTGGTACCAGTTAGGGCTGGGCGATATGAGCTACAGATTGTATCGCAATATTTGTCACGATATCTTATGATGATATTAATATAACTTTCAGAAATAATGTAAGTTGAGGGGCATTGGAGTTCTTGTGGTAGGGTGTAGGATTACTGATCCC
Organism: Plotosus lineatus; assembly: GCA_024760905.1. NCBI lineage: Eukaryota > Metazoa > Chordata > Actinopteri > Siluriformes > Plotosidae > Plotosus > Plotosus lineatus. Next base: position 19,847,079 of record CM045733.1, read on the forward strand.
AAGGTTGTGGGGTTCAAGCCCCACTATCAGTTAACTCTGCTGTCCAACTGGGGCAGCTAACTGGGATATCAAAGGCCGGCCATGTCTCAGACTGTCTATGGTGAGAGGCTGTAAAAGAACGGTTGCTGACTTTCGTCAAGAGTTGGCTGTGTAGCCAACACCGAGTTTCTGCCCTATGATGGCCTGGTGAACTGTCCAGGGTGTACTCTTCCCTCACCCAGAGTTGGCTGAGATGGGAACCAGCCTCACCGCAACCCTAATTAGTATTAAGCTTTTCAGAAAATGAATGAATGAATGAATAAAAGTTGACAGAACATGCAAAGTGTTAGTAAGTATACAGACACCAGGGGTCGCTCAGCATTCTGCACACTTGAGCTCCGTTGCTGTGCTTGCACCCTGCTTTTACTCCTAACGGAAACCTTCTCTGGCTTCACACACACACACACACACGCCCACACACACACACACACACACACACACACACACACACACACACACACGTTATACTAGTACATACAGTACTGATTTTCATTGTTCATGCAACAGTTGACAATAGAGATCTCTTATATAATTACGCAAGCTACATAAATTCTGAATTGATGTGCTTATGGGGGTCAAAACATTAACTTTGGAATAAAAGTTGATATTTTTGTTAAATACACAAATGATATTCAAATGGTCAACAGTAAAAAAGGTCATTGCAATGACGATAATTCTGCAATCTATTGCCCAACCCTGGTACAAGTCAGTCACTGAACTTGGTTGCAGAAGGTCTTTAATTATTTCAACTGTTCGGCTCATTCACCTCATCAGTAAACTTTGCTGAAACAGATCAGCTTCCAAATCTTCGAACTTTTAAGCAACCTGTCGTCTTGGAAACTACGAAGTACACTAGGTGAGCCAAGTCTCCGCTATATCGGCTAGTTAGTATCACGCAGATGCATTACACTCGAGAACTTTCCAGCTCTTCGATGCTGAATTTCTCATTAAGATAGTGAGTGAGAGAAGGAACTGTTGATCATTTGGTTTAAGGAGTCAGCAGTCAAAGCCGTACTGCTACACTTTAAAAGCCTCGGGTCTTCGGAAACTTTTACCATGAACTTCTTTTGCAATCGAATCGAAGTCTCCTGCGGCTGCTGGAATGTTTTCTGTAACTGTAGTCTTGAATACAGCTGACCAATAAAGGTAAAGTCCATTTGGCTTTTTACACCCGAGCTATAGTGGCCCATTGGACCGGTGCTTAAAGTCGGTTTCCATAGTGTGAAGCGACCAGGAGTACAACATCTCCTGGATGGGACGCTAGTCCATCGCAGGTTACCTTCCCAGTATATTTTTACTGGTACCCATTTATACTGCTGGGTGAACAGAGGCACACTTGTGGTTGAAACCTTGCCCAGGGGTCTTAGCACAGTGGGGGGTCTAACTGGGATTTCAACACACAACCTCCCGATCATGAGCGCATGACCCTAATCACTATGCCACCGCCTATATAATTTATATATATATATATATTGATTGATTAACTGTTTGGGTTTTTATACCCGAGCCTAGCGGCTCATCAGGCCGGTGCTTATCCCCAGTTTCCGTAGCATGAAGCAATCAGGAGTTGAACTCCCCCTGGATGGGACGCTAGCCCATCGCAGGTTACCTTCCCAGTATATTTTACTGGTACCCATTTATACCGCTGTGTGAACAGAGGCACACTTGTGGTTGAGACCTTGCACAGTGAGGGTCTCAGTGGGATTTGAACTCACAACCTCCCGATCATGAGCCCAACACTCTAACCACTACACCACCGGCTCCATATATATAGCTGACCAATGACTGAAGGTATAAACCAATGATGTCATGCATGCAGTAATTAGATAGTACGAGTGAACAAAAAACATATATATATATATATTCTTTTTCTTTCGGCTGTTCCCTTCAGGGGTCGCCACAGCAAATGATCTGTCTCCATCTCTCCCTATCCTCTGCATCTTCTACTCTTACTCCAACGACCTTCATGTCTGCCTTCACTACATCCATAAATCTTCTCTTTGGTCTTCCTCTGGGCCTTTTGCCTGGTAGTTCCAACCTCAGCATCCTACGACCAATATACTCACTATCCCTCCTCTGTACATGTCCAAACCATCTCCATCCAAGCCATCCTCATTACTCCCAAAGAGAACCTCAACATTTTCATCTCTGCTACCTCCAACTCTGCCTCCTGTCTTTTCCCCAGGGCCACTGTTTCTAAACCATACAACATCGCTGGCCTCATCACCGTCTTGTACACTTTTCCCTTCATTCTTGCCGATACTCTCCTATCACACATCACACCGGACACTTTTCTCCATCCATTCCAACCTGCCAGCACGCGCTTCTTCACCTCTTTTGCACACTCTCCATTGCTCTGGATTGTTGAGCCTAAGTACTTAAAATCCTCCACGTTCTTTATCTCTGCCCCCTGTAACCTCACCGTTCCTCTTGGGTCCTTGTCGTTCCCACACACACACATGTATTCTGTCTTACTGAGACTAACCTTCATTCCCCTCCTTTCCAGGGCATACCTCCACCTCTCTAGATTTTCCTCCACTTGTTCTCTGCTCTCACTACAGATCACGATGTCATCTGCAAACATCATAGTCCATGGAGATTCTTGTCTAACCTCGTCTGTCAGCCTGTCCATCACCATAGCAAACAAGAAGGGGCTCAGAGCTGACCCTTGATGCAGTCCCACCTCCACCTTGAACTCTTCTGTCACACCGACAACACACCTCACCACTGTCTTACATCTCTCATACATGTCCTGCACCACTCTAACATACTTCTCTGCCACTCCAGACTTCCTCATACAATACCACAGTTCTTCTCTCGGCACCCTGTCATATGCTTTCTCCAGATCCACAAAGGCACAAAGCAGCTCCTTCTGACCTTCTCTGTACTTCTCTATTAACATCCTCAAAGCGAACACTGCATCTGTGGTGCTCTTTCTTGGCATGAAACCATATATATATATGCTGGTTAATATATTGATTATCGGTGCATTTTTTAGCATCAATATCATTGATAACATCAACCAATAGTGGAAGTCCGAGTTCAACAAATGCACAGACATGGAATTTTAGATGTGTACGTATACTGACAGTGATGTATACACTGGACTCGTGAAAAAATAATATTTTATAATCAGCTACAGGGATTTTTTTATTATTTTTATTTTTTCTGCAATACTACAAGAAATTCGTGCACAGTCATGAAACCTGTCAGTTTCCCCTATCAACCTTCTCCCTCAATGCCATCCTGTGCCCAACATGACATCAGAATGAATCAAAAGTACTAACCTCACATGCTTTTACTCACTCACTCATTTAACCACTTAAATCTAATAGGGCAACTGCCAACCAACAATGGAGAAAATCAAGGTGTACCCTGAACAGCTTGCCAGACCATCGCAGGGGAACACACACCTTTTAAACACTCACACCTAGGGGTGGTTGATAGCAGTCAAGAAGCATAATGTGCATATCTTTGATCTGAAGAAACTCACATAAGCACAAAGAGAAGACACACAGGAACGCCCAAACCCACAACCCAGAACCTTCTTGCTATGAGTCAGACATGCTAACCATAGCACCGCCATGCTGCCCCAACATCACACGGTAATATTAAAATTATCCACTAATCAAGACATTTACACATTCAGAGCACCTTACATTCATTACTTTTATACAACTGAGCAATTATGGGTTTAGTTCCTTTTTCAAGAGCCCGCTTCTTCTTCTTTTTCTTTCGGCTGTTCCCTTTTTCCGGGGTCGCCATAGCGAATCATCACATATTTGATTTGGCATGTAGTTTTTACGTCGGATGCCCTAACTGACACAACCCTTTAGCAAAGGGCAGAAACACGCTGACGGTTTTGCAGCTACTCTTTACAAAAGTCAGCAATGGTTCTTTTACATGAACCTCTCACCATAGACAGTGACAGACATGGCCGGCCTTTGATAACCCAGCTAGCTGCACTGGGTGGACAGTGACAACCTTGTGGAGAGTGGGACTCGAACCCCCGACCCTAGGATCAGTTATCCAGCGCCTTTTACCACTAGGTCACCGCCACCAGGTTTTTCAAGAGCCGAACAGTGGTCAGTTGGTGATACCGGAGCTTGAAATTTGAACCATCGGTAAGCCAGGAACTTGACCAATGAGATGCTACTGCCCTTTCAAAAATGCAAAAAAAAAAAGAAAAAGAAAAATACTATAAAGAAAATAACATTATTTCAACAAACATAGGTGTTTCATGGTGGACGTTTCCTTTCGTAAAATAATATAAGATTAAAAACAGAAGCCCTGAGCTAGCAGCATGTCTTTAGATTTAATCTGGTTTTCAGCTCTGGAGCTCATCAATCAGTAAATAACAGCACACTTTGGGAGAAAGTACTGGAAAGCGATGCTGAATCCTGAAAATAAAGATAAAAAAATGAAGAGCATTCCACGAAAACTTTTATCAGCCTTGTACTGTACTTTGCAGCACATTAATAATTGTAAGTAAAAAATAAATGCTGCTAAATTTGCCATTGCATAAACCCATCATTCGGTGTTTTTTTCATGGAAAAGCTAATTTGCACGTCAGGGGTGTGACAAAGCATGCTCAGCTTTCATCACTGCATATCCTAGCTTAAAAAAAAAAAAAAAAAAAAAAAAAAACGCGGGCAGTAGGAGTCCAAAGCTCCTGATTAGAATTTATAAGCAGTTTTAATGCAATGTGTAAAGCATTTAAACAAACATTATGAATATTTCACTACCCATAAAACCTCCCCTTTGATGCGCCCAAAGCTGATTCCACAACCATACGCAAGCCGCAACATCTTGTTAACTAATTGACTGTGACGGTTTGCTAAACACACACAAATGCGCTACATGTTGCTCTGAACCTGTTCACGCAGCATCCACAACAGATGATGGCTTCGCTGGATTTCAGCCTCCAAGGCCCGAGCAAACAGCTTGCAGATTTCGCTAAGCTTTTTAACATGCTCGCATCCATAATGTGCGCTTGCACAGGGAGACCTGTGCCAGTGAGAGAGACACGAGGAAAGGGAAGCAGGCATGGTTTAGCAATTAGTGCTGCCATATCTTTTTGCAGCCAGCAAAACTCTGAGAAAATAATGCATGAGGAGAGTGTGAGAGGCCCTCTCGGTTAGAGTCGACACAAAGCGCAGACCAGAGCGGCTGCATCGCTCGCTGTTCGGTCCTACACAGCCTTTTGAAGTGGATGTGCTGGTGAACCTGCTGAAAGAAATCACTCCCTCTGAGCCAGAAACAAACACACACACACACACACACACTTCACTTACAATTCCATTTTATGTGATGCTTGTACTGTATAAAGAGGCTACAGTACATTGCATAAATATTCACCTCTTGAACCTTTCCACAATAGGGTTCCTAACCAGGAGATGAAATTTTATTGGGATTGTACTGCTTACAATTAATTTACACTAAATAGCCGTTAATGCCTAACCTGGAGAAATCACTACCGTCTGCAGACTGACTATTTTAGACGAGTAACGGGCTACCTACACTTGGGCTCATGGTCGAGAAGTTATGGGTCCAAATCTCCTATAGACTCCTCTTCGTGATTAACCCCCTGGGCACGATCTTAACCACAAGTGTGCCTATGTCCATTCAGCAGTATAAATGGGTAACGATACAACTCCTGGGAAGTTAACCAGTGATGATCTATAAAGAGGAGGAGAAGTTGAATTGTTGGTTGCTTCACGCAACAGAAACCTAAGCTCCAGCATGATGAGCCGGTAGGTTTTAACTTTACCCTACCACTCTCAGGTGATATTGGTAGAACTTGTCATTCAGGTAGCATTGGTAAGGTAAAATTAAAACATACTGGCTGATCATACTGGAGCTTAGGTTTCTGTTGTGTGAAGCAACCAATAATTCAACATCGTCCGTGGCTGGAAGCCAATAGCTGAAGCCTTAGGGACACTCGTCAATCATAGGCATGTGTGAGCTCAGGCATGTGAACCGGTGTTAGCAGTATCCTCTGTGGGTGTTACACCACCCCTGAAAATGCACGAGGAACACTTTATAAAATCAATAAAAAAAAAAAAAAAAAAAAAAACATGGTTGGCTGGCATGATTCTCCTTCCTGGATGGTAGGTGTCATTTGATAGGCAACTAGGCTCTTCAACGTGTAAGAATTATAAGACTAAATTATAGAGAAAAATAAAATATTCTCATTTAATTAGTAGAACTGTTATTCATTTTGAAGTTCAGAAAGCTAACAATATGTAATTTGTTTTTGCAAGTTTGCAAAAAAACCCGAGTGCTCAGCTAATATTAGCATGAATGTTCATTTCTATTAATAAGTATTTTCTTGGCTTCGTAGTATTTCATGCAGTACTGTGTAAAAGTCTCAGTCACAGTAATTTATTTTTACCAGGGATCTATCTGGTGGGGCGAGTGCCGTAGTGGTTAGGGTGCTGCGCTCATGATCGGGAGGTTGTGTGTTCGAATCCCAGTTAGACCCCCACTATGCTAAGACCCCTGGGCAAGATCTTAACCATAAATGTGCCTCTGTTCACCCAGCAGTATAAATGGGTACCAGTAAAATATTCTGGGAAAGTAACCTGCGATGGACTAGCGTCCCATCCAGGAGGAATTGAACTCCTGGTAGCTTCTCACTATGTAAACCAGGAATAAACACCAGCCTGATAAGCCACTTGGCTCGGGTGTAAAAAGCCCAACAGACTACCTACCTACCTAGAAATCTATCTATTTATAAATAGGTAAAGTTTCCCAGCACAAATTTAGATGTTACAAAAAAAATAATAATTCTTTGAATGTCCGCAGAGACATAAACACATAATGACGGCTGCTGGGCTTTACATGTAAATAAAAAAGCAAGTGTGACAGTCAAAATCTCCAGGAGAACTGGGTCTGGTTCTGCAAGATGCTCACTGAGTCTTACAGCTTGTTAGCCTGTAAAACTGAGCAAACTGTACCTGACACTACTGTACAGTGGTACCTCACCTTAAGAATGTCTCACCAAACGAAAAATGCAGGTTACGAAAAGCATTTTCCTAAAATTTTCAGGAGTTTTGTAAAGAAGAATGGGCCAAGATTAGTCCTGATCGATGTGCCAGACTGATCTGCAGCTACAGGAAGCGTCTGGTTGAAGTTATTGCTGCCAAAGGGGGGGGGGGGCACAAAATATTAAATATGATGGTTCAGTTACTTATTCCTCCCCCTTATGTCATTGTTTGCATGCTATCCTCATTAAAATATGAAAACCTATAAATGTTTGGATGGTTTTAGTTAAAGCAGACAGTGTTTTTTCATCTGTGTGATTTTGACAAAGATCAGATCACATTTGATGGTGATTTTATGCAGAAATGTGAGGAATTCCAAAAGGTTCAGATACTTTTTGATACCAGTGTATAAGTATTATCCATGAGATTGGTGCACTTAGTGTAATTCCTGGAACACTATCAAAACAAGTCTGGGTCAGTGTAATAGAAAAGTGTCAATGGGTTAGAGGTTTAAAAAAATTCTGAAACTTAAAAGACTGAGAACATTAATCTGAGAAAAGCCAGTGACCAGCTAAAGAGTAATGAAGTAAAACAAAACAAAATGTGAAAAACAAACAGTTACATAATCCCTGCAAACATTCAGAGCACTTGATTGGTTTTGAAGTTACCACTGTCCAGAACAAATCCTAATAATAATAATTATATATATCTAGATGTGCCAAGACGACATAAAAAAAATCAGGATTGATCCCTGGTGTAAAACTGAGCAGTGGCAGGAGCATCTGCCGGAAGTACAGCCTACTGAACTCGGCCGTGCTGCAGTGGCAGAAATCACTGACTGAATCCGAAAGTCTAGGTGGAGACTTTGCATTGCATCTGCACTCACCAGCTCCCCATAGTGTCCCCTTCGAACATGAACACTACCTGCCCGGAACTTTGCAAGCGTGTGTGGGCCTACTTTTCCTCCAGAGGTCACCTCACCTCCATCTGCCAAGTGTTTGCAAAAGCCACACACCTTCCTATACCTAGCCTGCAATAACATTACTATTGTGCTGCAAATGCAGCCGAACAAATCAAAACGCTGGTAATTTTCCTCTCTGCATATCTGCTGTAAACGCCTGTGTCCCGTGCCGTAGGGAAAAGAAGCGTGTTGAGATAATAGCCGTCAACTTTGGAGGACGGTGCTATTTTTACACCCCGTCCTGGAGGAATCACCCCCAGCAGACATTTTCAGCCAGTCGTTTCATATTTAAAGTATTCAAAAGCAGGATTTGTCACATTCACAGCAGGAAAGCCGGTCTGATGAAAACAGAGTCTGTTTAATGCAATGTGTATCAATTCTTTCTCCCACAACAGCTAGGCATATCAAAAGCCCCATATAATCAAGGGATTTCTTCCACACAAGCACACTAGCAATCCTGCCTGGCACCCAACACTGACAGTCCCAGAGCTGGGTTGAGCTCTTGTTATTTCAGTCTGTTTGTTGTGCCGGCATGTGTTTACACCACACAGGCCTTGTTTCCTCCCTGTGAGTGCTGAAGGCTGATGAATAAGTAACAGTGTGTCTCCATGTGGCCAGCGTTCTCTTCATCCTCCAGTTCTCTGGCTTCCACACAGGCAGCAAGCTTTTGGCACCAATCTCAGAGGGTCTGGGACAAACACACCACGGAGACAGAGGGGAAAACAGCTCTTTATCCAGAACTTCAGTGGGAATATGTAGGAAGAGAGAGAGAGAGAGAGAGAGAGAGAGAGAGAGAAAGGGAATAGTGAGCGAGAGCGAGAGAGAGAGAGAGAGAGAGAGAGAGAGAGAGAGAGAGAGAGAGTGAGTGTGTATGCTGGGGCTCGAGTGTAACAGGAAAGAGAATGCATTATGGAAGTGTCAACTCTCATGAGGAAACAGTCCGGTGCCTGAGGAGGAACTTATTAACCCACAGTCTGCTAATTAAACGACTGAGTCAAACGCCTCTTCATTTCCTATAACAGCAAACCAGGCAGATGTAAATATTAACAGAGGGGTGGGGGCTACGGGACCGGAGCATCTTCAACCACCGCTAACTGCTGGCGCTGTCAGTTTATTTACACTTTATAACAATACAATTAGAAAACAGGAAGCATCTGTCTCTATTTGCTGCAGGCTGTGCATTGCATGTTTGGTGTGTTTGTAGAACACAGCGCACTAATACGCCGTGATTTATACCCCGCACGTGACGACTTCTCTTTTTTCCTTTTTTTGTCTAAGAACATGCTCTCCTAATCACATTGAAGCATAAAATCTAAAGCACTAAACAATAGCTTTAAATCTTTAATACAGCTTGCTGTGAGAGTCACGACTCGGTAATAGGGTGTAATGCCTTTTGTCGCCAAAATGAGAGGAATCCGGATCGTTTGTAAAAACAATGCATCAATTAAGCAATTAGCTGTGAACAAACTGGGCAGCTATCCAAACCACCCAATAAGGCACAGTGCCAAGGGGCTTGTAGCATTCATTATGAACATCACAGAGCAGAGGGTTGCCTTTCATTCACAGACTGTAGGCATTTGTCTCCCAGCAAGGAGATGTTTTGTTCCACCAGATGTGCTTTTAACAAGGCCACATGGTCGGTCAAGGCTGGCATCGATGGAGGGGACACTGTGGCCTCTTCGCTGAATCAGATTAATTAAGTCATCAAAGCAACCCAGTCGCAGTCGGGCTTAATTGTGGTAATTGAGGTTAATAAGGTGCCATTAAGCATTGATCACAAGTATTGTCTCAATGAAGCTGCAAATTGGGTTTGGTTAAACTCCCATAGAGAAAAACTCCAACTTGTTCGCAGGGTAAACCCCTCCCCCACCCACCCACCCACCCACCCCTCAGAGCAAGCTCAACGTTCTCAGTAAACATGAAAAAAATTCCAAAGAACATCATGAAACGGTGCCTGCGATATTACACGTAGAAACCCTCCTTACCTGGTCTACTGACTTCTGTTTATAGATGCTTTCTTACAAACTCCGCAGTTTCTATTCACAGTTATGTCTTGTACTGTGTATAATTAAATTTATTTCAGTTTCACTTGATACTACTGAAAAATGTAGAAAATTTCAAGGAGACTGACTGCTTCAGCAGGGCATTTACTCCAGTCTGTGTAATCTGTAGCCTATGTAGGAAGAACGACTCTGAGATGGTACTGCACGGAGCCGATACTTTCAGTCAAAGCCAAAAACTACAATTATAATAAAGTTGCATATGCTAATGTTTTGTTGAACCTCCTGTAGCCATGACTACAGTGCATTATCAACATGGCATTTTTTAAATAAATTAAGAAACATCCAGAGTTGAGCTCATTTTTGACTGACATCTTGAACTAATGATGGGAAATATCTGCCTACTCCATAAAGCCGTGTCCAGAACAAAGTCTTTCACTCGAGTTACGCTCAGAACTCTGAGGGCTCCCAAGTGGCGCATCAACAATATGTGTGACTGTTAATCCAGAGAATGCAAGTTCGAATACAGGTTAATGCCACAGCCGTCCATGAACGGAAGTTAATGGGAGCCAATTGGTTGCGCTCTCACAAGATGAAGGGAGGGAGGGAATACACTCACAGCGATTACCAGCCAATCATGGGCAATGCTTTTGTCCCTCCCTGGTTGGTGGTGGATGTGTGATAGGGAAGGTAATACCCCATTTCACTGGAGCGTAGCTGACTTGCGGAAGCAAAACCGTAGTCATCCTACAACCTTCCTCAGTCATTCCGTCATCTTTCGTATTCTTCCGTACGATTCCGAAGGTATTCCTCCTCTTCTGTCAGGCCAAAATTTTTCATTCCTCAGTCATTCGTCAGTCATTCCGTGTTGAACGTGAACATTCCGCCTTCATTCCGCCTGTTCCGAGATCATTCCGTGGGTCTAAAAAGCAGTAGTACCGCGGTCGTTCCGCAAACATTCCGTCCTTTCCATGAATGTTCCGTGAATTATCCGAAGGTCTTCCTTTGCTGTCCGCCCTGGTTCCGATGGCAATCCGAGCGCTTTTATGCATGTATTCCAACATTGCACCACGGTCTTTCCGTGTCCTTTCCGAACACTTTGTGATCGTTCCAAAGGTGCAATTTTCCGTAGGTTTTTGACCCATTTTCCTTGTAAAAATGCTGAAGCTCCTCCGTAGAGTGCATTCTGCGCCTTTCCGCCATGATCCTTGCATTCTGCACTCCAGTGAAATGGGGGTATAACATCTGGTGGGTGGGAATTAGACATTACTAAAAGTTAGGGAGAAAATGGGGGGGGGGGGGGTTTAAAAGATCACTGATCCTAAGGTTTGGGGTTCAAGCCCCACTCTCAATGGGTTATCACTGTCTCTCCAGTACTGCTATGTGGGTTATCAAAGGCCGGCCATGTCTCTCACTGTTTATAGTGTGAGGTTCATGTAAAAGAACCATCGCTGACTTTCAACAAGAGTAGCTGCAAAGCCATCAGCATGTTTCTGCTCTGCGATGGCCTGGTGAGCTGTCCAGGGTGTACTCTGCCCTTGCCCAGAGTCAACTGGAATGGACGCCAGCCTCCCCGAATCCCTAATGAGGATTAAGCAGTAACAGAAAATGAACGCTGAACGTGGGTACAATTAGGTCGTCAGCTGACTTCATTTTATTGCCACTTAATGTTGCTGAGCCTCGACCTGACCAACTGAAGTTACAATGCCATAGAGATTACATGCTGTAATCAAGGCTAAAGGGGGTCCAACAAAATATTAGTGCATGACTCATTATTATTATTATTATTATTATTATTATTATTATTATTATTATTTTTGATCAGGCAGTATGCTTCATGGGCTCATGAAAAACAGCATTTTTTTAAATAGGAAGTCGTAATTCTTGCCCAAGAGGTCAATTTAAACATGCTTTTCTTCAACGATCCAGCATGTTCCTTAAACGGTATTTCCAACACCGCGGCAGGAAAGCAGCTTGACAGTGCTTCCCCTGCTTATGAATGGACTTTGCATCTGGCTAATTTCAGCCGTGCACATCCACTGCCTGCACATCATCCAAACTTAATGTGGAGCTGGAGTAGGTACAAGAGTCAGAGAAAACAGAGTAGAGGAGAAGCTTGATGGCTGACGTCACAACTATAACAGCACTACAGAGAAAACCACGGCGCAAGCAATTTCAGCTTTCGCTCTTAATTCCTCTATTACAGCTCATCTGGAGCAGCTATTACAATCCTTTAGGTTTTTAGATTAGTTCCTTTGGCTTTAATGCACCAAACAGATCTGCATTAAAATAAAGCTCCCTGTTCATGCTCAACTTAAATGTTTGGAGTTTTTTTTTTTTTTTCTTCTTCTTCTACAGATTACTCGAGGCAGGAGCTGTGGTGTGCTTTAAATAAGATGACATACATACTCGAAGGAACTGTCAAACAAATCTGGTTGCCAGACTTTCCACGGCTCACTACTACAGCATGATCTGTTTCGCCAAGAGCTTCTGCATCTGGACTCAATCTTTGTCTAAAGTCATCTTTTAGATATCGTCTCTCCCTCTCTCTCTCTCTCTGACTGTGGATGTGGATTTGAGAGCACATCCTGAAACGACACATACTATACAGTAAGACACTATACGAACCATTTGAAGTAATATTTCACTTCTCTTAAAAAGTGCCATGGCCCATGCTCCACTGTGCTCGTACACACATGGACTGGCCGGGTCAGTGGTCGGGGGGGGAACAGAGTTGGACAGACAGTGTTTCAATTATTTAAAGTCAGCGATGGTGATGCTTCCGGTGATGCAGTGGAATCCTGTCAACCACTTGCTCATGGCTGGCCACAACACTAGGTCCAACTCTGCATACCACTTCACACTGCACCCCTATAGGCTGGAGTTTCTCCCCCGCCACACACACACACACACACACACACACACACACACACACACACACACACACACACACACACACACACATACTTTTCAGCTACCATGTCATGTTCATTAAATCACTGATATTTATACACAGATCACGACTCCTGTCTTTAAAAAATGCTTTAAATAAACCATCACGACCAGAAAGTAGACTTTTGACAAGCTTTCAAATACATAACAATGTCTTATTCTGTGAGGGAAAAAACTCCAAAGTGACAGATATGACAAACTACAACTCATTAACCATCTAAATCAGAGACACACATGTGTGTAAGACATCTGAATGGACTGTTGATCTCTCACCGTTCTTGCGGCATCGGTATACATACCTTTTTTAAACAGTAGCTTTTAAAAACTTTTTTAAAAATGTGATGACATGTAAGCTTAAATTATAATTTAATCGAAATTAGTTTTCTAATTTTTAATCATTATCATTCACATAAAAATGAACAGCATGTATACTATTCATATATTCATATATAATCTGTTAAAGAACAAAATATCTCACTATTGTTTATTCATTCATTTTCGTAACCGCGTAATCCTAATTAGGGTCGCGAGGAGGCTGGCGCCCATCCCAGTCTACTCAGAGTGAGGTCAGAGTACACCGTGGACAGCTCGCCAGGCCATCGCAGAGCAGAAACATGCTGACAGCTATGCAGCTACTCTTGTCCAAAGTCAGCAATGGTTCTTTTACATGTCTCGCACCATGCACAGTGAGAGACATGGCCGGCCTTTGAGAACCCAGTTAGCTGCACTGGTGGGGGTGGGGGGTGGGGGGTGACAACCCATGGTGGGGCTCAAACTCTCAACCTTAGGATCAGTGATCCAGCACCTTTACTACCAGGCCACCACTATTGTTTATTCTTCTTAAATTGGCAATGTATACATTTGCACGTGTCACACTTAAGCTTACTTTCAGACCATGATGTACTATTTAAGACCCAGTGCAGCACCAAAGTACGAGTCCTGATCCAAACAACAATGTCAATGACAGTCCTCAGCCAACACCTGTACGAGACAAAACTATGCAATTTTCAAATCAACTGAATATTTATAGGGACAAGCATTACATAAACGTGACGCGCTCCACTGAAAGTAGTTGCTTGTCGCAAGTGGCGCATGGCACTTGTGAGACATAGTGCGGCTTATCCGATCTTCCAGTATTTCAAGTGAGCAAGTGGTGGTTGAATACTTTCGGTGGAGCATGTCACAAATTTGAAAAATGCATTTGATGAATATGTTTATGAGAGGAAACATGATGGGAAAATTTCTACAAATGTTTGTAATTCTGTGAGTAAAAGAAAGAAACAGTGGGAATGTGCCTGAAGACCTGTGGGAACAGACGTGAACAAGATGAGTTCATGATCCCCATTCGCCCTGATCATCATATACCACTGTTAGGTAAGGTAAGTCTGTTGGGTTTTTACACCCGAGCCTCGTGGCTCATCAGGCCGGGGGCTACGCCGCGACAAGTAGGAGAGCCGCCGCGGTGGCGCGGAAGCCTCTGGCGCGGGCCTGGGTGGAGCCGCCACGGGTGCAGATCTTGGTGGTAGTAGCAAATATTCAAACGAGAGTTCATCATGGCCGGTGCTTATCCCTGGTTTCCGTAGCGTGAAGCGACTAGGAGTTGAACTCCCCCTGGATGGGACGCTAGTCCATCGCAGGTTACCTTCCCAGTATATTTTACTGGTACCCATTTATACTGCTGGGTGAACAGAGGCACACTTGTGGTTGAGACCTTGCGCAGGGGTCTTAGCACAGTGAGGGTCTCAGTGGGATTCGAACTCACAACCTCCTGATCATGAGCGCAGCACCCTAACTGCTACGCCACCGGCTCCACTGTTACAGTGGCTTAAATGGGCATGATTGGTAAATCAGAGAACATCGGAGGACATTAAAACTTCAGGGGGGGGATAAAATATATATATATATATATATGGGGGGGTGATTGTGTATGGAGTATCTTGCGTAAACAGGTTAAAATCTGAGTAACGTTAATACACATTGGAACAAAATACAGGGATCCCTCACTTTCTGCGATCAATTGGGACTGAGATCCCCCCCATGACCGCCAAATTCCACGAAGTAGGATCACCCCCCCCAATGACGGATCATTGTATGTACTCCCTGGTTGCAGATGGCTGCAGAGTCAACCCGGATTTGAACCTCCCGGTTGGTAGTCACAAACCTTGTCAAGCTTGGAGGAGTGCCAGATAGATAAATTCAGTTAAATTCAGATTTATTTGTGTACAGGGATCCCTCACTTTCCACGGTTAATGGGGACCGAGATCCCCCTGCGACTGCCAATTCTCACAATGTAGGATCCACCCCACAACTGCCGACTGACATATACGTACATGTATATGTGTATATAATATCAATAAATACATATTCAATGCTATAAATTCTTACAATAATCATTCAAAAATAATGCATAAGATGTAAATAAAATATAAATACACACACATACAGACGCCCGCACACAGATGCGCACCTCACATAAAGATGTAAATAGTTTTGATGGGGGGGTTGGGTTGTTTTTTGTTTGTTTGGGTTTTTTTTTTTGCATAATTGGCCTTGTTTCGGACATTTTTCTTAAGTTTTCAACTAGTCTTCCTTAATTTTCTTATTTGTTAGTTCAATGAATATTAAAAAAAAAAAAAAAAAAAAAAAAAACACGATGCACTGAAGCCGCATGAACTGAAGCGTGAAGTAGCGAGGGATCCCCCGAGTCTGAAACAACATATTGGAACGTGATCTCAAATTGAGATCATGATCGGTATTGTCTGACGCACCTTTAGGCTAATAATAAATACATTTATTAGATGTTTTAGTAAAAGCTCCCAAAAGGTATACAACAGATTCCTGACAAAACAAAACAAAACAAAACAAAAAAAAAAACAAAACAAAAAAGCAAATTCTTTAGGCGGTTGTGTGTTTATAATACAAAACTTAATTGTGCAACTGTAACGCAGTCATCGGTGATCGTGAGGACACCTTCAGAGAATAAGTAGCAGCCATAGATGCAGGAGCTGCAGTTATAGAAAATGAATCAAGGCTGAGCAATCAGACTCACCTATACATGTGTACATCAAAAATAACACATGTTCTAATTCTCACCCAAAAAAATGCTTGACTGAGCAAAGATCACAAAATACAGGAAGCACTGAAGTAGAGAATGCAATCCGTTGTGCACACACACGCACGCGCGCACACACACACACACACACACACACACACACACACACACACACACACACATAAAAAGTTCACTTTTTTTTTTTTGCACTTGATAATTATACAAAAGAATAGTGAGCAGCCACATAAAAGCTGCTACTGTGTTTTCCAATTAAGGAAGCAGCGATAAAGCGGACTCTGAATAGCATTCGAGAAGAGAAATGAAAGCTTATCATGCTGTTTAATCAAAGCGGTTAGTCATGGCTCCAGTGGAGAATGAGTTTTAAAATAGCACAGCATATCTTTAGTTTATGTTTTTTCATTATATAGATGGTGGCATGCAGAAAGAGAGGGAACGATTGAGAGACGAAGGGCACTCACTATGTAATCTGTGGATTTCAAAAGTAGCTGCAGCTACAGGCCAAAACAGCCTCATGCAATCATTACGGCTCTACCCCATCGACATCAGTGTGGCAGCTCTGATTCTGCCCACCTCGCTGACTCTCTGGCAATTGTGCTTGTACCCATCAGACTCAATTGCATAATTGCATATATGATCTGGAGTGTGTTGTATGCATTGTTGTGTGATGTTGAGTGCAGCTTAGGGGTTGTTTACCTGCTAGAGAAAGCTGTAATTATGTACTTTTAAGAGGTAATGTTCTGGGGATCGGAGAGAATAAGAGAAAAGGGGGAGAAAAAAAGAAAGAGAGAGTCTGAGCAAATTGAAAAAAAAAATGAAAGTGAAAATGTCAGACGGTCTGCTTGATTGTAATCTGCTGTACTATACAATCACGCTGCACTGCTGTCAACTATAATCACGCAGCACCATACAATTACTCTGAATTAAGGTTCCAGGGAAATTTAAAGAAATGCATCTAAATGAGGAGATCAATGCTGTGGCCACTTTACTCTGGGTAAAATATTGATTACTCAATGCAAGAGGACCGTGATTGGATTTTGGCATCAAAGCAGGCTCTGGGGCACCATTTGAGGAAGTGGTAAAGTTATACAAGAGAATACGAAAACAAAATCCTGATTATCACTAAATCAATTCATCAATAAGTTTGGCATTATGTAGATTTGTTCCTTAAAAAAAAAAAAAAAAAAAAAAAAAAGCTCAATAAGACCCACCTGGTAGCCAAATCCTGCAGTACTTCATTACCCAGAATCCTACAGCTCTAGTCAGAATATGGTAGTACAGGGCTCCCTCACTTTCCACGGTTAATAGGGACCAAGACACCCCCGAGATCGCCGATTTCCATGAAGTAGGATTGACCCCCCTGACTGACGTATACAGATATGTATATGTGTATATAATATCAATAAATACATATTCAACGATATGAATACTTATAATAACAATTAAACATTCAAAATAATGTGCATAAGATGCAAAATAAAATACACACACACAGATGCATGTATACACACTCAAATGTTCAGCTCACATAAAAATGTAAGTAGTTTTGTTGGGGGGTTCTGGGTTGTTCTTTTTTTTTTTTTTTTTTTTTTTTTTGCATAATTGGCCTTTTTTTTTCTGGAATTTTCCTTAACTTTTTTCCCTATTTTTCCTTAATTTCCTTATTTAGTTTATTTTACAATGAATATTTTTGAAAAACCCGTGATGCACTGAAGCCACAGAAACTGAAGCTCGAAGTAGCGAGGGATCACTATAATACACTCTTGATTCTGGCTCCCCGTCTCTCTGCCCTTTCTACCTCGTCCTCTGGGTAGAAAGCTGCTATAGGACGGGCTCTAATAGACTCTAAGGGGACTCAGCCTTTAACACTTCTGAAAACTTCTGTCCGCATGCACATGCACACACACACACACACACACACACACACACACACACACACACACACACATATTCTACTTGAATAGATCACCTCCACACAGCAGTCCTTCCATCTCCACCAGCGTCTGTCCTGTTTGATCAGCATCCATGCCGAACATGCTACCTTCGCTCAGAGTGTGTCCACAGACAATTTATTCATACAGATGAGATCTCAAGGTGCTCAGAATAATCTCTAAGCAGTTTGCTTTAAAATGGCCCCTCTGCTGATAGGATGTTTGAAAATCCTTACACTACAGTATCTTCAGAGCTTCAGCACTGTTCTCCTTCAAACCAAAAAGTGATTCTACCATCCAACGCTTTATAAAGTGCTTATATCCTTCTTTAAAAACAACAGCTGAATACATAAGTAACTGAACTTTAACATAAATGGTTCCACTTGTACTTAAAATGGAACTACAGTCGGCCCTCTACTTACGAAAACCTCTGAATACGAAAAATCCTGGTGACGAAAAACATTTTCCTAAATTTTCACCCTCTGTATATGAAACAACCTCGTTTTACAAAAAGCACTAAACGCGCCTTTCAAAAATTCAAACAATGCACGTGTTGCTCTCTCATTGGTTCTCTCCCAACATCCCACCCCGCTGGCCTCCCATTGGCCAGGAGGGAGCTGAACTGTACCCATACTTCCTGTTTGTCACACGCGTGAAGGAGACTTGAACAGGACTGTTGGCTCGTGAGTTTTTTGAGAGTGATCTTTCCAGCGTTATATTTCATTATCCATCATGGACCCCAAGAAAGTGATTCCCGGTGACACTGAAAAGAAGAAGCGGGCTCTGTTATCAGTTGAAGTGAAGCAGGAGATAATAAAAAAATACAAAAGTGGGATGCGGTTGAGCGAAATCACAAAGGAGTATGGTCGAAACCCCTCACAATCGGGACGATATTGAAGCAGACGGAGACTTTAAAAGCGGAGATACAGTGATGGAGGCGATTATTTCGGAAAAAGCAACCGCCATATTTAAGGACCTCGTGAAGGAAGGTGAGGGTGGGAGTTCTTTAGACCAGCAACCCCCGGACTTCAAAGCGTCGCATGGGTGATTCGAGAGATTAAAAAAAAGTTAAATAATTTTCTTTTACTTTTAACACATATTTCATACAAAATTGTTGTACTTTTATCATTTTTAAAGGGTTTATGGGGTAGTCTTGGGAGCCTTGGAACAAATCACACATTTTACATGTAAAATGCACCTCTACTTACGAAAACCCCAGGTTACAAAAAGGCACTGGAACGGACTAATTTCGTAAGTAGAGGCCCGACTGTATACCAAAAATGCCTAGACAGACCATTAGTATTTGGACAAAGACATTACTTTAATATTTCTGACTGTAACCCACCACAACAAATTTGACAAAGCAATCAAGATGTGCCACGAGTGCACAGGTTCCTCATCACTTCAAATCTTTTTAATAAAAATATCCCATTAACTGTTCATGAATGAGAGCAAGTTTTACCATTTTCTTCATTTTTCCAAGTTCAAAAGTAAAAGGGAAAACCATATAAATGTAAGCACCATCTTCAATACTTTAACACAAATCTGTTCCAGTGAACCCATGGACATCTCCACATGCTGAGTGCTCCCATGAGATCTTTTGCCAGGCCTAAACTCTGGCCGCCTCGAGGTAAAGCCTGTTTATGGGTAGACTTCCTGCCTACGGTTTTCACTGACTCAACATTTACTTACATTCTTCAGATGTTGCTGTATATTTAGGATTATTATTTAGTTGTAAAGTGAAGCAATGTGTTTGATATCCCTGCAATTTCTAAATAAAATCATAGGCTCTTGTTCCATTGTTGTTAACTCCTTTGAAATAAAAATAAAGTCTACCTTTAATCACATCTCTCACTGACTTGTCAAAATGGTTCATATTACTAAGGACACTGGTACCTATCTCAGCTGACACTGGGCGAAGGTGGAGTACACCCTGCACAGCTTTCCAGACAACTGCAGGGCAATACACACACAACCCTTCACACTCACATCCACAGATAGGGGCAAGCTGGAATGGCCAGTTAGTTGAATCAGTATATCTTTGGACTGTGGGAGGACTACCCGGATCAAACCCACGCAAGCACGAGAAGAATGTGCAAACTTCATTTGAGAAGTTATTAAAGTAAAGATCCTCTTCTTCTTCTTTAGGCTTTTTACTTTTTTCAGGGGTCGCCACAGCAAGTCATCTGATTGGATGTTTGATTTGGCATAGGTTTTTACGTCGGATGCCCTTCCTGACACAACCCTTTAGCAAGGGCATGAACACGCTATGCAGCTCCTCTTGTTGAAAGTCAGCAATTGTATTGTATTAGATTTATATAGCGCTCCATTCACACTGAATAGCATGCTCAAAGCGCTCCCCAGCGCCCCTTGCTCTCCGGGCACCTGTCGCCACCATGCGGCACCAGTTATTGCGTTGTTCTGTCCTTTTGATGCTGGGCACCAAGCAGGAAGCAACAACTCCCAAATTTTAACGTCTTATGGTATGACGCGGCCGGATTCGAATTCTGACCTTCTGGAGGATAAAGCGGACGCTCTACCAACTGAGCTAAATCTTTTACATGAACCTCTCACCATAGACAGTGAGAGACATTGCTGTCCATTGCACTGGGGAACAGTGACAACCTTGTGGAGAGTGGGACTCGAACCCCAAACCTTAGAATCAGCGATCCAGTGCCTTTTACCACCAGGCCACCACTGTCCAAGTTATTAAAGTAGAGATAGAACATTTAATAATTGCTATTTAGCAAAGCTTAACAAACTGGGAAAATGCAGTCAATGCTGGTGTAGAATATTTTAGAACTCATAGTGCGTATGAAGAGTGTTTTTACATAAAATGAAAGTTTTCAATTTCCCTCAGGTAAGAGTGGGCTTATGATACATGCAGCAGTGTCACCACAACGCCAGGATGTCAGGAAGCTGCTCACATTACTACGGCTCACTTCTCACCGGAATAAAAAATTCTGCTGGTTGACCAACACACCTCAAAGTGCAGCTCTTGTAGGGAATATGAATAAATGCAAAAAGCATCAGTTGAGATTGAAATCTGAAGCAGCCATTAACACTGATATTGCAAAGTTCCAAGCAGGATGTGTGTAAAAATTAAAATCGAGAAAAATAAAAAAATAAAACAATAAAAAAAAAAAAGGGGGGGGGGGGTGTTTACTGAATGGTTTTGGAAATGCATGGAACTTGTGATATGCTTGTTTAATTTCTAAGAACTTTGAAAAGAACAAAAAATTGTTTAAAAAAATTTCATGAGAGATTTAATGAGATTACAACTCACGGAACTTTTAATTTTTTATTTTATTTTTAATATTATTAGTACATGCCACAGTGGTGTAGTGGTTAGCACATCTGCCTCACTGCAAGAAGTCCTGGGTTCATTTCCCAGTTCAGGTGTTTCTGTGTGGCTTGGCTGTTCTAAATCACCCTTAAGTGTGAGTGTGTGTATGAATGAATGGGTGCGTCATGGCCCTGCCATAGCCTGGTAAGGTTTCCAGGGTGTACCCCTCCCTCATCTAAAGTGGGCTGAGATGGGTGCCAGCCTCACTGCGACCTTAATTAGGGTTAAGGGGTTTAGAAAATGAATGAATGAATATTATAATATAATTATAATTTAATTAAAGGTAAGAGGAACACAATGCATTTAGGGGAGGGGTAGCCCGGTATGTGGGGCCAGTGGGGTAGTAGTTAGGTGCTGGGTTTATGATTGAGAAATTTGGGTTCAAATCCCAGTTAGAGTTCCACTGGGCTAAGACCCTTGGGCAAGGTCATTAACACAAGTGTGCCTCTGTCCACCAGCAGTACAAATGGATGCCAGTAGTAGGCAGTGGTGGCTCAGTGGTTAAGTTAATAGATTACTGTTCCAGAGGCGGTGAGTACAATCCCCAGCGCTGCCACTGTTGGAACCTTGAGCAAGGTCCTTAGCCTTCAGTTGTAAAAAAAATATGATAATAATAATAATAATAATAATAATAATAATAATAATAATAATAATTGTAAGTCCCAATTTAAATATAAATATACCTTTAAAAATAAATCTCCAGCAGTGACGATCACTAGGCTGGGTGTTAAAAGCCCAACAGACAAACCTTATATATAAAGTAAAGAACCTCTTTGAGAGCGTGTATGATGTATAACCTCAATAACTTCATTTGCCTATTGAGGGATATTTGGAATAAGGGAAAAATACCACTCACACACAATAAAAGACAGATAAAGCACAATAACTAAATCATAACGCTTATCACAAAGTCACTTCATCCACTTAGATTGGGCTTCTGAGAAAATGGCTTCAAATGATGGGTTTCATTCAAGACTACACAGAAAAATTCAATGGAATTAATCAGTCCAGTGCCTTCAGTAATTGTAATTTCTCCCAGTCTCCTTAAACAGAATCCAGATATAAATAATATATAGTGTATATACAGATCATGATGTAATCTGCACTCGAGGTACAAAGCAAACAAATGTCTGGCTAGAAAGGAAGAAATTCAATACTTTGGTGTATAATTGATTTAGATTAAAATAAGATGGTTGAGCATCTCCTGGGTAATCTGCTGTTAATGACAGTAAGAGAGGGACCCACGATAGATACACAGTACTATTTCAGTTTCATTATTATTATTATTATTATTATTATTATTATTATTATTATTATGATGAATACATATTATCAGACATATCAGAATAAAGAATTTTAATTGACAGATTACAAATCCAGAGCCTATTCTCTGTAGATTGCCTTTCCACACATCTTGAATCCAATATGCACATTACCTTCAAAATATCCCATAAAATCCCATTGATGCTCCTAATTGTTCAATATGAAGCCACAGCATCAGAGGTAATTCAAATGTCTTTCTGCAATAGATATGTGCAGTCGTCCTCTTTTTCCTATTCTAATTTAATGCCATCTGCGCGACATGATTGGCCCGGTGTTGCCACTGCTGCCAACTGAGGTCAGCACAACCATCAAGCGCTGTAATTGAGTAGTTAGTGGCAATTTCCCCCTTAATTTCCATCTGCGAAGCCCAGGCTTGGCATGGCAAATAGCACATTACACCAGCACAATGCAGCCGACAAGTAATAACATCATATCCACAGTTTGAAAACTTCCATGAACAAATGAGAAAATGTCAGCCTACATCGCAACTCTTCATCTCTTTTTAGTATCATGCACACACACACACGCACACACGCACACACACACACACACACACACACACACACACACACACACACACACACACACACACACACACCTTAATATGAAGACCCAATGCTTGAGAAGATGGAGACAGACTGACCGAGTCTGAAAATCAAACCCAGGCCTTCTTACTGTGAAGAGTCCATGCTAACCATTGCACTACCTGCTGCCCTGATAAAATCAATAATTTGAAGTAATAATAACAATTTATACACATCATCCAGTGCAGCTAACTGGGTTATCAAAGTCCAGCCACTGTCAGCTCACTGCCTGTTGTAAGAAACATGTAAAACAACCATTGCTGACTTCCGTAAAGAGTAGGCTGCATATATGAATATAAACTTGTAATTTCATAAATGTTCATAGCAGCTTTTGAACAAGAAATTCCATCATCATCATCATCATCATTGGGGTCTCTTCCCAGTTGGGCATGCCCATAACCCCACACCAGGGAAGCGTTCGGGAGGCATTCAAACCAGATGCCCGAGCCACCTCAACTGGTTCCTCTCAATGCGCAGGAGCAGCGGTTCTACTCTGAGCACCTCCCAGATGGCTAAGCTACTCACCCTATCTCTAAGGAAGAGCCTCTACACCCGGTGAAGGAAGCTCATTTCAACCGCTTATAACCACAATCTTGTTCTTCCGGTCACTACTCAAAGCTTGTGACCATAGATGAGGGTTGGAATGTAGATCCACTGGTAAATTGTGAGCTTTCTCTTACGGCTCAGCTCCTTCTTTACCACGACGGACAGGTTCAAGCATCGTAATACAACAGAGACTGTAGCAATCTGCCTGTCAATCTCCTGCTCCATCCTTCCCTCACTCGTGAACAACACCCCGAGATACTTGAACTTCTCCACTTGAAGCAGGACCTCATTCAAGACCCGGAGGGTGTGTTCCATCCTTTTCCGGCTGAGAACCATGGCCTCGAACTTGGAGGTGCTGATTCTCATTCTGGCTGCTTCGCACTTGGCTATGAATCACTCCAATGACAGCTGATGGCCTTAGATTGATGTAGCCAAAAGGACATCATCTGTAAAAAAGCAAAGACAAAATTCAATGGCACCAAACCAGAACCAAAACCTCAACACCATGGCTGTGCCTAGAAATTCAATCCATGAAAATTATGAACAGAATTGGTGACAGGCTTGGCAGACTCCAACTCTCACTGGAAATGAACTCAACCTTTTGTTACCAATGCAAACCAAGCTCTGTCTCAGATGATACAGACATTGAATGGTCTGTAGCACTGGGTCCAGTACAACATTCTCCCAGAGCACAACTCACAAGATAACCTGAAGGACACAGTTAAAAGATTTCTCTAAATTCACAAAACATATGCTGACAGATTGGGCAAACTCCCATGCCCCTTCCTGAAACTTGTAGAGAGTATAAAGTTGGTCGAAAGTGTCGTGGCCAGGATGAAAACAACATTGATACTCTGAATCTGAGGTTCAAACATCGTTTGGATTCTACTCTCCAGCATCCCTGCATAGACTTTCCTGGGTATGCTGAGGTACAGTGGTATGAAAAAGTATCTGAACCTTTTGGAATTTCTCACATTTCTGCATAAAATCACCATCAAATGTGATCTGATCTTTGTCAAAGTCACACAGATGAAAAAACAGTGTCTGCTTTAACTAAAACCACCCAAACATTTATAGGTTTTCATATTTTAATGAGGATAGCATGCAAACAATGACAGAAGGGGCAGGAATAAGTAACTGAACCATCACATTTAATATTTTGTGCTCCCCCATTGGCAGCAATAACTTCAACCAGACGCTTCCTGTAGCTGCAGATCAGTCTGGCACATCGATCAGGATTAAACTTGGCCCATTCTTCTTTACAAAACTGCTGTAGTTCAGTCAGATTCCTGGGATGTCTGGCATGAATCGCTGTCTTGAGGTCATGCCACAACATCTCAATGGGGTTCAAGTCTGGACTTTGACTTGGCCACTCCAGAACGTGTATTTTGTTCTTCTTAAACCATTCTGAAGTTGATTTACTTCTGTGTTTTGGATCATTGTCTTGTTGCAGCATCCATCCTCTTTTTAGCTTCAACTGTCTGACAGATGGCCTCAGGTTTTCCTGCAAAACATCCTGATAAACTTTTGAATGAATTTTTCCATTAATGATTGCAAGTTGACCAGGCCCCGAGGCAGCAAAACAGCCATAAACCATGATGCACCTTCCACCATGCTTCACGGTGGGGATGAGGTGTTGATGTTGGTGAGCTGTTCCATTTTCCTCCACACATGACGTTGTGTGTTCCTCCCAAACAATTCAACTTTGGTTTCATCAGTCCACAAAATATTTTGCCAAAACTTCTGTGGATTGTCCAAGTGCCTTTTTGCGAACATTAAACGAGCAACAATTTTTTTTAGACAGCAGTGGCTTCCTCCTTGGAG
Source organism: Plotosus lineatus (assembly GCA_024760905.1). NCBI lineage: Eukaryota > Metazoa > Chordata > Actinopteri > Siluriformes > Plotosidae > Plotosus > Plotosus lineatus. The sequence continues at coordinate 19,872,641 of CM045733.1, forward strand.
TCCTCCCATGAACACCATTCTTGGCCATTGTTTTACATATAGTTGATGTGTGCACAGAGATATTGGACTGTGCCAGTGATTTCTGTAAGTCTTTAGCAGACACTCTAGAGTTTTTTTTTTTACCTCTCTGAGTATTCTGCACTGAACTCTTGGCGTCATCTTTGGTGGACGGCCACTCCTTGGGAGAGAAGCAACAGTGCCAAACTCTCTCCATTTGTGGACAACTTCTCTGACTGTCTATTGATGAACATCCAAACTTTTAGAAATGGTTTTGTATCCTTTCCCAGCTTTATACAAATCAAAAATTCTTGATCGCAGGTCTTCAGACAACTCTTTTGAGTGAGCCATGGTGCACATCAGACAATGCTTCTCATCAAGACACTTCTTACCAGGTGTGTGTTTTATAGTGGGCAGGGCAGCTTTAAGCCACTCATCAGTGATTGGGCACACACCTGACTTAAATTGTTTGGTAAAAATTGGTTTCAATTGCTCTTTAAGTCTCCTTAGGCAGAGGGTTCAGTTACTTATTCCTCCCCCTTCTGTCATTGTTTGCATGCTATCCTCATTAAAATATGAAAACCTATAAATGTTTGGGTGGTTTTAGTTAAAGCAGACACTGTTTTTTCATCTGTGTGATTTTGACAAAGATCAGATCACATTTGATGGTGATTTTATGCAGAAATGTGAGAAATTCCAAAAGGTTCAGATACTTTTTCATACCATTGTATGTGATTCCACAATAATTGGAACACACCTCCTGGTCTTCTTTTTAAAAAGGGGGTCTACTGCCCTAGTTTGTCAATCCAGAGGTGCGACCATCGATGACCACAAAATGCTGCAGAGATGTGTCAACAATCCTACAGCATCCAGAGCCCTGAGTTATTTAGGGCAGATCTCATCCACCCCCAGAGTCTGACAACCGAGGAGCTTTTTGACTACCTTAGCAACCTCAGCCCCAGTGAAGGGTGAACCTCATTCAAACCCCCAGGGTCTTTCTCCTCCTTCTGAGAGTGCATGTTGGTGAGATTGAGGAGTTTCCTTGAAGTATTCCTTCCACCTCCCAACAATATCCCCAGTCGAGGTGAGCAGCTCCCCACATCCACTGTAAACAGTGTTTGTGGACTACTGCTTCCCCTCCTGAGACATTGGATGGTGGTCCAGAAACTTTTCAAGGCCAACCAATAGTTGCTTTCTAGCACCTCACCAAACTCCTCCTGTGCCTGAGATTTTACATTGGCGACAGCTTGGGCTGCAGCACATTTGGCCTGCTGGTACCTGTCTGCTGCCTCAGGAGTCCCACATACCAATAAGACTCAGTAGGCCTCCTTTTTTCAGCTGGATGGCTCCCTTCACTTGTGTAACACCTCGACAGGCACCAGTGACCTTCCATCCACAACTATAGGCTGCCGCCTCAATAATGGAGGCATAATACATGTTTCATTCGGACCCCATGTTCCCTGCCTCCTTTGGGGTGTGGTTGCAGCTCTGCTGGAGATGGGAGTTAAAGGGCCCTCAGACAGGAGACTCTGCCAAACATTGCAAGGAAGCCCTAACTACACACTCGGGCCTGCCAGGCAGCCTCCCCCACCATCGGAGTCAGCTCACCACCAGGTTATGATCATTTGACAGATAAGCTCCTCTCTTCACCCGAGTGTCCAGAACATGTGCGTCTCGTGACACGACTACAAACAAGATTGAGCTGTGGGACCTAGTGTCAAGTGGCCCTGGTGCCTGGTGCACTTATAGGCACCCTTATATTCGAACATGGTATTCAGAAGGGACAAACTGTGATGAGCACAGAAGTTCAACAAAGAAACACCATTCAGGTTCAGAAAGGAGAGGCCATACCTACCAAACACACACTTCCAGGTCACACTGTCGTTGTCCACATGAGCATTGAAGTCACCTGATAATGAAGGAGTCCACAGGGGACGCATTCTCTAACACATTCCCTAAAGACTCCAAAAAGTGTGGGTTGTCTGAACTGTTATTTGGTGGTTAGGCAAAGGGAGACTACCCTTTCGTCAAATGGGGGAACCTCGTCGTGCCAGGATTCATGTTGCTCTGTCTTGGTGCCCACACATTGGGGTTCTCCCCGGTTGACGAAAGAGTAGCTTCCCCCTGCCTTTGGGTGGGGGATGCTACCCTTTTATCAACTGGGGAGGACCCCAATGTGAGGGCATCCTTACCCCCCCATCTCAGTGACCACACATTGGGGTTCTTGAACAAGGATGCCTTGCTGCCTCTGCAATAAGGTCCAGTTCCTCTTGAGATGGGTGGTTCCAGAGCCCAACCTATGTGTTGAGATGAGTCCGACTACATCTGGGGGGGGGGGGGTGTCTCTGTCAACCTCACACACCAGATCTGGTTTCATTCCCACCAAAGAGGTGACATTCCATGTCCCAAGGGTCAGAGTCAGTAGCCAAGTATTGGACAGAACCCATGCCTTCGACTGCCACCCTATAGCCTCTACAAAAGGTGGTGGGAATGGTTGAAATGTGCCGTTCATAAGAATGTTAATAGTCCAGAAAAGCATCAGTGTGATTCTGCACTGTGATGGCCTGGCAATCTATCCAGGGTGTACTCTGCCCATTGTCCGGAATCTGTTAAGATGGGTGCATCTTAAATTTAAGATCAAGATTAAGTCCAAAAAGGAACGATGAACACATATATAAAAGCACAGGTTGGCCGAACCAATATGAAGGTTATGAAAGATATGAAGGTATGTTTCAAATTCTGGTTGTTTCATGGTGTACAAATCTGTTTCTTTGTTCATAACTGGGTCTTTATATAGGTTTGTAGCCATTCTGTAAACATTGTTGATGCTGTTACAAAGAGCTTGACAAGCTTCTCTGTAATATAAGTCTTTTTCCTGTCCGGATCTTCAGCAGGTATCTCAAGGTCTTTGGAGTTACGCCCCTTAACCTGTACGCCTCGCCTGAGTGGGGCAGCAAAGACTGTGCAGTGATAGCCCTCACCTGCAGACTTGTATTTACCTCTGGTGAAGACTTAATTGGCTGCTGGGATCCAGCCTTTCATCCAAAGCCAATGTGAGCTTGACTCTGCTGAAGATCCTATTGCTTTGATGGCTTTCTTTGACATGGAGGGGACAGTCCTATCTGACTAAGGAAACTTCTTGTTGCTAATGCAACAAAGCTTGTACAACCAACTTCTATAGGCATCAGGATTGCTTTCCAGCCTCTTGTATCAGTTTCGTCTACTAGGTCTTGGTACTTGGTGGCCTTGAGCTCATGTGATGCTTCCAGTCTGTCCTCCCAGGGCACTGTGAGTTCTAAGAATAGTGTGAGCGCTTCCTGACAGACCATGTCTGGCCGCATTGAAGTGCTGGCCACTTCTTCCGGAAACCTAAGTTTCTTTTGTACAGCGACATGTAACTCCTAGTCAGGTGGTTGTGACAGTAGCGAGCTGGACTGAGTAGATTTGGCAACCTGCAACTTGTCGCCTTCCTTGTGGAATTGTACTTGTTTTGGGCCTCTTTGTGTTAATTGGCGATTGACACCCATCCTATGCTGGTCTACCCATGTCGCGATCTCTTTCAGTACATTGTCATGCCGCCAGCAGTACCTTCCTTCTCCAAGTGCTTTTGCCCATGCTGAGAGAATGCGGTTGAGTGGACAGTCTGTTGATTTGCAAAGGGAGCATGATGGTTCTTTTTCTTTACCCCAGATTCTTAAGTTGGAGGGTGTTGGTAGATCTATCCCAGCATAAAGCAGGAAACTGAGCTGTCCCTAGTCCATGGACCATATATTTTTATCTATAAAGGATATAAACGCATTTAATATTATTTGCTGTATGGGGGCATGGTTTGATTCCCAGGTTTGGGCATTTCTTTGTGGAGTTTGCATTTTCTCCTTGTGCGTGCATGGGTTTCCTCTGGGTACTCTGGTTACCTCATGTAGTCCAAAAACATGCACAGTAGGTTACTTGGCTATTCCACATCACCCCTAATTGTGAATGTGAATGCTTTTGTGTGTGTGTGTGTGTGTGTGTGTGTATATGTATGTATTTGTCCTGCAATACTCTGGAAAGCAGTTCAGGCTGTACCCCACCTTCATCCAGTGCTGGCTGACATGGGTGCCAGCCTCCCTGTAACCCTAATTAGGATTAATCATCTTAGAAAATAAAGAATGAATAAATGATCTGCTATGAATGCAGGATGTAATTACTATAGGGTTTGAAAAATGGAACGAATTCAAACATGTTCTCCCAGGTCAGCCTTTCCACTTGTCTACGAGCGTAAAATTCCTCTCCACACCCCACCTGAAAGGTCAAGGTCACATGAAGTGGCTTCCTGAAGATGATAATGAAGGATGGCCACAGTAGACAGAAATATGATAGAGATGAGAAAAATGTGAATGATAGACAAAACTGAGCAACTCATTCTGCACACACACACACACACACACACATACACACACACACACACACACACACACACACACACACACACACACACACACACACTAATATTTTGTTGGAAAAGCTTTAGCCTTGATTACAATGCACAATGTCCATGACATTATTGCTTCAGTTGGTCCAGTCAGGGCTCAGCAAAATTAATATGTCCATACAAAGAAATCAACTGATGACCTGTATGTACGAAACAAGTAGGTCATCACATCAATGGACCTTTTTCCTTTCCTGATGTTATACAATTGGTGCTGAAATTAATGAATAAATTAGTGGTTAATGAGGCATGAGGAATCATCACACATGAACTGAAACCACAAAGTCCTGACCTAAGCCCAATTGAAAGACTTTGGGATGTGCTGTTGCTTTTTTATCTTTGCGTCAGCTTTTTGTAATCGGCAATAAACACATATCAGACGTGTCATGGATGCACTTGTTAATTCAGAGTGATTGGCATGAACCAGGTTATGCCCATGAAAATAGAAAAAAAAAAAAGAAAGAAAAAAACGACCAGGTTTTTAAAACAATGGTGTATATCCAGGAGGAATCAGTGAACAGGCCTCCACCTAAATGTACTAAAAGGCTAATAATACTCGGGAGGCAGTGTGTGAGCATATTAAAGGATTTACAGTCTTTAGTGTGAAGCGTTTATAATAGCGTAGACCTAAAAACAGATTTATGAACGTGCAATCCATAACCAGCGACGGCTTGTGTGTACTGTGGGGAAAAAAAGGCCAAGGTGGGCTTGTAAACTAATGATCCAACAGCCTCTAATGTTGCAACTTGATAAGTTTTAGCAATAGATTTATAGAGATCATAAACTGACATCAGGGACAAAAAGGTACGGAGATAGGTGACTTATAATGGATAGATTATCACACGCTGGATTTTATTCAGTGTGACGCTTTCCCTTTCTCTCTCCCTAACACTCACACACACACACACACACACACACACACACACACACACACACACACACACACACACACACACACACACACACACAAAGAGCCTTCTCACCATGTGGAAAATGGCTGCCTAATTCCTACCCTAATGACCTCCTTGTGAACATGGTGGATTTTTTTAAAGAAATATATTATTGAAAATAACACAGTAAATATGACCACACTGATACACGATCCCACCATAACATACATTAAAAATTTTAACAGCTATGAAGGATGGAATCCTCTTTTTTCTTTTCTTTCTTTCATTCTTTTTTTTTTTTTTAACAATTTTGTAATTACTCTGATGCACTACATCAAAAGGAGAAGTAATAATAGTTGTAATTTAATCTATTCACACAAGTCATTTTCATAAACTCTGCCTCTCGCTGCTTAATGCCCGTTTCATTCATTATTTATAATGTGCTGATGATGTGGTGATGACAATGCCATTGTTTTTTCCTCTTACTGATGATTCAGAGCCTTCATTATGGACACGGCGGGCTGCGGATTATCAAGGGCAAACAAAAGATAATTAACGGCAGGAAGTGGGGCAGTGGAGCTCGGCTGGGCTCAGGAAGGAACCCCGCTCTCAGGGTTCACTGAGCACAGGTCCTTTTAGCAGCCTTTGCTTCTGCAAGTCCTCAAACAGCATAATTAGTGAGGGCTCCCTGTTAGGAGGGGAATGCAATTTATTTTCACCTCCTCCCCTCCTCCTATTCTCTCTCTCTCTCTCTCTCTCTCTCTCTCTCTGAGCAGATATTAGCATGGCATTAAGGTGTGATGATCTACAGATAGAGAAGAACACAGTGTGGTCACATCAGAGAATATAAAGGTGAAATCCTCTGAATGGCGAGACAAAGGATGCTGGGTGTTTTATGTCCTAAGCAGGCTTAACAAGGTGATTTTCGGTCAAAGTTTTCTTTCGCATAACTAAAATCAGACCTTCTAAAATTATTTATTTCATCATGACAGTCTTGGAACAAATGGTCTTCAATCGGCAGGTAAAATCTTTTATTAAAATCTCAGAATGTGATTCTTGCAATGCACTGAGCTCAGTAGAAGGATGGCACAGGATGAGACAAACTCAGTGGACAGGTATAAAATATGGCAGCAGGAAAGACAGAACAAACCCTAATGGGAAAAACCCAAATTACTTTTAATCTCACTATTAAAAAAACAACAACAAAAAAACGTGTCTGTGATGTGTTCCGTTTCTTCCCCTGCATGAGCCTGGATCATGCTAACCGATGATGTAAGAGTGTAGTCCTGATGCAAAGTCACAGGTTTATCATTAAAGCCATTTCATGTCAAGAGTGTGCTGCACTATATATAGTACATAGCAGGACGTGAATGGTTCGCTAGCTTGGGATAACTAGCCATTATACAGTGGTGAAGGTGAGGGCAAAGTGAATACTGTGAGCCCTCGATACTTCGTGCTTCAGTTTCTGCGGCTTCAGTGCATCACGGATTTTTCAAAAATATTAATCGAAAAATAAAAAATAAGGAAATTAAAGAAAAACAGAGGAAAAGTTATGGAAAATACCACAAAACAAGGCTAATTATGCAAAAAAAAAAAGAAAAAAACTCAAACAAACAAAAACAAAACAAAAAAAAACCAACCCAACAAACTTACATTTTTATATTGACATTTATGGTAGCATGGTGGCGTAGTGGTTAGCACATCTGCCTCACAGCAAGAAGGCCTGGGCTCGATTCCCGGCTTGGGCATTTCTGTGTGGAGTTTGCATGTTCTCCCTGTGCTTGTGTGGGTTTCCTCCGGGTGCTCCGGTTTCCTCCCGCAGTCCAAAGACATGCACAGTAGGTTAATTGGCAGTTCTAAATTGCCCGTAGGTTCGCATCGTGCAGAAGGCAATGGCAAAAAAAAAAATTGCACGTGATGCAGGGCCCCTTGGCAGAGCAGTTCTGAGTGAGCTGAAAGGGCTACCCTGCTAAAAGAAAACTGAATAATAATAATGTGAGGTGGCATCAGTGTGTGTGTGTATTTATATTTTATTTACATCTAATGCATTATTTTTGAATGTTTAATTGTTATTATAAGCATTTATAGCGTTGAATATGTATTTATTGCTATTATATACATATACATGTACATATACGTCGGTCGGTGGGGTTAATATACTTCGTGGAAATTGGTGGTCGTGGGGGGGGGGGGTGTCGGTCCCCATTAACCGCAGAAAGTGAGTGATCCCTGTATAATGGAATGGTCACAGAGACTGAAGGTTGAGGGACACTATTCAATTTAGCACCATTAACTGAGCCTGAGGCGTGTAATTATTTTAGAATATATTCCCCACAAATATAAAAAGCAAACTAACTCAAGAGTTAAAGTAGCAGGTGAGTTCCATGCTGTACACGCGTGACCCTCTCCAGCAAAATACGGATTAAGTAGGACATTTGACTTACTGAGATATTGATGTATTTGAAAAGAAAATGTAAAAATGAATTTGCTTTAAAATGAGGTATAATATATGATTATAGCATGGAAATGGCCCGAGTTACATCACTTTGAATGTCGCTAACAAGGAAATGCTACGTTTGAAAATATTATACAATTACAGAACAAGTTTGTGAATGTCTGCATTTGAAACTTCCTAGTATCCATACAATGAATCCAGCTCTCGACCAATTAGTGCGAGCGTACTAGCGTCTTCCTAGCAACAGTTGAGTTCTATTTACACCGAATCATATCTGTTTTAAGGCTTCTCGTTGGTTTACCACTATGTGATTCGGGGAATCCTTCAGGGATTCTGTAAGTAGGTGGAGTATTCTGGGAGTGAATATGGATATGAAGGAAATATTCTGAGCAATCACAGAAGCAGTTTGAAAATCGGACAAACAAACGGACTTTATAATTGTTTTACAACAACCTGAACACGGAAGCCTTTCCAAAACAAATACAGTGATACCTCAGCTCACGAACATAATTGGTTCCCAGAAAGTGTGTGTAAGGCAAAAAGTTCGTCTTCCGAACATTTGTTTCCCATAAGAAACCATTAAAATGAGAATAATCCGTCCCAGGTCCCCATAAAACATAATTTTCTACTAAATAAGCCTTAAAACTACACAAAAATATACCTTATTTTATGTATAATAAATGTGCTATTGTATTGTAATTAAAGAAATAAACTGTACTGTATAATAAAGTGGTTTTATTTACCTTTGTGATGGTAGTTGATGGCTTGATGGAATGGAGTGGGAGGAGGAGGGAGGGAGGGACTTACTGTTTGGAAGGAGAGTTTGGAAACGCCTACTGTTTGGAAACACCCTTAGCCACACACGCACCCTTAATAGCTTCCTTGTTCTTAAGGATGGTAGCAATGGTAGACTTAGCGTACTGGTACTGGGACGCTGAGTCACACAAACGCACACCTCGTTCGTGTTTTTCAATGATCTCTGCCTGTGGTGGGTCTTTTTCGCTCCCATAATAGCAAAAGTACACTCAATATGGTCCAAAATGTCTATCAAACACAAACCACTTCCGCACTCAAAGAAAGGGGGTGACGAACTGGGACGCCGTGAGCGTGCGTCAGCTTCTCGTGGCCGCCACCGTGGCGCTGTTCGACTGCGTGGTTTGGCTCGTCCGCCGAAAACTAGTTCGTCAGCAGAGACTATATGCTCACAAATTTAATGTTCTTGAGGCGAAAAGTTTGTGAGCTTAAGCGTTCGTCAGCGGAGGTTTTACTGTATTTTTATTTAGCTTGTATTTTTGACCTCATTATCTCATTATCTCATTATCTCATTTTCGTCAAGGTAAGACGTTTCAAATTACTTTGGCTTTTACTCAAAACACTACCTCGCATCTTCACCCGTATTATGCCGGAGCGGGTCGCAAATGTCAGTGCAGTTGATAACGACAGCTTTTAAAATTATGAAATCATAAGAAAAGCAAACTTAAATATTTTTATGGATTCTTCATCCATTTTTAAAACATGACACTGTGCAGTCCTCCATCACAGCGCTCACACGGCATCGTTTGAAACTTATAAATTCCAAATTCCCAAAAAAGTGCTGTTTTGTCTTTAAAAGCTCTTAAGACTTATTGCATAGCTTTTGTAAATGTCCTGAGTGATGGACTTATGTTGATTTTCTTTCTTTCTTTCTTTTCCTTTTAGGCTTTTAAAACCAGGGACCATGTAAAACTGTGGGTATTTGCCTGCCACTTTCATTAAAGCATTATCCACTCAAGATAATGTATAATATCCCCCAGTAATGTTTATATACTCTGACCGTTATCAGGATCAGAATACTTTATTGATTTTGGTGGAAACTGTGAGCACACAGTTGCTCCATACAGGTAGACTGAGACTTTTATTTAGATACAAATATACATGCAGATTTTACATGTATATCTATATATAAGTCTAAAATTAGAAGGTAGTAATATCTATATAAACAGGTACAGAGTGAATCCTGTCGGGGTAGTGGTGGCCTAGTGGTATAGGGCGCTGGATCGCTGATCCTAGGGTTGGGGGTTCAAGTCCAACTCTCCACAAGGTTGTCACTGCCCCACCCACCAGTGGAGGGAGGTGTACAGTATTATTATGATAAACAGTAGAATGTAAATGTATAGCAGGTGATGTTATTGCTATATGGAGCAGTTGCACAGTTTAATGTTATGGTATGAATAATTTCCTGAGTCGTTCGGTGGTGCATTGAACCTGTCCCTGTGACTGATCAGCAGGTTGTGAAGTGGGTGGGAGATATTGTTCAATATTGAGTTTATTTTGGACAACATTCGCCTCGCCGACACTACCGTCAGAGTCCAGCTCCATCCCCACAACGTTACTGGCCTGGTGGATCAGTCTGTTTAGTCTGTTTGCATCTGCCACCCTCAGCCTGCTGCCCCAGTTACAATAGCATAGAGTATAGCGCTGGCCACAACAGACTCATAAAACATGCTGAGCAGTGTCCGACAGATGTTAAACGACCTTGACCTCCTTAAAAAATGGAGACGGCTCTCGCACGTGTTGTAAAGTGCAATTGTGTTCTTAACCCGGTCCAGTTTATTGTCAATATGAACTTCAAGGTATCTGTAACCCTTTACCATTTCAACATTGACGTCCTGAATGGAAACAAGGGTCTCTGGTGGTCTGGATCTCCTAAAATCCACAATCAGGTCTTTGTCACATTAAAAGCTGCAGATGATTCTACTTACACCGTGTGACGAAGGAATACACCGCAGCCCGATACTCCATCTCATCACCTCCGCTGAGACGTCCGACTACAGTAGAGTCATCAGAAAACTTCTGAAAATGGCAGGTCTCTGCGCAGTAGCTGAAGTCCACTGTGTAGAGTGTGAAGAGGACGATCCCTTGTGGTGCTGCGGTGTTGCTGATCTAATGTGTCCAACACGCAGTGCTGCAGGCCTACCTATTGTGGTCTTCCAGTCAGGTAGTCCACAATCCAGGACACAAGAGCATCGATGTCAGTTATAAACCCATCCAAATGAGCACACCCACCCAGACACACACACACACACATAAACAGTTAGCGCGCACTTGGAGCAGTGGGTTGCCATACATATTTGGGGCGCCCGAAGAGCAGCTGGGGGTTAGGCGCCTTGCTCAAAGGCACTTCAGCCATGAATGTTTAGAAAGGGAAGGTGCAGCTTGCTCCCCCACCACCACACATTTTTTCCCTGTTGGTTCAGGAATTGAACCAACAACCCTTTGGTCCCAAAGCCACATCACTAACCATAAGGCTAAGGCGGTCTCAGTATGATATAGCTTCTTCTTTTTCTTTCCGATGTTCCCTTCAGGGATCGCCACAGTGAATCATCTGCCTCCATCTCACCCTATCCTCTGCATCTTCTTGTCTTCCACCAACTACCTTCATGTCCTCCTTCGTCACATCCATAAATCTCATCATTGGTCTTCCTCTAGACCTTCTGCCTGGTAGTTCCAATCTCAGCATCCTACTACCAATATGCTCACTATCCGTCCTCTGTACATGTCCAAACCATCTCAATCTAGCCTCTCGGACATTGTCTCCAAAACTTCTGACATGTGCTGTCCCTCTGATGTACTCATTCCTGATCCTATCCATCCTCGTTACTCCCAAAGAGAACCTCAACATTTTCATCTCTGTCCCAGTATGTTATAGCAAACATATCGATATACTATCTGTGATATAATTCAAATATATTAATGAGATCATGTTATCCACTATGACACGCATCAAATAAAATAAAAAGGGTTTTAAAAGTAATCATTAAGGTGCATGTGTGTACAAAAATGCTTGGTCCTCATGAGATCATCGGAATCTGGACAAATACGGGTTACACACTGAACATTTCATAACCAGTCTATCGTGGGTCATAACTCTCTCTCTCTCTCTCTCTCTCTCTCTCTCTCTCTCATGTAATTATATAAATATAATAGAACTGTTTTTAGATGCAAGTAGACATTATGTGAGAACTTAACTAACTAAATAAAGAAAATCCATTAACATTTACAGCAGTTGGCAGACATTCTTCTCCAGAGTGACTTACAATGATCATTTTTTATACAACTGAGCAATTGAGGGTTAAGTGCCTTGTTCAAGGGCCCAACAGTTGGCCTTGACCATGGGGATTGACCCACTGACCTTTGGATTAGTTAACCCATTGTATTAACCACTAAGCCACCACTGCCCTGTCAACATAAACTCCTTCATGTATTGTGATGAAGGAACCTGACAGGGAGCAAAAGCGCATTGATTGCTTAAATAAAATGACTTGATTTGAGAAAATATTGATTTAGTCATTAAATTAATAATGATTATATTTACTATTTTTTTTAAAAATGTGTTCTTGCTTCTGCTAAAGATGTGGTCGAGAGCATACAAACACATGCCAAAAGCCATCACTGACCAATCAGAATCGAGTAATGCCCGGTAACAAAAGTAATAAAGAAAAACCTTCAATTCTGACCAATCAGAAACAAGAATTCAGAGGAACTATTGTGGATAATGACTTTGTCATTTTTGGACAGTAAATATTATTTATTATTTAAGTTAAATTGCTTTGTTAGAGCATGTTTTAAATGAACAAACACACAGACAGAAGTGCAACACAGAACAATGGACACAAGCAGACATGAGAAGCTCTTGGGTTTATTACAGTAAAATCTAAAAATATAATTCTTCACACCTATTCTAGGTGATATTTCCCAATCTCATTTTTTTCCTAACCTATTTTTTTCCCAGATCTGAAATTCAGTGTAAGATGATAGCTGACAAAGTCAGTGGAAATGATGTGAATAGGACTAGATACTGACAGCTGTCATATCCTACAGCAGACAGTGGGTCTGCCTCTGTTCCTACAAAATCAGTGGCTCACACCACTCACACAACCCAATCACACCTCTCCATATAATGACCAGCACATGAGGCGTGTAAAAGAAATGCCAGCAAGTGCAATATTCCTGAACAGACACACATCTGTGAATGTGCATATAATGAAAGGTAGACATGTCTGTGTGTGTCTCTCTCTGTCTGTCTGTCTGTCTGTCTGTCTGTTCACCATGCATCAGTGACCCAGTCAGTAATTTTAGAAAAAAGAAGAACAACAACAACAATGAGATTCAAAGTACAAGCAAATATTTCTGGAGGTCAAAGGGCTCATGAAAGCTTGACTATACTGCATGTGTGTGTGTGTGTGTGTGTGTGTGTGTGTGTGTGTGTGTGTGTGTGTGTGTGTATATGTGTGTCTACACATATGCATATATGTGGGTGCGAGTGCATGCGTATGTATGTATGTCTGTGTGTGTGTGTGTGTGTGTGAGTGTGTGTGTGTGTGTGTGTCTGCACATATGCATATATGTGGACGTATGTACGAGTGCATGCGTATGCGTGTGTGTGTGTGTGTGTGTGTGTGTGTGTGTCTACACGTATGCATATATGTGGATGTATGTATGAGTGCATGCGTATGCGTGTGTGTGTGTGTGTGTGTGTGTGTGTGTGTCTGCACATATGCATATATGTGGACGTATGTACGAGTGCATGCGTATGTGTGTGTGTGTGTGTGTGTGTGTGTGTGTGTGTGTGTGTGTGTGTGTGTGTGTGTGTGTGTGTGTCTACACGTATGCATATATGTGGATGTATGTACGAGTGCATGTGTATGTCTGTGTGTGTGTGTGTGTGTGTGTGTGTGTGTGTGTGTGAGAGAGAGAGAGAGAGAGAGAGAGAGAGAGAGAGAGAGAGAGAGAGAGAGAGAGCACCCAAGGACCTGTGGCAGCCTTGACTTGAGTATCACCAAAGAAAGATGACTTCAGTCTGACTACACTAAGAGCTCGGGCAGGATTTTTATTAAGAAGTAGGGACAGCATTCATTTTTAAAACCTCCTCAATAAAATATCATAGAGTCGTTACATATTCCTCAGTATTATAATGATATGAATATTTAAATTTAAATGCATTCCAAGCACGGGCTCGTCTTCAGTACGGCATCAGATCTCATTTTCTACTTAAGCTCTTCGGTCATGTTTATGCATATCCACATGCATGATACATCTCTCTCTCTCTCTCTCTCTCTCTCTCTCTCTCTCTCTCTCTCTCTTAAAGCCTCTTAATGCAAGCCTGATAATTTTGCTTGACTTTAATGACGAATGACTCTTCATTGAAAAGAGAGATCTTCCTTTTTCTTTCTCATCGAATTACATTGTGCTTTCTGGTAGGTTTCAGAAACTTCACAATTGGTGGCGCTCGAAAGAAAAGCATCTGCAACATGGTACGAGTATTCCAGGTTACATTACTGATGATGAACATCCAAGTAAAAAAATAAAATAGCAATATTAATTCAAACAATAGCGTAGCAGTATCAGAACGCGGTAACTGAAGGACAGAAGTTTTTGTGGGTGAAATGTAAAGCATGTGCATACCGTTGCGAGGATTTAGGAATCGCGAACTTTTAAAAGACAATGACAGGCCCGAGTGGAAGCACACAGCTCTGATCTCGCGACTTCCTTGACAAGATGTTGACGTTTTAGTGTTTGATTTGTTGAAAGACACAAGAGGCTCGGGCAGCATTTCATACAGTAAGATAAGCCAGTGCTTAACTCCAGAACACATGAATCACTCCCGAACATTTTTTTTTTTCTTCAGTCAGAAATGATTTGTTGTTTTAACGTAAAAAAAAAATTACATAACAGGCGGCCTTGAAATTTTGAGTTCACCGGAACTTGCCCAGGGCAGGATGGTAGATGGTTAGCACGCTCATCTCAGAGCATAAAGGTGCTCATTCAATTCCTGGACTCGGGTATTTTTCTATCGCGTTCAAGGTGTTCAAGGTGTACTCTGCCCTTGCCCCGAGTCGGCTGAGAAGGGTGCCAGCCTCCCCGTGACCCTAATTAGGACTAAGGTAAAGGAAAAGTCCGTTGGGCTTTTTATACCCGAGCCTAGCGACTCATCAGGCCGGTGCTTATCCCCGGTTTCCGTAGCGTGAAGCAACCAGGAGTTCAACTCCTCCTGGATGGGACGCTAGTCCACTGCAGATTACCTTCCCAGTATATATTTTTACTGGTACCCATTTATACTGCTGGGTGAACAGAGGCACACTCATGGTTGAGACCTTGCTCAGGGGTCTTAGCACAGTGAGGATCTAACTGGGATTTGAACTCACAACCTCCCGATCATGAGCGCAGCACCCTAACTACTACACCAACGGCCCCAACAATTAGGACTAATTGTGTCCTAAAATGAATGAATGAACGAATGAACGGATGAATCCAAAGAAATGCACATTATGCTAATTGGCTGTTCCGGAATGACCCTCGCTATGAATGTGTAAGTGAATCCTTGTGTGTGTGTGTTTTGCCCCATAATGGTCTGGCAGGCTGTTCAGGGCGTATCTACCCTCTGTGAGGACATCCTAGCAGGATTATTATTATTATTATTATTACAGTGCTAAAGCCCCTGGCACATACATCACACAACAGACATACAACAGGCCCATGACAAAACAATTCCTAGGACGGTTGTGGGTGTGTCATATGAAACTCACCTGCTGAGTGACAGAATGTCATCGCAGACCCTTTTTTTTTTTTTGCAGAAATTATTTTCCTTCATGGAGGTATTTCTCAGCATCAGGTCTATTTCTTAAGTCTGTTGTGCAATGCGTGATGACATCCTGTGGGTTGGAAATGACATACAGTATGTAATTCATACACTTGCTGATTCATCTGACGCTTTCAGAATCATGTGATTTTCTTTAAATAGTCATGTGATCGTCCAACATTAAATACACACCTTTCTTTATATACAGTACCGGGCAAAACTCTGAGAATTCCTATTATTTTACAAGACAAACTTTTCTGTACATTTTTATTTGCTGATGTGTACATTAGCAAGTTAACAAAAAAAAAACCTGTGTATTAAATGGCACTGAAAAAATATTTATAGATCCATAAAACAAGCAGTATATTGTGCAAGTGACCACTTTATAGGTGGAAAAACACATAATGAAGGTTGTTGGGATTTGCGTGCAAATAATGAAACAAGTGTAACCATCAATATCTCCAGGAGAACTATGGCAGGTTCTACACGATGCTCAGTAGAACTTATAGTTCATTGCTTTGTAAAACTGCACAGACTGTACGTGACCTTGACACATATTCGAAGTAAAGGGTCATCACACCCAAAATTGATTATTTAATTTATTTATTTATTTTTGCCTAGAAACAGATACTTTAATTATTCATTCATTTATCCATTTTCTGATCTGCTTGATCCTATTTAGGGTCACGGGGAGGTTGGCGCTCATGTCAGCCAACTCTGGGTGAGGGCGGGGTACACCCTGGACAGCTCATCAGGCCATACAACCATTCGAATTTACACCTTGGGGTGATTTGGAGCAGCCAATTAGCCCACTGTGAATGTTTTTGGACTGTGAGAGGAAACCGGCGTACGCTGAGGAGACCCACACAAGCACAGGGAGAACATGCGAATGGGAACCGAACCCAGGATATTCTTGCTGTGAGGAGGACATGTTATGTTAATTTATGTTAATTATTCATTCATTACTTAATTCATTCATTCATTCATTTTCTGAACCACTTAATCCTAATTAGGGTCACGAGGAGGCTGGTGCCATCTCTGGGTGAGGGCAGGGTACACTCCGGACTGCTCACCAGTGCATCGCAGGACCAACACTCAAACAACCATACATACTCACACTCACACCTACAGGCGATTTGGAACAGCCAATTAACCTATCGTGCATGTTTTTGGATTGTGGGAGGAAACCGGTGTATTCGGAGGAAACCCATGCAAGC
This sequence comes from Plotosus lineatus, assembly GCA_024760905.1. Classification (NCBI taxonomy): domain Eukaryota; kingdom Metazoa; phylum Chordata; class Actinopteri; order Siluriformes; family Plotosidae; genus Plotosus; species Plotosus lineatus. Next base: position 19,889,289 of record CM045733.1, read on the forward strand.
CCGGAGAGAACATGCAAACTCCACACAGAAACACCCAGGCTGGGAATCGAACCCAGGCCTTTGTGCTGTGAGGCAGACGTGCTAACCACTACGCCACAGTGCCGCCTACTTTAATTATTAATATGTAAATATATTAGGGGCCGATGGTATAGTGGTTAGGGGTGTGCTCATGCGCTCATGATTGGGAGGTTGTGAGTTCGAATCCCACCGAGACCCTCACTGTGCTAAGACTCCTGGGCAAGGTCTCAACCACAAGTGTGCCTCTGTTCACCCAGCAGTATAAATGGGAACCAGTAAAAATATACTGGGAAGGTAACCTGCGATGGACTAGCGTCCCATCCAGGAGGAGTTGTAGGCCTAGTCGCTTCACGCTACAGAATCCAGGGATAAGCACCGGTCCGATGATCCACTAGGCTCAGGTGTAAACGGACTTTACCTTTAAATATAAGCCAGCTTTGCAACTAAACCTAACACTTAGACCACACACAGTCCTGCGGCCACACCCACCCCACCCTACCTTATTAACTTGAGCCATGTGACGATTGTACATCAATTGAATATCACTGGACTACCATACAAGGATTTTTTCCAATTTTTTGCAACAATCTTATTACTTTCATATGAATATTTAACTATTTTAATTCCAGACCTGTACTATATTTCCCGATACAGACCGTACAACACAACTCTACAGCTTTCACACTACCTCACCCAGGCATTCATGACTCGCGAAGCCTCACTAAAAGCATTAAAGAAAAAAAAACCCAGAGTGTTCGTGAAAGGAGCTTAAATGATGATTTGAATTTCAATGGACTCAAGATTTTAAAACATAGAGTGAACTCGCTTTAGCTTCAATCAACAAATCCTGTTTTCTCCTGAACGACTTCAGATTTGTCAGTGAGAGTAAAACATGTCAATCAGCTGATCTTCTCTACTGCGTCACAAATAACATGTGTAAACAAAACCAGTCAGTTTGAACAAAATGCTGAGAGGATTAATGCTGATGCTAATTAATACACACCAAGATACACTATTTAGGTGATTAATGGAACAGTCACTCCCTCGCTGTCACACTGGCGTGTGTGTAGGAGCCCAAAGCCAGGGTCAGGAGGCACAACAGCACGACAGGGAATCAATTTCACTCTTCTTGACCTTGGTGACACGTTGGCTAGACGAAGCATGTGAGTGTGAGCCACGCTGTGCAACACTACTGACTTTGGTGTGTGTGTGTGTGTGTGTGTGTGTGTGTGTGTGTGTGTGTGTGTGTGTGTGTGTGTGTGTGTGTGTGTGTGTAAAGGGTGAAATGGGTAAATGGCGAAAGTCTGCTCAGATAAAATGCAGACAGTTGCCGGCACTTGGCATTTCCAGTGCTGACAGGCTGGTTTGTTTGTTCACTCTAACGAGCACTCGGACTCCATTAATGAGCGAACTGAATCCATTATCATCATCATTTCAAAAGGAAGCTCGGGGCTCAACAGCTCCCTGCATTAGCAGGCGTTGCCCTTGTTGTTCCATTTGATCAGCAGTGGCAGCGGGAGTTCATCCCTTTCCACCCTTACGCGCACACACACACACACACACACACACACACACACACACACACACACACGCACACACGCACGCACGCACAGGCCTACTTACTGCCTTTCGTATTACCAAGAATATATAGAGAGGAAAATGAAGGAGTGAGAGTATGTCAGGGAAGCCATTACGATGCTATAAAGCAGGTAAGACTAATGAAGGGGAGAGAGAGAGGGGAGAGGAATCCTTCTTTTGTACGTCATAAACAATCAGACAATAACGTGACGTGGCAGACGATAGCATTCCGTCTCTCTGCCACATTTCGAAGGGGCATCAAAGACCCAATTAAGGCCCGCTGTGCAAATGGTGCACAAGGATGCTACTCCAGAGAGCTGTCATTAAAAAAAAAACTAGTTGTGTGTGTGTGTGTGTGTGTGTGTGTATAGGGTTGTCGAATCCCTAGCACAGTGACAGGCCCCCTTTACAACCCCAAGTCTCTTCCTCCCTCTCTCAAACTCTTTCGCTCTCTCCCACTCAGTCTACTAAAGGATTTTAATTAGGCCTTGTCTGCGCAGCCATACACAGGCCTTTTGTATGTGCTGAATGGTACAAGGGCTGTGATTTGGAACCCCTTCCCTTCCCCACCAGTCATGTGTGTGTGTGTGTGTGTGTGTGTGTGTGTGTGTGTGTGTCTGTGTGTGTGTGTGAGAGAGAGAGAGAGAGAGAGAGAGAGAGAGAGAGAGAGTAAAAGTCAATGTGGGAGGGGGCTCCTTCATTTCGATATGAGCTACTGCACCACACTGCACCCTTTTCCCCACCCCTTTGTACATGTCCCCCTTATGAATCTCAGGGATTATTAAAATGTTAACGTGCCTGTGTTGGCTTTGATTTTTAAAACAAAAGTGTACAGAGCAGGAGATACAGCGACACTCCACAAACTATATGAGATTTCATCTGAATGTGTCACATTCTACAGTCAGATTTACTTCCTGTGTGTGTGTGTGTGTGTGTGTGTGTGTGTGTGTGTGTGTGTATCATCATTTTATTTACTTGTGTTTTAGTGGCTTAAGCACAAGCACTGAGAGAGAAAAAATATTTATACTGTTCGTCATTTATATTTATCTAATAAAGCTATACATTTATAGCAACAGTAATTCATGTAACATGAAGCATTAAATTATTAATTTAATTCTGTGTGTGTGTGTGTGTGTGTGTGTGTGTGTGTGTGTGTGCGTGTGTGTGGGAGAGAGAGAGAGAGAGAGAGAGAGAGAGAGAGAGAGAGAGAGAGAGAGAGAGACTTATAACAGACAGAGCAACAGACAGGGAGGAAAAAAGAACAAAAATGACAAAAAAGGGACAGAGATAAGCATAAATAGTAATGACAGAGAAGAAACAGAATGAGAACAATGTAAAGTAAAAAGAAATTGTGACAAATAGAGAAAGGGAAATAACTAGACAGAGGCAGACAGAGAGAGAGAGAGAGAGAGAGAGAGAGAGAGACTAGTCAAGTTTTACAGCGGTTTCAGTTACGTCTTCGTCCCATTATCGTTGATCCCCAGAGCCCATGTCTCGGTGCTGTGGCAGTCTTCTCACCACCTCTACTCTTTGAATGTTTTTCAGTGCAGTGTCCTGAGTTTACCAGCTGTGCCCATGCCAAGCAGCTGCAGTACCCTCCCCAGTACTGTCACGCCGTACCGCCAAAATCTCGCCTTTCTCCCGGGCTGACAGTCCTCTCTGACAAGCCTTTTACATCTGCCTGCTCTGCACTCCGCCCGCCAGACAAAGAAATTAATACCCCCAGTGACTGTGTTTTAATTAAGCAATTTCATGCAAATTACACATTTTAGATTGTCAAATAATATACTGCACAAAATGGAAGGCAGGCTGATCTGATATGCATGGAGCGTTTTTCTTCCAGGGTGCTCTGCATACACGGAAAATGAACAAAAATGCTAATTTCTAATCTATTATGCAAACAGTGTGATACGTACATAGATTTGCACGCCTTTCTTGGCATGGCTGAGCAATCCTCTTGAATTTGCCATATACACTGCTGGAGTTTTTAAGGCAACCTTTTATTTTAGTCATCCCTTTTCCTCTCTTTCAGCAGAACAATTATTTACACAGATCTCTCTGGTTTATCCAACGAGCAAAATTGTGATTGACTCGGGACGAGTTGTGTTCATCTAAAAAAAATTAAAAAAAAGATTCACCTCCCATTTATTCTCATGGTACAAATTTAGCACTTTCTCTCTCTCTCTCTCTCTCTCTCTCTCTCTCTCTCTCTCTCTCTCTCTTTTCATATATATATATATATATATATATATATATATATATATATATATATATATATATATATATATATATACATACACACACACAGTGATCCCTTGCAACTTTGTGCTTCAGTTTCTGCAACTCCAGTGCATCGCAGGTTTTTCAAAAATATTACATCGCAAAATAAAAAAAATAAGGAAATTAAGGGAAAATAGGGAAAGAGTTAAGGAAAATGCTGCAAAACAAGGCAAATTATGCAAAAAACAAAACAAAACAAAACAAAAAACATACAAAAAAACCCCAAAAAAACCCAAAACCTCCCAACAAAACTACTTATATTTTTATGTGATGTGCACATCTGTATGTGTGTGTATTTATATTTTATTTACAGCTTATGCATTATGTTTGATTGTTATTACAATAATTTATAGCGTTGAATATGTATTTATTGATTTTATATATACACATATACGTCAGTGGGGGGGGGGGGTCGATCCTACTTCGTTGAAATCAACAGTCGTGATGGGTCTCAGTCCCCTTTAAGTGTGGAAAGTGAGTGAGCCCTATGTTTATATATATATATATATATATATATATATATATATATATATATATATATATATATATATGCATACACGCAAATATTCAGGGAAGATGTAGTGCCTTAAATTCAACATTAAAATACTTTTCAAAGTATTTCAAAATCACAAAAAATAAGTCCTCAGATGTTCATACTATTAGTATTATTATTTATAATAATAATAATAATAATAATAATAATAATAATAAAATAAAAGTTGAATCTCAGAAGAAAGCCTTTCAGTCTAGTTGATCTGATTAACTATTTTTCCAGACCAGCTCTTAAAACAAGTACAAAAAGGCCTCCTGAAAGCACAAATAAAACTCAGCATGTGCAGGTAGCACAATGAAGCCTTCCTTAACAAAGGCAATGGAGAGATCTCGCTGTTTCTTTGTGATTCAAATACATTTAATCAAAGGTTTGCTTCGATATAGTGGCACTTAGTAGTGTACATTAACCCATACAATAGCACCGAATGAATCGCAAACCTTCCACTAGGCTTTTTAATGGGAATAAATAGCAGGATAGGAGCGGGGACCGAAACGATAATGGAAGGGTACGACATGTGATGTTGACGTCGTTTCTTCGTCGTTGAAACAGCAGTGCTTTTTAAGTGGACCCTCATGGAATAATCGTGGGGTTTAGCATGCACGCTACACATAAAAATCAGCCTAAACACCTTGGGCCAATTATTACACTCTCAATTCAGAGATATATTCATGAGGTCTTCTGCTCTGTATTGCTAGACATGTACATATGTGTATGTGCATGCGAGCTGATATTTAAAATGTGTGTGTGTGTGTGTGTGTGTGTGTGTGTGTGTGTGTGTGTGTGCAAGTGAACCGATTAAACTTACCTTAATCATGTAATCAAAGGGGTGGTGTTTTAAGCATGGATAGTGCTACAGTCTTCTTCTTCTTCTTCTTCTTCTTATTCTTCTTCTTCTTCTTTTACTTTCGGCTGTTCCGTTCAGGGGTTGCCACAGCAAATCATCCGCCTCCACCTCACCCTGTCCTCCGCATCTTCTTTTCTGACTCCAACGACCTTCATGTCTTCCTTCACCACATCCATAAATCTCTTCTTTGGTCTTCCTCGAGGCCTTCTGCCTGGTAGTTCCAACCTCAGCATCCTACTACCAATATACTCACTATCCCTCCTCTGTACATGTCCAAACCATCTCAATCTAGCCTCTCTGACTTTGTCTCCAAAACATCTTACGTGGGCTGTCCCTCTGATATACTCATTTCTGATCCTATCCATCCTCGTTACTCCCAGAGAGAACCTCAACATTTTCATCTCCGCTACCTCCAGCTCTGCCTCCTGCCTTTTCCTCAGCGCCACTGTTTCTAATCCATACAACATCGCTGGCCTCACCACCAGCCTGCCTGCACACGCTTCTTCACCTCTTTTCCACACTCTCCATTGCTCTGGATTGTTGAGCCTAAGTACTTAAAATCCTCCACCTTCGTTATCTCTGCTCCCTGTAACATCACCGTTCCTCCTGAGTCCTTTTCATTCACACACATGTATTCTGATTTTCTGAGGCTAACCTTCATTCCTCTCCTTTCCAGGGCATACCTCCACCTCTCGAGATTTTCCTGCACTTGTTCTCTGCTCTCACTACAGATCACAATGTCATCTGCAAACATCATAGTCCATGGAGATTCTTGTCTCACCTCGTCTGTCAGCCTGTCCATCACCATAGCAAACAAGAAGGGGCTCAGAGCTGACCTTTGATGCAGTCCCACCTCCACCTTGAATTCGTCGGTCACACCGACAGCAGACCTCACCACTGTCTTACATCTCTCATACATGTCCTGCACCACTCTAACATACTTCTCTGCCACTCCAGACTTCCTCATGCAATACCACAGTTCTTCTCTTGGCACCCTGTCATATGCTTTTTCCAGATCCACAAAGGCACAATGTAGCTCCCTCTGACCTTCTCTGTACTTCTCTATTAACATCCTCAAAGCAAACATTGCATCTGTGGTGCTCTTTCTTGGCATGAAACCAAACTGTTGTTCACAAATGCTGACCTCTGCCCTTAGTCTAGCTTCCACTATTCTTTCCCATAACTTCATCGTATGGCTCATCAACTTTATCCCTCTGTAGTTGCTGCAACTCTGCACGTCTCCCTTGTTCTTAAAAATGGGCACCAGCACACTTCTCCTCCACTCCTCCGGCATCTGCTCACTCTCTAGTACAGTGTGATTTAAATTTGAATATTGTGGATGCTTGCATGATTTGTGAGAAAAGTTTCAGTTGTTCTTATTCAATCCTCATGATTCATTGATACACTCCATCAGAGGAATATCCCAATACAGTGCACTACAGTTTCCTGAAAAAGAAGGAAGGAAGGGATTTTTCTCTACTACTGTACTGTATGAAAACAAGTGCATACAATGACACTGACAAAGCTCTGAAAGGAAGTTAAACTGCCTGCAACCTACAATACGTGTTTGTTAAAACTTAGACAAATCTTCAAAGCACCAAATACAACTAAAGTCTTTATTTCAGTCATACTTTCCATATCATATACTCATTTACATAATTCTTTATAACCGTGCAAACAGGTCAGCAGAAGATGCCATCAATACAACCCTCCACAACAGCCCTCCAACACCTGGACAACAGCAACTCCTATGTGAGGATGCTGCTCATAGACTTCAGCTCCGCTTTTAACAAATTCCAACTATACAAACTGCTTCAAAAGTTGGGCAATCCGCACCCGGGAAGCTCACTCTGCACCTGGATACTGGATGTTTTCTCAGCAACACACCACAGAACGTCAGGATAGGACAGTGCTTCTCAATTATTTCCTCTTATGCCGCCCCTAGAAAGAAGAACCCCCCACCCCGCCCCTGTTTTTCAAGGGGTTTCGATTCCGGCCCTTCCCGCGGATCAAGGAATTCAAGTTATTTACCCGGAAATAAAACCCTATGTATGATATTACAATGTGCTCAAATAGGCTTCTTAAGCACATTCTATAGACAGTGCTACTCATTAATGCAGTAATAATGCAGTAAAATGTAGTAATGATTAAGTAAAAACTTTTCAATTTTGTACTGTAATAATATTTATTGATGATAAAATATATAAACAGTATACAGTATGTATATATATATATATATATATATATATATATATATATATATATATATATATATATATATATATATATATATATGTCCCTTGCTAAAAGGGTTGTGACAGGAAGGGCATCCGACGTAAAAACCTCTGCCAAATCAAATGTGCGACTCAGATGATTCGCTGTGGCGACTTCCGAGTAAAAGGGAAAAAGCCGAAAGGAAGACAGACAGACAGTATGTATATATATATATATATATATATATATATATATATTCATTCACTGCTTAATGGCACCCTATTGTCTGTCTGTCTGTCTTCCTTTCGGCTTTTTCCCCCTTTTTTTTTACTCGGGACTCTCCACAGCGAATCATCTGATTCGCACGTTTGATTTGGCAGCGGTTCTTACGTCGGATGCCCTTCCTGTCACAACCCTTTTTAGCAAGGGACAGAAACACGCTGACGACTTTGCAGCCTACTCTTTATGAAAGTCAGCAATGGTTCTTTTACATGCCTCTCACCATAGACAGTGAGAGACATGGCCCGCCTTTGATAACCCAGTTAGCCGCACTGGGGGGGACAGTGACAATCTTGTGGAGAGTGGGACTCGAACCCCCAACCTTTGGATCAGTGATCCAGCGTAATGACGCCCTATTGTAACATAACTTTTTCCTTTTTGTATCAAGCAGTTCGACTTGCTCATGCAGCATCATTACCTTTTTCTGGCGCTTAGACTCCTGACCAGCAGCCTGAGAAGATGTACAGCATTTGGGTGGCATCATAGAGCTTAACTGGTAATTAAGAACACGCACAAAAAAATGCACATTGGCAACTTGTACGCGAATGAGAAAAAGGTACATAATCTCAACCAATCAGCAGGTAGGAGGAACATATGCTCTCAGCCATTGGCTAAATTTGAATCACGTACCAGTTACTTCCGGGTTTGTCGGCAATCCGCGAATATGAGGGGCGCGTGTGCAAAACCACGAATGGTCAAGGGCCTCCTGCACCAGAGCTGAATATAAAAAAAACATTGAAACTCAAATTTAATCTTGAAAAATAAAATTAAATTAAATTGATCAATAATAAATTTAAATTGCTCAGCAACATTAACACTGGAGCACAATATATAAATAGAATATATCATAAAACACATGAATCTACAAAACAAAAATGAAAACAATTAAACAATTTGTACTGTTTTTTTTTATTATTTTTTTTTTTAAATCAAAATTAGGAAGTCCAGATTAATGGCTACACTGAGCCCATTTTGCAGTGCACAGCCTTGCAAAGCGGTTTGTGAAGCATGATACTGCAACCCTCAGATCCTGCTGAATGTTTAGCTGCAACCTCTGCTTGGTGTTCAGTGCAGCAACAACAGAGAAGCTGTGATGTTGCAAACGGAAGAAGGATTCCCATAGTCTTCTTCCCAAAGAGTGGAAACTGCCTCTCTACACACAGCCAGAATTCACTCAGTGCCTGTGATGTGAGCCTCTGTCTCAATGTGGAGTCAGACGTCATGTCTATGTACTGGTCCTCCTCTGCAGAGCTGAACCCAGTTGGAGCTGGTGCATTGAAAGGATCTCTCATCCAATCATACTGGGAACTGTTATCAGGGAAGCACTTCTCAAAGAATCCCATCAATGATGATATGCTGCTTGATATTTTGAATCACTGAGGTGGCTTCATAGTCAGCAGTGTCAACAAATTCATGCAGGTTCTCGACTTTCCTTCGTCAAGTTGCCTCGCCCACTTTGCGAGCTTTCGAATGAAAGAGCTGATCTTGTCTGTGACCCGAGGGAGATGTTTATCTTTCCCTTGAAACTGTAGATTGAGTTCATTTAGCCTTCCAGATATGCCACTCAGGTGGGCCAGTTTCGCCAGGAAGTTGTCATCACCAAATTTCTCTGCAACTTCACACTGGTACTCCTGCACCAAAAACACTCCGCTCGCCGAGCTCAAAAACTCAGGACAAGACTTTTCCTTGTGACAGCCACCTTACTTCACTGTGAAACAGCACAGCTTGGTGTTCAGATCCTATTTCCTCACAGATAGCAGAGAAGACTTTTGTTTTAAGTGGCTGGTCTTTATAAACATGACTAAGCCTTTGATGTCAGTCAGAGGTAAAGTCCGGTGGGCTTTTTACATCCGAGCCATAGTGGCTCATCAAGCTGGTGCTTATCCCCGGTTTCCATAGCGTGAAGAGACTAGGAGTACGACTTCTCCTGGATGGGACGCTAGTCCATCGCAGGTTCGGTTAATTTTCTGTAACCGCTTAATCCTAATTAGGGTCGTGGGGAGGCTGGCACTCATCCCAGAGTTTACCCTGGACAGCACACCAGGCCATCACAGGGCGGAAACACGTGACGGCTTTGCAGCTACTCTTGTCAAAAGTCAGCAATGGTACGTTTACATGAACCTCACACCATAGACAGTGAGAGACATGGCCGACCTTTGATAACCCAGTTAGCTACACACTATGGCAGTGACAACCTGTGGCGAATGGGGCTTAAACCCCCACCCTTAGGATCAGTGATCCAACACCTTTTACCACTAGGCCACCACTGCCCATATCACAGGTTACCTTCCCAGTATATTTTTACTGGTACCCATTCATACTGCTGAGTGAACATGGACACACTTGTGGTTAATACCTTGCCCAGGGCTCTTAGCACAGTGAGGGTCTCACTGGGATTTGAACATGCAACCTCCCGATCATGAGGGCAGCACCCGAACCACTATGCCACCGGCTTCACATGATGTCAGTCATAACCTCACTTAATTCAAAGTGCCTTGAGGCCAGTGCTTCTGTTTGTATAACAGTGTGTCCAGGCAACATTAGGTGTGGCCTTTTTGGTGAGTACTTGAAGTCCTTTACTCATACCTGCCATGGTTTGAGCAACATCACTGCAAATACCAATGGTTCTCCCACTTTCACCCTCAGTCCAGTCACCAGCAGTCCAGCATTTCGAATAGCTCTTCAGCTGTGGCTCTGCCTCTGACACACAGCGGTACCTCAATTTACGAAATTAATCCGTTCCGTAAGTGGTTTAGTAACCTGGACTTTTCGTAAGTTGAACCGCATTTTACATGTAAAATGCGTGATTCGTTCCAAGGCCCCCAATACTACTCTTAAAAATGATAAAAGCATAAGTTTTAAGGTACAGTACTTACTTCGTGTTGACCATGTCTTCTTAGCAGAGTTATAATCTTACAAATGTTTGTGCAAGGCTAAAAGCCCGAGCCAAAAAATAAAGTTGCAATGAGCACACTCAAAAAACTCATGAAACAAGCTGCTGCTCAAGGGAGCGGTGGCATCCCTCCTAGCCAATGGGAGGCCAGCTGGGCGGGACGTTGGGAGATTCAATGGGAGAGTAACTCGTGCATTGTTTGAATGGCATGTTTTATTGTTTGAATAGCGCGTTTGGTGCGTTTCGTAAGAAGAACTTGTTTCGTATACAGAGACAAAAAATTTTTGGAAAATGTTTTTCATAACCTGGATTTTTTGTTTGCTAGGACTATTGTAAGATGAGGTACCAATGTATTTACAAAAAAGTTAAAAAAAAAAAAAAAAAATTCAATCCTCACACAGGGAGTTTTTCAGGCCAAAACATACACATACAATGAACAAACAGTCTTTGCTGCTGTCTGCTGCTTTGTCTACTTGTTAGGCAAAACATTTGTCTTTGAGTTTATCTACCAGCTGATCTTGAAGATCGTTAGCAATGTCATTTATACGTCTGGCGACAGCGTCATTGGACAGAGGGACTTTTTATTTTTGCAGCACTTGCGTCATCCAGCATGACAGAGACCATGTCAAATGCTGCAGGCAGTATCAGCTCCTCGGCTATAGTGTGGGGGTTTCTTGCACTATGCAATTTTGTACATCACCTTATATGAAGCTGACAGCGCTCACTGGTTTACTGAAGTGCCATTCACAAAGTGGGATGACTGTTGGCAACATGACACGTTTTTGCTGAAAAAAAACTCAAGCGGCTTATCAGCGTGACTGGCGTGTAATGTCTAAGTGGCGCCTTAGTTTACTTGGCTTCATGTTATCCATTGCCAACATTTTAAGACACAGTAAACACCCCGGTCGTTCCTGGTCTCCCGCCGTAGTCACAGTGAAGCCAAGCATTAATACTTGTTTGTTTCATTTTCTCAATCTCACGCCACCTTTCTTTTCATCCCCGTTAAATATTTCTCCATGCTGTCTCCTGAGGGTTTGTTTACTGCACTTCATATCGACCGGTCTGCTCTTTCAACAATAGGGAACAGGATCCATATTGGTTCACATACCAGAATGAGTAGAATGTACTTTCCGTTTAATATAAGAGTGATAATGATAATAATAATAATAATAATAATAATAATAATAATAATAATAATAATAATAAATACAATCAAATAGGTTCCTAAACAGTTTGTTACCAGCTGGAACCAAAAGAACCATGATGACCTTGCTGAATGTGGCATTTTCCAAAGAAAATGTATAAAAGATGGGTAAAAAAAAGAATGTTTTATTTCATTGATGGTCATGAGAAAGCAGGCACGCATCCAATTTAACTCTGGGTGAAGGTGGTGTGCACTAGAACCCTGCGCGGGGCGGGTTTCAGCCTGCAGCTCACGGGCCCTTGCAGCCCACAGACCCCGGGGGCACAAATTTAAAGTCAGACTTTTTAGTTTGCAAGGCAGGGCAGGTCAATTTAAAACTTATGTGGGGCGGGGCGGGTTGAGAATGATCCAAGTTTTGCGGGGTGGTCTGCGGGCTATGTCATGGATTCATGCGGCTGTTGCGAGGCTAAAGAGCACTTCAGCAAATTATACTGCTATATACAGACGCTCCCCGACAGAACTCTCCGCTCTGCTGGTGATTCACATCAGTGCAGGCTGAGTTCTAAATGAGTTCAACAGCGCCCTTGCTCACTTGAAAGACTGGAAATCTGTATACAGTAACCCACAGCAAGTACACTACTTTTGGTTTTGAGCGCCTCACATATTATAAGCGTTGATTATGTGACTCTGGAAAAAACACATATTTGGCCAAAATGTCCTACCCTGGAAAATTTGCTGGCCAAAACATCTATGGCCAAAACGTCCAGGCCAAAACGTCCAGGCCAAAACATCCGTTGGCCAAAACGTCCGTTCACCATGACTCTGCAGGCAAGTGAAATTTGAATATGAATACTTCACTACTGGGATAATTGCCATATTGCTTTTATGCATGTAATCTAAAGTCCAAACACACTGGGTATCTATCATATAACTTGCTGCATTGATAACTGCATTATCATTGTAATTGTACAATGTTAGTTGATGATTTTAATGTAACGTTTATTGTTTGAGTGAATTAAAGGATGAATATTAATATGTAGTTATGTTGAGCGGGCTGCGGGGCGGGTGCGGGCTCAGAATCAGAAACTCACTGTGGAAGGGGGCGAGCTGTGAGCTGAAGTATTTTGTGTGGGTGGGGCTGCCGGCCAGGTCAGAATTTACTTGCGGGGCGGGCTGACCTACCAGGGTAAATATGTGGGCCACAATTCTAATTTGCGGGGTGGGCGTGGGCTTGTGATTTTGGCCCCCGCAGGGCTCTAGTGTGCACCCTAAACAGCTCGATAGACGAATACAGGATTAACACACACATATCCATTCACACTCACGCCTAGGGGAAAATAAGAATATCCAGTTAGCCCAGTGCTTTTCAATTATTTTCTGTGGCGCCCCCTCTAGGAAGAAAAAAACATTTCACACACCCCGACCACATCGCGAGCAACTAGAAATAGTCTTATTTTTCTCTAAAATTGTTATTAGTACACCTCTGCATAACATTATAGATTTATTAACATTAAAAACAAAAAAAGAAAGAAATATAGTTCAACTTACAATAAAGAAAAACTTCATCAACATTTTTAAATCTGTAACAGAAATTGATTTAAAGTGCACCAATGTGCCTGAAATAAATAAATAAATAAAAAACAGCCTTATTTAAACCAATTTAACTTATTTAAAATCATTCAACTTATTTATGTCTTAATATCTCCGTCTCGCTCCACCTTTCTCTTCGTTCCTGTTAGAATTTTTTCCATGTTGTTTCTTGAGGGGTTGTTTATTGCGCTTTATATCGGTTGCTCGTGCGAAACACCGCTACACCATGGCGAGACAATGAGAGCGCCACTGCCACCTAGTGGCGTGAAGGTGCAATTATACTTAATTCTTGTAAACTCTTCCAGAAAAGCATGTTCCCCAGGGTCACACCGCGCCCCCTGGCATCATGGGGAGCACGCCCCACTATTTGAGAATCACTGAGTTAGCCTCATGGACATGTCTTTGGATCGCAGTGAAAAAAAAAACAACAAAAAAAAAACAGACCACCCGAAGAGCACAGGGAGAACATTCAATCTGCACTTGGGAACACCTTTGCTGAGTAAGGGATTAAAACACATGACCCTTTTGCTGTGAAGCAGAAGTGCTAAAGACCACACTACCCTGCTGACCTGAAAAATAAATCTTAAAAAAAAAGAAAAGAAAAGAAACATACTGGTGATAAATACCTGCAGCCGGAATCGCCCTCTGTTAAGGGGCATCCTTGATGAGAATTGTTCCACCAAAACTGGTGGAAACATGGGCTGGCACAAAGGTTCAAAGAGACATAAGCAGTCCTCTCGTTTCCTGTTGGTCGAAAAAAAGAAGCATGAGTGGAGATGATGGGAGAGCACAACATTCACCCTGGTATGGACTTATTAAATCTACCTCGAGGTAATCCCACTGATCTGCAATTCATTTTAGGGAGTGTTAAATCAATTCACAAAGACATGAAAAGCTTTGCTCCTTGTTGACTTCACTGGAGCTACCTGCAACACTTTGTAATATTGATAATGCGCCTGACTCCCCGCTCAAGCTGAGTTTTTTTTTAACTCATGTAAATGATGGCTGTTTTTAACTGGGCTTGATCAGTGGGCTTGGAAAGGCAAGCCGAATGCCTGGGGGGATTGATTTAACTGGAGAACAATGCAGAGAAGCGAAGCGCTTCACGCTGAAGCCGTCTGCGTACAGAGATAGTGTTTATCTAAAGTGTAATCCCAGCTTCTTCTCTCCGTGTCTTAAGTGAAAGCCGTGGGCCTACGGCAAACCTGGGACTGTAAATAAGGATTTGACTCACTTTACATGCCACACATGCCAACAGAACAACTTATTACACAATAGCAGCGCTGGTGAATTAACTCAAGTGAATATGTGCAGGATGCATATGGAGCTGATGGCGCACGAGTCTAAAAGGCATGCACAAACAATGTAAGATCATTATTACAGTGCTGCATCTTTGCTTGTCGGATGTTTCACTTTATACCATATTGACTATTCAAACTAAATAACATTTCGAATTGATTCCGAATAAGCCGCTACTGCGCCGTGCAGCCCCACATCTGAATATTAAAGCATAATTAGGTAAGCCTGTTGAATTTTTAATGCTCTCTGAAATCATATTCATGCCCGCCGTGTGTCAGGTAGAGCCCGGCTGCAGCGATACATCATCATATAGTGACACAAAGATAATGGCCATCCCTTCAAATGTGTGACCTTTTTCAGCAAGTGCACCCCGCCGCGGTATATTCAGCCACCAGGTTTGGCAGGAAACCCTCTCACCTGACATACATACTACTGTGGATAGCTTCTTACCACTAGACTAGCATTAAAATCTCTCTCTCACACACACACACACACACACACACACACACACACACACATGAGCATTTACCATTATTTACTTTCAGGATCCTTCTATGTGATTCCACATACAATATTTTCACTTCTGGTATTCACAGGAAACATGCAGCCTCTATTCAGAGGACGTAGTAAAGTCTCAAAGTCGCATGAATATTTCTGCAAGAAAAGGTATGTGCATTCAGTGATGGGTTACACACCAGCTAAATGCTACACAAAGCAATTGCATGTAGTACAAATCACTGCGATGGTCACACTGATGTCTGGAGTGCCTAGACCACAGCATTAGACACAAGCGTTTGCCTTTAAGTCTCCAAAACTCAATAATAATATGAGAACCGGACAAGGAATTTTATTTGTTCCTTTGGTGTCAAATGTCTTCATCTTCCTGCGCTTAATTCAGGGTCAGGTCATGAGGGCCGCAGCTTGATTAATGAGGCCCAGACGTTCCTCTCTCCAGCTACTTCCTCCAGCTCTTCCAGGGGGACACCATGGCATTCCCAAACCAGCCAAGAGACAGTCCCTCCTGCATGCTCTTGGTCGGTCCCAGGATTTTTTTGGGGTTTTTTTTGACAGTTGGACATGCCCACATCACACCAGGAAGGCATTCAAGAGGCGTTCTAATCAAATGTCCAAACCAAACCATTTCAACTGGCTTCTCTCAATGTGGAGGAACAGCAGTTCACCCCAAGCTCCTCCCAGATGACCAAACTTCTCACCCTATCTTTAAGGGTCCCTGCCACCCTGTGACGGAGGCTGATTGTAGCCACTTGTTCTTTCATTACTATTCAAAGTGGGCCCACGGGAGAGCTGATCCATGCCTCCTTTTCCGGCTGATCCCAGCCGGGGTCCATGAGCAAAAGCCCAACCACCAATTACAGTCATCCCTTGCCACTTCGCGATTTGAGCATGGCAGTCTTGGTACATTACGGCATTAAAAAAAAAAAAAAAATTATATATATTCATAAAAAAATTCAAAATCTGTGCTGAAACTCACATGTAAGCAAGCGGAAGGCAGGGACCCAAGGCAGGCTGCGTCCATTGTTTCCAAACAACAGACTGAAGTGCCCCTCCTCCCCAGTTCAGGCAGGGACCGCCCACTCAACTCAATCTCGCAAGCTGATTGGCTTAGACACGTGATGCTGTTGCCTCCCACATTCCCGCGGGATTTTTTGTGATTTTGTGATCTTACTGTATAGTGTTTGTGAACGTCCTGCACCGCGGAGAAGAGCTATTGTCAGAGGTGAGTACAGTACTTAAAGTATTTATATATAAATTCTATTTAAATATTAATACATTACAGTATTTACATATGCATATAACAGTGTAACGTTTAATATACACTTCTTGATATTGTATAGACGCGAAAACATATAGAAATGAGACAGCATGGTAGAAATGGGGGGGCGGGGCGGGGGGCGGGGCGTTCCTACTTCACGATTTTTTGAATATCGCGGCCAGATCTGGTCTACATTATCCGCGATATTCAAGGGATGACTTTACTCACCTTAAACCTACACCCCCCCCCAGGCCTGGCTCGAGGGGGAACTCGGTAACCTGCGTTCAGGGAAAGGGAAACCGAGTCCTTGGATTTGTTCCTCACATAGGGGGCATCTGAACTGTATTTCGTCTGGACCTTCACCTTGGAATTGTTTGCCTTCGGTGACCCTACCAGGGGCAAAATGTCCACAACAACATCACTCCGAAGATCATTAAGACATGCAAACCAGTCCACCACAATAAGGTGGCGATTCAAGGATGGGATGTGAAATGTTACAACATATTACTTGAAAAAGATTTCTAAATGAAAATTAAAAATAACTTACGTGATGATATACGTACAAGACAGCAGTGTAAAAAGAAGTATTTTGTCACAGTTTAATTAAACAAGAAGTCTTCCACCTACAGTCCTTATAATAGGCCACTGACAGGCAGTTGTGCACACATGATAGTTAATGTGCAAGATAAATAGAGGTGATAATATATGTCTGTTGCGAAAAGTGGAACAACGTCTCTGATACAATTTCTAATTTGCAATTTGACATCTTTGTTTTTAAACTAAAGCGCCATGCTCCATGGAAATGTTGTAAAGCCATGCGCTTGAATTTGCTGTCACCCACACAGGCAAACCAGCTTGCACGCACCACCGCCATCGGCGCTGAGTGCACTCACACTCTGCAGAAAGTTTCCTTGTATTTTCTTCTTGAGGAGAAATGCATCTTTGAATATCACTGAAAAGATAATGAGTTATTTTGAGGCAGTGTTGAAATATATTATTTTTAAAAAGTATAGGGGGCAGTGGTGGTCTAGTGGTATAGGGCGCTGGATCGCTGATCCAAAGGTTGGGGGTTCGAGTCCCACTCTCCACAGGATTGACACTGCCCCAGTGCAGCTAACTGGGTTATCAAAGGCGGGCCATGTCTGTCACTGTCTATGGTGAGAGGCATGTAAAAGAACCATTTCGTAAAGAGTAGCTGCAAAGTCGTCAGCGTGTTTCTGTCCCTTGCTAAAAGGGTTGTGACAGGAAGGGCATCCGATGTAAAAACCTCTGCCAAATCAAACGTGCGAATCAGATGATTCACTGTGGCGACTCCCGAGTAAAAGGGAAAAAGCCAGACATCAGGACAGTGGTGGTCTAGTGGTATAGGGCACTGGCTTGCTGATCCTAAGGTTTGGGGTTCGAATCCCACTCTCCACAAGGTTGTCACTGCCCCCCCCCCCCCCTCCTTCTCCTCCAGTGCAGATAACTGGGTTATCAAAGGCAGGCCATGTCTCTCACTGTCTATGGTGATGGTGATTCATATAAAAGAACCATTGCTGACTTTCGTAAAGAGGAGTTGCAAAGCCGTCAGCGTGTTTCTGTCCCTTGCTAAAGGGTTGTGTCAGGAAGGGCATCCGACATAAAAACCTATACCAAATCAAATGTACGAATCATTCGCTGTGGCGACGCCTGATAAAGGCAAAAAGCCGAAAGTTCAGTTCAGTTCAGTTCATTTTCTGTAACCGCTTAATCCTAATTAGGGTCGCGGGGAGGCTGGCGCCCATCCCAGCCAACCTCGGGCGAGGGCAGAGTACACCCCTGGACAGCTCGCCAGGCCATCACAGGGCGGAAACACGCCGACGGCTTTGCAGCCTACTCTCGTCGAAAGTCAGCAATGGTTCTTTTACATGCCTCTCACCATAGACAGTGACAGACATGGCCGGCCTTTGATAACCCAGTTAGCTGCACTGGGGGGACAGTGAAAACCTTGTGGAGAATGGGACTTGAACTCCCAACCTTTGGATCAACGATCCAGCGCCCTATACCACTAGACCACCACTGCCCACAAAAGCCGAAAGGAAATCTCAATCTCTCATTTTTAAAAAGTCATCACCATTATCATCATCATATTTTCAGCCACTTAATCCTATCAGGGTCATGAGGAGGCTGTCGCCCATCTCAGCCGACTCTGGGCAAAGGCGAGGTACACCCTGAAAAGCTCACCAGGCCACTGAAGGGCCTAAAATATTTTTAAAAGTTAATTTTTTATTTAATAAACGCTTTATATCCCACAAGAGAAATCTTGGCTCTGCAATTAACCCAACCAAAGTGAGCACACACACACACACACACACACACACACACACACACACACACACACACACACACACACACACACACACGTAAGCAGTGAGCACACACTTGGAGCAGTGGGCTGCCCTATATTACAATGCCCAGAGAGCAGTTGGGGTTTGGTACCTCGCTCAAAGGCAGTTCAGTCATGCAGGTGGAGGAAGGGCAGCTGCTGCTCACGCCCGTGAACGCCACAGATTTTTTCTGTTGGTTCAGGAATCAAACATTCCGTAAAAAAAAAATAAAAAAATGGCAGGCTAATGATACTGTGAATAGATTTTGTCATATTCATGCATCATTGCCTTAAATGGCTTCCCATAGGTTTAAGAGTATTTACAGCAAAAAAAACATTCACTCAGCGCATTTTCCGGACTGGATTTAATCTCACTCCTCATTTGAACTAATATCATGCAAGGAAAAAATAAGGCTGATCTAATTCCGAATAATGCCAATGCCTGCAGGTATATTCGAGGTAGGAAAAAAAACCAATAAGCACAATCTCAATTAAATTCTGTCCATGTGACCCACCATTCAGAGTAATAAAAATGTACCTCTGCACCAGATTAATGCTGGATAGGAGGCACTTCAGTGTGGAGCAGAGGTGAAGACAATGAGACTAGTGAAAGGAGCTCTCGCCTACAACAGGTCAGTGCATGGAGTCTATCTTTAGTGTTATGGGTCAAAGGTCAACACTACTCACTTCACTCACACTCTTAACCTCTTTAATAGACAAAGGAAGAGGACATCGCATACAATTATCACTTACTTCAGTGGGGTCAAGCAGGATGGAAGCTATTGAGAGAGAGAGAGAGAGAGAGAGAGAGAGAGCATACAGAGGACTACATGAGGGTAAAAGTTTAGACACTGCCATGCTCACCTTTAGCGAGCAAGGTTCTTCATTAGGGCGTGATTGCTTAGCCAGGACAGGCACGCTGTAACTCTGATCCTTCGATTATAACACGCTGAAAATGATTACATCTGAAGTTTCCAAACTGGCCACTCTATTTGTGCAGGAATAATTCTCTTTCTTGGGTCCTGGTGTCTGAGAATAATTTCTCCACTGAAGCACAAAGACGCTGCATCTCCACGCTCTGAACACAGACATCCGGCTTGGTGTGTATGCAGTAATTCTATTTATAGTTATTTTTCCTTGCCCCTGTCACCATAGGCTTGTTCATTAGGGATGTATAGGGCTTATGTTTAAAACCAAAGGTTTAAATTCTTCACCGGATTTGTTTTACTAAGTAAATCTGTTTTGCGATAATTCATTCATTTTATGTAACCGCTTAATCCTAACTAGGGTCGTGGGGAGGCCGGCTCCCATCCCAGCCGACTCCGGGCATGGGCAGAGTACACCATGGACAGCTCGCCGAGCCATCGCAGGGTGGAAACAAGCTGACAGCTTTGCGGCCTACTCTTGTTGAAAGGCTTTGCGATAATGTCAACTGTAAAATGTATTACCGTGATCCCTCGCTACTTCGTGCTTCAGTTTCTGCGGCATCAGTGCATTGCGGGTTTTTCAAAAATATTCATTGAAAAATAAAAAAATAAGGAAATTAAGGAAAAATAGGGGAAATGTTCAGGAAAATGCTGCAAAACGAGGCCAATTATGCAGAAAAACCCCAAACAAACAAAAACAAAAAACCCAACAAAACTACAGTACTTACATTTTTATGTGAGGTGCGCATCTGAGTGTATGTGCGCGCAGGTCTGTATGTGTGTGTGTATTTATATTTTATTTACACCTTATGCATTATTTTTGAATGTTTAATTGTTATTAGAAGCATTTATAGCGTTGAATATGTTCAGTTCAGTTCATTTTCTGTACCCGCTTAATCCTAATTAGGGTCGCGGGGAGTCTGGTGCCCATCCCAGCCAACTTCGGGCGAGGGCAGAGTACACCCTAGACAGCTCGCCAGGCCATCGCAGGGCAGAAACACACTGACGGCTTTGCAGCTACTCTTTACGAAAGTCAGCAATGGTTCTTTTACATGAACCTCTCACCATAGACAGTGAGAGACATGGCCCGCCTTTGATAACCCAGTTAGCCGCACTGGGGGGGCAGTGACAACCTTGTGGAGAGTGGGACTCGAACCCCCAACCTTTGGATCAGCAATCCAGCACCCTATACCACTAGACCACCACCGCCCATCTGTGTGTGTGTGTGTGTGTGTGTGTGTGTGTGTGTGTGTGTGTATATATATATATATATATATATATATATATATATATATATATAAAACTAAAATAAAAGGACAGGACAAAGACTTTCTATTGAAACTCCATTTATCACTACAGATCTGTTTCGAGGGGTGGTAAAACCATCCTCTCTCTTCAGGTGATTATAGAAGAATCTATATTCTATATATTCTATATATAAGAATTTATAAAAGTATTGAGCACTCTCCTACGGAAGGATCTACTCAGAAAATCCTATATATATATATATATATATATATATATATATATATATATATATATATATATATATATATATATATATATATATATATATATATATATATATATATATATATATGCCTCCCTGGTTGGTGCGGGTTACATGCGAAAGGAGGAAACAATTGATGGGTGGGAATTGCCTATGACTAAAATTAGGGAAGCAAAATAGGGTTTTAAAATAAAGTGAAGGTTATAGAATGCTGAACAGAACTTTTTTATCCGAACTGTATTGTAACTAGTGTGCATGACCACACTGTGCTGGATAACAACCAGTGATCCAACCACAAGCTAAATGAACATATCTGGTAAAAATCTAACAGCAGATGACGTCATATGAACATTCGTTTTATCGTTGATTTTAATTTATTGAAATACTCATTCTGTTAAAATTACGTTGCAAGAACTGAGGGTGTCTTCTGGGACGATTGTGGCACGAACGGTTCAGATCATGTCCCATCTTTCTCTATATAGGCTTCGTGGTGGTTTAAACAAATCTCAAAGCAGTCTCACAATTTAGATGTTAAATTAAAAGCAGTGATTTTGAAACAAACTGAGGACATGATGTGTGTCAAAATAAGTGATATATATATATATATATATATATATATATATATATATATATATATATATATATATATATATATATTATTTATTTATTTTTTTTTTTCTGTGCAGGAAAGGGGGCATTGCAGACTAGAAAATTAATAGAAATTGCACCTTAAAACAGCATTAACATCTTATGAGGCCCATTCATTAGGCAGCCAAGTGTTAATCCATCACTGAGAGTGTAGCATGAAGGACGGTCTCTGATAGGAGCCTGGCAGAAATAATCGCACATTTTTGAAATTAAAATTCCAAGGAGGACCCATGCATCACGAGCTAGCAAGAAGCTGTGAGATAATAAAAGCGATGAGACTAATAATAAATAACAGGCGCAGGATGAGTGCCATAAATACCGCAGAGGAGAGGAAGACATTAGCACAACAGTACGCTTGACAGTGTGATAATGCAGGGTAAATACACGCTGTTTATTCATTTGGCCTGCCACTTTCAATGCGGTTTAAGCAGAGGCTGGGGGAGAAGGGGAAGCCTGAAGAAATATACCCTTAATATGCTACGATTACCAGCAAATAACACTAGCAATAAAACCCCAGCTTACGTGTCACTCATGTACATGCACATGGAAAGAGAACGAAAGGTGATTTTCATTGCTGTGGCAAATCAGGTCACACGCTGCAACGTGTTCTTATCATCTACTTTTTTTCCATTATCAAAAATGTTGTGCCTTGGTTAAGGTCTCTGCTGGGTCAGTAGGTAAACCTGTTAAAGCACAACTGGACTGGCTGTGGACAAACAGCGAAGGATGGAGTTCTTCTGCTGCTGTTCCTGTACCATTTAATTAATTAAGATCTGAAGTACAGAAGAGATGAGATAGGAATTCCCTGTATAGGCTGGTTTATAGGAGGTTAAGCTGGGGCACAGGAACTTTGACCTATACATGATGAGTAATGCAGTTTAAAGCTGAGCCACCTCACTTCTTGTTTTGTGTGTTGGTGTTATGGGGAAAGTGGGTGTGTGTGTGTGTGTGTGGGGGGGGGGATCTTATTGGGGACCAAATGTCCCCAGAAGGGTAGGTTTACAGTAATCCCCCACCACTTCACGTTTCCTACTTCGCGTCCCTGCAATATCGTTGGATTTCCCATCGGGAAATTAAAAAATTAAAGATTATTCAAAATTCACGAGCACGACATGTATATTCAACTACGCTACCCAACATGCTCTGTTCTCCTGTTTGACTTGAGTGTTCTTTGATTGGCTGTGAATCCAGCAAGCTGATTGGTCGAGATCATATTTTCCAGCATCCAACACACCTTTCCTCCCTTATGAAACAATGACTTTAATTGAGCTCAGGGGAAGCACTGGGGTGCAGGAAAAATCATGTTCACCTTAGTGGTGAGGGAAAAACAAAAACCAAAATCACTGGGAGAGTATCAACACGGAAACTGGTCGAGCACAGAGCTCTTTATAGCTGATGGCTGAGTGAATTCAGGTGCACTCTATGGATTTCACCTGCAGGTAACAGCCACGCCCCTCACCAGCGCATGCAGTTTATGGAGAGAGAGAGAGAGAGAGAGAGAGTTAAACGCTGCCAACTAGCACAGACCAGAACAGTTGTGAAAATGGAAAATGCCGTATCGTTGTGGATTACGGACTGCCGTAAAAAGAATGTGAGTTTGGACACTAACATGATACGTACTAAAGCAAAGGCTCTGGAGGCACTGACGAGCCCCAACCAAGCACCAGGGCCGCCAGTGATTCTCCTCCTCGACGTGGCCGTGGATTTGTTATTTATAAGGTTTGTTATACAGTATTTATATATATATATATATATATATATATGATTTTCTGAGTAGATCCTTCCGTAGGAGAGTGCTCAATACTTTTTGGTAGAGCAAATAACAAAAGGACAGGACAAAGACTTTCTATTGAAACTCCATTTATCACTACAGATCTGTTTTGAGGGGTGGTGAAACCATCCTCTCTCTTCAGGTGATTATAGAAGAATTATTCTTCTATAATCACCTGAAGAGAGAGGATGGTTTCACCACCCCTCGAAACAGATCTGTAGTGATAAATGGAGTTTCAATAGAAAGTCTTTGTCCTGTCCTTTTGTTTTTATATATATATATATATATATTTATTTGTTGTCATTATATATATATATATATATATATATATATATATATATATATATATACCAAAGAGACGATTCATGGATGTGGCGAAGGAGGACATGAAGGTCGTTGGTGTAAGAGAAGAAGATGCAAAGGATAGGGTGAGATGGAGGCAGATGATTCGCTGTGGCGACCCCTGAAGGGAAAAGCCAAAAGGAAAAGAAGATTTATTTATTGTCATTATAAGGTGTATAATTTATTTATACATTAATACACATTTCCCGTATGACATTAAAATGCATAGAACACTTTAAAATTAACTTCTAGACATGTTATATAATATATAGGTGGCTGGGTGTCTTTAAGAAGTGGCAGAAGTCATTTCGCAGTTTTTCCACATTTCGCGGCGGGGGCTGGTCACCATTAACCACGAAATAAGGGGGATTACTCTAATACATTTTGACCGTGTGATATCAAGTGGATTGTTCTTACTCTTATATAAAAGATGAAACTTTGATATAAAACTAACAAGCAAACAGGCAAACTAAACAAAACGAAACAAAACAGCCCACAGTGACCCAGCACTTGATTACTGGTGTTAAGGTTCTGCTTGGTTAGAAAATAAAACACTGCCCAGCCAAAAAAAAAAAAAAAAAAAAAAAAGGTCACCACACACAAATATGTCGCTCCGCTTTTCGCCTTGCTTATAGCACGCAACCATCATGCCTTTGTATAACAAACTCAATCAACAGAACATTTATTTCCATTCTGTCTCACTGACATCTTGAATTGATGCCGGAAATATTAATCCACTGCACAAAGTCTTCTCCAACACATCCCAGAACCTTTCAATAGCGTTAAGGTCAGTACTCTTGGGTGCCAATACATATGTAAAAAATGCTTCTTCATACTCCCTGAACCACTCTTTCATTATTTGTTTCCCCATTTTATACTCGTGCCATCAGAGAAGAAAAAGTACATTGATGTGAAAAACTGCTCATTCGGTATAATCACACTATCAGCTGCTTCATTTCATTGCCGTATTAATGTTGCTGAGCCTCAACCGAAGCAACTGGAGTAACAATGCAATGCTATGATCAAGGATAAATCTGCTCCAGGAAAATATTCATGTATGAATTTCAGTTCAGTTCATTTCCTGTAACCGCTAAATCCTAATTAGGGTCGCAGAGAGGCTGGCGCCCCTTCCAGTCGACTCCGGGCGAGGGCAGAGTACACCTTGGACAGCTCGCCGGGCCATTGCAGGGCGGAAACACGCTGACGGGTTTGCAGCTACTCATGCCGAAAGTCAGCAATGGTTCTTTTATATGAACCTCACATCATAGACCGTGAGAGACATGGCTGGCCTTTGATAACCCAGTTAGCTGCACTGGGGGGACAGTGACAACCTTGTGGAGAGTGGGACTTGAATCCCCAGCCTTAGGATCAGCGATCCAGCGCCCTATACCACCAGGCCATCACTGCCTTAACTGACTTTATTGAAAAATATAATTTACATCAATCCATATAATTGATTTTTAATTGCTTCTTAAATGTTTATTTAGAAATATATAGGAAGGTTTGCGATGGCCTTGAGAACTGTCCAGGGTGTACTCTGCCCTCACCCATGGCCGACTGAGATGGGTGCCATCCTCCGCGCGGCCCTAATTAGGATTCAGCGGTTCATAAAATGAATGAATGAATATATAGGCAGGTATCTAAATAAATCTAAATAGTGATACTGATATGGATATTCAAGTTACAACCTTATAGTATAGTACAGGGATCTCTCGCTACTTCATGCGTCAATTAATGCGGCTTCAGTGCATCGCGTTTTTTTTTTTGTTTTTTTTTTTTTTTTTTTAATATTAATTGAATTTAAAAAAAATAAAGAAATTAAGGAAGAATTGGGGAAAAAGTTCAGGAAAATGCCACCAAACAAGGCCAATTATGCAAAAAAAAAACAAAAAACAAAAAAAAAACAAAACAAAACAAAAAAAACAACAAAATAAATAAACTAAACAAACAAAAAACAACCCAAAACCCCCATCAAACCTATTTATATTTTTATGTGAGGTGCGCATCTGTGTGTGCACGCACGTGTGCATCTCTATGTGTGTATTTATATTTTATTTACACCTTGTGCATTATTTTTGAATGTTTAATTGTTATTATCAGCATTGATAGCATTGAACATGTATTTATGGATATTATATACACATACACATATACTTATACGTCAGTCAGTGGGGTCGATCCTACTTCACAGAATTCAGCAGTCGCGGGAGGTCTCGGTCCTTATTAACCACGGAAAGTGAGGGATCCGTGTATTTAGCTTCAGATAGATAAATGGAGACGAAGACACAGAGACAGAAAAATAAATAACTAAATAAATAAATAAATAATGAAATAGCATGTGAGGGTACAATCCCAACATGTGCGTTACGAGTTTAGCCAAGTCATTAAATTCCTCTCAGTTTGGTGAAACACTTCCACACTAATGAAAACAGTGCAGCAGTGGAGAGTTAAAACCAACCTCCTCCATCTCCTCAGCACGTGTCAGGCTGTTCACTCCAAGTTATAACGGTTTATCCGCGCAATCATGGCGTGTACATTATTGCAGTGGACTGGTCAGAAAGTAGCTTTAACAGAGATCTCACTGGGACAGTCTTAAATCAGGAGCTCCATGGCAGGAATCTGACAGGCCACTATAGCTTTATCCGAAGATTTGTTTTTGATTTAGCCGACAACTGTTTATGCACAGCAGTTGAATATCCCAACTCTCCCTCGACCCCCAGCTTAAGTCAAGGCCTTGCCCAAGCCCTCAGCCTTCCACTAAAGCCCCTTTCTCACCCACTTAATTGATTCTGCTGGGGCAGACCAAAAAAAGTGAAATACATATCTCATTTTTTATTTAAGCTCCCTTTGATATGGGCAATATCTAAAAAAGGTTAATATGTATTGGGCTAATCTCATGGGTAACTTTAAATTTTCATGGAGGACTGACCAAAAAAGAAAAAGTTAAAGGAAGACTGCTCTCTAACACTACCTTATAAAAGACATTGTATGAATAAAAACCTGACAAAGGGGTGGCAGGGGCGAGCAAAAAACTGTTCACAAAAAAGTTACATTTCCAGGCAGTTTTCGGTTAATTCTTATGATTTAAAATCATTTTTAAAAAGTGGAGAAGAAAAGAGTTTGGAACAGAGAAGTGCAGACATTTGGGATTGAAGGAAGATTTGAGTAAACTAGAGAGGAGAAGGGTACAGAGGTAAGGGGGAAATACAGAAAGGACAAATGGACTCGAGAGGAATGAAGAATAGTGGAGAGGAGAAGAGAGGAGAAGAGAAAGGTGTGAAGTGACATGAACAAGAGAGAATTTAACAGAAAAAAGAGAGGAGCAGAAAAGAAAGGAGAGAAGAGTGGAATAAACAGAAAGGAGGAGATAGTGGCATGGAATAACAAAGTGTAGAGAAATAGAAAGAAGTGAAGAAGAGACAGGAGAGAAATGGGCTGCAGAGGATAAGGGTAAGGGGAAAAGAGTATAGAAAAAGAGAAGTGTGCTGGAGAGGAGTAGAGAAGGAGGAAGCGGGGAATGTGAGAAGTAGGCTGGGAGGCAAAGAATGGGAGGAGAAGAATGGGAGGAAAAGAATGGGAGAAGAAGGAAGTGAGAAGAATGTGAGGAGTAGGCTGGGAGAAGAAAAATGATAGGAGCAGCCTGGGAGGAGAGGAATGTGAGGAGTAGGCTGGGGGAAGAACAATGTGAGGAGTAAGCTGGGAGGAGAAGAATGTGAGGAATAGGTTGGGAGGAGAAGAATGTGAGGAGTTGGCAAGGAGAAGAAGAATGGGAGGTGAAGTCTGGGAGGAGAAGAATGGAAGGAGTAGGCTGGGAGGAGAAGAAAGTGAGAAGAATGTGAGGAAGAGGCTGGGAGGAGAAGAATGTGAGGAGTTGGCAAGGAGAAGAAGAATGGGAGGTGAAGTCTGGGAGGAGAAGAATGGAAGGAGTAGGCTGGGAGGAGAAGAATGTGAAGAGTAGGCTGGGAAGAGAAGAATGTGAGGAGCTGGCTGGGAGGAGAAGAATGTGAGGAGTTGGCAAGGAGAAGAAGAATGGGAGGTGAGGTCTGGGAGGAGAAGAATGGAAGGAGTAGGCTGGGAGGAGAAGAAAGTGAGAAGGATGAGGGGGAGAGGCTGGGAGGAGAAGAATGTGAGGAGTTGGCAAGGAGAAGAAGAATGGGAGGTGAAGTCTGGGAGGAGAAGAATGGAAGGAGTAGGCTGGGAGGAGAAGAATGTGAAGAGTTGGCTGGGAAGAGAAGAATGTGAGGAGCTGGCTGGGAGGAGAAGAATGTGAGGAGTTGGCAAGGAGAAGAAGAATGGGAGGTGAGGTCTGGGAGGAGAAGAATGGAAGGAGTAGGCTGGGAGGAGAAGAAAGTGAGAAGAATGTGAGGAAGAGGCTGGGAGGAGAAGAATGTGAGGAGCTGGCTGGGAGGAGGAGAATGGAAGGAGTAGGCTGGGAGGAGAAGAGTGCAGAGGAGTACACTGGGAGAAGAAGAGCGAAGAGGAGAAGGTTGGGAGGAGAATGGGACAAAGAGGCGAGAACAGAAGACGAGTGGGCTGGAGACGAGATGACGGGGTGATCTGGGTAGAGCAGGAGAGGAATAGAGAGGAGAAGAGTGGAGAGAAGACAAGAGTGGTCTGGAGATGAGAGGACAGGAGAAGAAGGGAGTGGGCTGGGAAGAAGAGTGGAAGGGAAAGGGGGGGGGAGGAAAGGAGGAGAGTGGCATGGCTGGAGAGAAGGGGACAAGAGAGGAGAATGGATTAGAGGAGAGTGGAGGAATGTGGGAGAACAGATAAGATGAAGGGGAAACTGCATCAGCGGTGGAGGCAGGCTGGATGGTAGAGGAGAACAAGTGAGCAGAGGACGGCGCTGGGCCTCTGCTCCCAGCATATTCATAAATCAGCTTTTTCAGGAGCTGTCAGCTGTTCCATAATGAGGATTATTATTCAGGCAGTGTGTCAGAGCTACCATCAGAGGAGCATCTCTGCAAGGCCCTCTAACTCTGCTCCTCGTTAAATAAACAGCGGCATACACAAAATGGCAAACAAGACGCAGGTCAATCTGATACAGAGCAAGGCCATGTGGGCCTCTGGAGTAATTTACCCTACGGGAATCGCCCACAACCAGGGAGATGGATGATATCAGGACCTCTGTAAAAGATTAATGGAGAGAAAAGACAAAAAAGATACAGAAAGCCAAGACTCTGAAGAGGTGGATGGAAAATATGGAAGAAGGTTGTTATATATTTAGACTGTGATGCAGGAAAACATCACCCGTAGTTTAGGTTAATAGGTCACATCCATTTCTAGTAATCCTGTAATACACCATGAAAATTAAATTATTAAATACATTTTAATATCAATTAAAAGTTTATGTTATTTACCGTGAGGGTGGCACGGTGATGTGGTGCTGAGCAATTCCACCTCACAGCAAGAAGGTCGAATCCTGGATTTGCTGCAAGTGTCTGTGCGTGGAGTTTGTACGTTCTTCTCGTGCTTACCTGGATTTCCTCTGCTTATCTCGGTTTCCTCCCACAGTCCAAAGACGTGTACGTGAGGCTAAAAAAGGCTTTTCCAAGTTATCCCTCAGTGTGAGCGTTTGAATGTGTTGACCCGGAGGTGGCCTTGTAGACCCTGAATTGGCCGGGATAGTAGGCGTGAGCGATTCGGCAAATAATTTTATGTGATACACAATGCAATATATATATATATATATATATATATATATATATATATATATATATATATATATATTAAAAAATAAGGAAATTAAGCCAAAATAGGGGAAAAGTTAAGGAAAATGCAGCACAACAAGGCCAATTATGGAAAAAAAACCCTAAACAAACACAAAACAACCCAAAACCTTGCATCAAAACTACTTACATTGTTGTGAGGTGTGCATCTGAGTGCGTGCATGTATGTGTGTTTATATTTTATTTACATCTTATGCATAATTTTTGAATGTTTAATTGTTATTAGAATCATTTATAGCATTCAATATGTATTTATTGATATTATATATACACACATACATGTACGTATATGTCAGTCTGGAGGGGGTTGGTGGTGATCCTACTTCGCGGATTTTGGTGGTCCCGTGGGGATCTCGGTCCCAATTAACCGCGGAAAGTGAGGGATCCCTGTGTGTGTGTATATGTGTATGTATATATATATATATATATATATATATATATATATATATATATATATATACAGTAAAACCTCCGCTGACGAACGCTTAAGCTCACGAACTTTTCGCCTCAAGAACATTAAATTTGCGAGCATATAGTCTCTGCTGACGAACTAGTTTTCGGCGGACGAATCAAACCACGCGGTCGAACAGCGCCACGGTGGTGGCCACGAGAAGCTGACGCACGCTCACGGCGTCCCAGTTCGTCACCCCCTTTCTTTGAGTGCGGAAGTGGTTTGTGTTTGCTAGACATTTTGGACCATATTGAGTGTACTTTTGCTATTATGGGACCGAAAAAGACCCACCACAGGCGGAGATCATTGAAAAACACGAACGAGGTGTGCGTTTGTGTGACTTCGCGTCCCAGTACCAGTACACTAAGTCTACCATTGCTCCCATCCTTAAGAACAAGGAAGCTATTAAGGGTGCGTGTGTGGCTAAGGGTGTTTCCAAACAGTAGGCGTTTCCAAACTCTCCTTCCAAACAGTAAGTCCCTCCCTCCCTCCTCCTCCCACTCCATTCCATCAAGCCATCAACTACCATCACAAAGGTAAATAAAACCACTTTATTATACAGTACAGTTTATTTCTTTAATTACAATACAATAGACATTTATTATACATAAAATAAGGTATATTTTTGTGTAGTTTTAAGGCTTATTTAGTAGAAAATGATGTTTTATGGGGACCTGGGAACGGATTATTCTCATTTTAATGGTTTCTTATGGGAAATAAATGTTCGGAAGACGAACTTTTCGCCTTACACACACTTTCTGGGAACCAATTATGTTCCTGAGCTGAGGTATCACTGTATATATATATATATATATACTAACACCTAAATTCCCAGATTTTAAAGAAAGACAAAAGGAAATATATTTAAAAAAAAAATCCAGCAATGGTGGTTATCAAAACATCTGATTATGAGCTGAGCCGGGAAAAAAAAAAACTCATATTACTTTAATTTGACCTCTTCTTGATAATGGTCTAATATTAAGGCTTTAAGAATGCCCTCCATCAAAAATTTATCCTGTTATTGCTGCGTTAATATCTGGCAGTGCCCTCAGAGCTGGGGCCAGGATTAATTTTGAATAGCGAGGAGAACAGAGGACACCACGCGGGTGAGGAGTGAGCGGGATTGCTAATGAGTGAACAAATGTCCGCTTAGCACCAGAGCTATGACCCACATAATGCTTAACCTGTGGGGCCTGCATGCAGGGTTTAAACATGCAATCACCATTATTTATAATCATTTATTTTTGAATTAGCAAAAAATATTATTATTATTATTATTATTATTATTATTATTAATGTAATAGAAAAGACGACTTATTTTAAAAGTTCCCCAAATTGATATGATTAAAATAGTAGAGCCGACATGCTCTACATACAACTTAGTCAACAAAAATACAAAGTATAACCCTTGCTCCGCTTCGAAATGGAACTTTTTAAACTGATTGCATTTAGCAAGTCTCCCGGGTGGTGAAATCAATGGCTTCATACGGTGAGGAGATGAGTGAGATGTATCACTATGTCACAGGCCATTTCTCAAGCTGCCATAATTACTGTAGCCAGAGGAGTCATCATCATCGCACAGTCCAATTCAAGGACAAAGGAGGCTGTGCCTGCTCTTTTTTCCCCACCCTTGCCTTTTAAAAAAGAAGAGAATTCAAAACTCTAAACAGTAAGGGGTACTCATCCTAGGTATTGATTTTCATCTCACCTACCTGAAGGCGACAGATTAATCTTTTGCATCTGTGATTTGCAGACAGGCCTCCATGCTGTGCCAAAAGCACTCGGAAAAATAGGGGGGGGGGAATCACCAGCTTACCCAAATCCAATTAATGAATTTGTCGTTTCAACATGGGGTGCCGCTTTATGTTTGTCAAAGTACATTTGAGCATCACCACCATGGTAATTTGCACCATCTGTTCTGACTAAAGGAGCAAAGAGAGCAATACGAAGTGCTTGAATCCTAGAACACTCCATGCGACTGGTTCAGCCATGTCTGGAGGACATGAAGAGAACATATGTTGTCTTCCAACCCGCAGGCTGACATTGAAGATGAGGAAAGACAGTACTTCAAGGCAAATGTTGTCCCCGAAGAAAGACTGCCAGAACCTATATGGCTCAGAGTATTGACAGGTCTCCTGTGGACAGCCCACACACACACACACACACACACACACACACACACACACACACACACACACACACACAGGTTTACAC
Organism: Plotosus lineatus; assembly: GCA_024760905.1. Classification (NCBI taxonomy): domain Eukaryota; kingdom Metazoa; phylum Chordata; class Actinopteri; order Siluriformes; family Plotosidae; genus Plotosus; species Plotosus lineatus. Next base: position 19,921,693 of record CM045733.1, read on the forward strand.
ACAGTAATAGCCAGTGTCACTCTCTTCATCCTGAACGGTGTGCGAAGCAGGACAGCAGTGTCCCAAACAACCTGGACAAATCAGCCTCGCCTGGATAAACTGCAAACACATCAGAGTTCAGTCTTCCAGCAACTTTATATTCAGATCCATGGAAAGCAGGAGATTTCTCACTTCTCTGACACCATTTGATTAATTTACACAATGATGTGCACTCCAAGTTGGTACGAAACAAGCAGTTTTAATTGCAATGTTGTTACAAAAGTATAGCCAGCGCCCGCTTCGATGTCTTTGGGATAATGATGGATGATAGTGAGATGGACTGCTGCCATTGGAGACTGTCGAGCTGGAACAGAACCTCCAGTGATGAATAACAACTCACCAGCCCTTTCCCCCCACAGGAGACACGACTCCAGCACAAAGGCAAGAAGTTGACAACCCACTTCTCCGGAGTCAAGAGAAAGAGTGGAAGCTAGCGTGAAACTACACCTATCACACCAATTAGAACTGGAACAGAAAATGAAACCCATAGTGTCAGACACTAGACCTACGCATTTCAAAATCTCTTTTATCTACATTCACTTGCTATTTAAGGACTAAATATCAGCTAAAAGAAAAAAGAAAAAAACAACCAAAATAAAAAATAAAAAAAAAACCCCACCCTTCTTTTGCCTTTTATTTCTGTATGAATTATAAATTTATACCACTGTGCTGTCGAATTCTTAATCCTGATTGGTCAGAAGATCTTGACTCATTTTCAATAGAAGCAGATCTGACTGTAGTAGCAGCTTTAATTTAAATCAAATATTTACATAAACACGCTGGTGGCAGTGTGATGTAATTTATAATCACAACAGGAAGACGCATCATATAATCCAAGTCTAATAATGTGCATACCTTGGTTTCCTCCGGATACTCTGGTTTCCTCCTGCAGTCCAAAGATATGCGTATTAGGGTTTAAATTGCCCCTGGGTGTGAGTAGGAATGGTCATGTGGGGTGGCTCTGTGATGGTCTGGCGACCAGTTAACGGTCTACCCCACCTTTACCCAGTGTCAGATGAGGCGGTCTCCACTATCTGGTTTGCCTACATCCAAACAACAAACATTTGCATATGAGGTGACGGTGTAAACCACTTAGGCAGCGTGAAACCGATCACATATTCATATATATTACAGGGATCCCTCGCTTTCCGCGATTAATGGGGACCGTGACCCCCCCCCCCAAGACTGCCGATTTCCACAAAGTAGGATCGACCCCCCCCCCCTGACTGACATATACATACATGTATATGTGTATATAATATCAATAAATACATATTCAATGCTATAAATACTTATAATAACAATTTAACATTCAAAAATAATGCATAAAAATATAAATACACACATATACAGATTTTGTTGGGAGGTTTCGGGTTGTTTTTTTTTGGGTTTTGTTTGTTTGGGTTTTTTTTTTTTTTTCATAATTAGCCTTGTTTTGTGGCGTTTTCCCTATTTTTCCTTATTTTTAATTTTTTGATGAATATTTTTGAAAAACCCACGATGCACTGGAGCTGCAGAAACTAAAGCACAAAGTAGTGAGGGATCCTTGTACTACTTAACAAATGATACTTAACATTTGATAACGAAAGAGATTACATCGTCAAAACTTTGGAACATTCAATGAATTTTCTCGTACGAGGCACTGCGGGACACAGAACTTTGGAGTTTCTGGTTTCTTGGTGATATGAGTGGCTGCAGCTTTTTTCTTTACTTCATTAACTTAAAAGAGTGGGCAGTGGTGGTCTAGTGGCATAGTGTGCTGGATCGCTGATCCTAAGGTCGGGGGTTCGAGTTCCACTCTCCACAAGGTTGTCACTGTCCCCCCCCAGTGCAGCTAACTGGGTTATCAAAGGCCGGCCATGTCTCTCACTGTCTATGGTGAGAGGTTCATGTAAAAGAACCATTGCTGACTTTCGTAAAGAGTAGCTGCAAAGCCATCAGCGTGTTTCTGCCCCTTGCTAAAGGGTTGTGTCAGGAAGGGCATCCGACGTAAAAACCTATTCCGAATCAAACATGCGAATCATTCGCTTTGGCAACCCCTGAAAACGGGAAAAAGCCGAAAGGAAATCATTATTCTTAGAAGAGTCAGGATGTAAAATATCTTTTCGTAGCTGCTATGATAAACACTATAAAAATAAACATGCAAGAGAGTAAGCAGACTTAGTGATCTCATTAATAAACACCAAAAATGCCCGTTGCAACCGGCGCAAGTGATCAATACCAGGACATTTTCCCAGTAAGCCCAAATATCTGTTTTTTCTTTTTTTTTTTGAGCTAACCCCTCCCCTCCCCCAAACAGACAAACACACACACACACACACACACACACACACACACACACACACACACACACACACACACACAGTGATTGAGCTTGAAAAATATGCAAATTTATCTAAAAACAGGTCATTTTCCGTTAATATAAAGTAAAACAAGTCACTTTTTTCATCTGTACATGTCAGAGCTCATTCAGTGATTTTGGAATTAGATATTGCACATTACAAATAAATATATTTATTATATTTTCTGTATACACTGAATCTCACCACTTCCTGACTGAACATCAGTCAAACCTGTAGCTGTCACTCAGCTACCAGTGTAAAAAATCTCTTACATTCAGTACACCAGATGCAGAAAACTTGGTCTATTGCATGGCAAGTCTTTTTTTTTTTTTTGCACTACAAGGTGAGACGGTAAGCTGTCAGTGTTTTACATGCCACATTTGACGAGTGTATAAGAATATTCCTAAACCATAGAAGTCATTGTGAGCGTTAACGCCGCAAAGATGATGAAATGATTCACTCTGCTCCGCGCGGTTGGCAGTAAAGATGGATAACAGTTTGAGGTTTTTGAATTGAAAGTTTTGACACAGACATTTGCTCAACTTCCTGCCTGAGAGAAATTACGCTCCATTGTTTGTGGCTTGTAATGTGCACGCCGAGTGTGTGTGTGTGTGTGTGTGTGTGTGTGTGTGTGTGTGTGTGTGTGTATGTTACTGAACACTCATTTGTAGAGGGACACTTTCGCCTGCCAATGCCACCTGCTGGAACAGCCAGCAAAAGATGAAGAAATCACGTCACACTGTGCCTTTGATTAGTTCCATTGCTACGTCTGGCACTTAGGAGCGCACGCAACAGCATTGTTTAAGAAGTCATCGGTCTATTAGTAGGCAGGGGTCTCCAGCATGTGTTCAACTTTTTAATGCAGACAGTCATGAATATAAAGAAAACAGGCAGGTACAAATCGTTAACCGCGAATTAACAAGGTCTATCTTTCATTAAATTCAAATAGCAAGATAAAATTTGTTAATTCGCGGTTGATCTCTGTGTTTACAGTACATTCTATTGACATGCTTAATCTGGCAAAGTAGAGTCTCGTAAATAAAAGGCAAAACTTGCCCTATTTCCTGTAGGTTTATCTCTGAAAAACACCACCACCACCACTCATCATGATATTCGTGTCCTATTCCGGACAGGGATGTTCCTTTACTTTTGGTGAACATACATTTTGCCTGCTACACATGTACTGGCTTAAGCATCTATCATATATATAATGATGAAGATGATATAAAGAGAGAATCTCGAGGGGTTAACCTGGACCTATGGTGATTCTGTTTACATTCCACTGCTATCAGCTTCCAGTGATGGACTGATGTCCCATCCATAGTGTATTCCTACCACACCACAGTGTTCCAGTGAGTACCTGACCAAACTAATCACTCACCAGAGACTATTCAATAATAATAATAATAATAATAATAATAATAATAATAATAATGATGATTATTATTATTATTATTATTATTACTGATTATATATATATATATATATATATATATATATACACACACACACACACACACACACACACACACACACACACACACACACACACACACACACCTCATAGGCATTCTGCTTATGTGATTGGGTTGAAATCTATAAGCTGCATTTACAAAATACAGTGGTACCTCACTTTATGAAAGTCTCACCAAACAAAAAATGCAGGTTACAAAATGCATTTCCCTAAAATTTTTGTCTCAGGATACGAAACAAGTTCACATTATGAAAGCGGCATTTTAAAAATTCAAACGCGCCATTCAAACATTCAAACAATGTACAAGCTGCTCTCCCATCAATGACGTTCAAACATCCCGCCCCGCTGGCCTCCCATTGGCTAACAACTGAGCTGTCGTTCATGTCGCCTTCACTCGAGCACCATCTTGGACAGGTCCACCTGATGCCCTCTTGGACGGGGATCCCATTGGCTAGGGGGGGATGACGACGCTACCTCCCATTGCCTATTATGGAGCTGAATCTCCCATGATGCTTTTTGTGTAAAGGACAGAGTTACAGTTGTTTTATGCTGTATTTCTCGACTCGGGCTTTTAAGCTACCATAAGCATTTGTAAGATTATAACTCTGCTAAGAAGACATGGTCAGCACACGCGCACGCGGGCACATGCACACACACACACACACACATATACACACACACACACACGTGCACGCATGTGATTTCCAGTGCAAGTGAGAAGAAGAAACGGGCTCCAGTGATATCACAAAGGAATATGACCAAACCCATCTACCATTGGTATGATATTGAAGCAGCAGGAGGTCTGCTTTTAGAACTTTTGAAGGGTTTATGGGTAGTATTGGGAGCCTTGGAACGAATCACACGTTTTACACGTAAAATGCGGTTCAATTTACTAAAAAGGCACTGGAATGGATTAATTTCGTAAAGGTACATTTTCTTATTTCTAATTCAAAATTAACATCAAATTCATGTTTAATTCCAAACAAATACAAAGTACACACGAGGAGAATACTTTTCTTTGAATTTTCCACTGACATTTTTCCTGAAAGAAAAAAAAAAATATGATGACTACTATATGAAAAAAATATCGAGTGGCACATAGACAAATAAGCTCTGACTGCTCAACAAGGAGCATATGTTGACAAGGAAGCGCATTGATCTGATTTGCTGACATGAGCAAAGGAAAAGCGAGACAAAACAAATCTAATAATCTTTTCCATCAAGAAGAAAATTGCAGCCCCCCCCACCCCACACACACACACACACTCTGCGAACACCCCCCACTCCCCCAGCTTAAATCAATCGCTAACAAACGTCGCTCTCAGGCTGGAGCGCAAGGGAATAAACAGCGGCTTTTACTTTAATTCAGCACTGCACCTGGGGAGAGGACAACTTTCATCCATCACCTTCAAGTGTCGCGCACACAGCAGCACCTTGGAACACACACATACGCACACACACACACACACACACACACACACACACACACACACACAAAGCTGTCCGTGACTCTGTTGCGTACAGCACAGTGAGAAGATGTTCTCTGGGAAAAGTGCTGATGACCAGATGCATCAAAAGTTCATGACTGCCACACACTGACTTAGACCCATCTTCTTTAATTAAGCCACTCAGTACCTATTTTAAATTCTTAAAAAAAAAAAAAAACTCAGCTTTTGACAATCCACTAATAATTCAATTTAGTAGAGCAGCACAGTGGATTGCCATTAGTTTCCAAGATGTGATTTAAGATTGATGACTTGTGCCCCTTGGGAGTCTGTTTCATGAGGGCGAGGGGTGTGTGCACGCACATATGTGTGTGACTGTGTGTGTGTGGGGGGGGGGGGGTGCTGTTGGCCTAGAAGCAGTAGAGGAACAAGCGTGGGAGTCGAGAGAATTTCAGTTTAGAGTTGATTTTCTTAAAATTTGAGTTGACTAATGTGACAAGTCGCAGCTGTGAGCTGCAGAGCGCTGGGCGAAGGAACGCTCGCCTTGTCTCCTCCAGGCTCCTCACAGTGACATGGAAGTGACAGAGAAGGCCCTTCCTTTCTCTCTCTCTCTCTCTCTCTCTCTCTCTCTCTCTCTCACACACACACACACACACACACACACACACACACACACACACACACACACACACACACACACACACACAGCACTGTTCAGGCATCAACCTGCCATCACTAACACAAATTACAGGAGGGAGAGAAAGACACACACACACACACACACACACACACACACACAGAAGGAGAGAGTGTGTATGTGTGTTTTTATTACCCTGACTATAGATACTATAGTACTAGATTGCTGACAAGGAATGGGTCACTGCACTCCTCAATAATTCAAAAAAAAAAAAAAAACACAAGAAAGTAAAAGAAAGAAAGATAGAGAGAGCAGAGAAATCAGTGGTGAAGAGTAGATGGTATATATGGATGGAGACTACCTCCTTGTCATATTGTCGTGTCATCAAAAGCAACGCAGCGCATCATGTACAAGTTAGAATATCGCATGGAGCTTTACTGTGTGCTTACACTGGCGCAATGCAGTACTTGTACTCTCGGCATGTCTGATAACATTTGCATCTGGCTGCCATCACCACTGGATGAGAATCTAATTGAGCCCCTCAGAACAAGCATGGTCCAACACTGCTTTTGTCATTTTTTTGTATTAGACCCATAATAGGCAGCTGAAATGTAAAATCCTTTTAGTGCAGTAGTGGTCTAATGGTTGCCTAGTTCCATGCCATGTGGAAGAAAAGTGTGGAAGACTGATTTTTTTTTTTTTTTTTTTTTTTTTTTTTAATAATTCTGTAACTTTAAAAAGATGAAGTTCGGCCGCTCTTGTTTCTGAGGGGCTCAGCTTTGGTTTTACGACTTGAGCCTAACTGTGAAACCGCAGACGGTCAAACCAAGTGAGGATTTTCATCATTAATATCCAACTTCCACTGAATCCCTGACCTGTGCAATGCATAAAGCGAAAGCGCCTTTCAAAAGCGACTTAAGGACGGCGTAAGCAAACAGAGCTGAAAAACGCCGCCCCTGATGAGTGAGCACTAGAATTGGTTTCATGCTCCAGCGCAGCCGTTAAGACAAAGCACCTCAGGAGATAATTATAGTGTCAAGCATCCACTGGGCCGGCCGCTGATGATTGGCCAATATTTAGCTTTAATTAAATCAAAGCAGAAATGTAATTTCTCCTGAGTGATCTTTACGCAGAGAGTCAACCTGCAAAAAAACACAGTGTGAGAGAGTTAATGCCTTCCCTTTCCACTCAGATTTTTTTTTCAGCCTTTCATGTTTCCACACCACCACATTTGGGTTTTAATAGACTTCAAGCACAGGAAGAAGGAGGAGGTGTAACGAGTATAATTTACAGTAAACACGCTTTAAAATAGGGACACAGATTATTAACGGAAAACAAAAGACTTTCTTCTGTCATCCAAACATTTATTTCAGGCCCGAATTATTTTTTGCAGTTAAAAAAAAATATCACTAGTTTTTCCAAATCAAAAAGGCCTAAGGACACACCCTGAACACAGTTCTTTCAACAGAATTATAATAACACTAATAATAATAACAAATAACACTCACAAATTCACAAACAACACAATCTTGCGCACTCAAGGTCGTCTCACAGCTGACTGAGACATGTGGGATCAAGCTGTGTTGCATCAGGCGATGCCATAACAAGTATACAATGCTTCTTATAGTTATAAGCATTTTTTGAAAGAGAACCATATGGTCCTGCTGGACGTTAAAGGAGTTTTGTTGTGATTTCTCCCTCAATTTGATTTCCAATAATTTGTTAAAATATGTACTGAATGTCCAAAATAGGTTTATACAGTGATCCCTCACTACTTCGTGCTTCAGTTCCTGCGACTTCAGTGCATCGCGGGTTTTTCAAAAATATTCATCGAAAAATTTTAAAATAAGGAAATTAAGGAAGAATAGGGGGAAAAGTTAAGGAAAATGCCGCAAAACAAGGCCAATTATGCAAAACAAACAAACAAACAAAAACATAATAACAACCCAAACCCCCCAACAAAGCAACTTACATTTTTCTGTGAGGTGTGCATCTGAGTGTGTGCGTGCACATCTTTAATTTTCTAAGCATTTCTTGTGTTGAACGTGTATTTATTAATATTATATACACATATACATGTACGTATACGTCAGTCATGGGGGTCAATCCTACTTCGCAGAAATCAGTGGTCACGGGGTGGGGGGGGGGGGTCACAGTCCCCATTGACCCGCGGAAAGTGAGGGATCCCTGTATTTGTAACTTAGCCTTTCAACCTACAAATTAAAATGACTTTAACATTCCGGGATCCAAAAACTAAGTGAACAGGACCAAATAGCAACATAAAATATTTGAAGGCTTGCTGGTCTGAACAGTTTGCAAAAATTAAAATACAACCGTAGAGTTCAGAGCTGTCCAGGGTGTACGCTGCCCTCGCCCAGAGTCAGCTGGGTTGGGCGACAGCCTCCCCATAACCCTAATTAGGATTAAGCGGTCACAGAAAATGATGAACTGAACTGTAGAGTTCAACCAAATTCAGTCCCCAGTGCAGCTAACTGGGTTATCAGAGGCCGGCCATGTCCCTCACCGTCTGTGGTGAGAGGCATGTGAAAGAACCAGTGCTGTCATTCATAAAGAGGAGGCCATTCGGTTGCCATCACTGTGTGTCTGGCTGGGGATGACCAGGAGAGTTGTCCAGGGCATACTCTGCCTTCACCCAGAATCGACTGAGATGCGCACCAGCCTCTCCGCAGCCCTAATTAAGATTACATGGTTCAGAAAATTAATGAATCAATGAACCAAATAATTTACTGTTAGCCTACATAAACCAAATTAGCATATGTACATGTGGGTAGGTTTTGTTTAAAAACATCATTCATGTTTTAAGCTATTTTCTTCAAAACAATCAGGGTCCCGAGCGGCACATCGACAAGGTGCGTGATTATTAAATCAGAGATTGCAAGTACAGTAGGCCCTTGACTATTCGTGGTTTTGCACTCGCGGTTTGAGTATTCACGGACTGCCGAGCAGCTCGCACGTGATTCAAATTCAGCCAATGGCTGTCCTCCTTCCTGCTGATTGATTGAGGTGATGTAACACCCCTTTTTCCTCATTCACGCACAAGTTGGCAATGAGCCTTTTTTAGTGTGTTTAAATTACCAGTTAAGTTCTATGATGTCACTCAAACGCCTGCTTAAGCACCAGAAAAAGGTAATGACGTTGGATGTCCCTTCTGAAGAAATAAGACTTTCTCCGGAAGAAACGACAGTTTCCTCTGAAGTCACGTCATTGCTGAAGAAGAATACAGTAATAGTTTGAACTGTTGTAAAACACTCCACTATTAAAGTCTTTTTTAATTATTATTCCAGTACATGACCTAAGGTAATGTTTAAAATGTTTGTGTGTTATATTTTATTTAGTGTGGTTGTAGCATATTTCTCACTGTGTTTTGTTTATCCAATTTATTACATTTCTTGTTCTGTTATGTCCTTTTTGTTATGGTCTGTGTTTTGAGGGACTTTGATTTTGGTGTTGTGCCTCTCACTAACTGTTTACTTCCTGAGGGGCGTAGCTGAGCTGCTCAGGAGCACAAGCATCTGAATTCACTATTCTCATTTACTCCCAATAAACAAAATCAAGCTCACCTCTGCGCCAGAGGATTAACTCACATCAACATCACCGCTTCTTTGGTTTGTAACGCTCTCTTACTCTATCACTCTAAAATTCTGTTTTGTACTTCGGCTCCGGCTGGGGGTGTGTGGCTGAGCTGCTCGGACTTAATGCAGTTAATACCTGAATTCTGTTGTGCCATGCCTAATGCAATACAGTACTTTCCTCTAGTGGGCATTTTTGAAAACTACAGTGCTGTATGTTTATAAAGAGAATGCATTGAAAGGTGTTTTATGCGTATGCTGTATAATGTTTATATTTTAGCATCAATAAATATAACAGTAAAAATTGAAAAGTTTTTCTTAATCATTACTACATTTTACTACATTAATACTGAATTAATGAGTAAGACTGTCTATAGAATGTGTTTAAGAAGCATATTTTAGCGCATGTAATAGATACATAGTATTTTATTTACAGCTGCTCATTCGCGCATGTGATGTCATACATGGGGTTTTACTTCCAGGTACAGAACTCGCGGATTATCTTGATTCGTGGGAGGGCCCGGAACCGAGCCCCCGTGAATGTCAAGGGCCTACTGTATGAATCTAAGTTAATGCCGAAGCCATCCTTGACCAGAAGTCCATAGGAGCTCATTGGCCAAACTCTCATGGGAGGGAGGGATGGCATATGCTCACTGCCCTTTCACTCACAGCCATTGCCAGGCAATCACAGATGTCTGTGAGCTCATTCGTATAAGAGGCGAACAGTGCTTTCAATCCGAGTGTGTTAGACCACCTCCATATATGCATGCGCCACAGAAAAGAGGTTGGTGGCCAGCATTGAATGTCACGGACGAAGCATGTGCATGCTTTTGCTCCTCCCTGAATGGTGCTGGCCGTGTGATAGGTTACCTGATGGATAGGAATTAGATACGACTAAATTAGGAAGAAAATAGTGTAAAAAAAAACATGACACATCTTTAAAGGTGCCAGTTCACCCTTCCCAGAATCCACTATGCTTTTGTTCACATAAGGATACACAATAAGTTCACAATAAAGAATACAGTTATGTTCAAAATAATCGCAGTGTGTTTAAGAAAGTGAATAAAGCTCAACATCCTGATAATAGCTTTTATTTCCATATACAGTGGTATCTCACCTTATGAAAGACCCAACAAATGAAAAATCCAAGTTACGAAATGCATTTACCTAAAATTTCCGTGTATTTATTGATATTATATACACATATACATGTACATCAGTCAGTCAGGGGGGTTGATCCTACTTTGCGGAATTCGGAGGTCGTGGGTGGTCTCGGTCCCCATTACCCATGGAAAGTGAGGGATCCCTGTATTTAGGGAAATGTTTTATTTTATCTTTGCTTCATTAATCTTATCATGATTTAAACTTGAAACTTTTAATAATATTATATACATAGAATTACCGTGTTTTAAGTGCTGTTAAGCCCATATTCATTCATTTCATTCAATTGGTGATTGAATTACACAGAATCAGCAGCATGCAGGTCTATCATTTCTACCAAAAACACTGATTCATCAGGTTAGTGATGTCTGACTGATATTATTATGAACAAAACCATAATCATGGAAATCAATGGCGAGATTAAAGAGAAAATTCAAAACCACTTTGATGAAATATTTCTAATTTTATCTTACAGGTTATGATTCATGGTGAAGTTGAATGTTGTTGTACTGTATAGGAACGCTTGTAAACATAAACAGTGGAATGTCAATGGCATCTCAAGCTTCTGAGAATGTGGGTTGGCCCTTTCAACACATTAATAACATTAAAAAAAAGTTTGTGTGGGTTTTTTTTTTTTCTTGTTCTTATAACTTCGTCCTAACCAACCCTGAGAGCAGAAATACTTCATAAGCAGCCTGGGAGTATGGAATGTTTGATAATAATTATAAAGTAGGCTATTGATCTTGCTGCTTTAATATGTTGTGAAAGCTTCAGTGTTTGACTGCCTTTTTCATTAGCCATCACTGGCTCACCGTGTGTGTGTGTCTTCAGTGGAAGGGAATTAAAGCAGCCCTCAATCTGTTTATACTGCATGGATGGAGAAAGGTCAACAGAAAATTAATATGGGCATTAATATGTTTTTTTTAACGCAAACCTGAAGCACAGCCTTGTAGTTTTGACCAAAGGCTGCACAAAGTCACATGTTGGGTTACTATGATGGTGTCACGTGCGGAACACCTGCCAGAATCTGGCATGCATTTACTGCAGGGATGATAAATGAAAAAACTTCAGTAGTGACACACTGTCTCCATCAGACAGTCAAACAGGGTGTCATACAGTGGGGGGAACGTATTTTAGGAGAACAAAAATACCTAAACGTTGCGTGGATGGTTTATTTATGCTTATGATTTCAGAAAGATTTGAGTATACAGACGCTTCCCGACTTACATTCATCCGTTTTACGTTTTTTTGATTTTACGGTTTTCTTTTCAAAAAAAAAAAAAGTCAAATTTTGAGTTTAGACAGAACTACGTGGACGCTGACGTAATGACGCAATGATGTAATGGTGCTGCGTCCATTGTTTACAAATGAAAGACTGAACGTGCCCCTCCTTCTTCCCAGTTCAGTTTTATATATATACAGACGCTCCCCGACTTACATTTTTAATTGGTTCCGGATGGCCGAATGCAAGTTGAAAGTGAACGTAAGTTGTTAGAGTGACATATGACGTATGACGCTCATACTGTACTATACATCCATAAATACCATTACCGTATCTCATAAAACACCCCTAAATCAATTATTATAAACATAACATTGTAAAATAATATCAAATATATCAAATAATATCAACATTAATTTCAAATAAGTCACTTATTTATACCGAGTCACTTTACATGAAGCTTAAAACAACCAATCAACGTTTACAGTATGTGAAGCGCTCAATACCGAATGTAGGGTGCTTGCGAAAGTAGTGTACTTGCTGTGGGTTATACAGACTTCCGGTGTTTCAAGTTGCCAAGGGTGCTGTTGAACTCGTTTAGAACACAGCCTGCACTGATGTGAATCCCAGCAAAGCGGAGAGTTCTTTCTTTTGTGTAAGAAAGTAAGTAAACTTTATTCAAGAGATGCGTACAAAGAACAAGTACAAATCCTAATGAATATTAATATAAAAATAAGTATACACTCTTAGGATTCTGCTAAAAGATAATAAATATCTGTAATTGGTCTGTAATTTGTTCATTCGGGTTTTGATTCATATTACAACTCTCTTTGCTTAACTGAGTATGCATGGTAGATTGTGCCGATCTGAGCAGATAGTTAATTCATCTCTGTGTATGAGACTTGCACCCATGCTAGTAGGCTTATGCTTCTGACCAACCATATCTGCTTAGGGTTAGAAAAGTCCGCAAAACAGTGTAAACACAAAGATCACAGAGACGACATCTGAACACAAGGGTAACACGCTATATAACTGATACACACACACACACACACACACACACACACACACACACACACACACACACTCAGTCTGTAGTTTGTAAACAATGAATGCAGCGTCATTGCATCATTACATCAGCGTACTACATAGGTATGTCTCAACTCAAAATTTGACCTTTTTTTGGGAAAAAAAAACCAAACAAACGTAAAATCGAAAAAAAACAAAAAAAAACGAACGTAAAACGGATGAACGTAAGTCGGGGAGCATCTGTATGTATATATATATATATATATATATATATATATATATATATATATATATATATCTATATCTATCTATATATATATATAGATAGATAGATAGATATAGATATATATATATATAGATATAGATATCAGTTATATATCAGTTATATAGCATGTTACTCTTGTGTTAAGACGTCGTCTCTGTGTTTACACTGTTTTGCGGACTTTTGTAACCCTTTAATCTACCATGCATACTCAGTTAAGGAAAGAGAGTTGTAAAATGAATGAAAACCCGGTGATTCACATCAGTGCAGGCTGTGTTCTAAACAAGTTCAACAGCACCCTTGCACAAAGACCGGAAGTCCGTATAACCCACAGCAAGTACACTACTTTCACAAGTACACTACTTTCGGTTTTGAGCACCTCACATATTGTAAGCGTTGATTGGCTGTTTTAAGCTTCATGTAAAGTGACTCGGTATAAATAAGTGACTTATTTGAAATTAATGTTGATATTATTTGATAGGTTTGATATTATTTTACAATGTTATGTTTATAATAATTGATTTAGGGGTGTTTTATGAGATACGGTAATGGTATTTATGGATGTATAGTCATACGTCATACGTCACTGTCACAACTTACGTTCAGCCATCCGGAACCAATTAAAAATGTAAGTTGGGGAGCGTCTGTAAATACAGCACTGGGTGTAAAGACTAGTATGTTTAATACTGATTTACATGTTTCAAAAAAGAGCCTGTAATTGCACAGCAATTATTTATGCCAGTACGACACAAGCTAAAGAGAGGGGAACGAGAAGAGAGTGGGCCTAGCAACATTCAGTTTTCCCAGGATAAAAATGTGGCTCACTAGAAAAATCCCCATCTGTGTGAATCTACCTGCTGTTATTTATGGGATCCTAGTCTAAAAATGCACACTGCAGATGCCACTAATTAATCCAGCGCACAATTAGATATTGTTCCAATTCACAGCTGAGTGCAATTACCATAGAGGGCTTCCCATAGATCATGCTGGCAGTGGGGTGGCTTTGGCAGAGAGAGCACTAATTCTAATCCCTAACCCGAGGCCGCTTGCAAAGGCCGCCTTTAATAATCCTCTAAATGATGTCGATGAAGAAATAATCATTTTTTTCCATTGAAAGACTTTCAGATACTGATTAACCCAGCCACAGACTGTGTAATTTGTGCATTTTATTATTTTTTTTCCCTCTGTGCTGCGTAAAAGGTTAAAAAGTGCCATTAGGCCCTTGTTGGTCCACCAGTAAAGTGGAGGAAAGGCACGCTTATGCTGGAAAGAGGTGGTCTGGAAGTGTGTGTGTGTGTGTGTGTGTGTGTGTGTGTGTGTGTGTTGTGTGTGTTTGAAGGTCAGCAGAGCGGCTCTACTTATCGCTGCGATGCTTCACCGACAGTACTGACCTCGACAGTTCCCAACTGTCCATCCAAGTCTGGCTGCTCCGGCTTTCTTTGTTGATGTGCACATCTTTTTATTTTAAATCCACTCTCATTACAGTTCCCCTCAGCCAGTCAGCAGGAAAAGCCCTGCTGAAAGTTGGGGAGGTAATTGAGCGTATCTTCCCCTCCACTTTATGGCCAACCCATGCTTCTATTTGCCTAGATTCCAGATGCGGCGGTATCACTTGAGCATTCATGTCTGGACAGTGGGCGCAAGGCCTCATTATCGGCCAGCAGAACTGTCAGGGTGGGGGGGGGAAGCAAAAATACTGCTGTAATATAATCTGGACACTGGACATTTCCCCCTTTTAATGATGGTCCAACTATTTCTCTGCTCCCTTGCTCTTTTCAGTCACGAGTCAAGCCAAAAAAAATGCAAGGCCAAAGAGTCTACCGTATAATATGATATTGATCTTCAGCCGTAGGCAATTCCAAAAGTACCATTATCCCTGATAACAACCTGAACAAGACAAACAGCCCCCCACCCTACCCCACACTCCCACAAAAACTGCTATAAAGGAAAAAATTATGATTCACTAAGCAAAGTCTAACATCTGTTAGCTAGTTAGAGTTGGTTAATAGGCAAAATCATTAGAATTCTGTCTAGTTTTTAATCCCTCGGCCTTCCGTTCTTTATTCGTTTCTGTAAAGTGGGAGTTGTGCTACCCTCAGGCATAGGAAGCAATAATGTGAGCCCTGGAGAGCCATTCATAGGGAAAAGAGATAGGACTGGAAGGGGCTCGGCAGCTCTCCACCTAGGCGCTTGGGAGGCTAAACGGCAGCGATATCGCTTATTAAACCATCTGCCTGATGCTAATTAGATTATCGCAGATAAAGAGAAGGAGTTTTCTTTGTACATTTTAATGAGATAATGTGTCAGGCAATTGCGCAGCGAAGATGGATGTAATTCAAGGGCGTAGGCTGATCTGACCGTTGAGGGGGGGGTGCACATCTTGGTTGACCGGAACTCGAGTCCTAGGGGCACGTGACCCCAATACCCCATGTGACCCCAATACCTTCATGCGCCATCTTGGACGGCAAGCGTGATCCAGAAAACACACACACACACACACACACGATTCACTAAGCATGGCTTCAACAACAACCAATAATGACAGCGAAAGCAAAATATACAAGAGTGTCGAAGGGAAAAGCAATGACACTATAATATTGTCAGACGTTGTCAATCATCTGACAGGTGACCAGAGGGCGAGGTATCTGAGTAAAATAAAGCAGCCAGGGATTGCCGATCCATATCTAATGCCGCAGTCAATGTTTAGGAATGCTTTTCTCACCGGGTCAGATAGAAAACGATAAAATGACAGTGCAGGCTTTACTCCTCTGTCTATTTGCACAGCCAACAGCACAACATGATAGTTTAAAATGTTTAGCAATGTTGAATGAGCGAGCACAGTCCGGATCATGCCATCCAATATGGCATGTAAACATAAGTCACGTGACCCTGTGACGTCGCGCTCTCAACTAGGGCTTATTTTAAGGGGAGGGCCTATATTAAAATCATCTTGGAAAATCACGCTAGGTTTTATTTTGTGGTTAGGTCTTATTTTCATGAAAACACGGTATTGTTGCTTACTGATAATATTATGTTTGTTGATTGGTCAGCTCAGGCGTGCACGTGCGCAGTGCCCATTACACGTTAACTTTCGGTTTACTTCCTGACTAGTCATGCGGAACTTATCTCCGACTTTCTCTTCAATAACAGTCATTAAGTTTATTTATAAGATTGTGAATACACAATTTCTTGTTCAGCGGAACTCAACTCCTGCTGTGGAGGGGTGCACGTGCACCCTGTGCACCCCCCCCCCAGCCTATGCCCTTGTAATTTGGTTGGTGAGAGCGTGCCCAGGTAGTAGAAGCACAGGTGGAGGTGTACAGAAGAACAGATGCAAACAGAAGTGATTAATATGGCATAGCCAGCAACTTCTTTCTTGTACAAGGGGAATAAAAACAAACAAACAAACAAAAGAAAACTACTATAGAACACCCCAAGCTTACTTCTCTCTGTGAAAATAAAGTATACTAGTCCTTCACAAAAAATTAGCATATTGTGATAAAGGTCATTATTTTCTGTAATGTACTGATAAAAATTAAACTTTCATATATTTTAGATTCTTTGCACGCCAACTGAAATATTTCAGGTCTTTTATTGTTTTAATACTGATGATTTTGGCATACAGCTCATGAAAACCCAAAATTCCTATCTAAAAAAATTAGCATATCATGTTCAGGTAGTCTAAACGAGCTATTAACCTAATCATCTGAATCAACCAATTAACTCTAAACACCTGCAAAAGATTCCTGAGGCTTTTAAAAACTCCCAGCCTGGTTCATTACTCAAAACCGCAATCATGGGTAAGACTGCCGACCTGACTGCTGTCCAGAAGGCCATCATTGACACCCTCAAGCAAGAGGGTCAGACACAGAAAGAAATCTCTGAGTGAATAGGCTGTTCCCAGAGTGCTGTATCAAGCCACCTCAGTGGGACGTCTGTGGGAAGGAAAAAGTGTGGCAGAAAACGCTGCACAACCAGAAGAGCTGACCGGACCCTGAGGAAGATTGTGGAGAAGGGCCGATTCAAGACCTTGGGGAACCTGTGGAAGCAGTGGACTGGGAAGTGCCTGACCTGGGCTACAGAGAAGCAGCACTGGACTGTTGCTCAGTGTTCCAAAGTACTTTGAGGATTTCATGTTTCAGCATGACCTGGCAGCTGCTCACAGTGCCAAAACCACTGCTAAATGGTTTACTGACCATGGTATTACTGTGCTCAATTGGCCTGCCAACTCTCCTGACCTGAAGCCCATAGAGAATCTGTGGGATATTGTGAAGAGAAAGTTGAGAGACACCAGACCCAACACTGTGGATGAGCTTAAGGCCGCTATCGAAGCATCCTGGGCCTCCGTAACACCTCAGCAGCGCCACAGGCTGATTGCCTCCATGCCACGCTGCATTGAAGCAGTCATTTCTGCAAAAGGATTCCCGACCAAGTATTGAGTGCATAACTGAACATAATTATTTGAAGATTGACTTTTTGTATGAAAAACACTTTTATTATTGGTTGGATGAAATATGCTAATTTTTTGAGATAGGGATTTTGGGTTTTCATGAGCTGTATGCCAAAATCATCAGTATTAAAACAATAAAACACCTGAAATATTTCAGTTGGGGTGCAATGAATCTAAAATATATGAAAGTTTAATTTTTATCAGTACATTACAGAAAATAATGAACTTTATCACAATATGCTAATTTTTTGAGAAGGACTAGTACTCTTCATCATAGATCTCTGAGATCTGCTTCAACATCAACGTACAGTTGGCCCCTTCTTCCAAAAGTAATCCGTTCCAGCGCCTTTTTCAGAACCTGGAGTTTTCGTAAGTAGCGGTGTATTTTACATGTAAAACACGTGATTCATTCCAAGACTCTCAAGACTACCCTTTAAAAATTATAAAAGTATACCTTTTTAGGTACTTACTTTGTGTTGACCATGTCTTCTTAGCAGAGTTATAATCTTACAATGACCATGGCACCGGGAATCACTTTCACTGGGAATTGTGTGTGTGTGTGTGTGTGTGTGTGTGTGTTTATGGAAGGTTAAAAGCCTGAGCCATAAAATACAGTTGAAATGATACACAAACTTGAACAAATTTGGAACGACAGCGTCATCCTTCTGAGCCAATGGGAGGCCAGCAGGGTGGGATGTTGAGAAATAGCCAATGAGAGGGAGCTGCGTCATCCCTCCTAGCCAATGGGAGGCCAGTGAGGCGGGATGTTGGAGACAGCCAATTAGAGAGCAACTTGCGCATTGTTTGAATGCATGAATCGTGCATTTGAATCTTTGAATGGCGCGTTTGGTGCTTTTTATAAGTTGTTTCATATACAGAGGACAAAAATTTAGGAACATGTTTTTCGTATACTGGATTTCTCGTTTTCAGGGGTTTTCGTAAGAAGGGGGCCGACTGTATTGCACTGCTGTACAGAAACAGTTTTCAAACCCAGTTATACCATTCACCAAACTGCTTTATAATACTAGGGATGCAGGAAGGCTGGAGCCCACCTCGGCTGACACTGGGCAAAGGCAGGGTACACCCAGAACAGTTCGCCAGACCATTAACGCCCACGCATTTGTACACACACACATTATATATATATATATATACACACACACAATTAAAAATATGATGTGCTTGAGAAGACTTCATGGAGTACTTTGTTGCTGTCTTTGATTATTGCACGAATCATATTGCCATCGTTTAAACAAACTTGAGCTCCACATTTATTTACATCCAGTGTTGGCCTCATTTCTCACCAGTGCCTTGAATTGATGAGGGAAAAATTGGACCACTCCCTAAAGTCTCTCTATAAATTCACTCCATTAAAATATTAGAGTGTGCAACCTTTTTGGCTGGTCGGTGTACATCATGCAACTGATGAAGTAATTATTGTGCGTGTAAGTTTGCTCAGTCAAAAGCAGACCAAAAGTAGTAGTGTAAGTTCTCCCATGAATGAAACGGGTGATAAACTAATGATGTAAATATGAAATAGCCTGCAGGTGTTCTGAACGGCCCAAAATTACCAAACATGCTCTGGAAGTCCTCTTCCTGTATCTCATGTGGAAAGGAGAATAACAAAGATCCAGTCATTCATTCATTTGCCGAACCAACTTAATCCTATTAAGAACAGGATGGAGCTTATCTCAGCCAACTATAGGTGAATTTGTGGTACACCCTAACCAGCTCTTACTTAACATTGAGCCATGCCAAGAGCTATGTGAAACTTGGAGCAACCAATTTGCTTTAAAAAGATGATCAAATGTGTGTGTGTGTTTTTTTTTTTTTTTAGTTTCGTCTATATTACTACAGTTTCACTTAGCAATCCATCGACCCAGCTGAGTTTCCATGATCACATCAGTTCCCAACTGCACAGCTGATAATATTTTTATGCCCTCCACTACTCTTCTTAATCCTGAAATAGTATTTTTAAAGAAGCTCATTTTCCTGCACTCTTTAGATCAATGGTTCAAGATGATGAAATTATCTGTTGAGATATTTTTTAAATAGGAAACCAGCAGTCAGGGAAAAAGCTACTGTACAGACCACCATGCAAACCTAACACCTGGTTCTTTTGCTGGTCTTTGAGTTCTGCTAACTAATGAGGAAGAAGCTATCGATCAGGACGGTCACAAATGGAGAACATAAAAGTACACATTCTATAAGGGACTTCATATTCTGTTCAGCTAGTGTAAAGGTTAAGTGCTGAGGAATATTACCAGGATCAATAAGTGACTGCGACTTCACATGTGACCTGCTATACCATCCCACTGTGTCTTTCGTAAAGTGATGCACAAAATGCCAGTGTGCGTGCACACGTATGTACGTATACACACACACACACACACACACGTATGTAAGAAAGTCTTTAAACTAGCCTGAGAAAAAGTAAAGAAATCCAAGGCTTTGCTGGTCAGTGCTTACTGGTGAATCTTTGCTGTCATTTAGCGCAACAGTGTAAATTGGAGCTTATTAAAATTTAATAACCATCACACAGTCTCTGTTCACAGTAAATAACAAACTCAATTTCCTTCTGTTATTGCAGGAAAGGCTGCTTAAGCAAGACAAATGAATGGTTTGCAGCACAGTCTAACAACATTAACTGGCTAATTAAACAACAAAAGCGGATGCTGGCAGTCCTCACAATAATTATGCAATGTGGTTTTAATGAAAAGGTTAACTATGCGTGAGGAAAAAGGATGTCTTTGTCTCGGTGCCAAGATAGGAAGGCGAGGGAGGGGGAACAACTAAATTTTCACTTTTTCTCCTACGAAGTAAGCAAAATGCAAACTCTGACCCTCTCTGCTCTGACTATATGAGGAATCAGACAGAGCATGTCCTCTAGTGAGACAGACTCCCATCACCCACCCTGCAGAAAATGTAATTACGGTCAAGACTCCAGCAGAGAGGTGGCACGCACTAATCTACCTGTACACATTTACATAAACCAAGCCTATAAATAATTAATTAATTGATCATTCATCATTTCAAGTCAGAATGAACATTCATATTGACCGACTGTGGGAAGAACCTGCTGGATCAGTACCATGGATGCATCTTTATCAAGTGCGACATCACTATCAGAGCACCAGTGACTCCATCCTGCAACGACAAAATCAGAATTACATCATTGTGAAGAGGGGATTCTAAGAAACAATATTAATCTGCATAATAAAATGCGAAGCGTGAACATCCAGAGTGTGGATCACATGACATTTTAGAGTCACAGCAAGTAGGCACGACTCACCTTTGCAAGCGGAACAAATTCCATTTAACACTGTAAATGCTAGAAAGGCCAATTAAGCCTGAAACAACAGAGAAGGATTCCACATTAATGGTGAGTCCACATGATACTGATCATGATCCCGGATTGAGCAGCCATCCCGGTGTCTCAGGCGATTTTTAAAAAAAATATATTCCAATGTTTTATTCCGGTCTCAAAATATTCAAAGTTTTCCCTGAAATTCTACAAATGTCCTCCGATTTATACCAATGTTTTCCAATGTGTAACCATGTTTTCTGGCATATACAGGGATCCCTCACTTTCCGCAGTTAATTGGGACCAGGATCCCCACGACCACCGAATTCCGCGAAGTAGGTTCAACCCCCCACCCCCCCACCCGCCGACTGACGTATATGTACATGTATATGTGTATATAATATCAATAAATACATATTCAATGTCATAAATACTTATAATAACAATTAAAAATGAAAAAATAATGGATAAGATGTAAATAAAATATAAATACACACACATACAGACGCGTGCGCAGATGCGCATGCACACACTCAGATACGCACCTCACAAAAATGTAACTAGTTTTGTTGGGAGGTTTTGGGTTGTTTTTTTGTCAGGATTTTTTTTTATATATAATTGGCCTTGTTTTTGTGGCATTTCCCTTAACATTTTCCCCCTATTCTTCCTTAATTTCCTATTTTTTAATTCGATGAATATTATTTAAAAAAAAAAAACAAACCACGATGCACTGAAGCCGCATGAATTGAAGCACGAAAGAGCAAGGGATCCCTGTCATCAGAATAAATTCGGGATCGTGACCGGTATTGTGTGAGTGCATCTTAAAAATACCAAATATCATGAATTATTTTAAAGTCAAATGCTGAATAAAAAATAAATAAAAAGCACTCATTGAGCATCATATTTGAGGACTCTCCAGCACAGCAGTCAAACACAACCAGAAGATCAATAATGCACACAGACCAACTGTTAATTATTCACTAAACAGGCTGACACACAAGTCCATTAGTGTTTTTCCTCAGATCAGAAAGATTAGCTTGACACTTATGATTTATGGCTGGGAGGCTTAAAGAATTTATCTTGTACTAATAGAGAAGGATACACATCTCCTGTGCTGAAACCCAACACATGACGCCTTTTATAAAAGGATGCACTGCATACACGCCAAAGGAAGTAATGAATTATCAAAAAATGATGGATAACAGAACATGAAGCACCTATACTGATTGGCGGATGCTCAGAGACATCAAGCGAACAAGACGCAAGCGATACTATCTAATCATCTGTGTTATTTAAAGTTGACAGAGTTGGGATCTTGTTAGAAAAACTATCGATAGGAACACTGAACAGCGTGACATCACATTTACCTCAGAAGCTGGAAGTTGGTGTTGAAGGTGAAGTCAGACATGAATTGTCCATGTTTCAGAACAGAAATTGGAAAATCAATACCAGCGGTTTCTGGCTAGGTTAGCCATTGTTAGCAACACCGGTTCATAAGCACATACTGTATTATGCTGTATTTTGTGCACACAAACACCATAGCAACATGTCATTACACATATAGAAGACAGACAGTGCCGTGTACACAACTAATTTAATACAGCATTAGTAATATAGAAATTTCCAGACTAAGACGACCAAATTGTCATGTGAAGCAGCCATTTTAGATTTTGGGGTAAAACTGATGCGTTTCGTCTAATTTTCCAAGTTGAGAATATGAGGTCACAGTCAGGAGACTGTAAAATCTTAAATTTTAATTCAATATGTTTAAACAAGCATTAGGGCAGTGGTGTGCTGGTCAGGGGTTCGGGCCCCACTATCACCGGTTTATCACTGCTGTCCCCCCAGTGCAGCTAACTGGGTTATCCATGGCCGACCATGTCTGTGGTGAGAGGTACAGTGCCATGCAAAAGGTTTTGCCCCTTACTGACTTTTTTGCACCTATGTCACACTTAACTTTTTTCAGATGATCAAACAAATTTAAACATTGCACAAAGATAACCCAATTATTCAAAAATGCAGTTTTCCTGTTGTGATTTTATTTGTTATGAGAAAATTCCTATCCAAACCAACATGAATATCTGTGAAAAAGTAATTGCCCCTTTGTTAAAAGGTGAGGTAATTGTGATTAATCCTATTATTGGGGGAAACTGAGTTAAATTTCATGGCCACACCCAGGCCCCACTGCTGCCAGACATTTCCGATCAGGAGATCCCTAACATAAAACCTGTCTGACAAGGTGAGGTAGGCCATACTGAACACATATCATCATGCCGTGATCCAGTGAGCTTCAAGAGCAAACAAGAAAGATGATTATAGAGATGTCTCAGTCTGGGAAAGGATGCAAAGTCATTGGTAAATATTTGGGACTCCATTGTCCATAAATGGAGAAGGCATAGCACACTGGTTACTCTTCCCAGGAGTGGCCGACCTACCGAAATTACTCCAAGAACATGGCGCAGACTAACCGGAGAAGTCACAAAGGATCCAAAAACCACTTCTAAACAACTACAAGCATCACTTGACTCAGTTATTGTTAATGTTCGTGACTCAACCATCAGAAAGACACGAGGCAAAAATAGCATCCATGGAAGAGTTTCGAGGTGAAAGCCACTGTTGACAAAAAAGAATATCAAGGCACGACTCACTTTTGTCAAGAATCATCTTGATCATCCCCAAAGCCTTTGGGAAAATGTTCTCTGGACTGATGAAACTAAAGTTGAACTTTTTGGGAGAAATGTATTCCATGACATCAGATGCAAAAGGAACACTGCATTTGATAAAAGGAACATTGTGCCAGTAGTGAAACATGGTGGTGGAAGTGTGATGATCTGGGCCTGCTTTGCTGCTTCAGGACCTGGGCGACTTGTCACGATTGATGGAACCATGAATTCTGCTCGCTACCAAGAAATCCTGGCGAAGAATGTTCGTCCATTAGTTCGAGACCTCAAGCTAAAGCGCACCTGGGTTCTGCAGCAAAACAATGATCTGGAGCACACCAGCAAGTCGACTTCTGTATGGCTAAAAAGAGAACAAAATGAGGGTTTTGGAGCGGCCTAGTCAAAATTATCTATACTTCATTCTAATTTTAATAAACACATGTGGGCAGCATGGGGATGTGAGGCTTAGCACTCTTCAAGAAGAAGGTCCTCGGTTGGAGTTCTATGTTCAGCAAGGAGAGTTGATGTTACATGTTCTCCGTGTGCTTGCGTGACTTTCTCTGGGTCGTTCTGTTTGTTTCTCCTTCAGGTTCACTAATATATTTTTTGAGAAATTTGTAAAAGTAATGCATATTTTTAAAGTCCTCATACAGAAGATTATACAGTGATCCCTCACTGCTTCGTGTTTCAGTTTCTGTGGCTTTAGTGCATCGCAGGTTTTTCAAAAATATTGATCGAAAAATAAAAAATATAAGGAAATTCAGGAAAAATAGAGGGAAAGTTATGGAAAATGCAGCAAAACAGGCCAATTATGCAAAAAAAAAAAAAATTAAATTCTAAACAAATAAAAACGAAAAACAACTTCTCCTTTCGGCTATTCCCGTTTTCAGGGGTTGCCACAGCAAATCGTCTGATTCGCATGTTTTGATTTGGCATAGGTTTTTTTTTGTCAGATGCCCTTCCTGACACAACCCTTTTGCAAGGGGCAGAAAAACGCTGACGGCTATGCAGCCTACAAAAACAACAACAACAAAAAAAAAACAACCTGACAAAACTACTTACATTTTTATGTGTGGTGCGCATCTGAGTGTATGCGTGTGCATCTGTATGTGTGTATTTATATTTTATTTACATCTAATATATTATTTTTGAATGTTCAATTGTTATTATAAGCATTTATAGCTTTGAATATGTATTTTTTAATATTATATACATGTACGTATATGTCAGTCGGGGGGGGGGGGGGGGGATCCTACTTTGCGGAAATCAGCAGTTGAGCGCAGGGGCGGTGTCTGAGTCCTCATTAACTGCGGAACGTGAGGGATCCCTGTACATGACACACGGTCTTTTATGTATTTGCTGAACCGCTTCATCTTAACAGCGTCATAGAGAAGCTCAAGCATGTATCAGCTAACTTTAGGCAAAGGAGTGATACACTTGAACAACTCGGCAGTCCACTGCAGGGCCTACAGGCACATGCGACCATTCACATTCACACTTACACCAAGGGGCAATTTGAACTGTTGTTTAGCCTACCATGCGTGTCTTTGGACTGTGGGAGGAAACCCATGCAAGCACGAGGATAAAATTCCTACTCCACACAGAAATGCCTTTCCCGTGCCTGAGACTCAATCCCAGAACCTTCTTGATGTGAGGTGTACACATTACCATGCTGCCCTACATTACAGACTTTGACGTATTTAATCCTGTTTTAATATGTTCTGTCTTTACATGACAAGAGAATAACTTTTACTGTCTGATTATGAAAGTTATGTTGACAGTATTTCTGTAATGTGATACCAGATATAGAAGAAATTTTCTTTGTTATAATACAAGTGAAGGAGTTGCTTTCACAGACCCCTTACACAACATTCCAGCTAACATTTGAAAAGATGCAAAGTTCCACAAACATATACAGTGGCAGAGTATCTCCTCTCTCTTTTCTCAGAGTTTCGCGCTCTCTCTCTGCTTTATTAATGAGCTCCACACATAAAACACATGCGGATGACTGAGACTGTCACTCATCAAAAAGTCTATTCACAGCCGACTCATGGCCTGGAAAAGAATTACAGTATTCTTTCTTTCCATCCTTTTTTTCACATGGACAAGAGGTTATCACTGATTGCAAAGGCTTTCAGGTGACCAGACCTTTAAGCCTCATTTCCAGACACCATATAAATATTACATACAATG
>CM045733.1:19952500-20085000 GCA_024760905.1 Plotosus lineatus
CGACCAAGCCAAGACCGCGTTTGTGATGAGACTGCTCACAGATCAAGCCTCATCCTGGGCGCTAGCGGTTGCCACCCATACCCCGGACTTATGCTCACACTTCGATCGGTTCATGCTGGAGATGAAGAGAGTCTTCGATCATCTAGGAAAAGGGGAAGAGGCGAGCAGCAGGCAGCTGCGGATCCAGCAAGGCAAATCAGTGTCCGAATATGCTATCAGATTCCGGATCCTCGCCATAGAAAGCGACTGGAACGACCCCGCTCTCAGAGGGACCTTCCTGCAGGGGCTGAACGAGAGGCTGAAGGACAAGCTCGTGGCACAAGATGACACAGCGATGCTTGAAGATCTGATCTTCTTGGCTACAAGGCGGGACAACCGGCTAAGAGAGAGAGAGACAGATCCCTGAAAGAGCGGATGAGCCTCGTCTATTCGCCCCCGCGTGCCCCCGTGAGGCCGAACGCTGCCTCACCTCAAACCTCCTCGCATTTCCCCCCCTCACACACCCTTCAAGCGGTCCCCTAGTGGCAGGCAGAGTTTGACAGTCTGAAGTCAAAATTCGTCAATGCACCCGTACTGATCCATCTGTACCAGTCACTGCAGTTCGTGATGGAGGTGGACTCCTCAGACTCAGGGGTGGGGGCGGTCCTCTCCCAGCACTCCCCGACAGATCAAAAATTATACCCATGCACCTTCTTCTCTCATCACTTGTCCCCGGCAGAACGGAACTATGACGTGGGGAACCGTGAACTGCTGGCAGTGCTCTTGGCGCTCCAAGAGTGGCGGCACTGGCTGGAAGGGGCAGCCCACCCCTTCATGGTCTGGACAGACCACAAGAATCTGTCCTACCTTCATACGGCCAAGAGGTTGAACTCCCGTCAGGCACGATGGTCCCTCTACCCGAGGCGATTCAATTTTACTGTGACATACTACCCTGGCTCCCAAAACACAAAACCCAATGCTCTCTCCAGGCAGTTCTCCCTGGTGGAAGACATCACCACGGAGGCCATCCTGCCCTCCTCCTGCGTACTTGGAGCAGCTCGATGGGAGGTTGAACGCCTAGTTCAGGATGCCCAGCGGTGGGAACCAGAGCCCATCGGGTGCCCCCCAAGGTCAGTAATATGTTTCCTCACCAGCCAGAACCCCAGTGCTCCAGTGGGGTCACTCATCTAAATTGGCCTGCCACCCAGGAGTCCACCAAACCCTCTTTCTCCTCCAAAAATACTTCTGGTGGCCAACCATAACAGCCAACACCAGGGAGTTCGTTGGAGCTTGTGCCACCTGTGTCCAGAGCAAGTCCTTCCATCGTGCACCCTCGGGCCTTCTCCAACCCTTATCCATACCTCATCGCCCCTGGTTGCACATTCCGGTGTACTTCATCATGGGGTTACCACCGTCTGAGAGCAACACAGTCATTGTGACAGTAGTAGACCGCTTCTCTAAGGCAATCCACTTTGTCACCCTACCCAAACTCCCCTCAGCGATAAAAACAGCTGACCTGCTGATCATGGAATCCCCCAGGATGTCATTTCGGACCGGGGCCTCAGTTTGTATCTAGAGTTTAGAAAGCATTCTGCAACACCCTGGGAGTCTCTTGCAGTCTGACCTCCGGCTACCACCCTCAATCGAAAGAGCAGGCGGAGTGAACGAATCAGAGCCTTGAATCCTCCCTGCGCTGTGTTGCCTACCACCTCTCAGCCTCGTGGTCCACACACACCTCCCGTGGATTGAATACTCACATAATTCCCTGGTCTGTGCCGCCATAGGCATGTTCCCCTTCATGGTGATCAAGCCTCCAGTCTCACTCAAAGTGTACCCAGTGTTCCACGTATCCCTGGTCAAGCCAGAGGTGGAAAGCCCCCTCCACGCCCCTACCGACCCCCCCACCATCTCCTCCCTGGCTGGCTGATGGACATCCGGCATACACGGTAAATCATATCCTCGATGTGCAAAGGTGGGATCAAGGGTTCCAGTACCTGGTGGACTGGGTGGGGTATGGGCCTGAGGAACGTTTCTGGATCCCTCGTTCCCTAATCCTGGACCCAGACTTGCTGGCTGAGTTCTATCATTGGTTCCCGGACAAGCCTGGTCGGACACCAGGTGGCGCCCCTTGGTGTGTGTGTGTGTGTGGGGGGGGTTCTGTTATGGTCTGTGCTGTTGGGCGGCTTTTAACTCTCTTTCTCTCTCCTTATGCACTGCAGGCGCTGGTGAGGGGCGTGGCTGTCACACGCAGGCGGAGTCTGGAGAGCACACCTGATTTCACTCAGCCATCACCAGGCTATAAAGATGAGCGGCGCGGTCCTCCCAGTGCTAGAAGATTGTCCCTCCAAACGATCCCATTTCCCCGTGATCTCTCTAGCTCCCTGGTTCTCAGCTCCGTGCTCGACCAGCTCCTGCTTTGATATTTTCCCTTAGTGATTTTGATTCTCGGGTTTCCCCTCACCTTTACGGTGATCACAATTCCCCGTACTCTAGTGCCTGCTCTGTGTTCAATAAAGGTCATTTGCATCATCATACTTGGTCTCCTGCATCTTTGGGTCCGACTGAAAGCTCCCAGGGTCACACAAATGAATGTTGTGGGGCAACAAACTGAGACTTGAAGGTCATGCTGATTTCTACTGAATTCTTTATCTAATTCATTAAAGGTGTTGGAAATGAAACATGTTTATTCAATGTCTGATGCTCATAATTTTGACAATTTCACCAGCACAAAATTTCGACTGTATGACTACATGCCTGAATCAGAATCACAGTACTTTATTGATCCCGGAGAAATACATATATGCATACATATATACATGCATATATACATACATACATACATACACAGAGTGGTTCCAATTATCCAGCACATTCAGGACAAAGCAGGTGCCGGGAAACAAATTTTGCCGATGTATCAGGACCTTCTCAAAAATACATGTAAATTAAAATAAAATAAAATCTAGAGGAAATGAATAAAGAAATGGTGTACAATATTGCTTCACAAAAAAAAATAGCAGAAGACCAAAAACACCAAGACTATGCTGTCTTATCCTTTTGCTTCTTCAGGTCATACAAAGCTGATGAACTTCCACCAAACTCTGCCATAGCATGGAACGACTCTCGCTTTCTCGAACCTATCCAACAGTTTCGACCTTATTTTCTATGGTCAACACAAATCTCTTTCTGTTAGATGTATTCTTAGGAGGGGACATGGTGCACAATAATTACAGTATTAAATGGAAAGAAGAAGCCACAACACAAAATAACAAACCGGCTTATGCACACACACAATACTCATACAAACAAACATAAACAAACGCCAGTCTTTTTGTTTTGTCTCAGCTGGATATCACTAGAGAGCAACCGCGTGAAGTTTAAATAGGAAATCTTTCAAGATTTTTGTGATTGTGAATTTTGTGGACAAAATGTGCCCAAATAAGGTCCTCATTGTTCGGCATTTTCAAAAAGTGCCATTAAATAAGGCCTGCCACAATGTATCAGATGCTGGATAATTGGAACTAGCCTATACATATATATATATATATATATATATATATATATATATATATATATATATATATATATATATATATATATATATATATATATATATATATAAACACACACATATGTACAATCATCTGTACATTATCAATATGTTCAAACTTCTGGTTCCTCTCAAGCACAGCACAGTGAATCTGATCAGATTTTCAGATTTACAGATAGTTTCACTCTTATCCAGTTTATTATAACACTTGAGTCAATTTGTTTCTTATTTTAAACTTTTGGCACAAGTTCAGAAATGTATCAGCACGTGTCAGCCACACCCCTCTGCCTGAGCCTAGTATTAAGTGTACGTGAGGATAACGTTTAATCATATTTCATACTTATATTTATGATATATCTTACTATAGATTTTATTCCATTTTTATTTAGACTTGTTCTTCAATTTCATTTCACTTTCGACTTAGGTCTCCTGATGTTTGCAAAACGAATGTTGGTAAGTTGGGGAGTCTGTATTTATATTTCATTGACATCTTGTGTTATTTTCGAATGTTTAATTGTTACTACTGTATAAGCATTTATAGCATTGAATATGTATTTATAGATATTATATACATATTGTGGGGCAGTGGTGGTCTAGTGGTATAGGACACTGGATCGCTGATCCTAAGGTTGGGGGTTCGAGTCCTACTCTCCACAAGGTTGTCACTGTCCCCCCCAGTGCAGCTAACTGGGTTATCAAAGGCGGGCCATGTCTCTCACTGTCTAGGGTGTGAGGCATGTAAAAGAACCATTGCTGACTTTCGTAAAGAGTAGCTGCAAAGTCGTCAGCGTGTTTCTGTCCCTTGCTAAAAAGGGTTGTGTCAGGAAGGGCATCCGACGTAAAAACCTCTGCCAAATCAAATGTGCGGATCAGATGATTCGCTGTGGCAACTCCCGAGTAAAAGGGAAAAGCCGAAAGGAAGACAGACAGACTGATATTATATACATATACATGCACGTATACGTCAGTAGGAGGGTTGGGGGTGGGTGATCCTACTTCACGGATTTCAAAGTGAGGGATACCTGTAATCCCCCTTATTTCGCGGTTAATGGGGACCAGCCCCCCACCACGAAATGCGAAAAACCCACAATGACTTCTGCCACTTCTTCAGGACACCCACCCAGCTATATATTACATAAAATTTATGTTACCTTACCATAGGTGAGGGTTGGAACATAGATCGACTGGTAAATTGAGAGCTTTGCCGTGCGGCTCAGCTCCTTCACCACGATAGACCGGTATAGGCTCTGTTTTACAGCAGAGGCTGCAGTGATCCGTCTGTCAATCCCCCGCTCCATCCTTCCGTCACTCGTGAACAAGACCCCAAGATACTTAAACTCCTCGACTTGGAGCAGGATCTCATTCCCGGCCCGGAGGGTGCATTCCACCCTTGTCCGACTGAGAACCATGGCCTCGGACTTGGAGGTACTGATCTTCATCTTGGCTGCTTCGCACTCGACTGTGAATCGCTCCAATGAGAGCTGGAAAGGGACAAAAATTTCTGCAAAAAGCAGAGACGAGATCCGATGACTACCAAACCAGAGCCCATCAACGCCTCGGCCGCGCCTAGAAATTGTGTCCATAAAAATTCTGAACAGAATCGGTGACAAAGGACAGCCTTGGTGGACTCCAATTCCCACCGGAAATTAATTCAACCTGTTGTTACCAATACGAACCAAACTCTGGCTCCGGCAATACAGCGATAGAAGGCCTGTAGCAACGGGTTCGGAACACCGTACTCCCGGAGCACGCCCCACAAGATTGTTCGAGGGACACGGTTGAAAGCCTTCTCCAAATCCACAAAACACATGTGGACAGATTGGGCAAACTCCCATGCCCCTTCCAAGATCCTGTGGAGCGTATAGAGTTGGTCAAGAGTTCTATGGCCAGAATCCGAGGTTCGACTATCGATCGGATCCTCCTCTCCAGTACCCCTGCATAGACATTTTCCTTGGTAGGCTGAAGAGTGTGATTCCACGATAATTGGAACACACCCTCCGGTCCCCCTTCTTAAAAATCGGGACCACCACCCCAGTTTATATATGTATATGAGATCCCAGTGAGGTTTAGAAAAAATAGTTGAAACTGGTTTGGAAATAGAGGAAATGAAATATTTCAGCTGGGGGTCAAGGGGGCCACAGAGCCCCTTTCAGGGTACAGGGGCAGAGAGTGCAGTGTTCATTTTTGCTCAAGAAAGTTATGAGTCCCAGGGACTCGCAGGTTGGGAAAGTATGAGTCCAAATGCAATAGTAATGAGTCCTGTCAAATAACGGAAAAGATTCGCCCGAAAATGTATAGAACTTCAAATAGATCATTGCCAACACAAAGTTCATTCAATCATTTTATGAAAAGTTTATTAGGTTCACAGATAAAAACAAAATCTTGCTTTCCTTCACACTTACTTACATAATTTTTCCGATCCTGCTGTAACTTCGGTATATCCATTGCTAATTTGTGAGCACTGAGATCCGCATGTCTCGATAAGGTTGTGTTCTGAAAATTGCGATTTTTAGTCACTTTGTTCATGCCATTAACTTTGTTGTGTTCCGTGCATACACTACAGTACATAAAATCCTCGTCGTTGTCGTTCTCTACATATCACAACCACGTGTAAAGTTTGAGCCAGTGTTGCTGAAACAATCGCTTTTTTCGTGGATTGTCTTCGCAATTTTCCTCTTCATCAAAGACATTCTCTTTATCCCTGTTTGAATCTTTGTTCATTGAGAAAAAATTGCTTAATCTATGCTGATTTTCGTCGACTTTGAATACTTTTTTCGGAGGCATGTTGCACGTTAAACACTCGAGAACTAGCGGAAATGAATGAACACTGGCGAGCAGACGAAATCACGTGAGCAGACGAAATCTCGCGAGAGGATCCCGATTCGATATCTCGAAAGCGCAGAAGGCAAAACTCGCACTCGGAAAGGTAAACAAATATGGCGGTATTGTCAAAGCATCGACCGATTTCGCAAGATATTTTGGCAAATATTTCTGTTTTGGGACAATGTTACATAAATTGATGAAAAATATTAATGAGTCCGGCGGACGCACATTGGTTTGACACCATGCGTCCCTACGGATTTTCATGCGTCAGGGACGCAAGGACGCACGCAAACGTGAACACTGAGAGTGTCATGTAAAAATCATGCAAACAAGTTAATTATTGTTTTGTAACATGCATAAACACTAAACAAAACAGTTTAAATAATTTATAAAATACTAAAAGGTAATTTCAGTGGACATAAACACACATAATTCAAGTAGCATAGCCCTATGGCTTGTCATTCATGTGTAACATAATTATGAACGAATTTGTAGAATGATCACATAACACATGACATACATCACAACAAACATTTGTGTTCAACTAGTGAGCATACCTGTTACAAGTTAATATGTTAATAGTATAACACTATAATTCAAAATGTCACAACATTTACTCTGCACTAGTAAACAGTCTTACACTGTACTTATTGCATAAATTTATGAAAATAGTGGAATTCCGTCAAATAGCGGTGATCTGGGATCCTGTCCTGGGCATGACGTTAAACTGCATCCACAGCCAGTATAGGAATAGCACCTTACCCCAGGTTAAGGCCCGTCGGCTACGGATCAAGTTCCCCTGGTAGAACTGATCCCCATGCTGTCTGTATGGCAGCCTCTCGCTGCTGCCTAGTGCAAGCCACACACACTGAGATAGGAGAAGGCAACTCTGATTTCAAACCACCTGCTGCCTTGTAGGTTGTGCCCTCTTCGGGCAAAGGCTAAGGAGAACGTAACTCTGATTTCAAATCCCTCGCCAACCCGCACCAGCCAAGCATGGCGAGTATGGCAAAAATCCCTGGACCATGACTAGCAAGCATGATCAAAGGCCCTCAGTCCCCAGCAGCTCTGAAGTCGTCACCTACGGTAGCGGGGGGTCGGATGAAGGGGCAGAGGGTGCTAAGAATCCCTGGGTTCGGACAGGCTGCCATTGGAAACTAAACATCGGCACATCCAGTACAATCCGCAAACTCTCTCTAAGGATTTGGATGTCAACAATCTTGAAAGAGAACTGGCCAACATAAACTTCGACATCATTGGCCTATGCGAAACTAGATGGAAGGGAGAGGGATGCCTGACTCTCAACCAGAGCGGACACAGCATGTACTACAAGGGCGGAAACTGTCAACAACGTGGAGTCGGCTTTATTGAACATAAGAACATCGCTGGCAATGTGAAGAACTTCATCGGAGTTTCTGACAGGGTGGCACATATCACCATCAAGATCTATCAGAAACACCACATGAGCCTAACTGTCGTCTACCTCCCAACCACCAGCCATAGCGACGAGGAGTGCGAAGAGGTTTACGAAACCATAGAACGCCTCTACACAGCCACAAAGACCCACTATAACATCATCATGGGTGACTTCAATGCCAAAGTAAGCAATGCCAAGCCGGGAGAGACTTGCGAGGACAGAGACAGAGACCACCCAAATCGGATAAACTGTCTAATGAGACCAAGCAGCTGAGAGAAAGACGCCGACAAATGAAACGAAGCGGAACACCTAGAGATAACAATGCACTACCTAACAGCAGCACAACACCTATTCTGCATGACGAAGTAAGATTAGCCATCAAACGGCTAAAGCGAGGCAAAGTGCCTGGGGAGGACAACATCTCGGCAGGCATGCTTCAAGACAGCAGAGAACCAGTAATCAAAGAGCTAACCTCGCTCTTCAACAGGTGCATCACCGAAGGGAAGGTTCCTGGAAACTGGAGAAATGCCATAATGAGATTACTGAACAAAAAGGGCGACAAGGCGGACATCAAGAACTCTCGATGAATCAGCCTCCTCCCAGTCATCTACAAGACCTTCTCTCAAATCCTCCTGAGAAGAATGACACTCACTCTCAACCTCCACCAACCAAGAAACAGGCAGGATTTAGATCGGGATACTCCACCATCAATCATATCCAAGTCGTGAGCCAAATCCAAGAAAAGGCCAACGAGTACAACATCTCCCTAAGCCTGGCCTTCGTGGACTATGAGAAAGCCTTCAATTCCATTGAATACACACCGATGTTCAATGCCCTAGTCAATCAAGGAGTAAATAACACCTACATCGACATCATCAGAGACCTCTACAAGGAAGCCACTGCCACCCTCAGGCTCCACAAGGATAGTGGTAACATAAGATTACAGAGAGGAGCTCGCCAAGGAGACAACATCTCTCCAAGACGCTTCACAGCCTGTCTCCAAGATGCAATTATGAGCCAAATCGACTGGAAAGACAGTGGACTCAACATTGACGGAGAGTACCTCACACACTTGGAATTCGCCAACGACATCATACTACTTGCCCACACACCACAGCAACTGAAGGAGATGCTCAATGACATCAACAACACCAGCAAGCCAGTTGGGCTGAACATGCATCTTGGTAAAACCAAAGTGATGTTCAACAAACACGTCACCCCCGCAGTGGTCACAGTTGACGGTAAGACCATAGAGCAAGTAAACAGCTATGTATACCTCGGCAAGACCATCACGCAAGACGGGGATCTCCTGGCAGAAATCAAGTGTCGGATAACTCTCGGATGGGCAGCATTTGGCAAGTTTGAGTCCATCATGAAAGGCAGAAAGGCCAGTATGAGAATCAAGCGGAAGATACATGACGAATATATCCTGCCGGTCATGACATATGGAAGTGAAACATGGGCTCTCAACAACACAATGAAGGAAACGCTCACAGTGGCACAGAGGAAAATCGAACGCCTCATGCTGAATGTAAAGGATAGAAAGCCCAACACATGGATCAGAGAGCAAACAGGAGTGAGGGATATCGTGCACACCATCAACAACAGCAAGCACAGATGGTCAGGCCATGTGGCCCGATTCTCTGACAACCATTGGACAATCAGAGTAACAGAGTGGACGACCCAGAGCTGGAAACGACCACGAGGATGACCAAAAACAAGATGGTGCGACGACCTGACTCAATGCCTTGGGCACAACTGGCCAAGCCTCACACGAGATAGAGCCCGCTGGAAGAGGTCCAGGGAGGGGTTCCTCAGCCATGAGTGAAGTCACCCTGAATCCTGATACCGATCCTGATATATATACACACACACACACACACACACACACACACACACACACACTTTCCGCTGTTAATTGGGACCAAGATCCCCCTGTGACCACCGAATTCCACGAAGTAGGATCATCCTCCCCTGACTGACGTATATGTCTACGTACGTGTATATGTGTATATAATATCAATACATATCCAATGCTATAAATGCTTATAGTAACAATTAAACATTTAAAAATAATGCATAAGATGTAAATAAAACTTAAATAAACACAAATACAGAGGCATGTGTGCATGCGCATGCACGCATTCAGATGCTCACCTCACAAAAATGTAACTCGTTTTCATGGGAGATTTTGGGTTTGCAAAGTAGCAAGGGATCCCTGTATATGATATATATGTAGATGTACATGATATATACACACAGGGATCCCTCGCTACTTCGTGCTTCAATTCATGCGGCTTCAGTGCATCGCAATTGTTTTTTAAAATATTCATCAAATTTAAAAAGAAGGAAATTAAGGAAGAATAGGAGGGAAAGTTAAGGAAAATGCCACAGAAACAAGGCCAATTATACAAAAAAAGAAACCTAAAACAAACAAAAACAAAAAAACAACAACCCAAAACCCTCATCAAAACTACTTACATTTATACAGATGCGCATGCACACAATCAGATGTGAACCTCACATAAAAATGTATGTGTATTTATATTTTATTTACATCTTATGCATTATTTTTGAATGTTTAATTGTCATTATAAGCATATATAGCATTGTATATGTATTTATTTATTTTATATACACATATACATATAGGTTAGTCATTGGGGGTTGGGGGGGTGATCCTACTTCATGGATTTCATTGGTCGCATGGGGATCTCGGTCCCAAATAACCACAGAAAGTGAGGGATCCCTGTATATAGTATATACAGTCGGCCCCCAACTTATGAAATTAATCCATTCCTGAGCCCTTTTTGTATAGCGGGGATTCCGTAAGTAGGGGTCGCATCTTACATGTTAAACGCCTAATTCATTCCAAGGCTCCAGTCTTTGGACTGCATAAACCCCATAAACCCTTTAAACATGATAAAAGTACACCAATTTTGTATGAAATATTTGTTAAAAGTAAAAGAAATTTATTTATTAAACCATTTAAACATTTTATTAGCATATTAAACCATTTTATGAACATATTTATTAATTAAACCATGGTTAAACATTTTTTATTAACACACACACACACACACACACACACACACACACACACACACACGCCCACAATAAGTGAATTCAAAGCGCATTCCTTGCTTGACCATTTACTGAATTAAAACAACTTAAAAAACTAAACTAAAAACTAAAGCGTTATTCTCTCTCTCTCTCTCTCTCTCTCTCTCACACGTGCGCACGTGCGCTGGGGGCCACACCCACAAGACGTGAATTCAAAGCGCATTCCCTGCTTGACCATTTACTGAATTAAAACAAGTTAAAAAACTAACTAAAAACTAAAGACTGAAGCTTCCCTCTGTCTCGATCTGGGAGGCCAGCGGGGCGGGATGTTGAGAGACAGCCAATGAGAGAGCAACTCACGCGTCGTGTGAAATTTTGATTGGTGCGTTTGAATTTTGAATTTCTTTTCGTAAGAGAGGGTTGTTTCGTATCTTGGGGACGGAAACTCAGGGAAATGTTTTTCGTAATCCGGGGATTTCGGACACAGGGGGTCTTTGTAAGTTGGGGGCCGACTGTGTATACACACACACACACACACACACACACACACACACACACACACACACACACACACAGATTAAGTGGAGGGAGATGATGATGATGATGATGATGATGATGATTTCCAGAATGACTTGCATTTTTATACCACTAAGCAGTTCAGGGTTAAGGATCTTGTTCTCGGGTCCAACAGTAGATCAGTGACCCAGAGCCCTAACCACTGATCCACCACTGGCCTATATGAGGAATACGAAGAATGAAATGTCTGGAATAAGCTGTAATGTGAAAAATAGTCCAATTCATGACATACCGCACTTTGGTTATTTTCCCAGAGCTGCGCTGTGTTGTTTTCTGACTTCCTACAAGTTATTTTTTTTTTTTTTACATCTAAGCATTTTCTCTCCACTCATGTTCCCTCCATCACGCACACTCTATCTGAACATAATTCATCGCCTCACAAGAGAGATTTCCCACACAGTTGCTGTACAATTTAAACAAACGGAGGTGAAAGTACTGCTATGTGTTTTGCACTGAAGACTGTCACTGTGTGTTTGTGTGTATGTGAGAGGGAGGTGTTAGTGAATGACAAACGGTGTAGTGAGAAAACATACTCATTCACACAGGAAGTGTCTGGCGCAGAGCCCTAGGGGGCATGATTACAGCGCTCTAGGTGATGGTTCAACTCTCCACCTGCCACCGACCCCCTCCAAACGGCTCCTCCTCTGGCAGCCAGCTCTATAATGCCCTGTGTTTTATTTACTCCGAGTGCTGTGTCCGTCACAGTAATGTATCTGCCAGGGCTGGGAAAATAAAGCTGTTTTTTCTTTTTACAGCTGCCTGTACCGTTTATGGCTAATGTGTCCTCACCACTACTGCTATTTATCAGCCTCCAGACATCCGGTCTGCTCCGAGGACAATATTTCAGTGCAGTGCTCTCTATCCCAACACTGAACAGAGTTAATGTGGGAGGCAGATGAGAAGAAGTGGAAGGCTCAGCAATATGATCGTATGAATCTGACACTCTCATCATTTTATGACACAGTAACGCACCCCGGAGAAAATTATGAGTAGACAGCAGGGTTTTTAGGGTTTGGTACAAGGACCAGATATATCTGCTCTATGCTGGAACAAGGTAAGACTTTGAGTTGTTAGCGGTTTTATTATTAAAATCATGCTTTAAACCATATTTATAAAACAGTCTAATAATCATTATTTCTAATGAAATTAATTTTGTTGATGTTATAATGTTTCTGAAGTCATTTTTGGATACAATTTTGTTATCTGGAACCAGTATGTATTCTCCAGCACATCAACGGTAACACCACCTAACTGATTTACCGTGAGATTCATGTGCATTAATGAGCTTTGAGCACTCATGAAACTCATCAGGTTACTGGATGTCCTTCTATGGACCACACTTGGTAGGTACTAACCCCATGCCTACCAGGAACACTTCACCATACCTGCAGCATTCACAGTGCGGCCTTGGTCAAAATCATTCAGATCCTTAGGCTTGCTTATTTTTTCTGCGTTTGCCATGTGACCTTCAAGAACTGACTGCTCACATTCTGCCCAATACAGCCGACTCCTCAGCAGGTGCCGCTGTAACAAGATAAGAACCACACTGTTATTCCATTCACCGCCAGCGTAGTAGTGTGTTTATTGTTATGGCTGACTGATGTATTAACGATATTTTTAGAGATAAAATAAAGCCCTGCTACGGCGAGTTTATACTGGTCACTGTCACTATGGTCAAGGCACAAGAGGAAAAGTCTCGTCTGCCTAAACGTCTCTCACACACCCCGTGGACAGAAATACAGATAAATGTCCTGTTAGCACAACTTTAAAATCATTGATAGCAACTTAATCTTCGAAACCATTTCTCATACATTGCCCAACATTAACATATTAAACAGTTATTGTTTGAAAATCAATGTGAATTATAAAGAGTAAAACTTGTCAGAAGACGCTGGAAGGTTATAAGTGGTGCTAAATGCAGATCTCTGGTTCAGGCTGAATCATCAGACTGTTAAGAAGAAGAATTTCTCAAAAAAAGCACAAATTATTTATTTTATACTCACTATGCCCAGTGACCAGAAGATGATTGAACAAAACTTTAAATTAGCACAATTGGGGGGGGGGGGGGGTCCCCAATAAACACTTCCTGAACACTGGTTGAACCACTTACTCCTACTAGAGTCACGGGGAGGATGGAGCCCATCTCAACCGAAACTAGTCAAAGGCGGGATACACCCTGAACCTCTTGCCAGACCATTATAGGGCGCACACGCACACACATTTAATATTTATGTTGACACTTAGGGGAAACTGGACCCAAATATTGGACTCAAGAATCCAATACTCAATTCAATTCAATTCAATTCAACTCAAGTAAAGAAATTGGATACACATTGGAAATGGAACAGCCAGTTGACCTAATATGCATGTCTTTGGACTTCAGGAGGAAACCAGGGTACCCAGAGGAAACCCACGCAAGCACAGCGAGAAAATGCAAAATCAACACGGAACCACCCGAGCCTGAGAATCAAACCCAGGACCTTTTTGCTGTAAGGCGGGCATACTAATCACTACGCCACCATGCTGCCCAACACAAACATAGCATTACATTATAAATAATAACTAACATTAAATACTAAGACACCTGAGGCCATATTTGTATATTTTTGTTTTGCTGGCACTCTGTTACTAATCATGGCTGTCATGATACACTGCGATATTTTCCCATACCTTATTCCTTTGAGAAATTTCTCTCATCCAGTGCAGGAACAGATTTAAAGTGTAATCTGGTGTGTTTAATTTTCAGTTTGCCAGAATATAAAGAAAAACAAAACAAAACAAAAAAAAACGCAGGCATGCACAAACACACAACTCAAATCAGAGGGAACTAGCCAGGCTTTGAGAGTAAAATATTTTCATTATGTTCTGGCAGCATCCTTTTCATGCTTCCTCCCGCGGAGTTCATATAGACATGCTTGGTTTAAACCATCTTATTAAAGAAAATGAGAAGGGGGAAGAAAGGCGGGGGACAGGAAAAAGGGGCCTGCTGTAAATCCTGACACTTCCATGCGCACTTGAATTCTGTTTCAAACACTTGTCTTTCCTTACCATAATAGATGTCAGCCCCTCTGATGTAGCTTGAACGGGAGGTTGAATAAGAAGATCTCACTCTTGCGTGTTCTGTAGCTATCTGAAGTCGTGCCTCTGTGTTGTTCTACATCAAAAGAGGGAGACACCGCATCACCTGCCGTGCTCTCAGTGCATGAAGCAAAATATCTTCAAATCAGTTGTCCAAGACATTTCCCCCTATTAGGGCTCCACTCCTGCACAAGCTTAGAGGCAGAGACAGGCCCTTCACACAAACTAAGAGAGCCACGGCGTAACAGGCGGGAGATCAGAGGCCTGTGCTGCTTTTCGAATAGCCTGCAGTGACATGCGATTTAAAGTCCTAAAAGGAGAGAAAAAGGGGCTTTGTGATTTAACCTGGTGAAGGAAAGCAACGCTAATACACAGCTAACAAACAGGACAGCACTACTGATCGTCAGAGCACACGCTCACGCAAGGTGAGCGCATAGGATAAGAGGATTTATTTGTCTGGGAGAAATCACACCCGGTGATCCAGCTCTGGATTCAGGTATATACTATCAAATATAATCTGTCTCTTACGCCGTGGTGTATTTAGCAGAGAATGCACGGCTAGTACCACATCATGTAGATGACCTGATACTACATACAGGAATATTCGATATCAGCAAGTCCATGATGGTCGCATTAGGCTTTGTGTTATACATGCACACTACGGTGATGGGCTTAAATTAATCAATTGAATCAATCAATAAATTTATATAATAAATATTTGTAAATGAATGCTATGGTCATTTTCACAATAATTCATACATTCAAGTTAAAAAAAATAATAACATTAAAATATAGTTATCATCCGGGTGACATTGTGACATAGTGACCTTTTTTTTTTTTTTTTTTTTTTTTTTCTTCCCGCAGACCAAAGACATGCAAATTTGGCTTGTGTTAAATTGCCCCTAGGTGTGAGTCTGAGAGTAAATAGCTATGTGTGTTGCCTTACAATGGTCAGGCAAACTGCTCTGGGTGTACCCCACCTTCACCCTGGGTCAGCTGAAATGGGTTCCAGTGTCCCTGCTCCCCTTTTTTAGGATTAAGCAGTTCAGCAAATGAACGAATTAATTAATTAATCATCACTTTTTTAAAATCTTAATCATAAGTCTAATACACAGAGATATTGCTCAACGTGGGGCTACTCGTCAGGTTTATGTAGTGCGGTTCTTCCAGTTCTTCAGTAATTCTTACTTATTCTGATGATTCTTTAATATTTTAAGCCATGCTAAATTGTTTGTTCCGTTCATTCATCTTTTCATTTTCTGAACCGTTTCATCCTAATCAGGGTCGCAGGGAGGCTGGCGCCCATCTCAGCTGACTCCAGGTGAGGGCGGGGTGCACACGGGACAGCTCGCCAGGCCATCACTGGGCCAACACTCACACAACTATTAATACTTACACTTACACCAAGAGGCTATTTGGAACAATCGTTAGCCTACTGTGCATGTTTTGGACTGTGGGAGGAAACTGGAGTACCCTGAGGAAACCCACCCAAGCCCGAGGAGAACATGCAAACTCCACACAGAAACGCCCGAGCTGGGAACCGAACCCAGGAGCTACTTGCTGTGAGGCGGACATGCTAACCACTACACCACCGTTCCGCCTTTGTTTGTTTCAGGTAAAGAAACAAACAAACAGAAAGTTTTGAAAAATAAAAATCATCGTAGTACAGAATTCTTGAGCACCATACCAAAGAAACCTCCCACTTACTGCGTGCTGACACGCGGATGGGTCACGGGGTTGAAATCCCACAATGATACCAACATATTATGAAGGAAAACACATCTAAACCACGTTACATGTTATTCAATTTGGGTTACATTTCAAAATTCTAACATTTAGATCCTGTATATTACTTTTGCTTTAATTATTTTAAATTAAATATTAAAAGTGTAATTTATTTTTAGTGCCACAATGCTTTCTTAGGACTCAGAGAATATCCCGTTAAGAATCAATAAAGTTATATCAATAAAGCCTCGGCAGTGGTGGCCTGGTGGTAAAAGGTGCTGGGCCACTGATCCGAAGGTTGGGGGTTCAAGTCCCACTCTCCACAGGTTATCACTATTCCATCCCCCCAGGGCAGCTAACTGGGTTATCAAAAGCTGGCCATGTCTCTCACTGTCTATGGTGTGAGGTTCATGTAAAAGAAGCATTGCTGACCTTCTACAAGAGGAGCTGCATAGCCGTCAGCATGTTTATCCCCTGCAATGGCCCGGCGAACTGTCCAGGGTGTACTCTGCCCTTGCCCAGAGTTGGCTGGGATGGGCGCCACTCTCCCCGCGAGCCTAATTAGGTTTAAGCGGTTGCAGAAAATGAATGAATGAATAAAGCCTCCTGTATCACACCCAAATGTGCTTGTTGAACACCGTCCA
Source organism: Plotosus lineatus (assembly GCA_024760905.1). NCBI lineage: Eukaryota > Metazoa > Chordata > Actinopteri > Siluriformes > Plotosidae > Plotosus > Plotosus lineatus. The sequence goes on from CM045733.1 coordinate 19,969,353, forward strand.
AGATTTGCTCAGCATTTTCTATAATAGCGGATCTCCATACCAATGCAAATGAGATTGAGATTTCCTTTCGGCTTTTTCCCTTTATCAGGGGTCGCCAAATGTCATGAAGTAATTCTGTACTCACATTCTGACACAGGCAACTCAATAAATAAATGGTGGAAAATGGGGGGGGGACACATTGCCCACGCCTCGGTTGTGAGTGTTGAGTGTGCTTGCACTTTGCAGTTTATTCTCTGCCCTTTACTATATCCATGTTTCAGTAAACTTGCACATGCAAACATTCTTGGATCTCCGCCTTCAGGAAGTCACTATATACAGTGGTACCTCACCTTACAAAAGTCTCACCAAACGAAAAATGCAGGTTACGAAAAGCATTTTCCTAAATGTTTTGTCTCAGGATACAAAACATGTTCACTTTACAAAAGTTCCATCTTAAAAATTCAAATGCGCCCTGTCCAAGATGGCGTCAGGTGGACCTGTCCAAAATGGAGCTTGAGTGAAGGCGACATTAAAACACACCATTCAAACAATGCACGAGCTGCTCTCCCATCAATGACGTTCAAACATCCCGCCCCGCTGGCCTCCCATTGGCTAACAACTGAGCTGTCGTTCATGTCACCTTCACTCAAGCACCATCTTGGACAGGTCCACCTGATGCCATCTTGGACAGGGACGCCATCTTGGACGAAATCTTGGACATCATTGCCTAGGAGGAATGATGCGTCTCCCTCCCATTTCATATTATAGAGCTGAATCCATCATGATGCTTTTCGTGTAAAGGACAACGCACGGTCGAGTTATGGTCAACACATACACACACACACACACACAGTGAGAAGAAGAAACGGGCTCGAGTGATATCACAAAGGAATATGGCAAAACCCGTCTACCATCGGTACGAGATTGAAGCAGAAGGAGGTCTTAAAAGGTATGCATTTATATTTTTTAAAGGGTTTAGGGGGTAGTATTGGGAGCCTTGGAACAAATCACACGTTTTACATGTAAAATGCGGTTCAACTTATGAAAAATGCAGGTTGCGAAAAAAGCTCTGGAATGGATTAATTTCGTAAGGTGAGGTACCACTGTATATTTATACTAATTACTTCCACTCTTTATGAAACGGTTTTCACTAGATTTTGGCTCATGGCTGTGGGAATTTGTTCATTTAGCCACAGCAGCATTAGTACACTTGGGTACTCATGAAGAGTCGAGGATCTCTGGGGTGCAGTCATTGTTCTAGTTCATCCCAGTGGTATTCAGAGGGGTTGAGGTCAGACCTTTTGCAGGACACTTCAGCTCACACACATTAAATATGTTGAAGTGGATATTTATGAACTTTGCTTTGTGCACGGGGGCATTGTCATGCTGGAAACATGATTTGGGTCCTTTAGTTCTCTGGTGGCGTAGTTATTCTCAGATCTATCCGAAACTCATGGGTAATGATGCACGGCAACATCTCACCGAAGATAATTATGCTTTAACTGAACTTGACCTCATCTGTTTTATTTGCACAATATCAATAGTAAGGGTTCCAGTTCTAGCTCCACTGCTTGAGAATTTGCTGTAAACACAATATGTCACACTGCAGAGCCCATCGTAGCTTTTTGAGACAACATCTCATTACTTACCTAAAACATAATATTGCATGGATAAGAATTCAAAATGGCAAGCCTTGTGAGGTGTTCCTGAAATGTAATTGTAAGCACCTACCAAACGTGGTCTAAGAGAGGACAATCAGTGAACTTACCTGTGTCGTGGATACCCTGGGGCTGACTGGAAAACGAACTGGTAAAACGTTTGATTCTGGCAATGACAGAAAAGTCCATGTGATGTGTATTGGGCTGTCTTCTTGCAGTCAAATCAAGTGGCGTTAATGTCACGGTTAGTAATAATTTCTTGAATTCGGAGCGTTGACTACTGAATAACAAGCCTGCAGATGGCATTCATTCATTCATTTGCCAAACCACTTAATCCTTATAAGGTCGGACGAAGCCTATCTCCATCGCAGGGCCACCTCACACAACCATTCACACTCACACTTACATTAAGGGGCAATTTGGAAAAGCCGATTAGCCTAATGTGCATGTCCGGGCTGTGAGAGAAAACCTAGAGAAATTGCGAGCAAGCACAGGAACAGAACATGCAAACTCCATACTGAAACATCTTCACTGAGCCTAGGATTTAAACCCAACACCTTCTTGTCCTGGTGCTCTTCAGTTCACTAAATACATATACAATATATACACATACAGAATACATGTGTGTGATCGACAAGGACCCAAGAGGAACGGTGAGGTTACAGGGAGCAGAGATAAAGAAGGTGGAGGATTTTAAGTACTGAAGCTCAACAATCCAGAGCAATGGAGAGTGTGGAAAAGAGGTGAAGAAGCGTGTGCAGGCAGGTTGGACTGGTTGGAGAAAAGTATCCGGTGTGATGTGTGATAGGAGAGTATCAGCAAGAATGAAAGGAAAAGTGTACAAGACGGTGATGAGGCCAGCGATGTTGTATGGATTAGAAACAGTGGCCCTGGGGAAAAGACAGGAGGCAGAGCTGGAGGTAGCAGAGATGAAAATGTTGAGGTTCTCTTTGGGAGTAACGAGGATGGATAGAATCAGGAATGAGCACATCAGAGGGACAGCACATGTAAGATGTTTTGGAGACAAAGTCAGAGACGCCAGACTGAGATGGTTTGGACATGTACAGAGGAGGGATAGTGACTATATTGGTAGAAGGATGCTGAGGTTGGAACTACCAGGCAGAAGGCCTCGAGGAAGACCAAAGAGAAGATTTATGGATGTGGTGAAGGAGAACTTGAAGGTAGTTGGAGTAAGAGTAGAAGATGCAGAGGATAGAGTGAGATGGAGGCAGATGATTCGCTGTGGCGACCCCTGAAGGGAACAGCCGAAAGGAAAAGAAGAAGAAGAAAATATATAATATATACACATACAAACACACATTGGCATATATATAAATTAAAACACACACACACACACACACACACACACACACACAAGTGCCATTTGACATTTTGAACTGAATTATGGAAATAAATGCAATTTTGAATGATATTCTAATTTATTGACATGCAATAGTGTGTTTATCTATCTGTCTGTGTCTCTCTCTCTCTCTCTCTCTCTCTCTCTCTCTCGATGTATATATATACACACACACACACACACAGACAGACACACACTTGTATGCATGGTTTCTTGTGAGAAGTGCTGATGTGTGTTTTGGGGGAGAGTGTAATCTAGGTTATGTTTTCCAGGGCTTAGATAAAGAAAAACAGGTTTGGCAGCCTGACGTTTCATCTCCTGCACTGGGGTCCAAAACAAAGAGAAGATGATTGATTGGACAATGAATAATTTAGAGACAGAGGGTTGTGGGATGAGCAGACGGAGCGTGAGGCCAAGCTGCTTCACGTCTCCACTTAAAGATCAAATTACACTCAAAGAAAAAAAGAAAATTAAAAAATAATAAAGCTATTCCTAAATGTATCAGCGAGTGTTATCACAATGCTGCAATGCTGGTATACAGCTGAGTAAACCTATATCGGGAGCAGTAAGGGGGAAATTCAGAAAGAAGTCCATGTTCCTGAGAAATCCTCTACCACCCATATCGGACTCACACCTCATCTGAAACAATTTACTGCTATGAGGTCCACCAACAATGCAAAACCAACAAACGCCATTCTGACTGATTTCCCCTTCTGCACAAACGTGTAATATTAATTAACCCATAACAAATTTACATGTGCACACAGCAGGAAGAATTACATGATTTACAAACAAACTTAAGTTAAGGACAGTTACAGTACACCCAGCATGACTGCATTGACACCTTCCTCGCTGTAGTACCATTACTTACCACAGGGGGCGCTGATGTGATGCGTTTGTCACAGGATATATATGGAGGAGTCAAAAGCTCCAGATGCACACACGACTTTTTTTTTTTTTTTTTTTTTTTTAAATATCAACCCTCATGAAATTTCATTTGGATTGTAAATGTACTGTAATTGACTGTCATAAATGTGTAATGGGCCCCTGAATCCACTGACATTGTGCTGGCTAATCAACTCATTTGAAAATGAATAGAGATCTATTAAAAGAGAAGAGAGTCAGTATTTCACATGGTTAGAAATGACTTTCCATCAATACCAGGAACTTTTTAGACATTTTAAGCAAAATAACTTTTTTAGCTCCTACTAGGGTTATAAATGGCCTCCCGCGACAACATGAAACACGGAAATAGAGTCGAGATTATTTTACTTCATATCTTTTCTCTTACATTAACCCACAATGCAACTACTGTATATGACGTGTAGTCAATATAACATGCATAAGTACATAACATACACACATTGGGTGTGTCTTGAGGGTGGATGTAAGGAGGAATCATTATTAAAGTGAATGATTGAGCCGCACTACTATAAGTCCTGCAGTTCGTGAATAAATGACATGAAGACGTGAAATGTGGAAGGAAAGAGAAGGAGATGGAGAGGTGCTATCACACCATCTGTCATTATTCCTCACCTACTAAGGATGGGGAGACCTGTTTGAGGTGTATAATGGCTGTTACCTTCAGGATGCAGAGATAGACAAAAAGAAAAGCAGACACACACACACACACACACACACACACACACACACACACAGAGAGAGAGAGAGAGAGAGAGACAGAGAGAGAGACTAAGCCAGGAGAAGGACTCTGACAGACTCTGAGCCACTGTGACAGGCCAGTGCTTCACTTCACAACTTTCTCTCTCCCTTCCTGCGCTTCCCCATTGCTGTGTGAGAAGCAGTAAGCAGCACTGGTTGTGCAAATGAATGTGACACACACACACACACGCACACACACACACACACATACACACACACACACACACACACACACACAATAGAAGACTGAAATACTCTCTATCTAAAGCAGAGTGGCTGGTTATGTCTAGGTCAAAGGAACCGGTAGTTTAAGGTATGGAAGCTGCAAGTTCATTTTTATTAAAACATCAAATAAAAATTATTACACCATATCCACGAACTGTTAAAAATAAATCTTCTCTTTTCAGCTGTCCCCTTTTCCTCAGGGGTCGCCACAGTGATTCATCGCATGTTTGATTTGGCATAGGTTTTTATGTCGGATGCCCTTCCTGACACAGCCCTTTAGCAAAGGACAGAAACACGCTGACAGCTTTGCAGCTACTCTTTACGAAAGAGTACTTACACCCCCCCCCCCGCGCTACCACCGAATTCCGCGAAGTAGGATCAACCACCCGACTGACATATACGTACATGTATATGTGTATATAACATAAATAAATACATTGATTGATTGATTAACTGTTTGGGTTTTTATACCCGAGCCTAGCGGCTCATCAGGCCGGTGCTTATCCCCGGTTTCCGTAGCGTGAAGCAATCAGGAGTTGAACTCCTCCTGGAGGGGATGCTAGTCCATCGCAGGTTACCTTCCCAGTATATTTTTACTGGTATCCATTTATCCTGCTGGGTGAACAGAGGCACACTTGTGGTTGAGACCTTGCCCAGGGGTCTTAGCACAGTGAGGGTCTCAGTGGGATTTGAACACTCAACACCCGATCATGAGCAGAACACTCTAACCACTACACTACCGGCTCCACAAAAATACATATTCAATGCTATAAATGCTCATAATAACAATTAAACATTCAAAAATAATGCATAAGAGGTAAATAAAATATAAATACACATGCACGCACTCAGATGCTCACCTCACAAAAATGTAAGTAGTTTTGCTGAGAGGTTTTGGGTTGTTTTTTGTTTTTGTTTGTTTGTTTTTTTGCATAATTGGCCTTGTTTTGGTTGCATTTTCCTTAACTTTTTCCCCTATTCTTCATTAATTTCCTTATTTTTTAATTCGATGAATATTTAAAAAAAACGCGATGCACTGAAGCCGCATGAATTGATGTGCGAAGTAACAAGGAATCCCTGTATGTATGTGTGTGTGTATATATATATATAAAACAGTTCTAAAGCTGCTCTAAGGCTGAAAGCAGCTTCAGCTTTAAAGAAAACAAATAAGTAATAAATAAATAAATAAATGTCTCCTGTGTTTCTTGCCTACAGTGAAAGCTGCAAAGTTTAACAATACATTTTCATGTCACGACCTTTCAATAAGGCGGGGCACACCTTGGACAGCTTGCCATTCCATCGCAGCACCAACACTCACACAACCATCCATACTCACACTCACGCCTACGGGTAATTTGGAACAGCCAATTAACCTACTGTGCATGTTTTTTAACTGTGGGAGGAAACCAGAGTACCCGGAGGAAACCCAATCAAACACAAAAAGAACATGCAAACTACACACAGAAATTCCCGGGCTGGGAATTGAACCCAGGACCTTCTTGCTGTGAGGCAGATGTGTTAACCATTCCGCCATCGTGACACCATATCCCGCAATCATGTCATTCAAAGTTTTATTCAATAGGTACAATTCACTCATTTTACGAGGTAGCTTTTCATGAATAGAGCTGACTGATTGTCACTTTATGACCTACACTCTTCCGCTTTCAACTGCACATTGCTTCATTTAAAAAAATAATAAAATGTATGTTATTCCAGTGGGAGTTGGGGTTTTGAGCATTCGTTTCTGATTCTATTTCCCAAAACAGCTTTAGCAAGCACTGGTTCTACAAGACGAGCCTAAACAGAATAAATGAAAATGAAAATGCAGGGAAAAAATTATGAAATGGCCTTCCTTAGTGTCATGGTTAAAATAATTTTTTATTTCATTTCTTTATTATTTTTTTAATACAGTAATTTATAAATTATGTTTCCAGTCGTATGTATCAAAACAATCTTTTGGAGCCCAGTTTACATTGCTTTTATTACTCTGTGATTGTTTCAGCACAGACACTGTTGGCAAAACAGAGCTAGTACATATTATATTTATTTATAATCGGGCCCAGCTGTCCAGGGTGTACTGTGCCCTCATCAACAGCCTGATCCAGCTTCTCCATGGAAAAAATGGATTGAAAGATGGAAAAAGCAAAAATTAAATTAAACTAAAAAGAGTTTTCTATAGTTTACAGTTACATGTTTTATCCATGACAATGAAGCAGGTCAGGTGAATCCTGTGCCTTGAGCAGGTTAGTACAGACGCTCCCCAACTTACGTTTTAGTTCGGTTCCGGACGGCCGAACGTAAGGGGAAAAAAAACGCAAGTTGTTACTATAATTTCCAGTGACGTATGATGCTCATACTGTACTATATATCCATAAATACCATTACTGTATCTCATAAAACACCCCTAAATCAATTATTATAAACACAACATTGTAAAATAATATCAAATAATATCAACATTCATTTCAAATAAATTAAATTCAAGCAAAATCATTTCAAACAGATCAGTTTTAATCAAATTCACTCATTAAATATCAAATACAGTATCAAATATAAACTTTAACATGCTCTGTGATGCGATCTTTCTGCTTGTAAATGGTTCTGATAGTCGACGGAGCCATTTGGAAGAAACGTGCAACATTCACATGTTTTTCACCAGCATCAATTTTCTTGATAATAGCCATCTTCGTTTCTAATGAGATGGTTTGCCGCTTTTTCTGATTACTACTATCACTAGTAGACTTACGCTTCTGACCAACCATATTTGCTTATGGTTACCAAAGTCTGCAAAACAGTGTAAACACAAAGATCACAGAGACGACGTCTTAACACAAGGGTAACACACAGTGAACTGGGAAGAAGGAGGGGCACGTTCAGTCTGTCATTTGTAAACAATGGACGCAGCGTCATGTAAAAGTAGCGTATTACATCAGCGGTCTACGTAGGTATGTCTCGTACTACAGAGAGCACGCTAAACTCAAAATTTGATATAATTAAAAAAAAAAACAACGTAAAATCGAAAAATACATAAAACAAATGAACGTAAGTCAGGGAGCGTCTGTAATTCGCTCTCCGTAGCTATGAACGTCTTTGCTGGTCTGTTCAGACAATTCATTCCGAAACAAAAGGGCCAGTCTTCTGTAAATGTCTTTTAATACATACAGGAAAAAGATCAGTAAAAATTTGAATGGATTCGTTTATCATTTTACCAAAAGTAACAAACTATGAGTGTCCATCATTTGGAATCAGAGATTATCTACTTGGAATAATGATTTTTATTGCCAGGATAGTCAACCAAGCAAATTGAGCCATTCCCATGCAGTTCGCATTCCTCATCCTTCCTCATCTCACAAACCTGGGATAATACTTGAATAAACAATATCTTTAATACAAACCATAAATGAATTTTAGTGTGCTTATGTTCTTATGTGGTAAACACAGAAATAATTATTTGCTTCAGGCATGGCGGAATTCATTAAAATCTCCCTACATGTTCCATCTCAGACCCGACTTAGTGAAAACCACATCATCTTGTCACGAATACTATTGAAAGTGCTAAGTGGAAACCTTAGTAAGTCATCATCACATGACCTACTTTACAATGCTATTATATTACACAACACTACATTCACTTTTCAGATCTCTTACAGAACACGACTGGATCTTTTTCTGTAAAATCCAATCCAGAATTTTCTGCTGATTCGATCCATACTTAATTGAGCTGCCAGAAGGAAAAATGGCTTCAATGTTCTTCTGATTGCTCCGAGCAGAAACACTGATCTATCGTGATGGGAGTGGTCTGTTCAGGATGTCCCCGCCCTCGTTTTTAACGATGATACGTATAAAAATTACGTAAATCACGTGCTGTGTCCTTCACAGTGACCAGATCGCAATTTGACTGCGCAACTATGGGAGATGTTGGACTGACATATGAGGCAGCGCTTTCCACTACCATCATTAAAAACATGTCTTCAGGAAAAAATGATGCTCATCCATGCAGTACAGGTCCAGAGACCTGCAGAAGGTATAATATACCAATGTATAAATAAACATATATATATAAAATGTACACTCACATAAATCTGATCAGCCATCCTACAGTGGTTCAACAATTGCACTGTCAAATACTTAGAGACATGGCGGTTTTATAACTTTCTAACCCTCCTGACACACACACACACACACACACACACACACACACACACACACACACACACACACACACACACACATTTCTAAAACATCCAAGCAATTGAGCAGAAGTGCCTGAAGTATTATAAGTACTTTATCCTTAGTGCTTCATTGGCTAAAGCGAATGCAAATGACATGCCAGTCAAATCACCACAGAGGCGCGGGAAACGCTCGGAGCCTGTTTAAAAAGACAGACACATAACTGTGGTTTACAACACTCCGTAAGAGCAGTGAGAAGAGAAAGAGAAAGACAAACTCTAAAGATGTTTTTGAAGCTCGGAGAAGCTCCACAAGGGGATTCCATGCACTCATCATCTTGTTTAGAGTGCATTAGCAGGCAGCGCCTTCACTTCTCTCGCTCTAGTTTTCTTGTTGTTAGGGTGGAGTGTCCTGAGGCAATAACAGCCCCCCCACAGCATCATTCAGCGACGCACAGGGGCCTAATTTTCCATCAGTAAAGCATGAAATCATCACAGAATGCATCAACAAGAGCCTGCCTCCACCGTTCATACATCAAGCTGTAAATGCATTTTAACTGCCATGTAGCGGGTGTGCACGAGCATGTGTACCATCATGTTATTGTACATCAGAGCTAGGACTTGATCTCAGTCTAATAATATTCCTTGTAAATTTTAACTCAAGAACACGGAACAACTTGCACGGCAAATGCAACGTCCATCCATCTTCAGTCAGCGTTTTATCCTGGGCAGGATCTGGGTGGATAAGGAGTCTATCACGGTGACACTGGGGTTAAGGTGGGAAAATCCTTGCTGGATTGAAAGCACATGAGCTAATTGCAGATTCCCATATTCACCCACCATCACAGGAGGAACCCCACACAGATATGATTAGATCAAATTGTTTGTTTGTTTGTTTTAAATGTTGTTTTTGTTCATTGTTTTTTTTTTGCACTATGTTCGTCTATGACCGTGTGACCCTACTACAGCTGTGAGAGCACAGTCCTTTTGGACATTTAGAACTGAGCACGCTCATCTCCTATCCTGAGCTAATATGCTACCGCAGCTCAATGCTAGCCGCACCCCGGATAACAATAAGCCCAGACGGACATGCGGCAGGCGAGGAGGGGCTGAACGACAACTCCGGCGCTTGGTTAGCAGTGGAAAGTTAGGACTCCCAGTCATACTGCTTGAAAATGTTCAGTCTCTGTGAAACAAGATGGACCAGTTTCATGCTGTGTTTCTGTGAAACATGGTTCGAGGAGAGTACACCCGATGAGGCGACTACACCAGCCGGCTACACGGCCTTCAGAGAGGACCGAAGCGCAGTGGCTAGCAAAAAGAACCTCGGCGGAAGAACGGCAGATTCTTGTTAAATAAACGTGGTTTACTGACTGACTGTAGATGATCTCTAAACCTTGCTCTGAAAATGGAGAATATCTAACTTTGAAGTTGCGGCCATTTTGTTTACACGGAGAACTATTCATTATTTTTCCAACAAAACAATGGCATAGTGCAATACAGTATAAATATAATTATAATATAAAATAATTTAGTGCAATTTCATTTATTTCCATTATCTACTGATATATTTATTGTATTATTTATAGTATTATTATTATTATTATTATTATTATTACTATCATCATTTTATTTTTCTTACTTTTGTTGTTATTATTGTATTGTTTGCTGGGTCTGTGTGAGGTCCTTTTAGATATAGAATTTTTATGTATTTATTTTATAGCAGTTGGTGTGTTGTTGATTTGTTGTGTGTTGTTGATTTGAGCCTTCTTTTCTGTTTGTAACTTGAACAACTGCACAAGAATTCCTATGTGTGTAAAAAACACAAATGGCTATTAAAAATCCTGAATCGAGTTGATGCGTTGGATGTCGGAAAAATAGACCAGAATCTGATGACTATCTCCAAAACAGCAGCTTCTTTGGGATGTTCCTAGTATGTAGTGGTAAGTACTTACGAAAGGTGGTCCAAGGAAGGACAACCAGTGGAGTGTCATGAAGTCATGAAGTGCCCAATGTGTACTGATGCACGTGAGGTGTAAAGGGGCTGAATGCCTGATCTGTTCATTCAGAACAACTGTGGTAGGTTTAAGTGATTCAGATGCTTATTTAAAAATAAATGAGCATAAAAAGGACAAACCTGGGTGTTGGAATAGGTGTTATTTCATGCATGCAACACATGGATTTGAACTAGAGAGGGAGAGACAGTGAGACTTTACATTCTAGTGACTTTGAGGATTCAATGCTGCCAGAGATGTACGTGGTAGTAAATCCAAAATGGCTTACGCAGCCAACGTTTTGCCAACTCGGCTCGTTGCTTTAGAAATGCTTTCCACGATTTCGGCGCTTGTCGTTTGTGCAGCGCAACACTGGCTGGTAATGTGTTATGCTGCATGTGTCAGCGACGTAGCCCGGCCAATTCAAACAGTTTGTTTCACTACCAGCCTGGAACATCCAATCAGAAAGACGACATGTCTCGCAGCGTGCCTCAGGTCTGATTAGGTTGATGTAATATGTGATCACTTAAAATATCTACTAAAATACCTAGCAACACTAATTCACCACAGGTACATTTTAAGGATCATCATCATCATCATCATCAAGGTCCATAGCCATATGGCCATAGGTGCACTTTGTTGTCTTCCACCAGACAATCCGGTGTAAACATGGTAAGTGTTTCAATAGGCAAAATTCCCTGGTAGTGCCCAACTCTTCTCCGGGTATGGATGGTGATTGGTTCTTGAGTGAGCTCATCCGCCCTTTGACAGGTTTTGTTTTTCATCCTGCCAGGTGTCCACACACCCACCTCATCAAAATAAACGGTTTAGTCACCGACCACGGGACAGGCGGTACAGGATTACACGGTACCTGTAGCAGGCCATCCTGACCTGACCTGACTTGGATTTTAAGGATACAATCTTCTTCTTTTCCTGTCAGCTTTTTCCCTTTTCAGGGGTCGCCACAGCGAATCATCGGATTCACACATTTGATTTGGCATGGGTTTTTACGTCGGATGCCCTTCCTGACACAACCCTTAATACCTCCATTTCACTGGAGCACGGCATGCAAAGATCGTAGCTAGCTGAAAGGCGCTGAACGCAGTCTATGGAAGAGCTTCGGCAGTTTTACACGGAAAATGGGTGAAAACCCTACGGAAAAGTGGAAATCCATCTGACCGAGTCTGTACTGGATGAAAGCATGCTTGAGCGCTGATCTCTGAACCCCGCTTTGTATTTGCTTGATCATTTATTATAAGGTGATTTAAACATGGCTGTGCGTGCGGCGGGCTCTCTACTCCGTCCGCAAGCATGTGATGATCATGCAGACCCGATCGAAGTCTCAAGCAAACCACAATCAGCAGTGGATCAGTGAATTAGAAGAACGTGAAATACTCACGGTGTGCCATCGATCAGTCTTCAGGGGCCATGTCCCCCCAAGTGAAGGGCAAAGCACCCGGCAAGCACTCGGTCTGATGCTGCTGCTGCTGCTGCTGCTGCTGCTGGTGTGTGGTGTGTAGAGCACGGAACAATCATGGATTTTTTTTTTCCGTGCACGTGCATTTGAAAAGCACATTCGCGGAATATTTTGGTCTGCTGAAAGCATATGGAAGTGGGGGAAGACTTAAGGAATAACTATGGAATCACATGGATTCCATTCACACGGAAGATGAGGGAATAATTGTGGAACATTTGCATTTGACAACATTTTTGCTTCTGTAAGTCTGCCGTGCTCCAGTGAAATGGGGGTGTTAGTAAGGGGCAGAAACATGCCGACGGCTTTGCAGCGACTCTTTACAAAAGTCAGCAATGGTTCTTTTACATGAACCTCTCACCATAGACAGTGAGAGACATGGCCGGCCTTTGATAACCCAGTTAGCTACACTCGGGGGGGGGGGGGGGGGGGTGTCAACCTTGTGGACATTGGGACTCGAACCTCCAGCCTTAGGATCAGTAATCCCACTGCGCTCTCTGCATTTAGTGAATGAGAAAGCGATTTGAAACACAGGTAGAGTTTATTGATTTATCTTAGGAATGTGTACAGTATCCTCAGCACATGGGATGCTGTTCAGCTTGTATGCTACTTACAAACAACACTGATCCACTTGTCATGTCATTCTATGATATAGTGGCCCGACATTCTCTCAGCATTCTTTCAATAGCAAGTTCATTCTCAAAGTAAAATCCTTATTCGGGGACAGTTTCTGCTACAAACTCAACATAAGGGCCATTTTCCAGCAATGAAAACAGAGCCATGCAAAATGGATGACAAGAGCAAAGCACACATAACAAACTTGAGCCATGTTAAAATGATTTCCGCCTTCAATAATAAATCACCACCAGCATGGCATCAACATTCAGAGAAGAAGAAAATAAGTCAAGCTCTCTGGGAACAAAACTTCTATATTTAATCTGGGAGGTGGTGGGTGGAGGTGGGTGGGTGGGGGTGGGGGGGTTGCATGCAAAGTACTAAAAAACAGAATGCATCACAAGTTCTGTGGCATGCAAATTGCCTCCCGGATATACTCTAAGCTTATCTGTCCTTGTCTTTGTGATTGACAGGATTTTTTTAATGTGCAGATTATAAATATTTATAATTGGGTTGATATTGGCAGCCCACTGTTGCCAACTGCATCTATTGAACTAAGGAAGGCAGAAAGACAGACACAGCACTCTAAAATCTTGGAGCGCAATATGGCATGCAGATGGCACAAGGCTGCGATAAATAAGCCAGGCTTCTGAGCGCTGCCACTTTTTTCTTCCAGGAGTTAATGAGTGGAGCTATTTCAGTTTTGAGCTGTCAGTGTTGATGTGCACTGTCCTCAGCGGACTGAACAGCGTTCCATAGGTTCAGCGAGAGCTTTCCGGCGCGCTATAAAATGAGGTGACAGTGGAGAAGAACAGAGGTTGTAGATTAGGACATTGAACCTTTCCCATAAAATGTTAGAGACCAGGCACAGGCGGCAGGGTTGGATATACTGTCCAATGAACTCACACTGTCCTGAGATAGAGCCTGTTTTACATAAGCACAACACTATATAGAGCCTGACGAGGGCAACTCCTTCTCTTTCCCCTCTATCCAACCTCTACTGAGTGGTCCAACAAAAACATCCCAGCTCTGTAAAAGAGTTTGTACCCTTGCTGGGCAGGGCTCGAAACACTGGGCAGTATTATTCTGTGAGGCAATACAGGGTGAAGAATTTGGATGTAGCCACAATGGCTTCATTATTCTTCTGTGACTGAGCCTGCTGCGAGCTCGCTGTGAACAGCTGTCAGCTGCCCTGTCTACCTCTACCACTGTGCACAAGAAGAAAGAGGAAGAAAGAGAGAGCGAGAGGAGGGAGAGAAAGAGAGAGGGACAGAGACAGAAGGAGGAAGAGAGGAGGAACAGGGGGAGAGGAAAAAATAGCAAAAGAAGAGACGGGGGACAACAAGAAGAAAGACACAAAGATCACTCAACTAAACATGAAAATACAAATATTTCCTTCTGAAAGAAAACAACAAATTTCTCATATAATCATCACTAACAGGTCTGAAGATGGTCTCATTGAAATAAAACATTGTGTGTGGATACACACACACACACACACAGGGATCCCTCATTTTCCATGGTTAATGGGAACCGAGACTCCCCCCCCCCACGACCGCCAAATTCCGTGAAGTAGGATCGGCCCCCCTGACTGACGTATATATATATATATATATATACACATGTGTATATAATATCAATAAATACATATTCAAAGCTATAAATGCCTATAACAACAATTAAACATTCAAAAATAACACATAAGATGTAAATAAAATATAAATACACACACATACAGATGCGCAACTCGCATAAAAATGTGAGTAGTTTTGTTGGGGGTTTTGGGTTGTTTTTGCTTGTTTGGGATTTTTTTTTTTTTTTTGCATAATTGGCCTTGTTTTGCGGCATTTTCCTTAACGTTTTCCCTACTTTCCCTTATTTTTTAATTTTTCAATGAATATTTTTGAAAAACCCGTGATGTATGGAAGCTGCAGAAACTCAAGCACGAAGTAGCGAGGGATCACTGTGTGTGTGTGTGTGTGTATATATATATATATATATATATATATATATATATATATATATAAAGCATACATACTAAAGCATACTACAGCATAATCCCTCTCTATTACTGTTAAATTCCTGTTAGAGTGACAGCTACAGCAGATTAGGAAACTTTGGTGTAAATTTCAAGTTTGTGTTGACGTGGAGAAACAGGTCCTCACACATTTGCATCACACAGTTTGGATTCATATCACACTTTTATTACCACACTGCTTATCCCACAGCAGAAGTGCAATCAAATAGCCTTCCGACTTAAGAAGTATGAAATGTTTTATTTATTTATTTATTTTTAATTCAGAGTACACTTTTTACAAGCTTCTCAATAAATCACTTTGTAGAAAAAATTTCCAACAAACTTACAATTAGGCAAAGGGGAAGCAGCATATAAATTAGGCAACTGAAACAAACAAAATATATTAACCATCACAACACGGACTATTTTCCTTTGTCTTTGTCACACACCCTTTATTAAATCTCACAGGGTGTTTGAATTTAATGTGAGCATGAAATACAAACCCTTCAAGCAGATTAAATTCGGAATCAAGCTGGCCATGTAAATGATGTGATGACAGGGGGCCCTGTGCAATTAGCATGCCGGCTACTGCTAGTGCAATTAGGCAAAACAGACAGCTAGAGCATAGGGGCCAGGGACATGGAGGAAGAGACAACATTTCCATATTACTCCAAAGGACAGTGGGTGGATGTGTGAGAGAGAGAGAGAGAGAGAGAGAGAGAGAGAGAGAGAGAGAGAGAGAGAGAAACAGGTAGTTCTGTGTTCCTGAATTTAACAGAATTTTACTAGTTGACTTGAAGCCAAATCTCATGAACAAAATGAACACATGGAAACTCGAGAGTAAATTACAAACATTTGTGGCTGAACAACCCCAAAGAGGAAATACTTTGGGGGGGAACTTATTTATGCGAATCTGCGAATCATTCAGGTGATTCTGTGAGCCATGCCAAGAAAAACACTGGGGGGGTGGGGGGTGGAAAACCACCCAGAGAAACAAACCATCATGACAAGCACCGTGGTCCTACGCAACCATGCACGAATTCACTCACTCATCTCACTCAATCATGTACCGAATCCTTTAAATCCTACTCTGGTCACAGGGTGGCTGGAGCCCATCTCAGCCTACACTGGGAAAATATGGGGCACACTCTCAACAACTTGCCAGACCACCACAGAGCCCACCCACATAGATTAACAATCACACCTTGGAACAGCCACTTGGCCTAATGTTAAGATGAAAAAATATATATATATTTTATATATTATTATTATTATTATATATTAAAATCCCACACATGTAAATCATTCAATCACCAAAACAGAAGGAAGCATGTTGCTTTCCCATCCCGGAAGACCGGATAACTTTGTGTCCGAGTACAGTGAAGTACTAGAGTACCGCTGGAGTGTGTTCACAGGTCAAGCTCCGGATATCAGGAACTCTCACGGTGGCAAGCGTGTTGTCAAACGCAAGACCAATATCTCGGCACCATTTTGCAAAGCATGTTTTATTAATGTGGACGACTGCCACAGAGAACAGCATAAGATGCCCCGTTGCCTGACTCGGAGTGCTGGCGAGTCGTGTGATCTCCCATTGGGTTGAGTGGCTTTAGCCTTGGGGCTTAAACACATCTCACACTCCCACAGCTCACCTTTTACCACGTGACTATCTGTCAGTGCAGAGGCAATTGTGCTGCTCACGGCGAACAGCTGAGGTCCGGCACACACACACACACACACACACACACACACAGCCTCCCACACATGAAGTGTTTTTAATGGGGTATGTAGTCACAATGGCAGAGCTCTCCTACATGTCTAACCTTTCTGCTACTTATCCTAGTTGGCTGACTCCCAGCTGCCATCTATTATGATATGATCCTGACTCGAGACTGGGCTAACATTTATAGCACAGACGAGAAGATAGGGCCATCAAAATAAGACTCGGCCCCATCAATACGATCAACCGCCAGATTAAGGGTCTGCTCTGCTTCTAATTATAAACAATACAGAAAAAAGACAGATGCAGCTGATAGGTCTCAGTAAGGAAGATGAGAAGCCGAGACACCGAGCGAGGAAACATCACCATAATGCTGTTGGAACAAACAAGTTCAGAAGCAAAGGAGCAGTGACATCCTGGCATTTAGTTAGTCACCCACTGAAAGAGGATCTTAGAGCTTCCCCATTCCATGCATCAGGAAGCACATGGTTGCTTAACCTTCCCCAAACAACATGTTTCACTGTGAGTCAAAAACTGGCATCACTGTGCACCTTTGCGTGCCGCTCGCTCCGCCTGCATCTATCAGGCACTAAAGTATATTATAATACCAAGTACACAGCACACACCTTTAACTCTTTGTGTGCACACAAATAGGTATGTATTTACATCAAACCAATCGCATGGAATACACTCAATAAGCACATCCTTAACATGTGATGCTAAACATGGTGAAAATAATAGAAATAGAAAAAAAAAAATGTAAAACTGAATGACCGGTGGACCTTTCACGTGTTATGGTACTCAAACACACGCATGCACCGTCTAACCTGAAGACAAACTTGAAATTCTAATTCTCTCATTCGATCCTGGTGTTAGGCTTACGGTAAAGTTCCTGTCCATATAAATGTAAGCAGTATTATAATATTACCATAAGCGCCCGAGTAATAATAATAATAATAATTATATGAACAATATATCGAGCAGTGGTGGTCGAGTGGTATAGGGCGCTGGATCGCTGATCCAAAGGTTGGGGGTTCGAGACTCACTCTCCACAAGGTTGTCAATGTCCCCTCAGTGCAGCTAACTGGGTTATCACAGGCGGGACATGTCTCTCACTGTCTATGGTGAGAGGTTCATGTAAAAGAACCATTGCTGACTTTCGACAAGAGTAGGCTGTAAAGCCGTCAGCGTGTTTCCGCCCTACGATGGCCTGGCGAGCTGTTCAGGGTGTACTCTGCCCTCGCCCGTAGTTGGCTGGGATGGGCGCCAGCCTCCCCGCGACCCTAATTAGGATTAACCGGTTACAGAAAATGATGATGATGATGATGATGAACAATATAGGGATCCCTCGCTACTTCGTTCTTCAATTCATGTGGCTTCAGTGCGTCGTGTTTTTTTTTTTTTTTTTTTTAATATTCATCGAATTAAAAAATAAGAAAATTAAGGAAGAATAGGGGGAAAAGTTAAGGAAAATGCCACAAAAACAAGGCCAATTATGCAAAAAAAAAAAAAAAAAAAACCAAACAAACAAAAACAACCCAAAATCTCCCATCAAAACGTCTTACATTTTTATGTGAGTTGAGCATCTGAATGTGTGCACGCGCATCTGCGTGTGCGCACACACTGATGCGCGTGCACACACTTAGATGTGCACCATACATAAAAATGTGTGTGTATTTATATTTTATTTTGCATTTCATGCATTATTTTTGAATGTTTGTTATTATAAGCATTTATAGCGTTGAATATGTATTTATTGATATTATATGCACATATACATACGTGTGTACGTCAGTCAGGAGGGTCAATTTTACTTCGTGGAATTCGACGGTCACTGGAGGATCTTGGTCCCCATTAACCGCGAAAAGTGAGGGATCCCGGTATATAGCTCTTGCGACAGGTACTGACTTACAAGGACCGAACATGCACTTGTGAACTGCAGAGAGACGAGCACACACATGCACACAATTTTGTAGCTCACGACAAAAGTAATAAAATACATGACATGCACTATACTGGAAGCAGAGTTATACTGTAATAGCTAAAACTTAAAAAATAAATAAATAATTTTTAAAAAATAATTAAAGAAAGGGTGACACAGTGGTTAGCGCGTCTGCCTCACAGCAAGAAGGACCCGGGTTCGATGA
Organism: Plotosus lineatus; assembly: GCA_024760905.1. Lineage (NCBI taxonomy): Eukaryota > Metazoa > Chordata > Actinopteri > Siluriformes > Plotosidae > Plotosus > Plotosus lineatus. The sequence continues at coordinate 19,988,370 of CM045733.1, forward strand.
ATGGGCTTGAGTTGTTCTGTGTGGGGTGTGTTTGCTCTCCCTGTGCTGTGCGAGTTTCTTCCTACAGTCCAAAAACATGTACATTACCGTAAATAACTCCATGTGAGTGTAAGCATGAATGATGGTGTATGTGTTGCTCTGAGATGGTCTAGTTCAGAGTGTACCCCGGCTTCGTGCCATCCAAAATGGGTACCGGTGTGCCCATGACCCAAGTGGGATTAAGCAGTTCGGCAAATGAGTGCGTGAAATGAGTGCTGAATTAAGAAGAAGAAGAAGAAGAAGAAGAAGAAGAAACAGCTGTGTGTATAGAAGGCTGTGAGGCTAGGAAGCATATCTGTGTGTTAGCAGATAATCCGCTTTAAACTGATTCGGGTTTAAACCTTTCCCGCTTTGGGCCTTTTGTGCCTCTAGCTCGACACCTGAACACTTCCAGTCGTCTGCCTGAACAGGAAAAGAGGCGGTGTGCTCATTTCACAAGCTCCAAAACCAAGCAGTTAATCACGAAATCGACAGAATAAAGGAGACTCAAACAAAGCTTTCTCAATCGACATGCCTAAAATTATTACAAAAAAAAAACCAAAAAAAAAAAAAAACTACTATTTTCATTTTCAGTGTCAGGGAAAGCAGTGAAACAAAAGGTTTCCCTAACAAAGCTTTCCACAGAGACATGACACTGGTGTTAGTATCTATTTACATACTGAAAATGCACTGGCAGCAATTTGCATAATGTTTTTTGTAGCCGTGCGCTCTGGGGAGCAGCATTGTAACATATTGATGCTTAATGAACTCTGAAAAAAAAATTGATTTTCCACAGAGTAAATTAAGAAATGCATTATAGCTGTTAAGGCAATCTTATGGGAAATCGAAGCCTTCCACTGCTAAACTACGCTTGATAAGTAATAAATTACACGTTACAGTTATTTGCTTTAATTCATGCTAATTTTGCCCAATTAATGTATCACAGTAGCTCTGGAGTCTGCCACAGGAGGTTTAATTATTATCTTGCTTTTTTTTTTGTGTGTTTTCCCTGGGTCCGTATGTTTGTGTTTCTTGTTTGTACTGGATGCATGCATAATTACATATACCCTCGAGTAGATTTGAAGGTATATGCATATTTGAGAATGCATCTCAGAAAGTGTCAATGAGAATGTATTATTTTTATTGTTTTCCTACTATACAGAAATAAATTATTTATACAAACTGCAGAAGTGAGTATCGCCAAAAACAAAGAGTGCAACAAGGCCCGAAACACATCCATCCATCTGATTTCTAGAAACAACCCGACAGTCATGCTCGAACGATCATGATAAACGGATGTTGATAAATTTATTGTTAATACACCATTATATTAATACTTTCCAGTAAAGAAACCAAGGTCTAGGTGTCTGTGTGTGCAGAATCTCAGTTGTTTTTTCCTGCATATGGTTCAGACAGGACATGGCACTTCCTTCCATTCTCTCCCTCCACATGCTGATGACACGCTGTTTACAGCCTCTCTGAAACTCCTCTGGCCTAATCACGCCTCTCTGATGCCTCTTTTCCATTCAATCGCTGTGTGAGCATGTAGTGGCTCCACACACACAGGACACTTCACACCCTGAGGCTCAGCTCCACCTTACTGGAGTCATTCCTTATGAAACCAAAGCTGGAGAAAATAAACAAAACAAAACCAAACAAACACTGGATTTCCTCTGGAGCAGCAAGAAGCCACAAACATTCAATCTCTGGATGGGAAATTTGACACCACGTTGAATGTCAGGGACTGTTTCAGGACAACCCACTTTAGAACCTCTCAATGACTCGGTATATCGCATCAACCTCAAAGCCATATACGCCTCCATGAAAAAGAAAAGCTGAACAAAGAACCCTGACAAAATCTGCTGCTCAGGCTGGAAAAAGTTACTCTTTAATTAACCTTTTTATTTCTTCTACTATTGCAAATTTCTTTACTTCAACAACCCTGAAATAACTCGAGACATCAGTACACCCTCACTGACAATTAAAATATACGGGAAAAAATACAGTACCATCCCTTCTTTTTCGCCAGAGACGGAAAGAGCGCACAAAACAGTGTGTCCTCGTTTTTTTTTTTTTTTTAACAGACTGGCAGTAGTCACTATTCTGCTCACACACACACACACATAGTAAAAAAGCTTAAGCACTGCTGGTTTTTCAACTAAATTAGAGAAAACAAAATCTCCTGATTAGTCAATTAAGTGCCACATTAGCTCGGGAGTTAATTAAAAGATAGGGCACAGTCTTTAACAATATGCTAAGGCAGAGTGTTTAAACAGGAGACTGAACAAATGGCGCTTATTAAAACTTACTGTGAGTCACTTGACATCTAACATAGCTGTACCTAGAGCTACACAAACAGATTGGCGGGCTGGGGCGCTCCCCGAATCCATCTATGCTAATATTCTGGAGACAGCGAGGAGTAGTGGCACACGTCAACAGCTGGCACCACAGGATGTAAACACTTAGAAAAGCAGCGCCTAAGCTACTTCAATTATCGAAGCAAAAAACACATCCACACACCGTCTTCAATCTCTGTCAGCACTGCTATCATTATGCAATGTTACCGGCTAAACACTTATCGCATTCACAAACGCTTTGTGATACAATTAACAAAGCGCCTGTTATAGATTATGATGAGACAGGGATGTGCTGTGTACTAAACAGCAAGATATTTTGTGTGTACACTCACTATCCACTTTATTTGGAATAACTGTACAATCAGCAAATCATATGGTGGCTGTAGGACAGTGTACAAGTCCATGCACATACAGGCCATAGATTGGGGACGTGCAATCTAAACACAGTAGTGTCCCAGCCCAGGACTCGAACCCAGCGTCTTCCAGCTGTGAAGCAGACATTGCTAACCACTACATCGCCATGCCATCCTACATAGGAACGTAAGCAAAATATCAAGTCATTTTATAGTTTACTGTTACACCAGGACAACGGCAGGTCAGGTGAGCTCCAACGGCACTGTTTCACCAGTAGCATGTTCTTAAATACATTCATAATTTAGTACACACTTCACACACATGAAACTAAATCGCTTTCCACAATGGTGTGTTTTTAAAATCATTTAAAGTTTTAGTGTATACTATACTGAAACATAACAAAACAAAAAAATAAAACAAGATTTCTGTAAATTATTTTTCTATTTTTAAACATGACAACAATGATATCACCTGCTGTAAGTGACCATGAAATACTGTGAGTGCCTGTCATTTTGTCTCAAGCATTATCCACTTAGAATAATCACCAGATAATGGACCAATCAGCTGTGGGCAGTAGTGTCCTGGTGGTAAAGGGCGCTGGATCACTAATCCTAGGGTTGGGGGTTCAAGTCCCACTCTCCACAGGGTTGTCACTGCCCCCCCCCAGTGCAGCGAACTGGGTTATCAAAGGTCAGCGATGTCTCTCGCTGTCTATGATGAACAGCATGTAAAAGAACCATTGCTGACTTTCGTAAAGAGGAGCTGCATAGCCGTCAGCGTGTTTCTGCCCCTTGCTAAAGGGTTGTGTCAGGAAGGGCATCCGATGTAAAAACCTATACCAAATCAAATATACAAATCAGATGATGTGGCGACACCTGAAAAAGGGGAAAAAGGAAAGTTCGTTGGGTTTTTTACACCCGAGCCATCGTGGCTCATTGGACAGGTGCTTATCCCCGGTTTCCATAGCGTGGAGCGACTAGGAGTACAACGCCTCCTGGATGGGACGCTAGTCCATCGCAGGTTACCTTCCCAGTATATTTTTACTGGTACCCATTTATACTTCTGGGTGAACAGAGGCACACTTGTGGTTTAGATCTTGCCCAGGGATCTTAGCACAGTGGGGGTCTAACTGGGATTTGAACACACAACCTCCCGATCATGAGTGCAGCAGCCTAACCACTATGCCACCGGCCCCACCAAAAAGGGAAAAAGCCGAAAGGAAAAGAAGAAGAAGAAGAGTAGACCAATCAGATCAAGCCTTTCCTGTGTAGTGTATACTACATAGTGTATTTCATAGTGTCATAGTGTAGTGTAAATAGTGTATTTCTTCAGTGATCACTGGCCGTAATATTTTTATTGTCATAACTGATACATACATTGTACTCTCAGCGTCAATAAAAACACAAGTTTTACATTTGAGTTCAGTATTTCTATTTAATGCTCAATACCCGAGTAGTCATGAGCAAAATAAGTCTAGGTGCTTGTTTTGCTATTAACCTACTGTTACACTTGACTGCACTTGAATTGCAATTTGAGCAGATTTGTTGTACTCATGTGTGCTACCAATCCTGTGTATGTTTGGGATTAGTTTTTGTTCTGTATATCAAGCCAGGCCGGAAAAAAATGCCTCGGTCTGTTTGAGTGTGGAATATCATGTCCCCTCAGCGTACACCAATAGGCTGCTCCGGCCACCATACTCGCCTGAACTCTCGCTAGTGGAGTACCGTTGAGACCACATGTCTCTTGTCGTGCGTCTCCACACAGGAACATCCAGAAACGTATGTATGCGTTGCACCAGGAATGGGCTAACATGCCCAAGGACAATATTCGACATCTTATACGGGCAATGTGTAGACGTTGTGTATTGCTCGTATCGATGCATGTAAATAACACGAGATACTGAAAGGCCAGAAATCTGGAAACTGGATATGCCATTGTTAAATGTCAGTAAAAAAAAAAAAAAATCACATTTTTGAATTCTTGCTGAATTTTGAAAAAAAACCTTAGAAATATCCATTATAACCAAATATAAAAGTTCAAGTACCTCCTTAATAAATATCCCGGGAGACAGAAAAAAATTAGCAGGGTTAGGTTTTCACTGTATTATTACATTAAGTGAATGATGTAGACACGCATGATATGTAGGAAATGTATAGAAATATATATAGTAACTATTTATTCCTTCATTTTTTATCAAGCTCATCTTATTTGCACCTCTCCACAATAAAAGCAATATGGTGCCGGTGTCTTGAAAGCTGTTAGTTGCTACAGCAAGACATCACAGTTCACTGCCTGTGTTGGCGTATCAGCGTCACTTTCTATCCAGAACAATGCAACAGCTGACAGCTTGCACAGAGAATCATCCCACTAAGCTGAATTATTTCTGCCACGTGTTAATTTATTAACAACCTGTGCATACCCTAATGTAGTAAATTTGCATATACATTTTTAACCTGGAAGGAAGATCATGAATATTCCTCAGGCAGCCAAGCACTTCTCTTTGTTAGTCATTTTTGATTCATAAGAGAAGGTGAGGGAGAAGGAGAGAAGTCGTCACAACTAATATATTTCCTCCAGGGCCTGTATCCTTTCAGGGAAAATAACACTTTCATAAACAGAATGGTTGATGAAATATCAAATATCATGTGAAAGTAATTATTGTTAGTAGTAGTAAGCAGGATATTATAATGTATAATGAAAATAGTGTTTGTGCAGTACGCAGCGTGGGTATCGAAGCTCTCAGATTCACACACTGAGCATGTGTAGCAGAATGGTTTGAGACATAAAAAAAACTAGTCTAGAATTCATAAGAGCTGCACTCCTTAGGTATCAGGACAAGAAGAGTTATTCCTTTGAGACAACTCTACAGGTTCCTTTCCTCTGCACCTGTGAAGTTTCTTGTGTATGCTCCTTATTTTGCGCAGAGATGCAATGCTTAGCCCTGAACATAAATAATACACTGCCTTCCAGCTGCAACACACTTGTCAGTACAACAGACTGCTTTTGAATGCTGAGTACACAAGACAAACAGAGACACAAAAACAGATGAGCTTATTGTCTGAAGAAACAAGCGTGACAAGATCATCAATTAATAGAACATGCTACGTGATTATTACTCTGCATACCACTCGTAGTAATTGCCATTCTTATTTATTTATCACTTCAGCATGGCACTTCTGAGAATATAACACATACAAGCCTGTTAATATCGGTTAAGTGTAATGTATAATTTGATGATGTAACATAATTATCATACTAGCAGTGGGCTACTTGTAAGGATATAAACATAATGTTTGTGTAGTTATAAGAGAAAACTCATTAAAAAGAATTATATGTTGTGACTATTATGTGAAACAGAATTATGGTACCACCCTGTTTGTTTGTTTTTGTTTTTTTTACAGTTGAGTGTTATATCTCATCACATTTTGACACAGACTAGAAATGTATTCATTTATTCATTAAAGAATTATGTGCATATATGTTTTAGGAATTTACAGTTACATTTATTGTGGTCGAACACTCACAGAATAACTAGAAAAATTACTGACGACACTCACTACAGAATACACCCACCCCCACCCGAGAGGCTATCTATGTGCAAAGTCAGAGTACACCCTGAACAGCTCATCAGTCCATTGCAGAAACAAACCTCTACCATCACTGGGGTGCCTAGAAAGGAATCTTGCGTTCACATTTTGCAGCTTTATAGCCTGAAATAAAAACACAGCTATAAATACTTTTCTCCATCTGCGTTTTCTCAATGTAAATTATACCATTTGTGGAAAAAAACTGAAGCACGACTTAAGCTATTAGTAAATTGAAGGCCTTAAGAAAGCATATGATTATGAAACTAGCACATTTTCTAACCACCCAACTTCAAATATGAATAAATATTTCCATGTCCAGGTTTACTTGTGAAGTAATGCATCAAAATCTTTAGTACATGCCTGGGAGATATCATATCAAAATACATACAAATGGTGAACACAGTTTTTGAAATAATTCAAATACTTCCTAGTTTACACCTTTTTCATGCACAGTTTTGTGACAAGAGAAAAACGTCATTATTTTCACATCTCGCTGAGCCTCTGCTAAGGTCTCTACAGGTCCAACACCCACATAAATCACAGCACAGGTGCACACACAAAGAACTACAGAATTTACGTGTGTATGACTAAATTGATCAACAAGCACCAGACTTAAAAAGGGATCAATGATATACATAACTTTTCCTGTCCATGTTACACAGTGTATCTTGTGCATCAGATCACTGATGTATTGCCATTTATTGACTTTGTATAGCAAAAAAAAATTTAAGATGTTGAGCACTATTAATTGAAATAGTGCAATTAATTACACAATTATTATCTAAAGCTGTTATTAGTGAACAGAAGGCTATTCATGTTACATACTGAGTTGTCCTACTGATAATCTGATGATGATGCTTCTCTAAGGAATATTATCCTGCATCTGCCAAGCTTTAAAGCATATTAGCCAAATGCATTAAAAGAGGGGGGGGGGTCTATATTTTTCTAATTCTGAAGAAAATGTTAAAGGTCATTTTCACAGATTTCAGTGCCAGTTTCCTGATCATACCCATATACTAAAATCCTCATGCCCGCTCAGTTTACATTTGCATAGGAAATACTAGCATGCCAATGAATGTCAAGGACAACAAATTTATTTCGTCAGCCACACAATGTCAAGACTCAAAATTGCTTCTCTGCACAGATCAATATTTATGCAATGGAGAAAGCTTCCAATGAAAATTTTGCATGTGTTACTAAAAACAAAGAAGGGATGATTTTGAAGACACAAGGTGTCCTCTCTTTGCATGCCAGACTTTAATTTTAACAGAGTTCTGTTTTTCCATCTAGAAACCAACACCCAAGAGGTTACCATGGGCCTTTTTGATAACCTCTCTGACCAGTATCATCATCACTACTCGATCCAGTTTGGATGGACAGTCCGATCCAGGAAGGGTACGAGGAGTATCAAACACCTCTCAGTTCATGATTACAGACTTTACTGTAGTTAAAGGAAATTAATCAAGCCTTTGAACTTTTCATGCCTTTCATGCCTGTACAAAATGATCACTCAGATCATCTGACAGTGCCTTTCCACCATAGTTGATTTGCTTTCAGTTTCAGTTTAAATGATACCTGAGGTGAATTAGCGTTACTAGCTATTTGAAACAATCACATTTGACATCAGCGGTTCCTTCCTTGTCCCATGCCAAAATATGAGCCAGTGCTGCGACACTGGGCACGCTCAGAGAGATGTTGAACTTCTTACTGACTATTCTAGCCTGGTAGTGACGTGAACTCACTCATTGGATTGACTGGGCTGCATAACTGACCCCTTTGCATCATAACACATTATCGGCTAGTGCTGAGCTGCACAAACAACAAGCCCAAAAATAATTTCTTGTGTGTTCCGAAGCCACATTTGAAGACAGGAAAGCCACGTTGTCAGGACTTTGTCTGCATAAGTCATTTTGGTTTTAATGTCACGTATATCTCATGGCAGCATTCTTATCCTCAGAGTAACTAGAATGTAAGTTTTCATGGGCTCCACAAGGCTCCGTCCTCTCTGGTTCAAACAGGTAAATATATATACGCATTTCCTCAAAATTGCTAGTCATAATTGCTTTTTCAACATGGTTTTAATCATATAAAAATGACACTCATTGAATGTTACATCTAGAAAAAAAAAAAAAAAAAAAAAAAAAAAGAAGATAAAAAAAAAAAACAAACAAGCATCTGCTTACTATTAGTTCAGCCCAACTAGTAAGCCATAGGATATATTTACCCAGTTTTGTGCATTTTAGGAACATTAATGTTTAAATAAGTGTCTGTATCACTTACACATATTACATTTTACATTATACACAGGTTATGCAAACCAATACCGGTACTCTTTACGCACTAGAATGCTCAAAAAATAGCTCTTTTTATGATGAAACAAATCAGAATTTATTGAATGCTTTCAAGTTTTGCATTTACAAGTTTGTTTTAGTGATATTTTCCCCGTCCCATACCACCCAGTGAACACCTGATCCCATTTGATCTCGGAATATAACAAGGGTTTGACTGGTTAATATATGGATGGCCAACCACCTGGGAATACCAGGTGCTGTGCAAGGGGAACCCAAAGAAAAGCAAAGGCAGTCCACCCTCATATGCTTCATCAACCATGAGCACCTGGTGCTCAGTGGCAGTCGAAGTCTGGAACAGTCATGGCATATGAAAACTAAGAGGATCCTTTAACCATCTTGTCTTTTTATCTGAACTGTCGCTATATTATAATAGATATACGTTATAGTTATAATAGGGCTCTTTACTTATGTAAAGTTGCTTTGCAACAATGTCAATTGCAAAAAGTGCTCTACAAATAAAACTGAATTTAATAAGTTTGTTCATTCATTCTCCAAACCGTTTAATCCTCATTAGGGTGGTGGGAAGGCTGGCGCCCATCTCAGCTGACTCAGGGCGAGGGCAGGGTACACCCTGGACAGCTCACCAGGCCATCACAGGGCCAACACTCACACGATCATTCGTACTCACACGATCATTCGTACTCACACTCACAACGAAGGGCAATTTGGAACAGCCAATTAGCAAACTGTGCATGTTTCTGGACTGTGGGTAGAAACCGGAGAACCTGGAGGAAATCCACACATGCATGGGGAGAACATGCAAAAGCCACACAGAAACGCCCAAACTGGGAATCGGACCCAGGACCTTCTTTCTGTGAAGCAGATGTGCTAACCACTACGCCACTGTGCCACCAATTGAATAAGCTGAATTGAGTAACTATTTTTACATTTTTAATGTATATTTTGAATAGAAGGATTCTCAGAAAATGGTGACATCCTCAGGTAGCTGTTTGGCCTTATCGACATTGATAGGATTTCAAAAATGTTATTTATAATCAAGTCAACAGGACTCTTTTTTTTCTCTCTTTTTCCACATGAGATCAAGAAGATTTCGAAAATGACAGATGTGCTCGCAATCCTCAAGGTAAAGCTAATACCAATAGCCATTTCTTTGACCAAACACTGCTAATTATAAGGATTTCTCACTGGATTAGGAAATGTTTGGCCCCGATATCAACTTTAGCAGCAACTTCCCCACCTTTCTCTTATAAGCACTGTTATGAGTTTAGAAAGCATGCTCACCCAACTCAGAGTGGAACACCTGACTTGAACTCACAACCGTTTACTAATCACCAGTGTTTGTCCCACACTCTTTCCCCTTTGTTATTACTTTTCTTTCCAGAGATATTACATTCTATAAGTAATAAAAGTGAGTAAACCTGAAAGGCTTTGGGAGTTTTGGGAGAAATCTCATTCCGTCACTTTGTTCATAGCACAAAAGTCCATTCTATAGGAAGTAAGTTACATCACACACTGTCTATGCATGGCAGTTATTTGACACTAGAACAGAGCCTTGTCTACACTGAGCACAAAATAGTCATGCCCGTCCCTCCGCGTGACTCCAGGCCATCCGAGCCCTTCATTTACGTGATGTTAAGAGCAAACAATCAAACCACTGCTTTGGTTTCCACAACACATCCATATAAGAGAATGACAAATAGTGAAGGTGACATCTAATTTATAGCTCAAGGGCTACGTACAAGTAAATAAACAGGGACTTCCGCTCCACATGTCTTATCCAATTTGCCTCTCCAATGGACCAAAGAATTTACAAAGAGTAAAAAAAAGAAAAAAAAAAAAAGTTGAAGGTGTAACTGCGGCCTAATGTTTTACTAATAGAACGGATGATCTCTTCTGCCTCATGCATCCATTTCCCCTTAAACATGCGTGCGTGCATGCACACACACACACACACACACACACACACACACACACACACACACACACACACACACACACAGAGAGAGAGAGAGAGAGCACGCGCGCACGCGCGAGAGAGAGATAACACTGGTCTATGCTCTCTTTCAGTATTCAGCTTCCAGTGTGCACGCATATGCATGTGCTTCGAATTATAATACAAAAGGTATTAAAAAGCAATACCTTTAAGGAGGAATACATGAAAAGAAAAACTATGTTCAGCATGTATCCATGTATCAGGATCTGCTGCTCTTTCTCTTGCAAAGTGCCAGACATCAAAAAGCTGAACACTGAAAACTTTAAAAATCGTTCTGTGCCTTGTCTATGGATGGTGGCTTTTCCCCTGATCTCACTCAGTGCTGACTGCTGTCATTACATCGCTGTGGTTCTGCTTCCTACCAAAGTAAGATTACATATTACACTGTGCTCTCGTAAAGCGGTACAGATTTTGTGGAATATGGGTCTTTAAATATTTAACGAGTGAAGACTGCATCACGTTGCTACGACAACAAGACACAAATCTGCCACCTGGATGTATCATTTGCAGTCCATTTGTTCTGTTTGTTTCAGTTAATAAATTCTAAGATACAAATTTCCTGTTTAAATCAAAATAAATGAACAAACACTATAGATGTTTGCCGTAATATGTCGTTCAGTGAGCAAACTTTGAGAGCTCTGCCAGGAATCCCATTTAAACAAGATTCTGTTTAAACCATTATTAAACAGAGCTGGTTAACTTATTTTTTCATGACTTTCTAAAACGTGTATAAATGTTATTCTGTACAGTTTACAGATAAAGACTAATATTCATTGGAGAATTTTCATGACGAACTACGTACAAATAAACATGCAGCAAAATCACTCGGGGTCCACGTCAGTCTCAGTTAAGCTCTGCAGATAATGAATGACCTTGTTAGCATTATAAAAGTGTCCGTATGCATGCAGGCATTAATGCAGACTCACAGAGATTAAGTGACAGTGACATTACCTGAACTCTATTTTTTCCTTCTTTGTCCTCCTTGTCTTGGTTGAGCTTACAGTGCTGATGGATCTGCCACTTTTATTCTTACAGTATACGATCCATAAGAGAGCACTTTGGAGCTCCTTCAAACTTTGACATGCATGCAAGGACAGAGAAATACATTATGCATATGGTGTTGGCTGAAGATTTCCTTCCTTTTAGGTTTAGACAAGTGATGGAAGGAAATTGTGTTGAAAAGACTGTCAGAACTGTGTAGACTCAACAGTTGCTTTAAAAGGAACACCTATACACCTGCTCATTCATCCAATTATCCAATCGTTATGTGGCAAAAAAGCTTGCAGATACAGGTTGAGCTTCAGTTTTATGTTCACTTGAAACATCAGAATCGTGAAAACCATCATCACAAGTGACTCAGGTGACACGGGTGCTGCTACCAGTCAAGCACTTGTGCAAGTATTTCAGACACAGTTGATCTCTTGGCATTTCAATGTAAAGAGGTCACTGTAGTTCAGACAGGATGGGAAGAAAAACAAAAAACATCAAGTGAGCAGCAGTTCTGCTTGTGAAAACACACCGATGAGGATAGCAGCATTAGTTCAATTTGTCAGGAAGGCTACAACAACTCGGTCTTTTTAAAATTGCAGTGAGCAGAAAAAAAATTCAGAGCCGAGACAACAGAAACAACAACAACAACAACAAAATACTACTTCCAGTCTCATTCCTGCCTGCAAGTACAGGTCTTGTATTTTTGTAATCCCAAATGTTCAATTTCAAAAAATATGTACCCCAAAAAAAAAAAAAAAAAAATTGACTGCCTGACCAGAAGGTTTTTCTCTGAGCGAGCTCTCAGTTATGATACAGAACACAGTCCATATTCATTAACATTCACAATGCATTTACAGTGCACATTCATTCACCCTTAGTAACTACCTGGTCCAGGTCATGGTGTAAATTAGGAACTGACTGAGATACAATTCACAGATGTGCTGACAGTGCTGGTATATACATTGATCAGCCTTAACATTACAACACCTTTCTATCATTAACAGCTTCAGCGGTTTGTGCCACCGTAGCTCTTCTGTGTGATCAGTCCAGATGTACTAGCTTTCACTCTCAAAGCACATTAATGAGCCTTGGGCTCCCATTCTACTCTCGCCAGTTAACTGGTTATCCTTTCTTGGACCACTTTGGTATGTACTTACTACTGTATTATATCAGAAACATTACACAAGACCATCCATTTTAAAGATGAACAGACCAAATCATTTAACTGTCAAAGTCAACCGCAAGCAGATACTTGAGATCACTGCTCATTTTTCCTGCACTCAACAAATCAAAAAGTAACTGTTAAAATTAACGATACATTCCACTTTTTAAGTTCGACTGTAATGTTTACATCAATTAGAGGCATTCTTGTCCAGAGCAAGTTACAGAAGTGCTTTGAAGTCTCTATCAGTGAATATATAAATATACAGTGGTACCTCAGCTTACGATAGTCCCAGCACACGAAAAATCCCGGTTACGAAAAACATTTTCCAAAGTTTTTTTTCTCTGTATACGAAACAAGTTCTCCTTACGAAACACGCCAAACGTGCCATTCAAACATTCAAACACGCCATTCAAACAATGCACAAGCTGCTCTCCCTTCAATGACATTCAAACATCCCGCCCCGCTGGCCTCCCATTGGCTAGGAGGGATGACGAGCTCTCTCTCCCATTGGCTATCTCCCAACATCCCACCCCGCTGGCCTCCCATTGGCTAGGAGGGATGACACAGCTCCCTCCCATTGGCTATTATGGAGCTGCATCTCCCACAATGCTTTTCATGTAAAGGACAGAGTTATTGTTGTTTCATGCTTTATTTCTTGACTCAGGCTTTTAACCTTCCATAAACATTTGTAAGATTATAACTCTGCTAAGAAGACATGGTCAACACACACACACACACACACACACACACACACACACACGCGCGAATGTGATTTCCGGTGCGAGTGAGAAGAAACTGGCTCGTGGCATGTGGTTGAGTGATATTGCAAAATAATATAGCCAAACCCGTCTACCATTGGTACGATGTTGAAGCAGAAGGAGTCTTAAAAGGTATGCTTTTAAAATTTTTCAAGGGTTTAAGGGGGTAGTATTGGGGCCTTGGAACGAATCACACATTTTAAATGTAAAATGCGGTTCAATTGACAAAAAAAATCCAGGATAAGAAAAAGGTTCTGCAACGGATTAATTTCAGAAGGTGAGGTACCACTTAGACTTAGTATACTGTCAGTCAAGCTCAGTGGGTAGGTATTGTGTGGGGTTTTTGTGTGTGTTTTTGTCTAAGTGTCTGGAAAGCATAGTGCTAATCTAAGGGTTGCTGACATAGTTACGTTTTCAGCTGTCTTTTGAAGATACCCAGTGACTAAGCTGTCCGGACATCCAGAGGAAGTTCTATCTACCACTTTGCCAGAACAGAGAAGACTTTAGAAGCATTTTTCCTTTGGTAGAGAAAGGGACCAGTCTAGCAGTGCGAGAGGATCTGAGAGAACATGTGGCAGTGTGAGATGTGATAAGTGCTTTGAGGTAGGAAGGTGCAGGTCCATTTTTGGATTTGTAGGCAAGGATTGGTGTTTTAAGTCTAATGCGAGCAGCTACAGGAAATCAGTGGAGAGATTGTAGCAGTGGTGTGGTGTGGAAACATTTGGGAAGGTTGAAAGCAAGTCGTGCAGCTGCATTCTAGATCAGTTGCAGAGGTCAAATAGCACTCAAAAGTAGACCTGTCAGGAGTGAGTTTTAGTAATCTAGTCTTGAGATTACAAGGAATTGAACAAGTATATAATAAATAAATGACTTTAGTGGAAAGAAATGGCCAAATCCTTCAGATGATAAATAGAGAAGAAACCAGCATGATCAAGAAAGATGAGTAATATGAGAAGAGAAGGACAGGCAATTGTTCATGGTTGCTTCAAGGCTTCGTGCAGTGCCCGAAGGACAGATTACAGCATTGTCCAAGGAGATTGAAAGATCTTGATGTGGAGATGAGTCAGCTTGGATGAACAGCAATTCAGTCTTACTGGGATTAAGCTTCAGCTGGGGAACTGCCATTCATGAGGAGACACTTGCCAGACATGCAGCAATCCAGACAGAAGCATTAGTGTCTGACGGAGGAAAAGAGAGAATAAGTTGAGTGACATCTAGATAACAGTGGTATGAGAACCCATGTGAAGCTATGACATCACCAAGGGACTTAGCATAAAGGGGGAACAAAAGTGGACCAAGAACTGATCTCTAGGGAACGCCAGTGGAAAGTCGGCATGGAGAAGATGTGGGTCCCCTCCATGTAACCTCATGTGAGTGGCCTTAGAGGTGGGAAGCAAACCACTGCCGTGCTACACCACAAATTCCTAGACTCCTGAAGATGGACAAGACAGTCTTGTGGTTGACGTGTGAAATGCTGATGAAAGGTTGAGGAGGATGAGGACTGATGACATCCTGGCTGATCTTGTAGCATGTAGCTTCTCTGTAACATCCAAGAGATAAGATAAGATAAGATACAGCTTTATTAATCTCACAATGGAGAAATTCACTGTTACAGGCTCTTGAGGTACCATCAGTAGGGGGTGCAAAAATAGATACAGATACAAACATACACACATACATATATATTATATAAGTAAATAAATAAATAGATACATAAATAGTATAAATTAATAAACAATAAAATAAAAGAAGGGAACGACTTTATAGACTGGCCTATATTCAAGTGTATATGTATCTGAGGGCAGAGTAGATGGGTTGATATGGTTCACAGTCAGTGGGGTAGATGTGGTTGATTAAAGTGCGCGGGGTTTTTATTGCACATAACCGGTATTTTCACAGACAGTTACAAAGTGGCGTTGTACAGTCTGACAGCGGTGGGAATGAACGACCTGCGGTAGCGCTCCTTCCTGCACTGAGGATGTCTCAGTCGTCCACTGAAGGAGCTACTCAGCTTCTCTACAGTCTGGTGAAGTGGGTGAGAGCTGTTGTTCATGATGGATGTGAGCTTTGCTACCATCCTCCTCTCACTCACCTCCTCCACAGAGTCCAGTGGGCAGCCGAGGACAGAGCTGGCCCTCCTGACCAGCTTGTTCAGTCTTTTTCTGTCCCGCTCTGTGCTGCCCGGGGCCCAGCAGATGGCAGCGTAGAGGATTGCAGAGGCTACCACAGAGTCATAAAAAGTCCTGAGCAGAGGTCTGCATACTCCGAGGGACCTGAGTCTCCTCAGAAGGTGGAGGCGACTCTGGCCCTTCTTGTACAGGGCGTTGGTGTTGTGGGACCAGTCCAGTTTATTGTTAAGGTGAACGCCCAGGTATTTGAAACTGTTCACTATCTCAATGTTCTGTCCCTGGATGTTCACTAGTGATTGTGTGTGTGTGTGTGTGTGTGTGTGTGTTAGTGTGCTTCTTCTGAAGTCGACCACCATCTCCTTCGTCTTCCTGGTGTTCAAGCACAAGTGGTTGCGCTCACACCATTCCACGAAGTCAACGATGACCGACCGGTACTCCAGCTCGTTCCCCTCTGACACACGGCCCACGATGGCGGAGTCGTCCGAGAACTTCTGGAGGTGGCAGCTGTCTGTGCTATAGCTAAAGTCCGAGGTATAAATGCTGGAAAGGAAGGGTGAGAGGACGGTGCCCTGCGGTGCCCCCGTGCTGCAGACTGCCACCTTTGACTTACAGCCGCACAGCCGCACGTAGTGCTGTCCACGCATACAGTGTGTGAGGCCGTCGATGTCATCACCAAAGGAGTGACAGAGCATGCTCCAATCTGTGGTCTGGAAACAGTCCGTGGTCTGGAAACAGTCCCTAAGCCTCTCATTGGTCTCCTCGGTCCACACTTTCACAGACCTCTTCTGCACAGGTTCCTTTCGCACCCTGGGTGTGTATTGGGGGAGCAGGTAGACCAGGTTGTGGTCTGAGCGTCCCAGTGGGGGGAGGGGGGAGGAGCTGTAAGCGTCCTTCACATTTGCATACAGCAAGTCCAGAGTTTTATTGTCTCTTGTGGCGCACTTCACGTATTGCGTGAACGTCGGGAGAGAGGCGGAGAGAGGGGCGTGGTTAAAGTGCCCGCTGATCAGAATCATGGCGCGGGGGTGACGAGTCTGTGTCTGATTAACGGCGCTGTGGAGACGCTCATACGCGGCCGCCGCATCAGCCGAGGGCGGAATGTACACGCAAAACACAATCACGTGTGAAAACTCCCTCGGTAGATAATATGGCTGCGCGCTCACCGCGAGCAGTTCCAGGTCCCGCGTGCATAGCTGCTCCTTCACGTGCACGTTGGCCGGGTGGCACCATCGTTCATTCACATAGACCGCCACGCCCCCTCCTTTCTTCTTACCGCTCTCCGTTGCAGTCCGATCTGCACGCGCGAGTGTAAATCCGTTAAGAGAAACCACAGAGTCCGGTGTGAGTTCATTCAGCCACGTCTCTGAGAAACACATGAGGCTGCAGTCCCGGTACTGCCTCTGCTGCCGGGTCAGCGCCGCCAGCTCCTCGGTCTTGTTGGCGATCGCGCGGACATTTCCCATGATGACAGAGGGAACACATGTCCTCCGCGTCTTTTGTCCCCCTCTGGAGCCTCTCCTTTTCCTCCGTATTTCCACAGGAACAACAGGCTTTTCCGCGTGAAGGAGGGCGGGGGCGCGCAGGCCGAGGAGGGTCTCACGTGTGTAAGACCTGCGTTGCTCAGAGCCGTCGGTGAATGAGTTTCCTGACGCCGATCCAAAAAGTGAAAGTAAAAGTGCACAGAAAAACAAAAGCATCATAAAAGTGGGTTTCCCAGATGCAGTATTGAAGAAAGAAAAAGAAAATTTGAAAAAAGATAAAGAAACACGCCTATATACAATAGAAAAGAGAAAAAAAAGGAAAATAAACTGAAGAGCTCCTTTAACTGGCTGCAGGTCACCTGGCGCCATCTTGGGAAAAAAAAAGAGTGTAGTCTCTGTGGAATGTGCTGCTTTGCAGATTGATTAAGGTCAAGGAGGTTATTCTGCAAAAGATTGGAAGACATTTGGTGATAAATAATGCGTTCAAAAATTTTAGAAAAAAGAAAGAAGTGATACCAGAATGTAGTTTCTGATGTCGGATGGATCCAGAGAGTGTTTCTTTAAGATGGGTAGAGCCCTGACTCTTTTGAATGCTGTTGGTATATGACAAGATGACACAGACTTATTGATGATAGTGGATGTAAAGGAGAGAAGAACTACAGACAGTCTGGAGTATTGTGGAATGAATTGGATCCAGTGAGCAGGTGGTAGGATTGCATGATGAGATGACTTGCTGGATGTCTTCATTTGAGAGATTGGAAAACTGGGCAAGGGAAAGTGGAATCTACAGTATAGTGTAGGAGTTGGGGTGGGAGTAAATGTCTGACAGATTTGTTTAATCTTCCCATCAAATAAATCAGCAGAGTCTTCAGCAGTCAGGGAGGATGGGGCAGGTGGAGCAGATGGATGAAGTAAGGAGGTGGAATTTGCATGGGTCTTGTGCAGCAGTGTCCAACTTTTTCGTGCAGAAGGCTGTTTTAGCTGAATTCACATCAGATGAAAATGTGGATAGGAGACAACGGTAGGAAGCGAGATCTGATTGAAGTTGAGATTTCTTCCACTTTCTCTCAGCTGCTCTAAGTTGTCTATGAAAAGATAATCAATGTTATTCACTGCACCGTCAGTGGTCATATTTTGTTTTATATATAGAAGTCATTGTCACAGAGATCACTCTTTTTTTGCTAATTCTGATGTGAACATTAACTCAAGCTCTTCACCTATTTCTGCATGATTTTATCCATTGTGCTGTGGGCACGATTGGTTGATTACAGAGCTGCATGGATGTGCAGGTGTTTTTCAGAAGCTTGATGGCAAGTGTATATACTGTATTTATAAAACAAAACATACTTCAAGGAATTTAAGGATGCATATATATACATAAACACACACATACAGTGATCCCTTGCTACTTCGTGCTTGCTTCAATTCATGTGGCTTCAGTGCATCGAGCTTTAAAAAAAGAAAAAAACTCATTGAATAAAAAATAAGGAAATTAAGGAAGAATGGGGGAAAGGTTAAGGAAAATGCCGCAAAACAAGGCCAATTATGCAAAAAAAAAAAAAAAAAAACCCAAACAAACAAAAACAATAAACAACCCAAAACCCCCCATCAAAACGACTTACATTCTTATGTGAGGTGCGTATCTGAGTGCATGCACATGCGCGTGTGTATTTTATTTACATCTTACGTATTATTTTTGAATGTTTAATTGTTATTATAAGCATTTATAGCATTGAACATGTATTTATTGATATTATATAAACATATGCATGAACGTATAAATCAGTCGGGGGTTGCTCCTTCTACATGGAATTCGGCAGTCGCAGGGGGATCTCAGTACCAATTAACCGCGGAAAGTAAGGGATCCCTGTATGTAAATATGTATGTACAGGTCCTTCTCAAAAAATTAGCATATTGTGATAAAGTTCATTATTTTCTGTAATGTACTGATAAAAATGAAACTTTCGTGTATTATAGATTCATTGCACACCAACTGAAATATTTCAGGTCTTTTGTTGTTTTAATCCTGATGATTTTGGCATACAGCTCATGAAAACCCAAAATTCCGATCTCAAAAAATTAGCATATCATGTTCAGGTAGTCTAAACGAGCTATTAACCTAATCATCTGAATCAACCAATTAACTCTAAACACCTGCAAAAGATTCCTGAGGCTTTTAAAAACTCCCAGCCTGGTTCATTACTCAAAACCGCAATCATGGGTAAGACTGCCGACCTGACTGCTGTCCAGAAGGCCATCATTGACACCCTCAAGCAAGAGGGTAAGACACAGAAAGAAATCTCTGAGCGAATAGGCTGTTCCCAGAGTGCTCTATCAAGCCACCTCAGTGGGACGTCTGTGGGAAGGAAAAAGTGTGGCAGAAAACGCTGCACAACCAGAAGAGGTGACCGGACCCTGAGGAAGATTGTGGAGAAGGGCTGATTCCAGACCTTGGGGGACCTGTGGAAGCAGTGGACTGAGTCTGGAGTAAGAACATCCAGAGCCACTGTGCACAGGCGTGTGCGGGAAATGGGCTACAGGTGCCGCATTCCCCAGCTCACTTTTGAACCAGAAACAGCGGCAGAAGCGCCTGACCTGGGCTACAGAGAAGAAGCAGCACTGGACTGTTGCTCAGTGGTCCAAAGTACTTTTTTCGGATGAAAGCAAATTTTGCATGTCATTCGGAAATCAAGGTGCCAGAGTCTGGAGGAAGACTGGGGAGAAGGAAATGCCAAAATGCATGAAGTCCAGTGTCAAGTACCCACAGTCAGTGATGGTCTGGGGTGCCATGTCAGCTGCTGGTGTTGGTCCACTGTGTTTTATCAAGGGCAGGGTCAATGCAGCGAGCTATCAGGAGATTTTGGAGCACTTCATGCTTCCATCTGCTGGAAAGATTGATGGAGATGGAGATTTTCATTTTTCAGCACGACCTGGCACCTGCTCACAGTGCCAAAACCACTGCTAAATGGTTTACTGACCATGGTATTACTGTGCTCAATTGGCCTGCCAACTCTCCTGACCTGAACCCCATAGAGAATCTGTGGGATATTGTGAAGAGAAAGTTGAGAGACACCAGTTGACTTTCTTTGTATTAAAAGCACTTTTTTTAATTGGTCGGATGAAATATGCTAATTTTTTGAGATAGGGATTTTTGGTTTTTCTTTACTTTGTTGACAAAGTTATCAATATTCAAACAATCAAAGGCTTGAACTACTTCAGTTGTGTGTAATGAATCTAAAATATATGAAAGTCTAATGTTTATCAGTACATTACAGAAAATAATGAACTGCTAATTTTTTGAGAAGGACCTGTATATATCGCAGGTTTTTCAAAAATATTCATCAAAAAATAAAAAAAGTAAATTAAGGAAAAATTGGGGGAAATTAAGGAAAATGCAACAAAACAAGGATAATTATGCAAAAAAAAAACCCCAACAACAACCCAAAACCCTCCAACAAAAGTACCTACATTTTTATGTGAGATGCACATCTGTATGTGTGTGTATTTATTTAAAACTTGTGCATTATATTTTAATGTTTAATTATTATTATTATAAGCATTTATAGCGTTGAATATCAATTTATTAATATTATATATACATGTATGTATATGTCAGTCAAGGGGGTCGATCCTACTTCATGAAAATTGGCGGTCTTGGTCCCCATTCACCAATACCATGTGTGTATATATATATATATATATATATACACACACTAGTCCTTCTAAAAAAATTAGCATATTGTGATAAAGTTCATTATTTTCTGTAATGTACTGATAAACGTTAGACTTTCATATATTTTAGATTCATTACACACAACTGAAGTAGTTCAAGCCTTTTATTGTTTTTATATTGATTTTGACAAAAAAGTAAAGAAAAACCAAAAATCCCTATCTCAAAAAATGGGCATATCTGGTTTTGGCACTGTGAGCAGGTGCCAGGTCGTGCTGAAAAATGAAAATCTTCATCTCCAGAAAGCTTTTCAGCAGATGGAAGCATGAAGTGCTCCAAAATCTCCTGATAGCGAGCTGCATTGACCCTGCCCGTGATAAAACACAGTGGACCAACACCAGCAGCTGACATGGCACCCCAGACCATCACTGACTGTGGCTACTTGACACTGGACTTCAGGCATTTTGGCATTTCCTTCTCCCCAGTCTTCCTCCAGACTCTGGCACCTTGATTTCCGAATGACATGCAAAATTTGCTTTCATCCGAAAAAAGTACTTTGGACCACTGAGCAACAGTCCAGTGCTGCTTCTCTGTAGCCCAGGTCAGGCGCTTCTGCCGCTGTTTCTGGTTCAAATGTGGCTTGACCTGGGGAATGCGGCACCTGTAGCCCAGTCCACTGCTTCCACAGGTCCCCCAAGGTCTGGAATCGGCCCTTCTCCACAATCTTCCTCAGGGTCCGGTCACCTCTTCTGGTTGTGCAGCGTTTTCTGCCACACTTTTTCCTTCTCACAGACGTCCCACTGAGGTGGCTTGATACAGCACTCTGGGAACAGCCTATTCGCTCAGAGATTTCTTTCTGTGTCTTACCCTCTTGCTTGAGGGTGTCAATGATGGCCTTCTGGACAGCAGTCAGGTCGGCAGTCTTACCCATGATTGCGGTTTTGAGTAATGAACCAGGCTGGGAGTTTTTAAAAGCCTCAGGAATCTTTTGCAGGTGTTTAGAGTTAATTGGTTGATTCAGATGATTCGGTTAATAGCTCGTTTAGACTACCTGAACATGATATGCTAATTTTCTGAGATAGGAATTTTGGGTTTTCATGAGCTGTATGCCAAAATCATCAGTATTAAAACAATAAAAGACCTGAAATATTTCAGTTGGTGTGCAATGAATCGAAAATATATGAAAGTTTCATTTTTATCAGTACATTACAGAAAATAATGAACTTTATCACAATATGCTAATTTTTTGAGAAGGACTAGTATATATACAGTATATACATGTGTACTATATATCTTCTTTTCCTTTCGGTTGTTCCCTTCAGGGGCCGCCACAGCAAATCATCTGCCTCCATCTCACCCTATCCTCTGCATCTTCTCTTACACCAACGACCTTCATGTCTTCCTTCACCACATCCATAAATCTCTGCTTTGGTCTTCCTCTAGGCCTTCTGCCTGGTAGTTCCAACCTCAGCATCCTACTACCAATAAGCATTCTTAGACATACACACATATACATATATGTATGTGTGTGTGTATATATATATATATATATATATATATATATATATATATATATATATATATAGAGGATTTTCTGAGTAGATCCTTCCGTAGGAGAGTGCTCAATACTTTTTGGTAGAGCAAATAAACAAAAGGACAGGACAAAGGCTTTCTATTGAAACTCCATTTATCACAGTGATAAATGGAGTTTCAATAGAAAGCCTTTGTCCTGTCCTTTTGTATATATATATATATATACAGTGATACCTCTGCTCACGAACATAATTGGTTCCCAGAAAGTGTGTGTAAGGCGAAAAGTTCGTCTTCCGAACATTTATTTCCCATAAGAAACCATTAAAATGAGAATAATCCGTTCCCAGGTCCCCATAAAACATAATTTTCTACTAAATAAGCCTTAAAACTACACAAAAATATACCTTATTTTATGTATAATAAATGTGCTATTGTATTGTAATTAAAGAAATAAACTGTACTGTATAATAAAGTCGTTTTATTTACCTTTGTGATGGTAGTTGATGGCTTGATGGAATGGAGTGGGAGGAGGAGGGAGGGAGGGACTTACTGTTTGGAAGGAGAGTTTGGAAACGCCTACTGTTTGGAAACACCCTTAGCCACACACGCACCCTTAATAGCTTCCTTGTTCTTAAGGATGGGAGCAATGGTAGACTTAGCGTACTGGTACTGGGACGCTAAGTCACACAAATATATATATATATATATATATATATATATATATACGAACACACACACATATACATGCACACACATACAAACATATCTACATATGCACACACATATATACATGTGCGTGTGCGTGTGTGTGTAATAATCCATGCAGCTCCATAGCCTTGATTACTAATAAAGAGCTAAAGTAATTATTTCCCTGCTCTCAATGCAATAAGCATTATGGTATTAGTAACTAAAACTGCTACATTATGCAACTGGGGACAAATGTTAACTGATAACTAAACACGCTCATAAGCATTTGCCTATGATGCTTGAACAGTGAAATAAGCTACAATTTGTGCTGGAGGGTAATAACTGACATTTATTTTCTAGTGAGAACATAGGTACTGTGGGGTCTCTAAAGATTCATTTGATATGGTAAATGAAATGACCTGTGCTTTCGAGTGAAGTAAGAAACCAAAAACATGAAAGCACGAATATTTGCAACAGTACTTGGAAAAATAGAATATAAAACATTTATAGTGATTGGAGGCTGACAAAGCTTCTGCAGAAAAGCATGAAAGGCATGAAAGGGAGAAACTGTTGGGCTTGAATTAGATATTCACAGGGGGAGATATCCTGCAAAGAACAAATATGACCTTCATCTAAAAGAGCATCAATATTGTTTTTACCAGCTGCAATGTTGTGATTCAGCAGGCATGTGATCCACATGGTCTTTCACATTTTAAAACTGACAAAGGATTGTGGTGTTTAAAAGATTACAATCTTCACTCACATAGAAAACAACTTCTTTGGGATCTTTCGTTACTGTAAAGGGAAACTGCATGACTATGACATGCAAAATATTCTATACAAACATGTAAAGAAATGAATGAAGCAAAGGACCAAAACTCAATCCTCTCTCACTAAGAAAGGATTTCAAATAATCATCTCTATGCTTTACAATCACAAGCATGGCCATAGAGTTTAGTTTTGAATACAGTTTTATTTTTCAGAAAAAATAATTGTAGTGTCTCTCATCTAAATATAAGCAAAGCTTCTTAAATTCTGATATAAAAAGTCTTACTTAAGATCACTACAAGAAAAGAAAGATTAAAAAAAATAATAATAATTTCGACAAGGATGTACAAGGAATACACATCAAGTATTTGTTATATATGTTTCTTACTGGAAAACTGGACCCTGTTTGTACACACAAAATGATAAATATGCAAAAACTTATTCACATTTTGCCATATTTCAAATTTTGGCACCCATTAACTTCCATAAAAATGGGCTAGTGGCTTAGAAATATTTATTTACACACACACACACACACACACACACACACATATATACATACATTATATATACATGCATACATACATATACACACATATATATATATATATATGTGTGTGTGTGTGTGTGTGTGTGTGTGTGTGTGTGTGTGTGTGTGTGTGCGTGCAGTTTGCTTTAGAAGAAGTGCTGTAGTATAACAGATGCATAATTCCAACAATATACTTGTAAATTAAGGATTGATTAACTATTAAGAGAAAAATCTAGTGTGCACTTCACATTCCTGTTTTCTAATTCCAATCCTGTCCCTCTTTGAAAAGTGCAGTGTCTTTTATTTAACAGAGATGAGTCAGTTTTCACAAAAACAAACCGTACCAAACACATCCTCAATACAACATACTGGCCCTTATTCATTTTGTAGACGTGAGCACAGATTTCAGTGCATGTGATTCGGAAAACTAATGATTGGAACATCAAACCCTCTGAACAAATCAGAAATCACCTTCAGATGTTGGTTCCCACCAATTACTTAATTTACTCTACGCCTTTTTTACATCTCTGCAGTAAATTGATCTCTACATGAGCTGTACTGTTGTACAAGGGTTCCATATGAACTAATACCATTGTTATTGTAGTTTTTTCATGGTTAGTATTTATATTACTCTAATCAGTGTAGACACCTTGAAAATCAAGCATTGGTTTAGGAGAATGCTCACAGTTCATCTGATGAATAAGGAAACTGAATTGGCACACACTTTTTTTTTCTTCCAGATTTGACTGACGGCAAGTTTAATGAATAAGGGCCTTCATGATAGTAAAATGCAACTGTCAACGTACAAATCAATTAAATCATTTAATTAACGATTACATGTGCAACCAACTTCAGAGATGCTGGTTTAGGAATGTATATTTCTTGAACAATAATTCCAGTATTTAAGACAAGAATGTACGACTAACAGAGGTTAACAAACAAGGTTTACATAGGAAGCTTAACCAAGTCTATGTGACAAAACAGTGTCTGGTTAACAAATAAAGGGAAAATGAATATAGTGGAATTGGTCTGGTGTGGTCTGGTACCTTCTGAGTCATAGGACGACTCTTGGCAACCTGCCATAAAGGATAACACCTTGATGATCAAATGCATGTCTATACAGAATTTTCCATTGTATAGAATATTTTGTACTTGTAGGAAATTATTGCTGATTATACAATCACATTACACCGGGACAGCCATAACCTAATAGTTAGAGAAGCTGCTTTGGGGCCAAACCAGCCTGAAAAATGTGAGGAGGTGACGAGTGAGTTGCACCTTCCTTTCCTCCGCATTTATGGCTGAAGTGCCCTTGAGCAAGGCACGTAACCTTCAACTGCTCTCCAGGCACTCCCAAAGCATGTGACAGACCACTCTGAGTGTGTGCTCACTTTGGATGTGTTGAACGCAGAGGAAATATATATATATATATATATATATATTTTTTTTAATTTACTGCTTCCTATTACAATTAAAATTACCTGTGTTAAATCAAGATACAGTAGACAACACTAAAGAAAAAATACTTATTGAACAAGTTCAAAAATTACCATTGACCTCTGTTGTACAAGATATTCATAAATGTGTTGAAATTACAGTGTTGTCATGGAGCATAGTAGTTTGATACTAACAGTAATGTAATCTAGAGTAATAGCTAAATTACACCATCGTTATTAATACTGAGAAAGACATAAGGTGTTGAAAAAAAGAGAACAGCTGTAGAATTATTGGCAAGATTTATGAAAATGAGCAAAATTAAAAATATTCTGAATGGAACATGAACTGAATACTGCAAAAATACTGCATGATTTTGCGAGAAAAGAAATCACAACCCTGGACATCCTCCTGTTATGCCCAAAAAGGATGCAATCATAGTGCACTGATCCATGCAACTTCAGAAGCGCCTTTGTGTTCCCTTGTCTGAACTGAAGAAATCCACATGCACAAACAGACATACATACAAAAGTGATCAAATCTAGACATTTATGGCTGTAATACTAATATTCGAATTTAACTGCAACCATTTCATGTTGATTTGGATGTTGATTTTGGCTCATGATCTTGAACCACTACCAAATCAACAACCAGGTTTCGGACTTTAAACATCCCAGAGTTTAATGAGATTCATGAATACATTTATCTTCATGAGAGCTTATTTTACTGTTGGTCTGTTTCATCCCTTTTCATATGGTCCCTTTTTTTAACCAAAGATTTTAACCACATGTTGGTAGCTACCACATGACTCTTTATTAAGAAATAAAATTCTGCACTCAAAATATAAATCACCGTTAAAGGGGAAGTGTCATGGTCATTTGAAGAATGTAGCCTGAATAATATTAATTATGTAATCAAACAAAATCCCCATTCAAATAAAAACAAATACGCTTTATGAAAGCTAACAGAAATTAATTTGGTTAACACACACACACACACACACACTAATAAACCATTAATATTAAGACTTCATTTACCTCTAAAATGCAGCAGTATTTGAAAACTGTTCAGCTCAGCAAATTTTCGAAAAGTTCAGGTTATAATTCATCATGATCTACTCCATGTTATGTTCCAAAACTTTTTTTGAAGTCACTGCATATTTAAATGACTTTTTGTAGACAGATCTTGGGTAAAAGTCATGATACAGCGCCTTTAAAAAAAAAAAAGAAAAGAAAAACAGACCTGGCCAAAGGAAATATATGCAGAAAGACATTTTTCAGGATTAAAATAAAAATTAATTTGCAACATTTACAATATTTCTCAGGGCCATAAAAATACCACTCCATTTTTGTTTTACAAAAAAAATTGGGTTTTGTTTAAAAACAGACATACAGTTCCTCTAATTTGAATTGCATCATTGTGTGCATTATATATATATATATATATATATATATATATATATATATATATATATATATATATATATATATATATATATATATATATTATGTGTGTGTGGGTTGTTTTTTCTGTTTGTTTTATTTATTTGTTCATGGCCTTGAAAGTGTCAGCAATTATGGAGCCAAATTACTTCTTAAAGTAAAGTAGATAGATTCTAGCATACTTGACAGTCATAACATTTACATAGAAACAATACTGAACAGATTTAGTCCATTTAAAGTGATCTGCTTGTTCAGCTGAATGAAGGCCAGACTTGTGCTTTCCCTCGATCATGTGTACACACATGCTTTAAACATAAGCTTTTTTACGCACCGGATGCCCGTCTCCATGTGCTTGCGGAAAAACAGGGCATTTATGTGGGAAAGCAGATACCACAGCACTCCATGCATATCTCGAGACAGTCGGAGGACTCGCAGCAGGCGTCCATAATGCCGCAGTCCATGTCACAGGGGCAGTTGCAGTCATCTCCCAGGTCGTCTGCACAGCAGCAACAGCAGCAAGCCTCTGATGTGCAGGCCCCACATGACGCCTGAGAAACTACCATGTTGCACAGAGTGAGGAACTCACAGAACAGGCAGGCTAGGATGCAGTGCACACAGCAGTCTGCACCCACAAACCAGTCATGAAAAGACAGTTCAGTTAGCAAAAGAAAATCAATCAACCGAAAATGTTTCAGCATATTAATAATCAAAAATCATCATAATCCTAATATAGTGCAAATCTGATAAACATCCACAGAGAAGTATTTAAATAAAATTTATCCCATTGTAAATAAATATACATGTTCAGTACATCTGAACGTGCACATCAATCACAGCATGACTTATGTGGGTGTGCAAGAGTGTGAGAGAGTAGGGAGGATACCAGCTAAGCAGGGAGAAGACCTGGGAGGAATCAGGAAAATTCAAAGGAATGAATTCCACTTTAGGGTTGATTAGTAGCTTTGGAAATAATGGGGTTATCACCATGCAACAGCACAGGCTTGCTCACGTAAAGCTGATTAGCAGTGTCCGAGATTTTCTCTGGCAAATTGCTCTAATTCTACCGTTTCTCTCATCCCTGATTAACATTTAACCTCCTTCCTGGCCTCTTGTATGGATGCAGAACGTGATTTCAAATTACAGGTGTTTAAGATGACAGATACTCAGATTTTCTACAGGTTCTCTTACGGTGGCCGTTTGTAAAAGGCATCTCCACAAATGATCAGTCACAACGATAACAACGTTTTTAGCTTTGTGACAGCCCGAATAAGAAAACTGTAATGCTTCCTAAAAACAGATACGTAGAGTCATCAACAGACAATTATATCAGCACAACTGATTAGTTCCTAAAAAGTAAATTACAAATTTCAATTGATTTTTTCTTTTTTTACACTTTTAGAAATTTCTAAATGAAACATTAAATTTAATTAGGTGTGCATCACATGGGCATCTTGAACTAGAGTTTAAAAGACCAACAGCACCATGCTGGGTTTACTTTTTACAACTACAAGCCAAGTAATTGGACTTGATATCTATTTTTCGGAGAAATGGACTTGGTGTCATCTCGAACAGCACATTTGCATGACTTTCATCAGTTCCCACTGAGCTGTCAGGGAAGGTACTCGGTCTAACTCTAAGTGCTATAAGAAGAATAAAGAGGAAGGTTCAGCCTCAAGATACCCGAGTTCTCATGTTTATTAAAAAAACCCACACATTTAAAAAAAGAGAAGAGCTGACCTGATGAAACAATAGTATCACTGGCATCCAGTTACCAAAAGCTAAACTGCATCACCCACATGGAATATCAGGCAAGCAGACATTGTCTTCCGAATCTTTAGCATCATTGACCAAATAAACAACAAATTATAATAAATCAATAATGAAACTGTAGTCAGTCCTAAATGGAGATTTGCGTGAGATAGTGTTCTTTGCATTCCCTTAAATTTAAAGATCAGTGATTATCATGAGTATTAAGGAACCACTGGCTAGGTAATGTACACAGGAAACAGGATGGCCTGCGAAACTGACATCACTTCTAGGAACATGTTATACTTAATGTCAGCTATAGCTGAAATAGCCCAGAGTTGAAAAAAGCTAAACCTGCCTGAGCACCTCAGAGGAAACAGTGTGAGACATCTGGAAAAACCCAGAGGCTAAACATCAAAAACATGGGCAACCTGACATAAAACAAGATGGATCTGACACAAAAGAGTGAATTGTGCAGAACCATTGAAATGAAGAAAAGACCATCTTCTGCCTTAGACCCCAAATAACAGGGGGATTTATAATGTGCATTCAAGTTGGAAAAATGTATTATATATGGTTTGACCCTGAAACAGCCAAACATTGAAAAACACTTAATAACTACTGATAACAGTTGAAAATTAGCAGAAATTAGCACAGATTAGCAGTAAACTCACACGACATGCATGTAAAACATCATTCATATATACAGGGATCCCTCGCTACTTCCATCCATGCAGCTTCAATGCATCGAGTTTCTTTTCTTTTCTTTTTTTAAATATTCATCAAATTTAAAAAAATAAGGAAATTAAGAATAGGTAAAAAGTTAAAGAAAATGCTGCAAAACAAAGCCAATTATTAAAAAAAACAACCAAACAAAACAAAACAAAAAAGCAACCCAAAACCTGTGCGCGTGCGTCTGTATGTATGTGTCTTCTCATGCAATACCATCTGTACATGTGTGTATTTATATTTGATTTACATCTTGTGCATTATTTTTGAATGTTTAATTGTTATTATAAGCATTTATAGCATTGAATGGCATTTATTGATATTATATACAGGTCCTTCTCAAAAAATTAGCATATTGTGATAAAGTTCATTATTTTCTGTAATGTACTGATAAACATTAGTGTTTCATATATTTTAGATTCATTACACACAACTGAAGTAGTTCAACCCTTTTATTGTTTTTATATTGATAATTTTGGCAAAAAAGTAAAGAAAAACCAAAAATCCCTATCTCAAAAAAATAGCATATTTCATCCCAACAATAAACAAGTGTTTTTAATACAAAAAAAGTCAACCTTCAAATAATTATGTTCAGTTATGCACTCAATACTTGGTCGGGAACCCTTTTTCAGAAATGACTGCTTCAATGCGGCGTGGCATGGAGGCAATCAGCCTGTGGCACTGCTGAGGTGTTATGGAGGCCCAGGATGCTTCGATAGCGGCCTTAAGCTCATCCACAGTGTTGGGTCTGGTGTCTCTCAACTTTCTCTTCACAATATCCCACAGATTCTCTATGGGCTTCAGGTCAGGAGAGTTGGCAGGTCAATTGAGCACAGTAATACCATGGTCAGTAAACCATTTAGCAGTGGTTTTGGCACTGTGAGCAGGTGCCAGGTCGTGCTGAAAAATTAAATCTTCATCTCCATAAAGCTTTTCAGCAGATGGAAGCATGAAGTGCTCCAAAATCTCCTGATAGCTAGCTGCATTGACCCTGCCCGTGATAAAACACAGTGGACCAACACCAGCAGCTGACTGTGGCTACTTGACACTGGACTTCAGACATTTTGGCATTTCCTTCTCCCCAGTCCTCCTCCAGACTCTGACTCTGACCATCACTGACTGTGGCTACTTGACACTGGACTTCAGACATTTTGGCATTTCCTTCTCCCCAGTCCTCCTCCAGACTCTGGCACCTTGATTTCTGAATGACATGCAAAATTTGCTTTCATCCGAAAAAAGTACTTTGGACCACTGAGCAACAGTCCAGTGCTGCTTCTTCTCTGTAGCCCAGGTCAGGCGCTTCTGCTGCTGCTTCTGGTTCAAAAGTGGCTTGACCTGGGGAATGCGGCACCTGTAGCCCATGTCCTGCACGGTGGCTCTGGATGTTCCTACTCCGGACTCAGTCCACTGCTTCCACAGGTCCCCCAAGGTCTGGAATCGGCCCTTCTCCATAATCTTCCTCAGGGTCTGGTCACCTCTTCTGGTTGTGCAGCGTTTTCTGCCACACGTTTTCCTTCCCACAGACGTCCCACTGAGGTGCCTTGATACAGCACTCTGGGAACAGCCTATTTGCTCAGAGATTTCTTTCTGTGTCTTACCCTCTTGCTTGAGGGTGTCAATGATGGCCTTCTGGACAGCAGTCAGGTCGGCAGTCTTACCCATGATTGCGGTTTTGAGTAATGAACCAGGCTGGAAGTTTTTAAAAGCCTCAGGAATCTTTTCCAGGTGTTTAGAGTTAATTTGTTGATTCAGATGATTAGATTAATAGCTCGTTTAGACTACCTTTTCATGATATGCTAATTTTTTGAGATAGAAATCATCAGTATTAAAACAATAAAAGACCTGAAATATTTCAGTTGGTTTGCAATGAATCTTAAATATATGAAAGTTTCATTTTTATCAGTACATTACAAGAAATAATGAACTTTATCACAATATGTATACACACACGCACACACAACACACACAAACACACGGATCCCTCACTTTCCACGGTTAATTGGGACCAAGACGACCCCCCCCCCCCCATCCTGACTGACGTGTACGTACAGGTATATGTGTATATAATATCAATAAACACATTCAACATTATAAATGCTGATAATGACAAACATTTAAAAATAATGCATAAGATGTAAAACAAATATAAATACGCACGCTTACAGACACACACGCACAGATGTGCCCCTCACATAAAAATGTAAGTAGTTTTGATGGGAGGTTTTGGGTTATTTTTTGTTTTGTGTTTACTGTTGTAGGGATTTTTTTTGTTGCATAATTGGTCTTGTTTTTGTGGCATTTTCCTTAACTTTTCCCAATATTTTTTCTTAATGTCCTTATTTTTTTTAATTAGATGAATATAAAAGAAATGCAATGCACTGAAGCCGCATGAATTGAAGCGCGAAGTAGCGAGGAATCCCTGTGCATACATAATGTTAAATATACAATAAGAGGTTACACAGAAGAGAAATAGAAAATAATGATAATAATATAGAGATAAATAATGAATAGCGGTGATTCAGTGAACTCTAATTTAAACTGTCAGAGAGCTGAAATAAGTTCATTCTTACAGCCACCCCACCACCCAAAGTTCTCATCTACTCACAAACCACAGCAGCTCTCAGTGTAATGTCTCTGCAAAAGAGGTGCTGTGCTCGCTGCTGAATATTAGTGGCAGATATGCAAGCCAAGAATGCAAAAAGCAGAATCCCCTGAGCGGCCTCTCGAAAGGCTTTATTCTTCTGCTTTCCCACCTGTTTAGAGGCTAATTTCCCATGCAAACAGATTATGGTAATCCATGTAAACATTAAAACACAACAGATTGCTGTTCTCCAGTGGGAAATAAATACTTGAGTGAGCATATTGATTTAGACCACAATTCTACAAACTAACAGGCACAAAAGCAGTAATGAGACTTATTGAAGTGTTTTTCCCCCTCTCTAACCAATTAATACATTGACAGTATGGTACTAGTCAAACAGAGACTTTGGTCAATTCAATACATACAGAAAATCTATGCCACATTCTTTCTCTGCCAGAGTTAAACTTTTATAAAGCACAAGCTTGTGTTTACTCTCACGTTTAATACAACATACACAAATGTATATTCTTTTGAATCCCCATTTTCAACTTAAATCAAATGCCAAGTATAACTACTGAACTGACACATGCTTTATAGGAAATGTTAGTATAAGGGACAGCAGGGACAAGCACTGAGCCAGTTTGGGGGGGGGAGTAGAGTGTGTATGATGGGCTGATCTCGGTAGAAATGTGTGCTACAGAACCAGAGCAGATCTTAATGAGAGGACACCGCGAGAGAGGAGAGCGAGGGCCCATGCAGCGGTGGAGCTGACATATTGCAGACCCCCCACTCTCCACAGCCTTGTTAAAAGGTCACACCTTGGTGACCATTACTAATGCACTGGTGAGCTCCTTCATTACTGCATTCAAATCATCATCAGTCATGACAAGGTGCTAGCTGCTTTTCTGAATTATCAAAGATATTGCACAGTTTTATCATTGTGAACAATGGCATATCCTGGAAAAAGTAGCTAGTATGATGCTCGGTGAAATAAGTGGATAAATGCATTAAAATAGTTGATTAGTTTGTGAGTCCATGGAGAAGTAAGAGCTTAAAGGCATTGTATAATAATGATGGAAATTTACTAAGCTTATAAATAGAGGTACGTATGTTGAGTAATGGAGACAGTTGGATGGTGGGGGGGGAGCATTGCTTACCCTCTGGAGAGGATCCAGGTTTGTGCGAGCCTGTGGAACTGCCTTTGCTCCTTCTGCTGCTGTCGCTGTTGACAGACAGGCTGGAGCGAAGCTTTTTCTGCACATGATGAGAGACAGGAGGGGGCGAATTCAACGTCTCGGAGAAGGAAGCCGAAGATGCTGCTGGCTGCTTGGCTCTAGGTGGAGTTCGATGGCCATTGCTCATGCCTGGATGTAGGCCATTGTGCAGCGGTGTGGCCTCTCCATAACTAGACTGAGGCTGGGCTACACACACACACACACACACACACACACACACAGTTTGATAAGTGGGCAACATTAAAAAAAAAGAAATAGCAGTCCTTTAAGTTTTATTGAGATATTACATGTAAATTAGTGTTACAGATCAACTTACATCTATTAAAATACACCTTTACCAAAAAATTATTTCACAAAAAAAAGAATTTGACCGCAAACACTAAACTGCTCAGTTCATTTTCTGTAACCTCTTAACCCTAATTAGGGTCACAGGGAGGCTGGTGCCCATCCCAGCCGACTCCGGGCAAGGGCAAAGTACACCCTGGACAGCATGCCAGGCCACTGCAGGGCGGAAACTTGCAGCCTACTCTTGTCAAAAGTCAGCAATGGTTCTTTCACATGCCTCATACTATAGACAGTGAGCGACATGGCCAGCCTTTGATAACCCGGGAAGGGGGATGGGGGGCATTGACAATGTGTGGTGAGTGGGGCTTGAACCCCCAATCTTAGGATCAGTGATCCAGCACCTATACCACTAGGCCACTAGTGCCCCACACTTAACTGTTTCACAACAAACCAGAAATACATACAGTATTACACACCCTGCAACCAGGAAGCTTTGAGAAAACATCGGTTCTAGGCGCGGTTACCATCATTAGCAGGACTCTTATTAACACATACACAGCAAAAGGGGCTAATTTCTCACATTAGGATGTAACCTTATTCAAACACAAGGTAAAATCGAACAAGCCAAAAGAAACTACAAATATATCTAACACTCTATTAATACTGGCACAAAGACAAACAGTATATATTATGACAGAGATTTCCTTTCGGCTTTGTCCCTTTATCAGGGGTCGCCACAGTGAATGATTTGCACGTTTGATTTGGCATAGGTTTTTATGTCCGATGCCCATCCTGACACAACCCTTTAGCAAGGGACAGAAACACACTGATGGCTTTGCAGCTACTCTTTACGAAAGTCAGCAATGGTTCTTTTACATGAACCTCGCACCATAGACAGTGAGAAACATGGCCCACCATTGATAACCCAGTTAGCTGCACTGGGGGAAACAGTACATATTATGGGGTGGGTTTTTTTTTTGGTTTGTTTGTATTTTTTAGATGGACTTCTCTGGTGGTTATTTAACTATGATTTATTTGTAATTTTTTTTTTTAAATGCATACACATTATCAAAAAGAATAGCCATGAGATTCTTCAGAAAAGAGTTTGGTGTAAACAATGTGAACACCTACAGTTAAAATGTTTGCAATTCATTAGTCAAGTATGATGTACTAGTTAATATTTATGTGATGGAGTTTTTGTGAAGTGGAGGTTACTTCAATAATGGACATTCACAAAAAAACTGTCTATTCCCCCATCTACACCAGGAGGTGACTCAAGACGCAGCAGCATGAGCGTTTTTGGACTTGATGACTGAATGGCAGATCCACTTGTATATCACTGCACCTGCTGTAGCAAGAACTGTTTATGACTATAAAAATATCAACATGTATGAGGCATCCAAGTAAGACTTGTGTTGCCTACACTGTTTATTTCCACTAGAACTGAAAAATCGTAATATCAAAAAAATATATTTAATACAAAAATAAAATAAGATGTACAGAACAAGCATTATGCTCTGAAGGATCTCTAATTTTCTAATAAAAATCCATTTACAGATGTAGGAGGAGTTGCAGATTGTCAATGTCAAGCCCCTTGTGAAGCAGTGGCATGCAGCACATTTTTTTCTATTTGAAAAAACAAAAATATATACATTACAAATATAAAAGTGAGTTACAAGATATGAGGTAATTAAGATTTCGTGACATAACGTTGACTGATTAGAGGGATTAGAAGTATGTGTAATGAAGGACGATAATGACAGTGCACAACGGCACAGTGTTCCTGATGCGCTGCTTCAATTTGTACAGACCTTATGAGGGCACCATATGGGCCTACAAATGGTCTGGGTCAGCTGGGAGGCTGGTGCCCATCTCAGCCGACTCTGGGTCAGGCAACTACTGGACAGCTTGTCAGGCCATCATAGGGCAGAAACATGCTGACGGCTATGCAGCTACTCTCGTCGAAAGTCAGCAGGGGTCTTTACATGCATCACACCATAGACGGTGAGCGACATGGCTGGCCTTTGATAACCCAGTTAGCTGCACTATGGCAAATGGTCTAGTCTTCCAATAAAATAAAAAACATAATTAGAAGAACTCTACTCTGCACAGATATACACCATGTGGATGATGGTGAGATGCAGCTGGAGCAGGAGGCCTGCCTGGACTATTGACAAGAAAATTAGTAAAAATGAGGAAAAGTGTTTCATTTCAGGCAGATTGTCAGGAAGTAACAGATACACAAGAACCAATATGGAAACATTGCTATCATACGTTTCAGATCAAAGCAGGCAACACATCTAACTGAGAAAACAGCTCAAAAGACGGTATGAAGATAAGTTCGTAGTATTCATGGTGAGGTCCAATTCATGGTAATGTTAAGTTAACAGTGTAGCCAACGTGTGATCCTGATATACACACTATCATTATTTTTGCTTGAGAGGACTGGTATTGCAGTGTAACTCAGTATGTTATATTTGCAATGGATAAATGCTAAAGCTAATGTGTTGAGGCTAACAAAAGGTTGCTGCAGCTTATAGAAGGCCAGAGTGTGAACCATACAGTCTGTGTCATTGAAACATAACGTTAGTACAGTCGGCCCCCTTCTTACGAAAACACCAGAATACGAAAAATCCAGTATACGAAAAACATTTTCCTAAATTTTTGTGCTCTGTATACGAAACAAATTCTTCTTATGAAAAGCGCCAAACGCACCAAACATGCCATTCAA
Organism: Plotosus lineatus; assembly: GCA_024760905.1. NCBI lineage: Eukaryota > Metazoa > Chordata > Actinopteri > Siluriformes > Plotosidae > Plotosus > Plotosus lineatus. Next base: position 20,024,884 of record CM045733.1, read on the forward strand.
ATATTCAAACAATGTGCGAGTTGCTCTCTCATTGGCTGTCTCCAACATCCCGACCCGCTGGTCTCCCATTGGCCAGGAGGGAGCTGAATCTCCATAGTATTGTACCTATAATGCTTGTTTGTCACACGTGTAAAGGAGAGATGTACTGTTGGTTCATGAGTTTTTTTAAAGTGCTCATTGCAGTTAATTTTTCATTTTTTAAGTTGTTTAATTCAGTAAATGTTCAACAAATGTGGCACGCTCAGCCGAATGTGGGCAAAACGTGGCTCATCCGGACCTCCGATCCCTCAAGCAAACAGGTGAAAGTTGAGTACTAAACAAGTGTTCAAAGCGCACTTGCCTGCTTGACAGATCGGAGGTCCGGACAAGCGTGCCACATCTCAAAAGCTCTGGCATCTTCGGCCGAGTGTGGCCGACGTCGCAACCGACACCGGAGCTTTTGGGGCGGAACAAGTATCCAAAGCGCACTTGCCTGCTTGACAGCTTGGAGGTCCGGACAAACCGCGTTCCGCCCCAAAAGCTCCAGTGTCGGCCACGACGCCGCCCGCACTTGGCGGGGCGCATCACAAATATTTAATAATGTTTAATATTGGTTGGTTTGGTCAATAAAAAAAATTGGTTAGTAAAAAATGTTTTATCATGGTTTAATTCATAAATATGTTAATAAAATGGTTTAATATGTTAATAAAATGTTTAGAATGGTTTAATAAATAATTTTCTTTTACTTTTAACACATATTTCATACAAAATTGGTGTACTTTTATCATTTTTAAAGGGTTTATGGAGTAGTCTTGGGAACCTTGGAACGAATCACGCGTTTTACATGTAAAATGCGCCTCTACTTACGAAAACTCCAGGTTACGAAAAAGGCCCTGGAAAGGATTAATTTCGTAAGAATTTTCAGAGCTGACTGTAATATAAATGAAAATTATATTAAATAAGTAAGGAGTGTATGGTGAAGTACAGAAAATTAACTTCAAATTAGCTTCAATCCCACCAGAAATCTGCCCCATTCAACGAGCAAAATTTTTATTTATGAGCTCTCCTCAAAATGGGTTTTCCAGGCCGATTAGCCTCATATTCTTCCATGTGTATTCCTTCGTGCTCCGAGAACATTTTGTGCAATGCTTTTTCCCTACACCATAGCGCGAGAATGAGCGCGCCACTGCCAACTACTGTAGTGGATGCGCAGTCACACTTAATTCTTGTACAGTATGGCAAAAAAGCATGAAAAAAAGCATGTTCCCCAGGGTCACCCCCCCCACCACCACCACACCCCCACAGGGGGGCACACCCCACTATTTGAGAAGCACTGGCCTTGTGGGAGCTCACCACGAGCCCTTCCTCGCTGGCATTCATAGTGTGCACACGCACAAAATTCTCCTCCTCTGTTACACACCACCTACTGCTTGCCTACGTGACTGCGCTGCAGTCGATGATCAGAAGGTTTAGTTGACTTATTGTTTATTTTTGTTTTATTATTAATGTGAATGTGCATTTATTGTTATGATGAAATATTCATTGTTTTTACATGTTTATCTTCAATATTAGGTCAAATATACATGTTTGTGGCAGGTTATATCAGTTTGGGAAGGAGCTGGACCAGATTCATTGGTTTTCTGGTATTTTTTATGGGAATAATTGTTTCATTTAACGAACTTTTCAGCTTACGAGCTTGCCCTCGGAACGCATTAAATTCGTAAGCCAAGGTACCACTGCATATACACACACACACACATATACCTATATGTACAAGGACACACACATACATATATCCTATATACACATTCACACATTTACAAATCTATACATATATTGACATTCACACATACACAGAAGGGTGAATGATATGTCAAAGGTGCATGGTCTACACCAGGTAAGAGGTAGAGCTTTTAATTATAAGGTGCATGGTACTAACATGTTATGATTTTTGAGACCTATTCAAACGTGAGTATTGCACTGTCCAGGAAGATGGTCTGAATGATGTTTATTCAGTCAATGTGTGAGATGGTCGTGGAGTTATATGTTTAACAGCTTATGGGTAAAAGCTGTTCTTAAGTCTACTAGTTTTTGTTTTTTGTGTCCTGTACCTTTTTGTGTCCAGGGCGTGTGGGGTCCCTGATAATTCCACTGGCATGACTCGCAATTCTGTCAGTGTAAATGTGACTGAGGGAGGGTAGTGTAATTCCAATTACCCGTTTTGCCGTCCTCACCACCTGCTGCAAGGCCTTCCCGATTGTGGAACAATAAAACTTTGTCAGCAAGGGTCAGGGTAGACGGGCTTGTTGGAGGTTTCTGAGGAAGCACATCCTTTGTTGTCCTTTCCCCACCTGGTGAGATGTTTGAGGCGAAGTCAGCAGAAATGTGCACTCCAGCAAACTAAAAGCACTCCACTCTCTCTACCTTCTCTCCATTAATGTAGAGCGCAGAGTGCTCGGTTTATTTCGATCTCCTGAAGTCCATTATCATCTCCTTGGTTTAGGATGTGTTTAGTTCCAGATTGTTGTTGTCACACCATCACCACAAATGCAGGAGCACCTTCCTGTAGGCTGACTCGTTATCCATAATCAAACCTATCACTGTGCTATCTTCTCTGAATTTAACGATGGTGTCCATGGTGTGAGTGGAGAAACAGTCATGTGTGAAGAGGGAGAAGAGGAGGGGGCTAAAAACACACCCCTGTGGTGATCTGGAGTGCAGGACGAATGTGGAGAAAATGTGTTCCTGATGTTCTGAGGTCTGTTGCTGAGAAAGACCAGTATCTAGGTGCATAGTGAGCTCCCTAGGCCCAGCAAGCCCAACTTCTGAAATAGTTTATGTGGTTGGTCTACGTTAAAAGTGGGGCTGAAATCTATGAACAGCATCCTTATATAGAAGTTGCTGTTGTCCAGGTGTATGAGGGCTGTGTGGAGGACTGTATTTATGGCAGCCTCGGTTGACCGGTTTGCTCTACATGCAAACTGATGTGGATCGAGATTAGCAGTGTTGGCAGCCTTGGTGTGAAACAAGACAGGTCTCTCAAATTATTTTCTCAAAATATTGATGGGAGTTAGGGCAACTGGGTGGTAGTCATTTAGGCAGCTTGCTGTGCTCTTCTTAGACAGTGGAATGATGGTTGCTGTTTTGAGGCAGGTTGCTAGTTGATCAATAAGGTATCAATAATTCTTGAATTTCACTGATATTGGCAAGTAATACATTTCCGTTATTGAGACAACCCTATAACCGGGCCTAAAATAAAACGCTCTTGATGTGACACATCAGAGGTGTGACCATCCAGAACAGCAGCTTATGTGCAACTGAAAATTTGGCATAGTCTCTGGTTATAATAAGGTCCATGCTCCCATGATGTTCATTCACTCAGTCTTCACATGTGTTAGATGTATAAGGAGCTGCTGCAATGAGCTGAACTACCTGATGAAATAAGAGCAGCAACATTTTTAGCATAGCAGGAAAATCTCCTGTGTATTCAGCTCTACTGGGAGAGCTGCCTTCCTCACTATCGGTATCAGAGAAGGAGTCACACCAGACACTTATTGAGCCATGAATTATTCATCTTTCTTAGCTCCTGTACATTCTTAGATTTCACGTGGCATTTCTTTTGTGGAAGTCGACACAACAGTAATCATAATTCAATTTTTGAAAGCTTGCAACAAAGCGTTGATTTGCAAAACAACAACTGAACTTTTCAGCAAGAGAACACCTTTTTCTTCCTTTTTAAATCGTCAGAACACCGACAAGTGCAATTACAGTTAACGAGGTGTGTGTGTGTGGGGGGGGGGGGGGGGGGGGGGACTGCTTTTTAACAACACATCACCGAGGGAGATGTCTGACAGGAATGCAAAATGTAAAGCAATGCAATTAAAAGCAAGCAGAGCCTGGATCTTCATCATGTGGTCTACATGCTCGCCTAAACAAGTATACATTTGGGTGCCAACCATTTACTGGTGTCTACCACCAAGCATTCTCAGTAAGCATACGCCTATTAATGCACACTGCTCTGGTTATACTGCAAATTAACTTAAGTGTTTATGAATTCAGACCAGAATCAGACCAAACTTATGGCAGCTTCTTACAATGTAACTGAGACAAACAGTGAGAGACGATACCAAATGCTGAACAGAATATGGCACAGACGGCACCAAGTTTCTCCAGCATGTTTATCACAGTGCATGCCTAACTTGCATAATGAATATTTTAGGTGTGATTTAATATTATTTTTGCTTAAACACCCTAAGAGGTTTTAATGGCTCTAGACATTCCTTTACTAAACAGTAACAAGAAACCCAGTTTAAAAAATAAATAAATATGGCAGAGAATATGGGAGAGGCCAGATTTTTCACAGTTGTTGGTACGTACAAATACTATACTTATAATATTGAAAATATACAGAGTACTCTATTATGAAAAATGATTGAATAAAGTTTACATTAGTCAGTGTACTTATAATTGTGCCATTATTAAATGGCAAAAAAAAAATTAAAGTCTTCTGCTGAGCATCTGAGACGAGAGACTGTGTGCAGATGTCTGTCAGAATAAACAAAGCAAGCGTGCAATCAGACTGGATGCAGAGATAGTGGTCTTGTATTGTTAGATTTTATTTCCTCATTAAGAAATAACGTATATGCTAGCAAGTCATGTCGCATACTCAGGAATGTCCCACTGTAGGCTAAACGACAGAGAGACAGAGAGAGAGAGAGAGAGAGACAGAGAACATGTTAACACGTACTTTACGGTGGTCATAGCATGCTGGCAGATGTGTGACGTTTTCGGTCTTTCCGCAAAAATGCTGCGGGAAAATCAAACATGTTAGAATCTTTCGAGAGTAACTGCAGAAGGCTACGATGCTGATGCTTCTCCACGGCACTGAAACTTCTCTGAGCAGCTTGTGATCCACACAACAACAATTACATATTGCTCTGCGGTGTTCTGTGGAAGCATTTCCGTGAGCTTCCGTGGGTCAAGCTGTGGGTAAAAAAGGGACATATAACGCAAATTTACACTGTAACTCTGGCACTAGTTTTTGAAACACATGCAGGTATACAGAAACACATGCAGTGTCCTGTCTGGTGTAGTAAACAAGCTGGCAGGTTGTATTAAAACACCATGTTCAGACAGGGAAGAGGGCAGGGGTTGGAAAACAGTTCAAATTGGACCTGTAACTGCTCTGCTTCCAACACATCAACAACTGTTGAGGGTGGAACATTTGTAGTTGAATAATACATGGTAGTCCTCTACTCACTCTGTCAAACACATCACAGGCAAACTGGGGGTGAGTGCTTCTTGACTGTCTAAGCAGTATCCCAATTTGGTTCCCTGTATCTGACAGGCTGAAATATCTTGGGAGCATTTTTAAAAGGCCAATGTTCGATGGATTCATGAGGAACACACAAATATAATTGCCATTTGTCACCACGTGTTTGGCAGATACCTCACACAGGGACCCTCCAGAAGGCGCCTGGAGTAAACCGGCATCGCCGCTCTCTATGTAAAACTGTGGATAAACACCATCGTTTTTCTGTCACAGAAAATAGCTCCACTGGAAGAATTTCAAATTGTACCCCAAAGACACAGAGAACCCACAGCATCACAGACCTCCCAAGAAGGAATATGTATGAATATAAACGGTTAGAGGCCGCATAAACAAGACTGGGTGAAGTTAAAAAAAAAAAAAAAAAAGTTTAAAAAGACAGTCAGACGGGAGGTTTCAGGCGTGAGGTAAGGTAGACCTGGTACATACACTCATTTGCATTTCGCTCAGTGATAAGCTGAAGCAAAAATAAGATTTCCTGAATTTCATCACTTTGTGTCCTGAATTTGTTTACTAAAGTAACGTTATATTTAAAGAAATGTCCATCAGCAATTCATTTTATTCAGCTAAATAACTGTGCAACAAATATGTATCCTCTTCACCCACAGTTAAAAAATGTCTCGCCTCTGCTTGAAAATCTCATTTATAAATATACAATCACTTCTACCACCAATGATTCTGTCCTTTTCAAAAACAGCCTGGGGTGGAATTACCAACACACACACACACACACACACACACACACACACACACAGGGACAGTATTTTCATTAGAAACTATACATCTCATGCCTATATTAAAAGTTCAAATACATGATTATGATTAAAAAAAATAAAAAAGAATAAATGAATACAGGGATCCCTCGCTACTTCAATTCATGCAGCTTCAGTGCATCACACGTTTTTTAAAAAAATATTCATTGCATTAAAAAAATAAGGAAATTAAGGAATAGGGGAAAATTTAAGGAAAATGCCACAAAACAAGCCCAATTATGCAAAAAAACAAAAACAAAAAAACAAACAAAAACACACAAAAAACAACCCCCCCCCATCAAAACTACTTACATTTCTATGTGAGGTACACATCTGTGTGTGTATTTATATTTTATTTACATCTTACGCATTATTTTTGAATGTTTAATAGTTATTATAAGCATTTATAGCCTTGAATATGCATTTATTGGTATTATATACACATATATACGTCAGCTAGGGAGGGGTTGATCCTACTTTGCGGAATCCGGCGGTCCTGGGGGGGGATCTCTGTGCAAATTAACCGTGGAAAGCGAGGGATCCCTGTATTATTCCAAAAGATTCAGACAGCTAAGTTTCCTTAGCACACTAAAGTTCATACATGAGCGGACATTCCGATTCCACCGCAGGGATTTTCTTTACAAAGTAGTGTGGTATAAAAATAGTGTTCAGTTCAACCTGGAGCTGTGTATGAGAACTGGGTAATGCAGAAGTGGCCAGTTCCCATTCGCCTCAAGTGGGAAGTCAAATTCAGCTCAGACAAAGAACGTCCACATGAAAGCCTTTTGGATCCTCAAACTCATAAGCTGGGTCTTGTGTTTGTAAAATCAGAAGATATTATATTCAGGAGTTATTACTGCCGTGATAACAGGCCTATATTTCTTAATTGTTTTTGGTGACACCAGAAATTCTACGTCAATCTTGTAAACACATTTCTTCAAATAAACAGTAGAAACATCCATAATGTGGAGGTACTGGATACACCTGCTGTATAAACCTGACTCATGACAAAATGTTAGATATTCCAAGTCACCTTCACTCACATTCAACCCACTGTCTCCTTTAATAACGACTAGGAGAACCACAGCACCAGAGATTCACTAATTTCAAATTTGGTAATTTGGCCCCTTCAGAGCTTGTTCTGCTTAATTACATTTTGTACTGGAGAAGGCAACTTGAAAGACAAGAGAGGGGATTCTTACAGAAGAAATCTTTTGCAGCTCCAGGGAAAGCGGAGGCAATCATCAATCATTCTTTGATTTCAAAATTGTATTTACTGCAATGAACATGTCTGACTGCTATAGAAATCATTACCTCATTCAGTGAGAGACAATTTGTGTCAAATGACATACTGAAAAAAATCATTCAGTTTTTGAGAGCCTGAATCCGAGCACTGAAGTCCCTTTTTTGTTGTGCCATCATTATGACAATGCAAATCGAAGAGACCAAAATAACACATTGGTATAATTGTTGCATCGAAACTCTTAGGCCTTTTTCTTACAACCCGCTGCTATTCTGAGAAATCAGATGAATGCACTAACTGCAAAACTTTACCGCAAGCGCGGCTGTAAAATGCACATATTGTACAGATTTAGCCTTTTTACACTGTTACCACATTTTCTTGAAAGATCACTTATAACATGACTCACACCATGCAGCCTGTGGCAGTTGCCAGCACCAATGTGCTCCACCCAGCCTCCTGAACAAATCCAAACAAAAACCTAGCAACACAGCGGTGAAAGTGGCAAAATGGAAGGATGTATTTTCAGTTTCAGTTAGGCAGACAACTCACATATTCCAACACACACGCACTTCATCAAGTCCTGGGTGCTGACTGCAAACAAACTAATTGAAGGGTCCAACAGCAGTACACATCAGATTTACTAACAGATACAAGCATGATGACTCTTGTGTCTGTAGTCGCGCGCGCGAGAGAGAGAGAGAGAGAGAGAGAGAGAGAGAGAGAGAGAGAGAGAGGAGTATGGTATCTATGAAAGAAGCATTTTACCTCAATCCACATGAGACTGGACAGTTCATAAAAAAATATCTATAGACAAGGTTCCTTTATTTGCTCGGTATCAATCTCTAACATTAACAGTGCTAATATGACAGCTGTGGGTCAGTGAGCTCTGGCTTTATGGTGCCAATCAAGACCTTAAGCCTTAAAATCAGGTTAAAGGACAGAGAGGCTCATGTGTCTGAGTGGCTTTTTAAAGGGAGACGGCGGTATCGATTTTAGCGCTGTGTGCACTTCGACTCCCTGGTCACCCCTGAGTGATCAGAGGCCTGGCGGAATGACCTACTACGGAGCCAGTGAACCTGCAAACACGCAGGGCCAGAGGGGGCCACATCACCAGAGAGCTCTGTAATAGAAAAGGGGTTTAACCTTAATGTTGAAGCCAAAACCCTGTTAGAAGGCCTGTAATCCCCCAGCTCTACTATCATTTGAAGTGGGGTTTTTTTTTTCTCTCTCTTTACTGAAAAGCACCATTTCTTGCTGCCGTGCTAAGACAGGCCTGGTTCTGTGCCTTAGTAAAGTAACACACTGTTCTCAGACACCACTCTAGCCCTCTGCAGACTGCAAACACCACAGTGGACATGATAGCCACCTCATAGCAGACCTTTATACTAATGCAAATGTCATAAAGCCGTGAGCTCAATTTTTCTTGTCATGCCTGTGCTCATGTGCCCACATGTAACCAAAAGGGTCCATCCCAGCACCTTGAGCACTACTTTGACTAAACAGCAACATTTCTCCGAAGTATGTGTTTTTTCTTCTTGAGGAGAAAAAAGTTTTTGAATACCACTGAAAAGACAAAAGGTTACAAGATGGCTGTTTCTTTACTGAAAATACATGCAAACAATTTTAGAGCTCCACTTTCAGGCAGTGCCTAACTACCGTATTCGATGGGATAAGCGCCCAGGGTGCTTAAAAAATTTGAGTGGATGGGCACTTATTAAAATGTTACCAGCGGAGTGAACAGTAAGTGCTTATTACCATCGAAGTGGAAAACATGAATAATAACAAAACAATAAGAGTTTTACTGGTACAGATGTTCCCCGCCTTACGTTTTTTTAGATTTTGTTTTTTGAAAAAAAAAAAAAACATTTTTTTTGTAAGTCATTTTGAGTTTAGCTCGCTCTCCGTAGTACGAGACATTCTTACGTAGTACAGTAGGCCCTTGACATTCGCGGGGGTACGGTTCCAGGCCTTCCCGCGAATCGAGATAATCCGTGAGTTCTGTACACGGAAGTAAAACCCCATGTATGACGTCACATGCGCAAAAGAGCAGCAGACAGTAAAATACTATGTATCCATTACATGCGCTAAAATAATACAGTATTAATGTAGTAAAATGTAGTAATGATTAAGAAAAACTTTTTAATTGTGTACTGTGATATTTAGTAATAAAATATAAATATTATACAGCATATACTGTTGTAAAGCACTCGTTTTAAAGTATTTTTCAATTATTATTCCAGTACAGTACCTAAGTTAATTCTGAGAATGTTTGTGTGTGAGATTTTATGTTCTGTAGCATGTTTAACAAATGATACCAAAAGGATAAACTTTATTACGCTTCATGTCCTTTTACATTGAACTTGGAGTGACATGTCCAAGATGGCACTGCCTAGGGGGCAACGTCGCGGAGTTCTTAGAGTCAAATTGTTTCTTTGTTCGTTTTATTTGTTTGTTCATGTTTTGAACTATGCTTGTCTATGATCGGTTGACCCTACTACAGCTATGAACAGCTTCAGCTTCGGGCAACTAAGCACGAAACAACTTATATCTTGAGCTGCTATGCTATGCTAAAGCCCAGGCGGAGTTTTCAGATTCTCCGGCGCTTGGTTAGCATTTCCGGCCATTTGCTTTGATAAATGTTCAGTCCCTGCGAAACAAGATGGACGAGCTTCATTAGCAGATTGCAGCGCAGAGTGATCTACAGGACTGTGTTTCTGTGAAACATGGCTCGAGTAGAGTACACCCGATATGGTGATTATACCAGCCGGCTACACGGCCTTCATCCCCTGAAATCCCAAGCGCCGGAGTCGTCGTTCGGCCCCTTCCCGCCTTGGCTTCTTTGTTAGCTGGGATGCAGCTCGCTGCCTACCACAGCATGTTAGCTCTGCTAAGTTATACACGCCCAAAGATACTCCGATCTTATACAGTAGCTGTAGTAGAGTCAACCGGTCATGGACGAGCATAGTGCAAAACATGAACAAATAAAACAACAACCGGGGATTTAGCTCAGTTGGTTGAGCGTCCGCTTTATCCTCCGGTAGGTCGGAGTTCGAATCCGGCCGCGTCATACCATAAGACGTTAAAATTTGGCAGTTGTTGCTTCCTGCTTGGCGCTCAGCATCAAAGGGATAGAACAATGCAATAACTGGCGCTGCACAGTGGCGACAGGTGCCTAGCGCACAAAGCAAATTTCAATGTATGTAATGTACTTTGACAATAAAGAGTTGTGAAAAAAAAAAATTAAAATGAACCATAGCATGCTAGGTCTGCTAATGGCATGCTCGGTCTGCTAATAGCATGCTAGCTCTGCTTAGTTATACACGTCCGAAGATACTCCAATGTTCTAACAAAACAACAAATAAAACATAATAAGTGAATTTGATTAAAATTTATTTATTTGAAATTAATGTTGATTTTATTTGATATATTTGATATTATTTTACAATGTTATGTTTATAATAATTGATTTAGGGGCGTTTTATGAAATACAGTAATAGTATTTATGAATGTATAGTACAGTATGAAAGGTCATATGCCACTGGAACGTAGAGTAACAACTTATGTTTTTTTTTTTTCCACCTTACGTTTGGCCGTTCGGAACGTAACTAAAACATAAGTCGGGGAGCGTATATATTTCCGTTATTCATTTTGTGGTATCAACCAAACTACTTACATGAAAGCTGAAAAAAAAAAAAAAAAAAAAAAAAACAGCATAAATTAAAAAAAAAAAAAGGACCCTTTGATTTTCCCTCCCGGTGCTGTTTGTTTAAATATTTTCCCCTATGTAAAATCGAGCCAATCAACTTGAATGTCAACTTTAGCACATGGCACGTTGAAAAGCACATGACCAGAAACGTGCTTAAATTTATGAAGTTAGTGAGCAGGAGAATCGGGTGAAAAATACTCTTCATGACTTTCTGATAGGTCCATATCTGGCTCATCGCTCCATTCATTCAGAGCATCCCATAGTTTTGCTGTAGCAGTGTCTAATGGCGAGAAACCGGCATGTGATTCAAATTCAGCCAATGGCTGTCCTCCTTTCTCCTGATTGGTTGAGCTGATGCCCCGCCCCTTTCCCCCTCATTCACACACAAGTTTTCAACGAGCCTGTTTTTTTTGTGTGTTTTAATTACCAGTTAAGCTCTATGATACCACTCAAACGCTATGCGTCTTCTCTGGCTAAGCGATAGAAAATGCTGGATGTCTCTTCTGAAGAAATAAGACTTTCTCCTGAGAAACGACGTTTTCTCTGAACTGTTGTATTCAAATCTTTTTTAATTATTATTCCAGTACAGCACCTAAGTTCATGTTCATGCTTGAGATTTTATGTTCTGTAGCATGTTTAACAAACGATACCAAAAGGATAAACTTTATTACAGTACTCTTCATGTCCTTTTACACTGAACTTGGAGTGACGTCTCCAAGATGGCGCTGCCCAGAGGGCGACGTCACGAAATTCTCAGAGTCAAATTGTTTCTTTGTTCGTTTTAATTTGCTTTATTTGTTGTTTTATTTGTTCATGTTTTGCACTATGCTCGTCTCCGACCAGTAGACACTACTACAGCTATAAGATTGGAGTATCTTCAGGCGTGTATAACTAAGCACGCTCAACCGGGCTTCTTGTTAGCCGGGGTGTGGCTCGCACTGAAAAAAAATATTATATATAAAGAAAGGACGAATTCAGGAGCTAACAGGAGTACATTCAACACAGAAATTCTCTGAAAGGCTCAGGCATTGGCAGAATGCTAATTAAAATTCTCAACATTTTCCCAATAAATTCTATCTACATCCAAGACAATGAGGAAATAATTATCACAGAGGTAGAATCACAATGGCCATTTTAATCAACCTCTGCTCTAGCATTTCACCCTATTTATACCGCTTTGAATTCATGCCCCACTGTGAAGTAATCACTTGAAAATTAGCCTTCTGTTCTAATGGGCCCTTGCGTTGGAGACGTGTGATCAGCCAAAATTAGCATTCTGTGTAACAAGAAGGATATGAAGCCATTCTTTAAATGAGCGAGAATAACATATGCTTCTATATCTTTTTAAACTAATCTCTACACAATGACATCACCAGTCCAATCGCCACAAAACTCCTACAAGATTAGCCCCAGCCATTTATCTGATTAATGTTGGTTTGCAATTTAAATTAATTTCCTAAAAAATCTGGGTTGATCTGGAGTAGTTCTGTACAATATATTAATGCAACACCACTACACAGCATCCTTCCAAAGAAAACATGCCATTCAAACTACAGGTCAGCTAAACTCAGATTCTCAGAACCACACCATGCACGAACTAGACAACCCACAAAATGTTCATTTTGAGGGGAAAAAAAAAAAAAAAAAAGAGAGAGTTTTTGTTTTATACAATTTTATTTATTATAAAATAAATGGAAAAAAAACAACAAAACTTGGGAAATGGAATCATTCTATGAGATTAACATTATGCAACATTTATGTAACATAACATTATGCAAATCTATAACAACCTCAAAAAAATGGAAATTATTTCTGTGCATGAACCAGATATCCAACATCTCAATTTTCAAATAACTAGTTCGGATGTCAAAATAATTTTTTAATGCAAAACCTCTTGTATGAATTGCACACAAATATCAATTTAATACACCAGAGTAGGCATTTAGGCTTCATTTTCTTCACCATATAATGTTTGGTGAAGTTCTGATTCAAATCCCTCGGAGACACTTGCCTCATCCCTATTCAGCACATTGCCAGATCAACCAATACCCTTTCTTTGACGTTCTCAAGACGTGGGTTTGAGGATTGAAGGCTTTCATAGAAATCCCTGTATTCAAAATTTGCAAGCTCCATTATGCTGTGAACTGCTAGTGACATCTATCACCATTTGGATTAACTAATATTGTTCTAACACGTTTATAGATTGCACTATAATGCATACGGTCTATAATCGTGCACAGGACTCACTTTCAGTGGTCAAGTGGGTAAACTGGATCTTAAATGATGCCACAGAATTCGTCAACAGTAGGCTTTCAATTTCTCAGAAATATAAATCACTTAGAGTAAGTTTGGTCTAAAATATTCAAATTGTATTTATGATAATGAAGTGGCCAAACCCGTCTACCATCGGTACGATATTGGAGCAGAAGGAGGCCTCAAAAGGTATACTTTTATAATTTGTAAAGGGTATAGGGGGTAGTATTGGGGGCCTTGGAACGAACCAGGCGTTTCTCATGTAAAATGTGGTTCAAGTTACGAAAAATCCAGGTTGTGAAACCACTTCTGAAATGGATTAATTTCGTCAGGTGAGGTACCACTGTATTTTTACTGTTACCCATTAATACTGCTGGGTGAACAGAGGCACACTTGCCCAGGGGTCTAGCACAGTGGGGATCTAACTGGGATTCAAACAGACAACCTCCTGATCATGAGCCCAGCACCCTAACCACTACACCACCAGCCCGACATATGCACATGAGGAGTGACGGACAATACATTAGATTCCACTGATGAGCTAATGTAGTAGAATCTGATTAAACTTAATGATGGCTATGTGAAAAAGGAGTCAGAACCCACAATGCATTGCAGCTTGCTGTGTATGGGGACACCCAGACACAGATCAGTCAGGTGGTGTTATTGTTATGGCTGATTGGTGTAGTCCATGACCACATTAAAGCTGGTGGTTCTAAGGCACAGATTTTTGTTCATGGCTTCATGCTGATCGACATTCAGAGGATCTGAGTTGAATCACAAAACAGTCAAAAGCAAGCTGACTTACATAACTATGCTTTACACCTCAAAGTGATTTCACTACTGCAAGCAAATTTCCAAAGGTCAGAATAATATCATGAATTTTGCTGAAGTTGTGGTGCACTCATCATCTTGATCATTTGATGTAAGATGGTCGCGATACCTTTTAATAGTCTTAAATCGATCTTTTGGTTGTAATGATGTTCTAATCAAGTACAGTGGTGCCTCGGTACTCGACCATAATTCGTTCCCGACAGCTGGTAAAATTCCAATTTGGTCGAATTCCGAATCTGCTTTTACCATTACAAATAATGTAAATGGTCTTAATCCGTTCTGTCGTCTTTTGAACAGAAGTTATACTATATGATATATGTATATACTATATATATACTATAACTCATACCATAGGTCCTCAAATTAAGTGAAAAAATTATTGAATACAGTACACTATGTTATGGTCTGTGTTGTGAGAGACTCTGGTTTTGGTGGCTCTAACTCTCTCTCGACATGCATGCTGGAGAGGGGCGTGGCTGTCACATGCAGGTGGAGTGCTTAGCACACACACCTGATTCCATTTAGCTTCTCTAACAGTGACTATGAGTTCCCTGTGCTGTAGTGCCTTCCCTGTCAACAATAAAGCTCATCTGTTTTCATCAAACTCTGTCTCCTGCATTTTTGGGTCTAGCTCAGTGCTTCTCAATTATTTTCTGTCGCACCCCCCCAGGAAGAGGAAAACATTTCGCCGCCACCCCCCCAAATAGTGTTACTTGCCTAAAAATTGTTATAAGTAATCCTCTGCATAATACTGTATCCTTATTAACATAATAAACCCTTAACATTATGAATACAAAAAAGAAATACTATAGATCAACTTCCAACAAAGAATAACTTAATTTTTTAGTCTTTAAACAAAAAGATTTAAAGTGCATCAATTTGCCTGAAATAAAAACTACCCTTATTTAAACCATAAACATTTTTGACCAACAATTTGAACCATTTGATACTGAAAAAAAATGTAATAAAATCAATAAATAATAATAAATTTAAATTAATCAGCAACATTGACTCAGAAGCACAATACATAAAACACTTTAACCTCCAAAACAAAACTGAATAAAACAATTTGTATTATTATTTTGTCAAAATGATTAAGTCCAGATTAATGGCTACAATGAGCACATTTCACAGTGCACAGCTTTTCAAAGCAGGGTTTAAAGCAAGCTACTGAACTCTCAGCTCCTGCTCAATGCTGAACTGGGACCTGGACTTATTTTCACAGCAGTGACATCATCCAGCATGACAGAGACCATGTCTGCTGCAGATAGGATCAGTTCCTCTGCTGTGTTGTGGGGTTTTCTACACTGAGCAGTTTGGTACTCCACCTTATCTGATGCTAACAGAGCTCGCTGGTTTGCTGGAGTTGCATTCACAAAGCGGGATTGTTGTTGGAAATATTCGGCACGTTTTTCGCTGAAAAAAACTCACGCGGCTCCTAACGTGATTGGGGTGTGATATCTTTAAGTGATGCCTCTGCTGGTTCATGCTCTCTGCTGCCAATGTTTTCAGACACAGTAAACACAGCGGTCTTCCCTCGTTTCTCACCGCAGCACAGTGAAGCCGAGCGCTACATCCGCTTCATCATACCTCCTCAACTTAACTTCTGAGACACTTTCGTTTCTCTCACTGTCTCCGTCTCTCTTTCGATCCCTGTTAAAAATTTCAGTGGTGGGTTTATTAACTTCACTTCTTATTTTACTTCTGGACACACTAACAGTTAGGAAGCCACTGTCACCTGCTGTAGTGGATGTAGAATTACACTATCCTAAAACTGCAAAAAAAAAACAAACAAACAAAAAAAGCATGTTACCTGGGGTCACACACCGCCCCCACACCCACCTGGCATCACACCCCACTATTTGAGAGCCACTGGTCTAGCTGAATGTTCCTGCCGGAATATTCAGCCGGACCCAAAAATGCAGGAGACAGAGTGTGATGAAGGAGCTTTATTATTCACAGGGAAGGCACTAGAGCACAGGAAAATTGTAGTCACTGTTCAAGAAGCCCAGTGATTGCTAAATGGAATCAGGTGTGTGATTCTTCAGCGCTGCATGCATCGAGGGAGTTAGGGCCACCAAAACCAGAGTGTCTCACAAAAGAAAACCATAACACACTAAAATAAAAACCACAGTACAGTTAAAGCATAACAACAATAAAGCTAAAAAAATTTGCCTTTGTGGTGGTGAGCAGTTGGCATACGTAAATGTTGGAGAGGTAGAGAGGCGGCAGATCCCTTTCCATAACAGACAGGGAGAGAGGAGGCGGATCCCTTTTCATAAAAGAGAGGGAGAGAGGCGGCGGATCCCCTTCCATAACAGAGAGGAAGCAAGGCTGCGGATCCCCTTCCATAACAGAGAGGGAAAGAGGAGGCGGATCCCCTTCCATAACAGAGAGGGAGAGAGAAAATGGATCTCCTTCCATAACAGCTTCAGGTAAATCAGCCAAAGGTGTTTTTTTTTCCTCTTGCTACTCACTTTGGCATGGATGACTCTTCTTCAGGATGTCCCTTTCTTTTCTTGAACATCTCTAACGTGGCTTGTTTCTGCTATCTTTTCAAAACCTTACGGAAGTGGCTCATGACATCATTAAAGGTGTTCACAGCGATACATAGTAACAACAACTTCCGAACTTCCCCAGAACTGCGCTAGCTTTATCAGGGTGATACATAGTATCAACGACTTCCAGAAAGTGCGCATTTCCCCTGCCTCTCGGCCTCGTTTTTTACCTCGCGCTTTTTTAGTGTTCCGACTTCCGGGACAAAAAACCTGGATTTTTTTGGTACGAATTCCGTACAGGAGCATCATGGGATATAATTTCCAAAAGAATCTAGTAACAGTCCTGTGGATAGTGTCAGCAAGAAACTTGATCCATAAGAAAGATGATCCATAAAGATGCAAATTTAGGAAAGCCCAGCTTTCTCTTCTGAAATGTAGTGAACACTTCTTGAGGACAGTAACTTCTCAGAACATTCAAAACAGTCTAAGATGAAATGTATCCGTAACTTGGAAATTCAGAAGTTACTAATGTATTGTATAATTTATTGCCACAATCTGTACGTGTGTGTGTGTGTGTGTGTGTGTGTGTGTGTGAAAAGCAAGCTTGGTCACACATTGACTGATTACAAGTTATCTGGATTGGAATGTTAGAAAAACAAGTGCAATATCTCGCTTCAGACACCAGTTAACACAAATAGGTACCATTCAAACCTCCGAGCTGCCTGGTGCAGTTTTCACATCAGTCTGTGTCGAATCTACCTCTCAATATCTTACAGGCTTTTGTATTTCAGATACTATGCACAAAAAAAACCCAAAACATTTCAATCACCGGTTTGTCTGACAGGTCTCTATAGCTTTTATAAAAATGCACCTGATGATATGACTAAAATGTCAAAAAGTGGTCTAAAATAAATATTCACAAAGTAATACCATTGCCAATATATGAAAAATTAACACAAGAACTTGGAAAATTTCTCCAAGGTCACCAGATGTATCCTAGGAAATAAATTTCAAGCAAACATAATAAAGATGAAAATTAAAAAAATAAAAATAATTAAAAAAAAAGTGAAAATAACAAATGAATAGATATACAGAAGATGTATGGATACATGGAAGATAGTGGGACACTGTGGTATGTTTGTTGCCAGGTATTGTTGCTGTATACATGTTATCATTATATGTTGCTATATATATGCCACATGTGTTGCTGAATATATGTTGTACATACACAAGTATATAGTATATTGTTGCTGAATATATGCCATGTGTTGCCAGATACAGTTGCTGTATTGTTGTAAGATACAGCAGAAAATCATTAGTATTATTTCCCCATTTAGGACTCTATAGTACTGCATGTAAATTAAGAATTGAAATAAAATGACAAACTACAAGTGTATATGCTCGGTGTTGAGCAGAAGCAGAAATAGTTCTGTAATTCATGTAAAATTTAGTTGACCCGATGAACACCAGGCTGTTTCATGGTCTTCATTTCAACCACGTTCCAGTTTTGAGAGTGAAGACATTCCTGGTGATTAAAGAAAACCTACAGTATTATGCTCCCATCTTTTTCAATCCCTTTTTAAGAAGGACAAAAACCACAGAATCACAGACTTTGTGAAGTGATCTATTTCTAAAGTAACTACAGTATGTGACCCGATGGACTAATTCTTTAAGACACAATAACAATTGTCTGTCACATGTTTAATAATAAAGTCAATTTCTCAGGAATATTTTAGTTCTACTTCAGCTGTGATGCTACAATAAGTCAGACTTTGATGAACCTGCAGGGATAAATTAATTCCAAAAGGGTTTATTATAGAATCATGCTTTAAAAAGATGTGCAGTTAAACAGACAATGATAAAGTTAAAAGTAAAAAAAAAAAACCTGCTGTGCCAAATGGTGGCAATTCATTGTTATTAGACTCTAAGAGCCTAAACCTTTATAATAAAAGGATAATCCTGACTTAAATTTTATTCTGGCATGATTTACCAAAGGTAAAGCAAGGCCACAAAGTCCAGTGATCAACTCAAGTGTTTAGCAAAAACCCATTAGTAAGTCATTCAATTAATGTTAGGATAAAATAATGAGGAAAAAATAAATAGAAAATTCAACCTCAATAGACTGTTGAAAACTTTGAGACTTACTAGGACCAGAATAAAAGCTCCGAGTATTCACTACCTTTTTACTTCATATATTTTAGGCTGGAGAAGAACCTGGTAACCCAATTTAGCATATAAGCTGCATCGCCCCAAATTTTAGCCTTACTGGGCTGTTGTTTACCACTGCAAAGTTGAGTCAAGATCAAACTATAATACAGCACTTGATGAACTGTTCCCTGATATTCATAGGGTGTTAATCATACGATTTGTGCATTTCAGAAAGACAGACAGACAGAGAAAAAGACAGAGAGACAGAGTGAAGGGGGGGGGGGACTTTAATTTTATTTTTTACACACCACACAATGGGAGTATAGGAAAAAGGCGTGTCAGTAATTTTCCCCTTCAAAACAAGTGTCGAGAAATTTCCAAATCAAAACTTTTTTCCATAATTATTTCCCTACAATTGCAGGGGAAATTCAGGAATGAAAGCTCTTTTCCATCTTTACCTACTGATACCAATCTATCTGCAGAAAACATACACACAACTTCATAAACACTTCAACCTCATCATGAAATCTCAAGCTGAGGTACTGGTAACTGAAGTGCATTTCTAATAAATATGTGCACTGCTTTATCATGAGAAAAGTTTTCTAATTCACTCAGCTCAAGTTGTTAGCACTGATTCCCATAGTCAAGCCAGCCAAAGCCAAACCACAATGGGATTTCCTTACTCGCACAGCTCTTAAGGAGGAGGCTTTGGCGAGGAAACCACAAGTACAATTATTAGCCATGATCCATTCTTACTGCAGTATGAAGTGGAAGGGCAAGTTCAAATCACTTGCTCAAGACTTTCATCACGCTGTGATATGAAAAATAAGTTAGTCTTTTTGTAAACTGCTTTCCCACGAAAGACTATGGTGCTCAGTTCACAGCCACAATTTGCATAATTAAAGGAAGCATTGAAGATAACAAGCAGAAATATCAGGGCTGATGAGAAAAAGCAAACAGGGTAAAGCTTGATTATATACACAATTATTGTGATCTGATTCTGTGTATGTATGTATGTATGTATGTGTGTGTGTGATATGCCTCCACTTTTAACTTATCCAATGTGAGCGCACACACAAACAAACAGTGGGCACACCCACGCACACACTTGGAACACTCAGGTGCCCAGAGAATAGTTGGGGATAACATGCTGATGGGTACTTCAGCCATGGAGGTGGAACTCACTGCACCACCGCCACACCTTTTTTTTCTGCAGGATCGGGAATCAAACCAGCAATCCTGCAGCCACAAAAGTCACTTTTCTAACCATTAGGCCATGGCTGCCCCAAAGATGAAAATGTTTATGTCCAAGCTGATAGTGCTTTACACGATCTAATCCAAATGTGAAGGCTTTATAGTTTATGGAACCATATGCACTCTACCAGGGTCTGTCTCATACCAGGTATCTCACTGATCAGAAAACATCTTTTTCGATGCATCCTAATAACAGAACTACAAAAAGACAGCTATACATTTGGTCTGTCAGATGAATCCAATTAATCAATGCTTTAGAAAGAAATTCAGAGCCAAGTTGAAGATGGTGTTTTGTTTACTTTCGATATTGTTTGATAAAATCATCCGCTTTTAATACTGAAAAATCTAGTCTAATTATGAATATAAACCGCCGAAAATCTATAATTATAGTACTTTGTATAAGCAAACTTATTTTTTCAAAATTCATTCATTTAAGATTCAAATTTGTATCACTCAAATTACACTTTCTTTTGTCTGCCTCCCTTCTTCATGTCCGTCTGTCAGGATATATTATCCCATTATTATAAACAATACTATTCTGATTACAGTAGACGAGGCCCTTGTTATTCGCGGGGGTTTGGTTCCGGCCCCTCCCGTGAATGAAGATAATCCGCGAGTTCAGTACCCGGAAGTAAAACTCCATGTATCATACATGTGCGAATGATCAACCAGAAGTAAAATACTATGTATTGCTAAAATATGCTTCTTTGTGAGATGAAGCGCGGCTTATCCGGACCTTTCAAGTGGGCAAGTGAACTTGAAAGCTCCATGTTTCACCTGCAACAAACGCCTCACATTCAAAGGGGCAGGACTTAAGCAGCGTGCTGTAATTGAGGTGGGCGAGCGGTTTGTGTTTATAGGGAGTAAATGAAATTACTTAATTCGATTATGAACTGCATTCAGTACGAGCAGCTCAGCCACGCCCTTTAGCCAGAGCGGAGAAAAAGCAGACACACAAACATTCTAAACATTAACTTAGACACTGTACTGGAATATTAATTGAAAAAGACTTTAATACTACAGCTTTACAACAGTTCAGATGATTATTCCTCTTCAGGCACTTCAGAGGAAACTGTCATTTCTTCAGGATAAAGTCTTATTTCTTCAGAAGAGACATCCAACGTCCTTAATTTTTCTATTGCTTAGCCAGAGGAGGCGCACAGCGTTTGAGTGGCATCATAGAGCTCAACTGGTAATTAAAACACACTAAAAACGGTTCATTGACAACTTGTGCGCGAATGAGGAAAAAGAGGCGTTACATCATCTCAACCAATCAGCAGGAAGGAGGACAGCCATTGGCTGAAATTGTGTCAGTTGCTTGGCAGTTCGCGAATATGCAAACTGTGGGTGCAAAACCGCAAATAGTCAAGGGCCTATTGTATATATGTAGCCTGCAGTGCCGTCAATGTATTTCTGCAATGCGATGGTCTGGCGAGCTGTCCAGGGTGTACTTTTCCCTTGCCCGGAGTACTGTACCATGAACTGATCCATGGAGCAAAACCCATCGTCTTTTGAGACAGAAGGATGCCACCAACAACTACTGCCATTTAATTAAAACAACAAGAAGAAAAAAAACAGCTTCGGAATTGGTTTTCTCACAGCAATAATGATCTGACATAATGCAAGGGTATGCTTTTAAATGCCAAACATTTACAGGTATACCTCAACTTAAGTCGTTTCGAGTCAAGTTGTTCTCGATTACATACTCAGTTCATATAAAAATGCACCACTCACGAAATCTGGAATAGCTCCATGGATTGATATGTGAAGCATATACTTATGATACATTTGAGATAATGAATGATTTAAGAAGACATGTAAACATCATTAAATTTCATTCACGATAATGTTAATGCGATAATATTAATGCGTCAATATGGGGCCAAAATAAGAACGTCGTGCATGCGTCGCTGGTAGTGTTTGGTATCGGACATGATCCCGTACGATCTGACGGTCCTGACGTGCCGCTGTCACACGTTGTTGACCCAGTCGAAAACGGTCCCGAGTGCTCCTTGTTTGCAGAAACCTTTGATGGAGTCTTGCGATCGTTGTGTGTGCATTGTAGTCGTCTGGCAATTTCCCTGGTGCTGGCACCATTTTGAAGCATGCCTATGGCACGTTCTTGTTCAGGGACCGTAAGTCACAGCATCATGTCGGCTTTTCACAAGTGTCAGTGAACAAGTGAAATTTTATTTGGATTCACATGCTTTTAAAGGCAATGTGTGCACAAATTCAGAGTGAAATTCATTTTGCCCGTGGTGTGCGTGAAAAATGTTGCGTTTTTGCGAAAAATTGCCTAGCGTTACAGTTAACATGAAATTCTCACATTTCTTGCACCTGGCATGTCGGGTGACATCACTGTAGTGTTGTTGTTGTATAAAAATTATATTGAAGTTCACTTGAACTTAAATATTGACTTTTTCAAGAGGTGCATGTTTATGTGTACTCAGTATACATCGGTTTTCAAAAAATATATGCAAAATTAAAAACCATAAAAATAAAGTTTACATCATTATACACACCCACACACGGCAAATATAGAGTGTGTGTGTGTGTTTACGCGGCATTTCAAGACCCCCTGCCACTGGGGAATGTCTATAACGTTCATCAGTAATAACACGTTTGATTGCTCCGCCGTGCTTTAAAAAACAGGAAAATATTTTGCCGTTTTCTCTTGGTAAATGTCCAACAACAGATGAACCATTAGAAACTGCTACAGCAAAACTATGGGATGCTCTGAATGAATGGAGCCAGATATGAGCTAGATATGGACCGATCAGAAAGTGATGAGTATTTTTCACCAGATTCTCCTGCTCACTAACTTCATAAATTTAAGTACGTTCCTGGACATATGCTTTTGTTTATGTTCGTGTTAATTGGTTCAACGTGCCAAGTGCTAAAGTTGACATTCGTGTTGATTGGCTCGATTTTACCTCTGGGAAAACGTTTCAGGGAACAGCCGAAAGGAAAAGAAGAAGAACGGGAGGGAAAAGTAAGGGGTCTTTTTAAAAAATTTATGGTGTTTTCTGTTTATTTTAGGCTTTCATGTAAGTAGTTCGGTTGATACCACAAAATGAATAACACACATACCAGTAAAACTCTTTTATTGTTCTGTTATAATTCATGTTTTACACCTCGATGGTAATAAGCACTCACCGTTCCACTCCGCTGATAACATTTTAATCAGCACCCACCCACTCCGATTTTTAAAAGCGCCCTGGGCGCTTATCACGTCGAATACGGTATAATATATATATTTATTTAGTAGGGGTGCGTATTGCCTAGATTTTTATGTATTGCCATATGCAGGGACCCCTCGCTACTTTGCGCTTCAATTCATGCAGCTTCACTGCATCGTGTTTTTTTTTTTTTTTAAATATTCATCAAGTTAAAAAATAAAGAAATGAAAGAAAAATAGGGGAAACGGTTAAAGAAAATGCTGCAAAAACAAGGCCAATTATGCAACAAAAAACTCCGAAACAAACAAAACCTCCCATCAAAAATAGTTACATTTTTGTGAGGTGTACAGCTGAGTGCGTGCACACACGCGTCTGTATGTGTGTATTTATATTTTATTTACATCTCATGCTTTATTTTTAAATGTTTAATTGTTATTATAAGCAGTCATAGCATTGAATATGTATTTATTGATCTTATAAGACACATACATGTACATATACGTCAGTCAGGGGGTGATCCTACTTCGTGGAATTCGGTGGTCGTGGGGGGATTTCGGTCCAATTAACTGCGGAAGGCGAGGAATCCCTGTATTGCGATTTCTAGCATGTATTGTGATATGTATTGTGATATACGTATCACAAGAAGAATTTTAAATTAAAAGTGAGCCTGTTCTTGACAGTATTTATTCTTTATTTCAAAAAGAGTTTCAACATTACAAACGTAATTTTTAGTCATTAAAACAAAAATTCTAAGCATCAGAAAAAATCTACTTATGAAAATTTTATGTTTTAAACTTTGGCACAAACATTAACACGGAAATAGAACTGCATATTGAGTAAGATAAGCTATTTAAACATATTAAATACACAAATATTAGAATAGTGTAATTGCATCTAGTGCTTTTATTAGCATATTGTGAAGCCTTAATCATTAATGCAGCATATCAAATTTTTAAGGCGGGATTAAAGGTGGAGCATCATCTGCACATGAGCAGAACTGTTTCATGCACGACTAGTCCTCATCAAACCTGTGACCTATGAGCAATAGACTGATATATTTATATATAACAATATTAACATTACATGTATATCTATTAATACCACGATAGCAATGCCCACAGGCCTGCTGGGCATATGCCGCAAGTATAACACTTACAGTGACACTGATGGCTCAGGAAAAAAACTTTAGAACTTTACAATAATAACATACAATATAATTTATTATATAAATCACATTAATATGATCATAATACTGGAGAGAAGTGGAATGCAATTTACTGGAATCTGGGACCGATTTGGAGCATGTTGAGTATGAGGCTGAGTCCCCAAGTTGTGTGACGTCATGTTTCTTCAGAGTCGACAAAGATATTATTGCTGCGTTAAGCAAAAAGCATGCATGGTTAATGTGTCTTGTTGGAGATCAGATTCATGGGACCGCTTCCCTCTTTTGCTCATTTTAAAATAAATGTTTAAGTGAAAATCTAGATGTAATGGATCAGTAAATTTCTGAGCAATTAGCAACATAAACTGTGGTTTTGTGTTTAGCGGGAATTTCCATATCCTGTATAAAAACAAATTCTATTGGCTGAAGGCCTTTGTGACAATCTGCACTGCCCGTGTCATGATTACATGCTGGGACCTCTGCGGTCGCCTTTTTTTTTTTTTTTTCAACGAAAGCATTACTTCCATTTGAATGAGCGGGAATAGCAAAAGTTGTTGTTTTTTTACTTTTCCGAAGTTTTCTGAATGCATGTCAAAAAAACAGTTTTGCTTCAGAGTATGGCAATACATATTACGTGCATGTTAGAACTGATTTAATCTGATTAACTGGTATTATTGCACAGCCCTAATACAGTGGCACCGCACCTTACCCAGCAAACGAAAAATCCAGGATACGAAAAACATTTTCCTAAAATTTTTGTCTCTGGATATGAAGCAAGTTCACGTTACGAAAGCACCATCTCAAAAATTCAAACAATGCACGAGTTGCTCTCCCATTGGCTATCTCCCAACATCCCGCCCCGCTGGCCTCCCATTGGCTATCTCTCAACATCCCGCCTCGCTGGCCTCCTATTGGCCATCTCCCAACATCCCACCCCGCTGGCCTCCCTTTGGCTAGGAGGGATGATGCCACTCCCTCCCATTGGCTATCTCCCAACATCTTGCCCCACTGGCCTCCTATTGGCTAGGAGGGATGATGCAGCTCCCTCCCATATTATTATCTCCATAATACCCATGATGCTTTCATGTAAAGGACAGAGTTACTGTTGTTTCATGAGTTTTTCGAGTGTGCTCATTTTTTCTGTAAAAAAAACCTCAGCATAACTTAATATGAATAATCACACAAATCACAGCAGTTAATCAAGGTCAAGAAAATTATTGCGATAATTTGCATTTATCATATGATGGTGCGGCTAACTAACTAACTATCCTTCTGGCCTGGGTCCAAACACATTGCTGTTAATCCCAGTTCGGTCTTCACCACAGAAGAGAAGCCTTAATGTGAACCACCTGAACTGCAATCAGCTATTTCAGGACTGTATAGAAGAAAGCAAAAAAAAAAAGAAATACTGGAAGGTAGCCTGCAATGGACTAGCGTCCCATCCAGGAGGAGTTGAACTCCTGGTAACTTCACGCTATGGAAACCGGGAATAAGCACGGGCCTGATGATCCACTAGGCTCGGGTGTAAAAAAAAACAGAAGAAAACAGCCTATGCTGTTGATCTCCAAACTCAGCATTAAAATAGAGGTACATAAATATGCCTTTGCTTCTCGAGAACAAACCCAGATTATGATACTTTAATACAGTCAGGACACCAGGTGACCAATATCCTTAACAGGCAAATCAAATTGATCCTCAAGTAACTAAAAACACCATGCCATTGATAATTTCAAAATAACTAATAAAACAAAGCATCTAAAAGAGTGGTATAGTGAATTATTCAAGAAGTGTCAAGCTGAGCCATAAACAGTCAGATTATGCTTACATGGCCTGCAAATCAAAGCAGGATCACATAATCAGACTCCTGTACACGCTTTAAATGCTCTTTTTATTTAGGATCCAGTTCAACATTTCAGTTTTGTGCTTCTTTTAAACAAATAATATTTACCTGCTTGGTCGTTGCTGCATGAAGTAGGCATTTCACAGAGGCTTTAAATTCTGGTTAGAGAGAGGATTAGTGCATCATTCGATTCATACAGAGGTTTTGAAATCCTATGGAAAAGGACTAACCTCCTGGAATAAGCAAGCATTTATTTTCTGCTGGAATATCCTACTTATTTAGCATAATTCATAATGACATCAAACTCTGGATAAATCTCCAACCACAAAAAAGCACCAAAACATCACTGACCCACTGCCACATCTCACACTGAGTACGAGGGCTAAGCAAAACGACAATATAATACCAATTCGCTTAGAAATTATGTCACAAGACACTTAATGCATCTATTTCATCGCAGTACAGTGATTATTAACAAATTCTTAAAATTCTTTAAATCTAAGACACGAGTGTGAAAACAGCAGTGTCAATCAACAATTTTCTTGGTGTTTATAATGTACAAATAAAGAACTTCATGTCAGCACTTTGTACATTATATTACACTTCCTCCCTGTGCCATTCTATAAAAAATTCTCTACCGAGACATGACATACAAAAAAATGGATGAATGTAATTTCTATTGTTGAGAGCTCGCAGTTTTCACAGCAACACAAGAAGACTGATGGACAAGATGCATGTTTACACAAACATAAATAGCAAACTAGCCAAAACTGGTCATTATGCCCATGTGTGTGTATATAAAAAGTAGCCTGCTTACTTGCTTGCTTTCATGTGGGCGGCACAAACTCCAACAGATATGATGTCTATGAATGTGGGTGGTTACGTACTTACTCTCAAGTCCCTAGAACTGATGTAGAAAGTTCTTGGTTCTAGACTAGCAAACAGTTGGTATTGCATTCAAACCAGTTTTGAGAAACAGTTCTTTGGCTGTCAAAACATGTAGAACTGCTTTGAGATTTGGTACAGTAACAGCTTTATTGAAAAGAGGTGACAGACATGCTGTTGGTTGGTTGGAAGGTATGTGGAGTCAAGTCACCAAACCCATAACAATAGACATCATAGACATTGTACGAAGAGGGATAAGACCCCCTCGCATGAACTTTTAGAGTAGCAATCTATACAATCAGTGCTGTTTTCATTATCAAACTGATTTAAAGAATGGCTAAATCAGCCAAATTCTATACCCTGTTTTCATTGAAACAGTCTACCCCGCACAGCATGAGCACAGGGCTGCATTCAGTGCCACTTCCTTTAAACTCTCCTTAAGTCCACTAGGGCTCAGACGTTTGTTTCTGAATGCAGCCACGCATGGGGCAAGCGTGCTGTCACTGCAGGTATCTAAAGTAGGATTATACACACTGTTGCCTTAAAATGTTCAGCTGCTATGCTAATATAAACCTTGTTTTTGTTTCGGAGCCTCTATATTAACACTAAATAACATTAAATTAGTTTTAAATTAAAAAAAAAATGCTACTGAAATGAGTTTCCCCCGTTTACTGTTATACCTTCTAGTAGATTACTATTCTTCTGATGAATATTTCTTGGTTTGCTCCTGAGACAAGATGGACAAAGTTTATCCTCACGTAAAGGAAAGTAAGTCATAGTAGATTAACTTGGTGGCCAAGCAGTGAGCTATTCCTCTGAGAATGTGAGCAGTTCAGAGCAGGATTCCAAGCAAGCTAAAGATAGCTATAATGTTATTTGAATTCAACGCCATCATTAAAACAATGGTAGGTTATATGAAATAGAAGGCTTTTACCACATAAAAGCAGCATTTACTGAATACCATGAAACACATACAATTTCTAGAAATCATGAATCATTTACTTATGCTTTATTTTAGGCTTCAGATGAGCTGAGTGAGGGTGGTATGATGAAGTACTGGTTAGCACGTCTGCCTTACAGCAAGAAGGTCCTGGGTTCAATTCTTAGCTCGGGCATTTCTGTGTAGAGTTTGCATGTCATCCCCGTGCTTACGTGAGTTTTTTCCGGGTACTCCGCTTTCCTCTCACTGTCCAAGAACTTGCACAGTAGGTTAGTTGGCTGTTCCAAATTGCCCCTAGGTGTGAATGGGAGTATGAATGAATGTGCGAGTTTGGCCCTGCAATGACCTGGCGAGCTGTTCAGGGTGTACCCCATCCTCGCCCGGAGTCGGCTGAGATGGGTGCCAGCTTCCCGCGACCCGAATTAGGATTAAGCATGATCTGAGTGAGAGGCAGGGTCAGCATGTAGGGTCAGTGGAGAGAGTTTCAGGACCAAGATGATTGATAAAGGGCATCGGGCCCTTTAGAATAAAATGTGATGTGGATGGTTTGTGCAGAACTTTATGTACGATGAAAATGAGCCAAATCGAGCAAGGTTCCTGTGCAAACATTACAAACTGAAAAGCTAAAATGCACCCATCAACATTTATTTACTGTGCATATGCCTCATATGTTGTACATATGTGGATCTTTTTTATTGATTTGTTTTTTTAGTTCCATACTGGTATTAAAATTATATGGCAACCTGTTAAAATGCAGGAAATGGCATCAACTGCATTAAAAAATAAAAAAATAAAAAAGTTCTTATGGAACGACCCTCAGACTGCCATGACTACATTGTCCATTCATCTTACAAATGCTTCCAACATTCATGCATTACAGTGATGACACATGCTATGAAAGGCAGAATACAGAGTATGATTGCAAATAAAATAAGTAAAGCCTTATTTTAATGATAATATTTTTATATTCCATTTACTAAAAGCATTTTCTGTGGGGACAGTACACTTTTACTGCTTTTTCAGTTTTGTTTTGTTTTTTATATAAGAGTGAAAAAATAATGTTGGGTCTATACTTTGCAACATCTGATTTTAATTTACAAAGTAGCACTTAAAGGGGAAGTGATGGCCTGGTGGTTGGGTGCTAATTTACTGCTCTGAAGGTCACAGGTTCAAGCCCCATTATAAACGGGTTGTCACTGTTGTCTTCCTCCAGTTAACCTAGTTATCAAAGGCAGGCCATGGTTTTCACTATCTTGATATGAGATGCAAAAATCCATTGCTGCTGTTCGTAAACAGTAGGCCATCAGGCTCGCGTCAACATGTTTCTGCCCTGTAATGGCCTGGCAGGCTGTCCAGGGTGTACCCCAGATGGACTCACTAAGATGAGCGCCAGCTTCTTCATGACCATATTTAGGATTCCGTGGCTTAGAAAATGAATGAATGAATTAACACTTACTTCTTACAGGTTCACCATGGTTGGAGCTCTCCTCATCCGTGCCCACCTGCCCATTGGCACTACAGGCTCTGGATGATGGTGTTGTAGTCGTCTCTGTAGTATCAGGCAATCCTTTAGCTTCAGTTTCACAAGGGTCTATATATATATATATATATATAAATATAAAAGTAAACAAAGGAATAAAACTTCTAAAAATAAACAAATCACAGAGTGCCACTGGGACAAACAATCATACAATACATCCACCTTTTTCAAAATAACAGAGAAAACACAGATATAAAATTATTTGCTTTCACATCAGGAATACACACACAGACACACACACACATTATTTATATATATGTATATATATATATATATATATATATATATATATATATATATATATATATATGTGTGTGTGTGTGTGTGTGTGATTTGCCAAGATGAAACAGATTTATTAGGTGAGCTATTGCACAATACAGTGGGGGATGAGGTATAACCCAAGCCAGAACTCTGGATCTAATTTTCTCAACTTAGCTCCAAGGTATGCAATATCTGCCAAGGTTTTTATACACATGGAGGATAGTACTCATCTAAACGAAAAGCTTGACTTAAATAAAATTAAAAAAAATTTAAAAAGCAGGCAGATTTTACATTTTTAAAAGTGTTATGAATGGATTGACATTGATAACACCACATCTCAAAAGTACTTTTTGTCTATAGCTATATTTTTTAAAGTGTAAGTTTCTCAGTCATTAACGCTTACAATCCCACTTGAACCATCTACAGTCTGATTATTTACATAATAAAATGTGTGTTTACTAATTGAATGTTCAACCTATACAAATAGAACTAAATCAAATCATATGATTAACAACAATAATCATCACACTGAATGATAAATGTACACTGTATGAGAAATTACACTGCCAGTTTTCGGAGAGAATATCGCCTTCGCTACTTTTTCATATCACTCAGAATCACGGGTGTTGGATCTAGTCGTGTTGCTCTTTGGGTTTTTGGGCTACATATGTTCACAGTGAAGAAAATGCAATCAGAGTCAGCAGGAGCACATTTCTTCTTTCTTGGAACATTAGCACCATTTGTCTTAGTTTGGTGTTTCCCAGAGCACTGCTTATTATACAAAACTAAAGTAAATGGCTGACATACTGAAGTAGCTTCATATTCAGAGATGAATATGGTGTAGCCAGAGCCAAGGGCTGATTTATGGAAAGCCTTTATTCAGACACTAACTTCATGAATCGATGCACACTTGCAGCATGGCCAGTCTGTAATGCATCACAGTATTTAGTGATTACAGTTTGAAATAAATTGCGCTATTCTCTGCATATACAAGGGAAATCCAGTGTTAACTGGGAGGCTTTCAAGGTCCTGTGATTATCCATTTGCAGGCAAAGCCTATGATTGCTTACTTTGTCCCACTTTGCTATTTTTGACAGTACTGTAATGATGCTTTGTATAAATAGGCTGGTTGATGCTTCAGTGCCTAGAAAAATGAGACAAAGCTTATTTTCTATATGATCATCTCACCAGCAAGTACAAACTTAATTAAAAACTGTAATTGCTAGTGATTCCTGTTAAGAGATACTCTCTTAAGCTGGAAAATAATGAAAACATTAGCATTTCTAATTGAACCACCCATAAATATATAATTTGTACATACACTGATCAGGAATAACATTAACTCCTATTTATTTAAAGTCTTAGAGGAGTTACAATTTTATCACTAAACTTCAAGCCATTACTAATTTTTATTATTAGCATAGCATAGTACATTATTCTGCTTAAAATGGACACTTCCATTTGGAAATAAAAGCACCAAAAAGGGGTGGACATGGTCTGCAACAATGTTTTGGTAAATATGTGTCAGAGTGAGACCCACATGAGTGCCAACACACAAGTTTCTCCTGCAGATCATTGCCCAGGGCACACACTGCCTTTGCCAACATTCCATCCTTAGCGCGCGCGCGCACACACACACACACACACACACACACACACACACACACACACACACAAAAACCTGGCCAGCCATATGATCTAAAAGAAATCATGGTATCAACCAGGCTGCCTTCTGTCATCGCTCTAAAGCCCATGCTCATACGCCTATAGTAGGTGCCTTGACTGGTGCACAGACATCAACATGGGCACACTGACCAGTCTGCATCTATGCAAACCATGGTGCAAGCTGCATTGTACTGGGTGTTCTAACACCTTTCTCTCACAGCCAGCAATAACTAACAATTTGAACTACAGTAACCCTTTTGTTAGGTCGAGAACACAGACTAGCCTTCAGTCCCTGATGTACATCAGCCAGGCGTGGGTGCCTGTAGCTATGTCGCTGGTTCACAAATTATCCTTACATAGAACTTTAGATAGGTATTAACCACTGCATAAAAGGCATAGCACAAAATCTGGCTGCTTGGAGATGCTCTGGCACAGTCATTTATTCATGTTGGTCTTATCAATGTCAGTCAAATCCTTACAATTTCTCAGTTTTTCCTTCTGCCAATACATCAACCTTATAAAGCAACTTTTACTTTCTCCCCAAGTGTCCTGCTACTTGGCATACATTATATATTATGTATATGTGTCCTGTTATTTCAGTCACATGTTTTGTTCCGGCTTCACTAAAAACACAAATTTGGTTAAAAGTAGTCAACATGCTAAAGGCAAAAACTAAAAGGTATCACAAACAAAATCTATAACTGCGATAATCATGCACTTGAGAAGTTTAAATGGCAGAAAACCAAAAACACTTTTTAGAAATCTTCTGCACACCTCATCTCTATTATGGAGTATGCTTTAAAGCATTAACACAATAACCTGGTGTGTAATGGATTCCCGAGTGTTTCATGAAGAGAAGAAAAACTGTCACCATCAGGACAATAAATTAATACGAGTTAAAAAGTTTTAATAACCTGAGGTAAACTTCCTATTTGTACCCTAAAGTGGCTAGTTAGCACAGATACAAGGCAGTATGAGGCAGCCCGATCTGGTGCTTGTTGGAAATGTATTCGAGGCACCAAATTTCTTAAATTCAGCTGATTATCAAACGAAATTATACATTCTTAATAAAGCACAGTTGTAACAGCACTGCTGTAGTCAGACCCATTTTCAGACTTTACAATGAGAGCAATTACACAGCACAGCAGATTCGAATGAAATATTATATGTGGATGTTGAATTATGACATCAGGCCCATAGGTTCTTGTTAAACATTCCATTAGGTTAAGGTTTTAAGATTTAAGTTGGTTAAGGTTGAAGGCAGGGCTCTGTCCGGCACACATGGGCTCTTCTGTGCCAATCTCGGCAAGCCACGCCTTAACCGTGCTTGCTTTGTGCATAAGGGCATTCACATACCAGAACAGCTATGGGCCTCTTAGTTCAGTGAAGGAAAAACTTACAAAATCCATCACAGCATAGAAAAACAATCTTTTGGGCTTCTTTTAAACAGTGTGTACAATTGTATATTTTCAACTGGAAACAGTCTGGGGGGAGAACATAAGAAAATAACATCCACAGCTGCTTTCAAATCCTACAGCTTTAGAAACATTTAATTAGAAGAGATAATGGTGGGAAACATTTAAACGTTTTTTTTTTTCTTTAAGGCGGATGAGACATACAGTCGGCCTCCAACTTACGAAGACCCCCTGTGTACGAAATCTCCGGGTTACGAAAAACATTTTCCTGAGTTTCCGTCCCCGAGATACGAAACAACCCCCTCTTACGAAAAGAAATTCAAACGCGCCAATCAAAATTTCACACGATGCACGAGTTGCTCTCTCATTGGCTGTCTCTCAACATCCCGCCCCGCTAGCCTCCCAGATAGAGACAGAAGGAAGCTTCAGTCTTTAGTTTAGTTTTTTAAGTTGTTTAATTCAGTAAATGTTTAATAAATGTGGGTGCATTTGAGCTCATCTGGAATTCCGATCCCTCAAGGAATCAAATTAAAGTTGAGTTTGTCAAGCAGGGAATGCGCTTTGAATGCCACGTCTTGTGGGCGTGGCCCGTAACGCGCGAGAGAGAGAGAGAGAGAGAGAGAGAGAGAGAGAAAAAAGAGAGACAGGTGTGTGTGTGTTAAAAAATGTTTAATAACGGTTTAATTAATAAATATATTAATAAAATGGTTGAATATGTTAATAAAATGTTTAAATGGTTTATTAAATAACTTTCTTTTAACACATATTTCATACAAAATTGGTGTACTTTTATCATTTCTAAAGGGTTTATGGGGTTTATCCAGTCCAAAGACTGGAGCCTTGGAA
Source organism: Plotosus lineatus (assembly GCA_024760905.1). Taxonomy (NCBI): domain Eukaryota; kingdom Metazoa; phylum Chordata; class Actinopteri; order Siluriformes; family Plotosidae; genus Plotosus; species Plotosus lineatus. The sequence goes on from CM045733.1 coordinate 20,058,610, forward strand.
CGAATTAGGCATTTAACATGTAAGGTGCGACCCCTACTTACGAAATCCGCGCTATACGAAAAGGGCTCTAGAACGGATTAATTTCGTAAATTGGGGGCCGACTGTATTATTAAATAAGAAATACATCTCTTACAAATAAAATGGAAATCAGCCTAAATGTCTTTCTGAAACCATCTGCTTAAGCATATACACAAGTGTCAATATCCCCTGTAACAGGTACAAAGATACTAGTGGACATAGCATTTTTTTCATTTATCTAGAACTTCTATGCCACCTTCTGTTTCTTAACACTTGATCAGACACTTTCCCACTCAAAAGCAATCAGTGTTGTGCTGCCAAGTGTAAAAACATTGAACAAGGTATACTAAGTACATAAGCTGGGGTGGTTTCACCAGAAAACCTTTGTATTCATCCAAAAATGAACTGATAGTGAAAGATGCACTTTTTAGAAAAAGTTTATGGACACTTGACCATCAGATCCATGTGTAGCTTCTTCCCAAGGCTGGTGCCACAAAGTTGAAAGCATACAATTGTGTCATTGTCTACTGTCGGGTTAGAATTTCTGTTCACCAGAACCGAGAGGGTCAAACGTGTTATGGCAAGACAGTAGCCCTGCGCATTCAGTGAGCTCCATGAAGACAAGCCTTGCTATGGTTGGGCTGGGTGACATGAGTCACCTGCACAGAGCACTGACCTCAAACACACTGAACACATTTGAATTGATCTAGAATTCTTGCAGTCGGACATCCAGGTCACAATCTCATCTGCCAATTTGGAATGAGGTGAAACAAGCTACAGTCAGGTTAATGTGTTTATGAATTTTTACATTGTATTTCTAAACTTACAAATTCCATTATCCCCAAACTTCTTTGTGTAGTGGGCTTTATGTCCAGGGTAAAGAAAACCAGTTAGCTGAAATATGTGGTCACTAAGTGGGCAAAGACCAAAGAAGTGGCTAAGAGCCAACAGCAGGTATGCACTGACCTGTCGACTCAGTAAATCCGGGGAAGTTACAGGACCTAAAAATCACATTATACAGTACTTGTGTTTGTGGCCTGCATTTTGTCAATGGTGATCACTGGGTGAAATCAATGTTTTGTCTGAATATGCTGGCAGTGGCGGTCTAGTGGTTAAGGCGCAAGATCGCTGATCCTAAGGTTAGGGGTTCGAGTCCCCACTGGGTTGTCACTGTCCCCCAGTGCAGGTAACTGGGTTATCAAAGGCGGGTCATGTCTCTCATTGTCTATGGTGAGAGGCATGTAAAAGAACTATTGCTGACTTTCGTAAAGAGTCGGCTGCAAAGCCGTCAGCGTGTTTCTGTCCCTTGTTAAAGAGTTGTGACAGGAAGGGCATCTGACGTAAAAACCCATGCCAAATCTAATGTGCGGTGGCGACTCCCGAGAAAGGGAAAAAGCCGAAAGGAAAAGATGATGATGATGCTGGACAGGTTGCTGCGATCGTCACGTGATTTTGACATCACGCAAAGTGCGAGAAGGCCAACTGTCCTAGGTGTCCTGGCCTCTTGTGGATGAATGATGACTGATACAGTACTCACAGCTGCACTCTAAAATCTAGTGGGTGGCATTCCCAGAAGAAAAAAAGTTGGAAATAATAGCAAAGAGTAATTGAACCTGCAGTCCAGTGATCAATAAACCCAGTTGATGTTATGGTCACGTGTCCATAAACTTTTGCGCATATAGGATAAAACACGAAAAGATTAGTCCACAATGAATACACGCCTTTAAATTTCAAGATACTTTGCATTAACTAATATATATATATATATATATATATATATATATATATATGTACACACACACACACATATACATACATACACAGTACATATATAAACACACACACACACACAAAAGTAAACAAACTAATGCCTATTGATGCCATCTCAGTCCAGACTTTATGACAAAGTGCACTGACGAGTTGGACCGAGTGTAAACAAAAGCTGGAAGGGTAAATCAATTCTCTCTCGCTCACCTTGGGAGTCAGCCAGCAGTAGACTTGTCTCATGCTGTTGCTTGTCCGGACCCACAGGCCCCTCCGGAGGTAACACGGTCTCCGCGGACATGGGCCAGCCCTCTCCTGGAGATACTGTTCACACCCGAAACAAAACACACAGCCTCCTTGTTGGTATCAGCCGACGACACTGTTAGAAAAGACGCAAAGAAACAGCCAGATGAAGCCCATTTACTGTACAGTTACAGAAAGTCCAGTTAGTGCTTTCTGAGAGGAAAAGTGACGTCAGCCAGTAAAATGCTGTTAGACTCAAGTGGAAAGTTTCCGCCGCCCTCCCGTCTGACTAAACATGTAACCAACTAATTCACTCGCTCGAACAACCGACATGTTCCGACTTTTTTTTTGTTGTTGTTATTTTATCAAGCGTTTGCTCCTCTTTTCAATTAAGTAAGATATCACCTCAGAAAGCTTCACAAAGTTTTAGGGAATTTAGCGCGGGGCTCGGTTGCTGTTACCTTTCAAACATATCAAACCACACTGCTTCACTTCAACTGCTCCTTCAGCCTGTAAATCATCCTCCTCCGCCCAAACAAACCAACCTCGTCCTGGTAAAAGTTCCACTAATAACACAAGAAAACAAAACACCTGCTTATCAGGATAATATTAAAAAAAAAAATACTGTTGACAAAACAAGCTATTCCGGGTTAGCACAAAAGTTTGGAACAGAGTCGGTCTCGCAGGTTTTCTGAGGAAAAGTTAAACTGAGAGGGTTTTCATCACATCCGGATTCCGCGCGCGCTCGCACAGCTGCGGGCGCGCGCACGCGCACACACAAACACACAGAGAGAGCGAGAGAGAGAGAGAGAGAGAGAGAGAGATATGCGACACACACATACACACACACACACACACATGGAACATGGTGGAATTCCCCCTTAGTTTATTTATTTATTTGATTGTTTTTTTTTATTTACTTCCAAATAAAACTGCCCTAGAAACAAGAAACTATTGTTTCTTTCATGTAATTAATGTTTGCTGTATTAAAAGACTAATAATCACCTGCCCTCACAGCTCATTTAACCTTTCCCAAGCCCTTTATTCTGCCTGCAGCTGTGCCACCAGTGCCAGATGTTCTTAGACCACAAACACAAATAAAATAATTATAATATCATTCCTTGAATAATAAATATACATCTTTTAAGTATAAATTTATAAATAAATTAAATTTGAAAATCATTCATTTTTGGAACCACGTAATCTTAATTCGTGTCGCAGGGAGGCTTGGTACCTATCTCAGCCAATTCTGGGAATGGGCAGAGTATACCCTGAACAGCTCGCCAGGCCATTGCAGGGCAGAACTACGCTGAGGGCTATGCAGACTATTCTTTAAGAAAGTCAGCAATGGTTCTTTTACATGCCTCCCTCCACAGACAGTGAGACACATGGCCGGCCTTTGATAAACCAGTTAGCAGCACTGGGGGGACAGCAGTGACAACCGTTGACAATGGAGAGTGACCCCCCCCCCCCACACACACACACACACACACACACACACACACCACCACCACCACCACCACCACCACCACCACCTTGGGACTGGTACTGTAGTCCTGCACCTGACCACTAGGCTATCACTGCCCCTAATTTAATATCATATCATATTATATCATGGGGCAGTGGTGGTCTAGTGGATAGGGCGCAGGATCGCTGATCCTAAGGTTGGGGGTTTGAGTCCCCACAAGGTTGTCACTGTCCTCCCAGTGGGGCTAACTGGGTTGTCAAAGGTGGGCCATGTCTCTCACTGTCTGCGAAGGGAGGCATGTAAAATAACCATTGCTGACTTTCTTAAAGAATAGTCTGCATAGCCCTCAGCGTATTTCTGCCCTGCAATGGCCTGGCGAGCTGTCCAGGGTATACTCTGCCCATTCCCAGAATCATATCATATCATATCATATCATATCATATCATATAACACTGCCCTGCATTGGCCTGGTGAGCTGTCCAGGGTGTGTCCTGCCCTCGCTGAGAGTCGGCTGATATAGGTTCCAGCCTCCCCACAACCCTAATTTAATTGCGCTCTAATTAGTCATCACAGTGGCGTAGTGGTTAGTGTGGTGGTGGTGGTGGCCTGGTGATAAAGGCTGCTGGATCACTGATCCTAGGGTTGGGGGTTCGAGTCCCACTCTCCACAAGGTTGTCACTGTCCCCCCAGGGCAGCTAACTGGGTTATCAAAGACCAGCCATGTCTCTTACTGTCTATGGTGACTTTCGTAAAGAGTATAGCCGTCTGTGTGTTTCTGCCCCTTGTGGGTTGTGTCAGAAAGGGCATCTGACATAAAAACCTATGCCAAATCAAACATGTGATGATTGTGGCGATCCCTGAGAAAAAAAACGGAACAGCCGAAAGGAAAAGAAGAAGTGGCATAGTGGTTAGTACGTCCGCCTCACAGCCAAAAAGAACAGGGTTTCAGACACAGGCTTAACTGTGTGGTGTTTGCATGTTCCCCACATAATTGTGTAGATATTCCCAGGTACACAGGTTTCCTCCCACAGACAAAAGACATCCAAATTAGGCTAATTGGATGTTCCAGACTGCCACTTTGTGTGAATGTGAGTGTGAATGGGTGTGTGCGTGCTGGCCTGTGATGCTCTGGCAAGCTGTTCACCCGGTGCAGGGTGTCGACAGAGATAAGCACACCGAGCCAAGTCGTATGTTATGTGAGATAGAGACCATATATCATCACATCAAAATATATTACACAAAGGAAGACACTTAACTATTGATGAGTTTTATCAGGGTCGGTACAGTAGTTCACGTAACCGCCTCACAGCAAGAAGGGCCTGGGTTCATGTCAAGGGATCAGCGAGAGTTCTCTGTGTGCATGTTCCCCTGTGCTTGTATGGGTTTCATCCCACTGTCTAAAGACAATAGGCATATTAGGTGAGATGACATAGGCTCCAGCTTCCCCTCCCCGTCACCTAGTAGGATTCATTCATTCAATCATTCTCTGAACCGCTTGATCCTAATTAGGCTGCCGCCCATCTCGGCCGATTCTCAGCAATGGCAGAGTACGCCCTGTACAGCTTGCCAGGCAGGGCAGAAACAGGCTGGCAGCTGTGCAGCAAACTCTTCACGAATGTCACCAATGGTTCTTTTATAAAGAACCTCTCACCAGAGACAGTGAGAAACTTGGCTGGCCTTTGATAACCCAGTTAGCTGCACTGCGGAGGAGGAGGCAGCAGTGACAACCATTGACACTGGGGCTTCTTGAAACCCCAACCTTAGGATCAGTAATCCAGCACTTTGGCACTGGGTAACCATTTGCCGCAGTATGATTCAGCAGTTTGTCAGATGAATAAATAATGACTCTCAATTCAGCTATTTGTGTATTTCAAAATACAGTATTACAGTTTCTATAAAATAATTCAGAAAAAATTAAGTTCTCGCCGGAAGTTGTTATGGAAATAACAATAGGAATTTCTCTAAGAGGGAGGTATGTACCGATGTGGTAGCTAAAGGTTTTTTCAGTTTGTTTAGTTTGTCACATTTGTGTCGTTATGTGTAATTTACCCTGTTATGTCCAGCCATGGACTTAGGGTCTGCAGTCAACAAGATCTAGTAGACACTGAATACAATACAGCACTGCTACTTTTGTACACGATGTGCAATGGCAATAAAGTACAGTCGGCCCTCTACTAACGAAATTAATCCGTTCAAGAGCCTTTTTCGTTACCTGGAGTTTTCGTAAGTAGAGGCGCATTTTACATGTAAAACGTGTGATTCGTTCCAAGGCTCCCAAGACTACCCCATAAAACCTTTAAAATGATAAAAGTACACCAATTTTGTATGAAATATGTGTTAAAAGTAAAATAAAATTATTTATTAAACCATTTAAACATTTTATCGACATATTAAACCATTTTATTAACATAATTATTAACTAAACCATTATTAAACATTTTTATGAACCAATTTTTTTATTAACCAAACCAAACAATATTAAACATTATTAAACATTTGTGACGTGCTCCATCAAGTGCGGAAGGCGTCGCAGCCAACAAAGGAGCTTTTGGTGCGGCACGCGGCTTGTCCGGACTTCCGATCCGTCAAGCAGGCAAGTGCGCTTTGAACACTTGTTTAGTACTCAACATTCACCTGTTTGCTTGATGGATCGGAGGTCCGAATGAGCCGCGTTTTGCCCGCATTCGGCTGAGCGCGCCACATTTATTAATCATTTACTGAATTAAACAACTTAAAAAACAAAAAATAAGCTATGAGCACTTAATTTTTTCTGAATTTCTGGCCAATGGGAGGCCACTGGGAGGCCAGCAGGGCAGGATGTTGGGAGACAGCTGATGAGAGAGCAACTCGCTTATTGTTTGAATGTTTGAAAGGCGCGTTTGAATTTTTGAATGGCGTGTTTGGCGCTTTTCGTAAGAAGAAGTTGTTTCGTACACCGAGGACGAAAATTTAGGAAAATGTTTTTTGTAACCTGGATTTTTCATATTCAGAGGTTTTTGTAAGTAGAGGGCCGACTGTATATTCTATTCTCTTCTAAAAATATATCAATAACTTTTATACTAAACATAAAAATAACCAAGAAATAGGGGGGAAAGAGGCAAAGAACAAAGAAGCATACAGATGAGATGGTTAGTGATTGGTTGTTGAGAATAATGGCAATCATTGATTGGTCGTTCGAACAATGGTGATCAGTGATTGGTTGTTCATAGCAATGATGATTCGTGATTGATTCGCAGTTTGGAACTTCGGTGATCAATAATTGATTCATTGTTTGATTTGTGACTAGACATGTTTTGTGAAAGATAAGCTGGCTCTGAATATTTTACACCCTTTTTATACCGGAGCATGAACACATACGTACAGCGCCACTCAAAACTTTAGGCACACATTCATTTTGATTTACATAGAATGAGTAGGTGTGTTCAAACTTTTGATTGTTGTTATATGTTTTATATGTCTATTGTTCCTATACAGTGCAAGCTGGCCTTTCAGCTATGCTTAACTTGTGTTGAATAGTCATTGCAGCGCTGCAGGTATTTTGACTGAATCCTTTGAATTTCTGTATGAAGAAAGTAATGCGACCAATCATTAAGCGGCAATATTGAAATATTCTGCACAACAGCCACATCTTATTCATAATCAAATCGCATCAGCCCTTAGTGTGCTTTTATGCTACACTTTGCTTCACTTTTGTTTAAAAATCTGGATACTGCACCAGTGCTCGCTTTACTTGGGCTGAAGTCCATAAGCATGCGTGATAAATGTGAAATATCCCTTTCCATTGACTGGGTGAACTCTATTTTCTGCCCATAATGCAGGAATCACTCTAGGTCTCTGGCATAATGATTTACGATGAATCTGTGTCAATGTTCAAGTCACAAACCCCACATAATCCATCTTGCAGCAATGCGCCCTTCTCCATTTATAAGTGTTGAATCTATTACCACACTGATTGGTAATAACTCTTGGCCTCAATGCTCCTTGGACAGTCATTACTTAGATAGCAATATTCCTAGAGATACTGCACCAATGACCAAAGTCAGCATCGACAGGGCTTTATCCTGAACCTTTGGCTTGCAGAGTTATCTCTTATCTAAAATCACCACAGAGTTCTGTATTCCACATGATCGCATTTACTTGGAGGCAAGAGGGCATCAGATTCCCCCAAGCTGGTTTAGTAGCACAGCTTGACACAATCTTATGCAAGAATCTCATTTAAATATTTTACTTGGTGATTCCTACACAGGAAAATAGTCGGTTGGTTTGCTATAAAATCACATGGTGACACTGCTGACAAGCACTTATCATGTTTTAAATCATAAGAATTATGATTTGTATCAGGTCATCACATAGTGCCGGTGTGGTATCAGCAACATGTCAGAAGTGCACATGTCACAGTCCCTTCTCAGACATGACAGAAAATGTCTGTGTTAGCTCATGTGTATTTGGCAGCATGCCTGATTGCTGAAGGAGCGCCAAAGCCTGCTAGATAATCCTCCACGGTGACGTGTTTCCAGACACTGGGGTGCACAGTGCATGCATGCAGGAAAACCCTCTCACTGTTTAGAAAAAAAAAACAAATAAGCACCTGGTGTCATTTATAAAACAATTTACAAGCCTTGAACTGTTCAGTACATGAATTGAGTCCACTGCACTTATTAATTGCTTATTCTTTATTATTAATTATTATTATTTTTACAAAGTGAGCTAATACAGTAACTATATAGGGATCCCTCGCTTTAATTCACGTGGCTTCAGTGCATCGCGGTTTGTTTGTTTTTTTTAAAAAATATTCATCAAATTAAAAAATAAGGAGATTAAGAAGGAATAGGGGAAAGAGTTAAGGAAAATGCTGAAAAAAATTATGCAAAATTATGCAATCCAATTATGCAAAAAAAAAAAAAAAAAACCTAAACCAACACAAAACAAAAAACAACCCAAAACCTCCCATCAAAACTACTTACATTTTTATGAGATGCACGTCTGCATCCGTGCGCGTGTGTGTGTTTTTATATTTTATTTACATCTTATGCATTCTTTTTGAATGTTTAATTGCTATTATAAAAATTTATAGCATTGAATATGTATTTATTGATATTATATACACATATACATGTACGTATACAGTACTTCAGTCGTTGGGGGTTGATCGTACTTCACGGAATACAGTGGTCGCGGGGGGATCTCGGTCTCAATTAACTGCTGAAAGTGAGGGATCCCTGTATTAATTCATTTGTTTTCTGAACTTCTTAATAATGCAGGGGTGACCATAAAAAAAACGTGCCACATTTCAATGGTAAACAAATTTTTTAAAGATAGCAAAAGTACACATTTTTCATTCATGCATTCATTTTTCATTCATTTTCTGAATTGCTTAATTCTAATTACAGTCATAGGGAGAGTGGTGCCCATCTCAGCCGACTCCAGGCGAAGGCAGAGTATACCCTGGACAGCTCGCCAGGCCATCGCAGGGCAGAAACAGGCTGGCAGCTATGCAGTCTACAGATGAAAGTCAGTAATGGTTCTTTTCCATGAACCTCACACCATAGACAGTGGGAGACATGGCCGGCCTTTGATAGCCCAATTAGATGCACTGGGAGCACAGTAGTGACAACCTGTTGACAGCGGGGCTTGAACCCACAAATTCAGCATCAGTAATCCAGCACCTTACCACTGGGCCACCACTGCCCCTAAAAGTATAATTTTCACACATAAAACTTCATTCAGTACAGTTCATTCATTCGTTCTCTTAGCCACTTCATCCTAATTAGCGTCATGGGGTGTCTAGAGCCCATCTCAGCCTCGGGACAAGGATAGAGTACACCCTGCACAGCTTGCCAGGCTGTCACAGGGCAAAAACACACTGACGGCTATGCAACCTTGAAAGTCAGCAATGGTTCTTTTACATGCCTCTTACCATAGACAGTGAGAGACATGGCCGTCCTTTGATAACCCAGTTAGCTGCACTGCGGGACAGCAGTGACACCCGCCGATAGTGGGGCTTGAAACCCCAGCATCCGGATCAGGAAGCACACGTCCAACCACCAGGTGACCACAGCCCCATTCAGTACAATTTTTATTCATTATTATTTGTACACATGAAACTTAGTGAGGTGGGAGAGGCAATGCTAAAGTCTGTTGGTAGTCCAGCCCCAACTTGAACACCTTGATCTTAAAGAACTGAATGTGTGGTTTCAGTAAGATAGAGCTACAGCACACCGTTGGGTTTTTTACACCCGAGCTTTGTGGCTCATCGGACCAGTACTTATCCCCAGTTTCCGTAGCGTGAAGCAAGCTAGTCCATCACAGTTTACCTTCCCAGTATATTTTTACTGGTTCCCATTTATACTGCTGGGTGAACAGAGATACACTAGTGGTTAAGACCTTGCCCAGGGGTCTTAGCACAGTGGGGGGGGGGGGGGTCTAACTGGGATTTGAACACACAACCTCCCAATCATGAGCACAGCAACCTAACCACCAGCCCCACCTACAGCACACACACAGCACTGAAATTACTGGAAGTGATGGGAGAACTTTTTCCAGATCAGGTGATTTTATTGTGTGGCGATGTTGGATCTCTGGCCTGTTTCCCTCACCTCGCCCCTTGAGATTATTTTCTGTGGGGATACCTTAAATCATGAGTATCTACTTATCAACCCCAAACTCTTGAGGCACTTAAGGTTGCTACTGAGCAAGAGATAGCTGCCGTTTCACCCATCAAGAAAATGATTCTGTTTCATGATATTTTTTCATTTCTCTATTTCATATTACCTATCTCAGCCAAATTCTGGGCAAAAGTAGAGTACACATTAAGAATCAGCTCACCAGTTCATCGCAGGGCCAGCACACACACAACAGTTTATACTCGGGGCAGTGGTGGCGTAGTGGTATAGGGCGCTGGATCGCCAATCCAAAGGTTGGGGGTTCGAGTCCCACTCTCAATGGGTTGTCACTGTCCCCCTCAGTGCAACTAAATGGGTTATCAAAGGCCGACCATGTCTCTCATTGTCTATGGTGTGAGGCTGTAAAAGAGCCATTGCTGACTTTCGACTAGAGTAGCTGCATAGCCGTCAGCATGTTTTTGCCCTGTGATGGCCTGGTGAGCTGTCCAGGGTGTACTCTGCCCTCACCCAGAGTCGGCTGGGATGGGTGCCAGCCTCCCCGCGACCCTAATTAGAATTAAGCAGCTGGTCAGCTAGGTACAGCCAAGCAGCCTGATGTACATATACTGTAGACTGTGCGAGGAAACCGGAGTTACCTGGAGGAAACCCATTCAAGCACAGGAAGCCCTCCACACAGGAAGGCCTTCTTGCTGTGAGGTAGACACGCTAACCACTACACCACCTAGTGCAGTCGGCATATTTTTTATATTAAAATGAGACATCTATTGAAGTTTCACTTTTTCCAGTGCTCTGATTTAAAACTGTAGTACTCAATTAGCCATTATTCTACACAGAGAACAAATTATCCAAAGCAGACATGCAAGGGAGGAGGTTTTAAACCTGGACCTTACAATGTGGTACAGGGAGTTCTTTATGGAGCTTTACTTGTCGCTCTTGGTGTTCCAAGCATTTGGTTTTTGTTATGGAATTAAAATCCGAAGAAAAAGCAGCAGAATAGGAAACCTGTAATTAGCACTAATGAGTTTATTCTTTGGCCTCTGTGATTGGAATAAAAATGGGAAACTTACTGATTCATTTCTCATCTTGACTTTAATGGCCAGTGAAATAAAGGTGTCACTTTGAACCGCAGCACAGCCACAATGCACATCAGCAACTGATCAAGTGTTCAAAGAGAGCTGGCCGAAGTCTCAGCTGAATGAGAAGAACTTAATAAGTCCTGCTTTGAAGGCAGGGAACAAGGCCTTCACCCTCAACCCCCCCGAGCAGAGTGTGAAAAACAGGCTGAATTCTGGTGACCTACATGATTAATGGCGTTAGGGTCATTTTTACATATTTTCTGCACAGCCTCTGATCAGTAGGTTCAGTCTGTCCTCCCCTTACAGCTGCGAGAGGGAGTGAGGACTGGGCATAACATGATACTTGACTTCATGAGTTTTGAGTGATTATGGAAAAGATAAATAAATGCAACTGGGATCACATGTGTAAATCCTAGTAACCGTAATCAAAAATAACTAGCGCTATGCTTAAGAGAGAGGAAAAAATAATTTTATTGATTTATACACATCTTTCACAACTAAAATATTCAACTCCAAATCAATAAGACAAATCTGCACTGACCGGGACTCACATGCATATATACAGTACATTTTCCGAATAAAACTGTTTACATCTCAGGCCCAAGGAGGTAACTAATAACATCATTAAATTTCACCAGATGAGGATTTCTGCATACTTCCCTTTTGAATGTAAAACACACATAACTGATGGCATAGTGGTGTCGCGAGTTAACATCGCTGACTCAGAAAAAAGGAGGTCCTAGGTTCAAGTCCTGGGCTTGGCTCAGGTGTTTCTGTGTAGAGTGTGCATGTTCTCTCCAGGCTCATGAGGGTTTCATCTGGGTACTCCAGTTTCCTCCAACAGTCCAAAGACATGCACCTTAGGGTAATTTCTGTTCCTAAATGGTCCTAGGTGAAAGTGTGAATGCTTATATGTGTGTTAGCCCTGCTGTGGACTCACGAGATGATTAGGGTGTACCCTGCCTTCACTCAGAGTCAGCTGAGATAGGCTCCAGTCTCCTCTAGTTTGGTAAACAAACGAATGAATGAATTTACATACCTGAGACTAAATATACTATAGTTGGGCAGTGACCCAGTGAATAAAGCTTTGGGTTATTGAACAAATGGTTGGCAGTTCATGCCTTAGTGCCACCAAGCTGCCAATATTGGGCTGTTGAGCAAAGCTCTTAACGCCCAGTTGCTCAGTTGTATAAATTAGATAAAAAGAAAAGTTTCTTTATTATTATTATTATTATTATTATTATTATTATTATTATTATTATTATTATTATTATTATTATAGGGCATTTGTCAAGTGGCAATGTTGTATTATCTGATAGCATTCAATCATTCACTTATTTTCTGAACTGCTTAATCCTAATTAGGGGTCAGCTGGCGCCCATCTCAGTCGACTCGGGGCGAGGGCAGAGTACACCCTGGACAGCTCACCAGGCCATTGCAGGGCAGAAACACACTGACGACTAAAAAACTAAAGAGTTCAGCCTCCTTCTGTCTCTCCTCTCTCTCTCTCTCTCTCTCTCTCTCTCTCTCTCTCACACACACACACACACACACACACACACACACACACACAGACACACACACACACACACACACAAATGAATGGGATGTTTTATTTAAAGCGGAATTACAGTACCTGTTTGAAAGATCAGAGGCCCTCACTGTATTTCCACTTTAAGGTCTCCTTCTGGTTCAATATCATCCCGATTGTAGAGGGGTTTCGGTGATAACGAAATACTGTATAACTCTGCATGATCAATCTCAAAGCAAGCCAACAGTCAACTCTCCTTCACGTGTGTGACAAACAGGAAGTATACGTCACATTCAGCTGCATCATCCCTCCTAGCCAATGGGAGGCCAGCGGGACGGGATGTTGGGAGACAGCCACTGAGAGAGCAACTCGCACATCGTGTGAAATTTTGATTGGTGCGTTTGAATTTTGAATGGCGCTTTTCATAAGAGGAGGTTGTTTTCGTATCCCGGGGACAAAAAATTAGGAAAATGTTTTTCGTAACCCTGGATTTTCGTACCCAGGGGGTTTTGTAAGTCGGGGGCCGACTGTATTTCTTTAATTATTATTAATTTTTTAATCAAAATATTTAGGTCGTTTTATAATGAAGAATTCTAGTTGTTTTTATTTATGTTTATGTTGTACGCAAATGAGTGGATTCACACGGCTACACTTGTAACACTTACCTGCAAAAAGTGCTCTAAAAATGCAAATTACCCGCATGTATACTTCACTTTCACTGCAAATGTCATGGAAGTGTTATACATAAATTTGTCAGTATAATTATTTATTAACTTCCAAAACACCTGCCCTTAGATGCACAGGGTAAGTGAGATTCAAGTAAACAGTACTGTATTTTTGTTCTCTCCCTCAGTACTAAAAAGACTGGAGAAGAAAGAGAGAGAGAGAGAGAGAGAGAGAGAGAGAGAGAGAGAGAGAGAGTAATGATAAATGCTGGAGCTTTCTCTTGTACTGGGATATACAGAGAGCCCAGGAGTGGCCGAGCATACCTCCAGACGTACAGACCTAAACATGGATAACAGGTCTTGAATCAAGAGTGATGAAAGTGCTGACCTCAAAGTGACCTGTTAATATTTCACAAAAATCATAGATCCAACTACAGTCTATTGTGTGGCTACAATTGTAGCTTTCCTATTGATATTGGGAAGTTGTTATGAGAGAGAGAGAGAGAGAGAGAGAGAGAGAGAGCGAGAGAGAGAGACTGTCCACACCAATAAATTAGAATTGGTGTTGAAATGATCTGAATTGTTTCACAATATTGGGAACAACAAGTTGAATTCGTTTCTGGTGAGGGTTGGAGTCTGACAAGGCTGTCCTTTGTCAAAGATTCTATTCATCATTTTAATGGACAGGATTTCTAGGTGCAGCTGCAGCATTGAGGGGTTCTGGTTTGATGGCCATCGAATTTTATCTCTGCTTTTTGCGGATGACGTTGTCCTTTAGGTTTCATCAATTCAGGACCTCCAGCTCTCATTGGAGAGATTAGCAGCCAGTGCGAAGCGGTCGGGCTGAGAATCAGCACCTCCAAGTCGGAGGCCATAGTTCTCAGCTGGAAAATGGTGGAATGCACCCTCCGATTCGGGAATGAGGTCCTGCCCCAAGTCCAGGAGTTCAAGTATCTCGGGGTCTTGTTCATGAGTGAGCAAAGGATGAAGCGGGAGATCAACAGGTGAATCGCTGCAGCCTCTGCTGTAAAGTGGAATATGTACCAGTCCGTTGTGGTGAAGCGAGAGCTGAGCAGCAAGGCAAAGCTCTCAATTTACCAGTTGATCTACATTCCAAACCTCACCTATGGTCACGAGCTTTGGGTGATGACCGAAAGAACAAGATCACGATACAAATGGCTGAAAGGAGCTTCCTTTTCTGGATAAGGTGAGAAGCTCACCCATCCAGGAGGAGCTCGGAGTACATCCGCTGCTGTATCCACCGGTATCTACTTAGAATGCTTCCTGAATGCCTCCCTGGTGTGGCGTTTCGGACATGTCCAACCGGGAAGAGACCCCGGGGTGGACCTAAAACACGCTGGAGGATTTATGCCTCTTGGCTGGTCTGGGAATGCCTTGGTGTCCCCCTGGAAGAAATGGAGGAAGTGGTTGGGGAGAGGGACGTCTGGACCTCATTGCTAAGGTTGCTGCCCCGCACCCAACCCTGGATTAAGGAAAAGAGGATGATGATGATGATGATGATAATCTTGCGTTTGCGGTGTGGACAGAAGACTTGAACTGAAGCCAGCCTATTGATTACGCATGTGGAAAACGTGTGCAGCCAAGCAGCAGGATTTATGTGTCATTTTATTTCACTGAAGGCCAGCACAGTGGTATAGCAGTTAGCACATCCACCTGACGGCAGGGTCTTAGGTTTGAGTCCCAGTTCTGTGTGCCCACTCTCCCTGTGCTTGTGTGGGTTTCCTCCAAGGTGCTACAGCTTCCTCCCACAGGCTAAAGACGTGCACATTGGGCTAAATGGCTGTTCCAAATTAACTCCTAGGTGTGAGTGAGAATGGTTTTGTGTGTGTGTGTGTGTGTGTGTGTGTGTGTGTGTGTGTTGGCCCTGTCCTGGTGAGCTATTCAGGGTGTAATAATGTAAAGTAGTATATGTTAATGATAAGCAAATATTATATAATTTTTTATCAAGTAACAGTTCATTGAGGTCATGCTATAGTCTATGCTGGATATTTCGGGTTCCTCTGGGTACTATGGTTTCCTCCCACTTTCCAAAGACATGCACAATATTCCAAATGGTCTCAGGTATGAGTGTGAATGGTTGGCCATGCAATAGCCTGGTGAACTGTTCAAGGTGCATCATACCCTCGCCCATAGTCGACTGAGATGGGTGCCAGTCTCCCTGCAACCTTAGTTAGTATTAACTGGCTTAGAAAATGAATAAATGAATGAATGTACACTACAATTATATGCCTTTTTCTTTCCTTATGCACAATCTGTAGGATCTGTAGGACAGGATCATCACAGTGTAGTAGCACACAGGTATCTTCAGCGGTCACCGGCAGATTGCATTCAGTTGGAAGCTTCTCAAACATTTGGATGTAATCATAACCGACTGTAATGATATGGACAATAACAGAAAACAAAAGAAATATTATGTCACTGGAATAAAGAAAACACACACACACACACACACACACACACACACACACACACACACACGCACACACACACACACACACAATAGTGAGCAATCTTCATGTATTATTGAAATAAAACAAGAGAATACTAACATTTTGGCCCTCTCTGATTAATTCAGTGTCCTGCCTTAAAGTCCTAGATTAGGCTCCAGCCTGCAGTAGGTTGTAATTAAATATTGAGAACATGGAAATGCAGGAATATGTAATTCTTCTTTTAAGCAAATCATAGTTTTAATTTACCTCATGCTGTGTGCACCTGCAGTGCAGGAATCAGCGTGGCCTCGGTTAACACATGAAGCCAGGCTTAGCCACGGAGCAAGGGTGTCTAAGATGAGCTCTATTCCAATTTCTGGAATGGCAGTCAAATATTTATCTAGTTGATGAAGCAAAGACAGTGGGCTGCACTGATAATAATTAAAGTCCATCCAGCACAAGAGTGAATACCAAGATCATTTCTAATAACCTGGATTTTACTGGTCAGGTCTGGGCTTCAGCTTTCAGTAGCTCTGTCCGAGAACTGAGGTGCTCTGTTCTATGGCGTTCACTTATCATTCATTCATTTTCTGAACCGCTTAATCCTAATTAGGGTCACGTGGAGGCTGGTGCCCATCTCAGCCGACTCTGGGCGGGGGGGGGGGCAGGGTACAACTCGGACAGCTCGCCAAGCCACTGCAGGGCCGACACTCACACGAATATTCATACTCAGTCTCCGAATTAGAACAGCCAATTAACCTACCTGTGTATATTTTTGGAGTGTGGGAGGAAAACAGAGTACCTGGAGGAAACCCTCGCACGCACAGGGAGAACATGCAAACTCAATACAGAAACGTCCGAGCTGGGAATCAAACCCAGGCCCTTCTTGCCCTGAGGCGGATGTGCTAACCGCTACGCTACTGCCCAGCGGAGATCACTTAACCAATGATAAACACACGTTTTTGAAAGCTGACATTTCAAACGAGACTTTGTTTCCTGCTGGAAAGTGGACACTGCATGTGGGATGATTAAAACAGTGGAAGCATAGTTTAGCAAACATGTGTCACGTTGGACAGAGGCTTGGACAGCCTCTGCAACAGGAATGAGTTCCTGTACTCGTTACTTTCATGCTGCTCAGTCTGTCAAACATTTTTGCTCACTTAGTGTTTCAACGTTTTTTTGCTTGCCAGTTTAGAACCATTATAATGATTTAGAAACACTGCTGTTGATATAATATTCATTTATGATAATAATTAAAGAACAATTCTAAACTGAAAGTAGTTCACCGTGCAAAAGTCATGCACATGTCCCATTTTAAGCACTAAGTTTGTTACAGGCTTTTATATTATGATTACTACTGTATTAACAGTACAGGGATCCCTCACTTTCCGCGGTTAATGGGGACCGAGCACCCCGCGACCACCTAACGTACATGCATATGTGTATATAATATCAATAAATACATATTCAGTGCTATAAATGCTTATGATAACAATTGAACATTCAAAAAAAAAATGCATACGATGTAAATAAAATATAAATACACACACATACAGATAGGCAGTGATGGCCTAGTGGTATAGGGCACTGGATCGCTGATCCAAAGGTTGGGGGTCGGACTCCCACGCTCCACAAGGCTGTCTGCTAACTGGGTTATCAAAGGCCGGCCATGTCTCTCACTGTCTGTGGTGTGAGGTTCATGTAAAAGAACCACTGCTCACTTTCGACAAAAGTAGCTGCAAAGTCGTCAGCGTGTTTCTGCCCTGCGATGGCCCGGCAAGCTTTCTAGGGTGTACTCTGCCCTCGCCCGGAGCCGGCTGGGATGGGTACCAGCCACCCTGCAACCCTAATTAGGATTAAGCGGTTACAGAAAATGAACTGATAATATTGTGACAACAAATAGACCCCAAATTACCAACATCATCGTCATGAACTCTGTTATCCTACGTGCAATGATATACAGGGCACAACCATGGTTAATCAGCAAGCATTAAATGTAGAAGTTGGCAGTTACATCACAAGAACATTGCAGGAAATAATAAGATTAGGAATGAAATGATCAGAAGAAGATCAGGAATTATTAGGAGAATATGACATATAAAAGTACTCTGCAGGCAGTGGTGGTCTAGTGGTATAAGGCACCGGATCGCTGATCCAAAGGTTGGGGGTTCGAGTCCCACTCTCCACAAGGTTGTCACTGTCCCCCCCAGTGCAGCTAACTGGGTTATCAAAGGCCGGCCATGTCTCTCACGGTCTATGGTGTGAGGTTCATGTAAAAGAACCATTGCTGACTTCCGTAAAGAGTAGCTGCAAAGCCATCAGCGTGTTTCCGCCCTGCGATAGTCTGGCGAGCTGTCCAGGGTGTACTCTGCTCTTGCCCCGAGTTGGCTGGGATGGGCACCAGCCTCCCCGCGACCCTAATTAGGATGAAGCGGTTACAGAAAATTAACTGAAAGTACTCTGAGCAAGAATAATTGATAATTGATTGGTCAAAGAGAACCACAAAACGGACAACGAGACAAGGACAAAGGAGAAGAAGACCAAAGAAATGATGGAGGTATGGCCTAGACATTGTTGGGAGGTGCTCGATGAGAAATGGACAAGATGGTGTTACATGGTAGGAGTTATGGATGCCACCTGTCAGTAGCTACAAGAAGAAGCTCTAGATGATGATAATGATGACATTGATGATGTGACTTGAAATATTGACCTTGTTTTATTTATTACTGTTTAATACTCTACTATAGTATATTTTAGTATATAGTAGAAAGATTTGATTTCATAAAACAATGGTAGTCTTAGATACAGTTGTATGATAAGATGATAAAAATTGAATTAATGAGCGTCATGCAACACCAGGTTGTTCTTCGAGAGATTTTGATGATCACACTTGCTTCGTATATATTTGCAGAGCAAACCCAGCAACTTTCATTCCATTTTTGAGTGAGAAGTCGTCCCTTATATACTTTCCTTACTGATCTACAAACATTTCATTTTGTTCTGGTGAGTTTATGTTTGGAGTCTTAACTATTTTGTATTGACTCAGTAATGTGGACAGCGGCTACTTTTTCACACCACTGTACATACGGTGCACCATGTCTCTGGGGCAATAAGAGGGAGGCTTTGGGCTTTTTACACCCGAGCCAGAGAGGCTGCTCATCATGCCGGTGCATATCCCCGGTTTCCATAGCGTGAAGCAACCAGAAGTTGAACTCCTCCTGGATGGGACGCTAGTCCATCGCAGGTTACCTTCCCAGTATATTTTTACTGCTACCCATTTATACTGCTGGGTGAACAGAGGCACACTTGTGGTTAAGACCTTACCCAGGGGTCTAACTGGGATTCAAACAAACAACCTCCCGATCATGAGCGCAGCATCCTAACCACTACTCCACCGGCCCCACAATGAGAGGGAGAGAGAGGGGGGGGGGGTGTTTTTCAGAGAATTTAATTAAGATAAGCTCAAAAGGCAGGCCACGGCATTTTGGAACACCCACGGATACTTTCGTCTTCTCTTTGTACCGCCTAAAAGTATTCTTAGCGTCTTTAAAAATCCACAGAGACATATTGTTCACATTAGGGCAGTAGTGGACTAGTGGTATAGGGCGCTGGATTGCTGATCCAAAGGTTGGGGGTTTGAGTTCCGTTCTCCACGAGGTTATCACTGTCCCCCTCAGTGCAGCTAACTGGGTTATCAAAGGCCGGCCATGTCTCTCACTGTCTATGGTGTGAGGTTCATGTAAAAGAACCAGTGCTGACTTTCGACAAGAGTAGCTGCAAAGCCGTCAGCGTGTTTTCACCCTGTGATGGTCTGGCGAGCTGTCCAGGGTGTACTCTGCCCTCACCCGGAGTCGGGTGTATGTGTGTGTGTGTGTGTGTGTGTGTGTGTGTGTTCGTGTGTGTGTTCGTGTGTGTGTTCTACCACATTTATGATGTAATAACCATGAGCGTATAACTGTGTGGAGTTTATATGTACTACCCGTGCTTGAATGCGTTTTATCCAGACATGCCAGTTTCCTTCCACATTCCAAAGACATGCACATTAACCGAGCTGACTGTTCCAAATTGCCCCTAGATATGAGTGTGAATGGTTGTATGTGTGTTGGCCTTGCTATGGACTGGCAAGCAGTTCACAGTGTACCCTGTCTACACCCACAGCTAGTATAGTCTCCAGCCACCCTACATAACTAATGGAACACGTAACTTCAGTGATCTCTCGCTACTTCGTGCTTCAGTTTTTGCGGCCTCAGTGCATCGCGGGTTTTTTCCAAAAATATTAATCAAAAAATGAAAAAATAAGGAAATTAAGGAAAAATAGGAAACAAATTAAGGAAAATGCTGTGAAACAAGGTCAATTATGCAACACCCCCCCCCCCAAACAAAAAACAAAAACAAAAAACAACCCAAAAAAACTACTTACATTTTTATGTCAGGTGTGCATCTGCATGTGCGCGCGTGTCTGTATGTGTGTATATTTATATTTTATTTGCATCTTATGCATTATTTTTTAATGTTTAATTGTTATTATAAGCATTTATAGCGTTGATGTACATGTACTTATACACCAGTCAGGGGGGTGTCGATCCTACTTCGCGGAAATCGGTGGTCGTGAGGGGTCTCGGTTCCCATTAATCGTGAAAAGTGAGGGATCCCTGTACTGGAATAAACGGATTCAGCGTAGGAATGAATACAAGCATAAATGAATGGATGTTTATATGAAAAGTTTTATTCGAGATGTTCGTGCTCCATTCTTTGAGGATCACAATCAGTGATTTTATGGCAAGTCACAAAATTGCAACAAACCTCAATTCTTAGTTTTGTCTGCAAACCCAACAGAACCAAGAGGTAGAATTCATGAGAATATTGTGACTAAAGTCTCTCTCTCTCTCTCTCTCTCTCTCTCTCTCTCTCTCACTCTCTCTCTCTCTCTCTCTCTCTCTCTCTCTCTCTCTCTCTTTCTCTCTCTGTGTGTGTGTGTGTGTGTGTGTGTGTGTGTGTGTGTGTGTGTGTGTGTGTGTGTGTGTGTGTGTGTATGGTAAGTTCAGTGGTATTTTTCAATACATTTGAACATGCTGCTGTAAATGTCAGCTCTAAGCCCGAGACTTGCCATATTACTGCAGTGACTGGAAGCTGTGTGTGTGGGAACAAGTCATCGTTGCTGAAAAAGAGGATTTCACAAATCACTGATCAAAGTTGTCTAATTATGTAAATCAAGAACTCTCCAAATGTCAGCATCAGCAAAGCAGATTTGCAGAGGTAAATGATCACTTGCCAATCATGTAGATGTAGCAACATTAATTTAGTCTTTATTATATAGTCATGTCCTCATTTATTCATTCTTTTATTTGTGATATTATTTGCTAGAAGGCGGCAGGTAACACAGTAGTTCACCTCACAACAAGAAGGCCTGGGTTAGATTCCTGTATTTTTCTGTGGCGTATACATGTTTTGCCCGTGTCTGTGTGGGTTTCCTCCGGGTACTCCAGTTTCCTCCCACAGTCTGAAAACATGCACAGTAAGTTAATTGGCTGTTTTAAATGACCCCTAGATGTGAGAGTGAGTGTTAATGGTTATGAGTGTCTTGGCCTGCAATGGTCTGGCAAGCTGTTTCTTTTTCATCTTCTTCTTCTTCTTCTTTTCCTTTCGGCTGTTCCCTTCAGGTGTCGCCACAGCAAATGATCTGCCTCCATCTCTCCCTATCCTCTGCATCTTCTACTCTTACTCCAACGACCTTCATGTCCGCCTTCACCACATCCATGAATCTTCTCTTTGGTCTTCCTCTGGGCCTTCTGCCTGGTAGTTCCAACCTCAGCATCCTACGACCAATATACTCACTATCCCTCCTCTGTACATGTCCAAACCATCTCAATCTAGCCTCTCTGACTTTGTCTCCAAAACATCTAACATGTGCTGTCCCTCTGATGTACTCGTTTCTGATCCTATCCATCCTCGTTAGTCACACATCACACCGGACACTTTTCTCCATCCATTCCAACCTGCCTGCACGTGCTTCTTCACCTCTTTTCCCCACTCTCCATTGCTCTGGATTGTTGAGCCGAAGTACTTAAAATCCTCCACCTTCTTTATCTCTGCCCCCTGTAACCTCACCGTTCCTCTTGGGTCCTTGTCGTTCACACACATGTATTCTGTCTTACTGAGACTAACCTTCATTCCCCTCCTTTCCAGGGCATACCTCCA
The DNA here is from genome assembly GCA_024760905.1 of Plotosus lineatus. Classification (NCBI taxonomy): domain Eukaryota; kingdom Metazoa; phylum Chordata; class Actinopteri; order Siluriformes; family Plotosidae; genus Plotosus; species Plotosus lineatus. The sequence continues at coordinate 20,080,646 of CM045733.1, forward strand.
CCTCTCTAGATTTTCCTCCACTTGTTCTCTGCTCTCACTACAGATCACGATGTCATCTGCAAACATCATAGTCCATGGAGATTTTTGCCTAACCTCGTCTGTCAGCCTGTCCATCACCATAGCAAACAAGAAGGGGCTCAGAGCTGACCCTTGATGCAGTCCCACCTCCACCTTGAACTCTTCTGTCACACCGACAGCACACCTCACCACTGTTTTACGTCTCTCATACATGTCCTGCACCACTCTAACATACTTCTCTGCCACTCCAGACTTCCTCATACAATACCACAGTTCTTCTCTCGGCACCCTGTCATATGCTTTCTCCAGATCCACAAAAGCACAATGCAGCTCCTTCTGACCTTCTCTGTACTTCTCTATTAACATCCTCAAAGCACCACCCTGTTTAGGGTGTCAAAATTGTCTGAGATGGGCACCAGTTTCCCTGTGACTCTAATTAAGATTAATTTGCGGCTTAGAAAATTAATAGATAAATGACTGAATGATTGCTAGAGGAAATAATATATGCAGTGATCCGTGCTACTTCGTGCTTTAGTGTCTTCTTCTTCTTTCAGATTTTTCCTTTTTCAGGGGTCACCACAGTGAATCATCTGATTCGCACGTTTGATTTGGCATAGGTTTTTACGTTAGATGCCCTTCCTGACACAACCCTTCGACAAGGGACAGAAACACGCTGACGGCTATGCAGCTACTCTTTACGAAAGTCAGCAATGGTTCTTTTACATGAACCTCGCACCATAGACAGTGAGAGACATGGCCAGCCTTTGATAACCCAGTTAGCTGCACTGGGGGGACAGTGACAACTTCGTGGAAGGTGGGACTCGAACCCCCAACCTTAGGATCAGGGATCCAGCGCCCTTTACCAACAGGCCACCACTGCCCTGCGGCTTCAGTGTAACGCGAGTTTTTCAAAAATATTCATTGAAAAAAGAAAAAAAAGGATATTAAGGAAAAATAGTGAAGAAGTTAAGGGAAATGCCGAAAAACAAGGCCAATTGTGCAACAGCAACAACAACAACAACAAAAAGAAAAACCCCAAACAAACAAAAACAAAAAACAACCCAAAACCCCCCAACAAAATTACTTACATTTTTATGTGAGGTGCGCATCTGAGTGTGTGTGTATTTATATTTTATTTACATCTTTTGCATTATTTTTTCATGTTTAATTGATAGTATAAGCATTTATAGCGTTGAATATGTATTTATTGATATTATATACACATATACATGTACGTATGCATCAGTCATGGGGTCGATCCTACTTCTCCGAAATCGGTGGTCGTGGGGGATCTCGGTTCCCATTAACCACAGAAAGTGAGGGATCCCTGTATATACAGAGGTCTGTAAGTATTGTCCATTCATCCTGCATGAAACATCAAATGATTTCATATTGAAAGATAATTACAACCGAATTTCCATAGACACAAACACTGTGTTTGTGTTTCTGCTTTTGTTCGTTGTAAATTTAGCACTTTATTAACTTTTTAAAAGGTTGCACTGCTCTTCACAATACCCTGGGCTTCAGAGACCCAGACGCATGTTTATTGACCGCTAATATTGATTACCAATCTTTAACAAATAATATCCAGTCAAATAACACAATAAAGAGTGTTTACCACTGACAGGGCAGTGTGTAAAATCTATAGCAGGGGCTTATGCATCCCTGCTGGTTGTGTGTACGTAACGGATGTATTCACAGAGTCATTTTCAGGGTAATGAAATATGGTGCTTTTCAGTGGGCAGGGTATTCCCTGACTTAATATAATTCAGTCAAACTCATCTGAAAGCAGAATTCCCCACGGTATGATATTGGAAGAGATGCAAATGTATGAAGCTTTCAGATGCCCTCGGCACACTGCAATCATCTCCTTTGAATAAGTGCTGTTTACCTACCAAACACAAATTTTGTGATAATTTTGAGAAATTTTGTGAAAATCAGTTTACATTTTATTTTTCAAGACACTACTGAACTTAGAAGTGCACTGTGTTATTTTTAAACCTGAAACAAACAAACAAACAAACAAAAAATGTGGTGTACAAGCCAAACAGTTTTCCATACCATTGCCGGTCCAGCATACAGTCATAACCATTCAGTCTTATCAAAGGGAAATCTGAAACAACCAATTCTATTTATATTTCTGTAATTCACAATGGCATCAGTAAAAAAGTTCAAATTTTATAATGAAAGTTGTCTAAAAAGAAAATCATTTTGAGGTTTGATGTGATTTAATGTCCATTTTTGTATTATGAAGAGTTTACATGATGTGCAGGATCTTAAAGATTTGAGACAATAGTGATGAGAGCGGGGTGGGGCAGTGGTGGCCTGGTGGTCAAAGGTGCTGGATCGCTGATTCTAGGGTTGGAGGGTCGAGTCCATTCTCCACATAGTTGTCACTGTCCCCCCAGTTCAGCTAACTGGGTTATCAAAGGCCGCCATGTCTCTCACTGTCTGTGGTGAGAGGTTCATGTAAAAGAACAACTGCTAACTTTTGTTAAGAGTAGCTTCATAGCCATCAGCATGTTACTTCCCTGCGATGGCCTGGCGAGCTGTCCATGGTGTACTCTACCCTTTCCCAAGGTTGGTACCAGCCTCCCTTCAACTCTAATTAGGATTAAGTAGTTCAGAAAGTGAATGAATGAGAAATCTTATCTCAACAATGTAAAACTTTCATACAATTTCAAAACTTTGGTGCGGGGATGGTCATCATGTAACGGTTACATGACCTTATGTCATTGATGGCATCATCAAAACAAATTCACACTGAGACCTTGTATCAGGAGAAGTAAATTTTTTCTGAAGATCTGAGTTTAGACAGTGTCTCACTGTTTACATTATGGTATCTGTAACAGTCAGATTGTGGGGCCGGTGGCGTAGTAGTTAGGGTGCTGTGCTCATGATCAGGAGGTTGTGAGTTTGAATCCCACTGAGACCCTCACTGTGCTAAGACCTCTAGAGAAGGTCAACCCCTACCTTTTGATACATCGGTACTCTGGGAATGGTGATCTTGCTCATATCATGGTCATAAATCGTAGGAGATCTTAAATAGTTCTGGTATTGGTTATCCTTACAGCATAATTTATGTATATGTTCAAGGGATCAGGTGCTTACACAAATGACTACAAAAAGCAAAACACCGGGTAATTTTTTCCCATGAATCACTGGGGGGGGGGGGGTGTACGGGGCTGAAGCAATGATTAACAGTTGTTTTCCTCTGGAAGTGACACGAACCTGTTGTCTATAGCGAGTAACGTTTTCGGTGATTAAAAAAGGAGTGCTCAAAAAGAAACTCTGACTAGAAATTTCGAGGTATGGGTGTCAATGGTTACTTATTTGAACCAGAGAGGGAGGAGTCTTGACAGTGAGACGTCACATTCTAGTGACTCTGAGGACAAGAATGTTGCCAGAGATCTGCATGACAATAAATCCAAATAGCTCATGCAGTCATGTTTTGTTGTTTGTGCAGCTCAGCCCTGGCCAACCAATCCAACAAGTCTGCATCACTGTCATACTGGAACAACCAACCAGAAATGACCATACGTGTCCGAACACTTGCGCACACCATATTTTTACACTGGATTTTTAAATTTATTTGCTCTGGATAGCAAATTACCGGATCAACAGAGACTACACTGCACTATCACCTCTCACAGCCCACCATGCAGCTTAGTCTGCACATGAATGTTTAAACCAGGCTTCTGTTAATCTCTACACAAGATAAGCAATTTGCACCATTACCATATACAGGGATCCCTCACTTTCCATGGTTAATGGGGACCGAGACCCCCTTGCAACCGCCGATTTCCGCGAAGTAGGATTAACCGCCCCCGACTGACATATACGTACATGTATATGTGTATAGTATCAATAAATACATATTTAACGCTATAAATGCTTATAATTACAATTAAAAATTCAAAAATAATGCATAAGATGTAAATAAAATATAAATACACACACATACAGACGCGTGCGCACACACACACACACGCACACACACAGATGTGCACCTCACATAAAAATGTAAGTAGTTTTGTTGGGAGGTTTTGGGTTGTTTTTTGTTTTTGTTTGTTTGGGTTTATTTATTTATTTATTTATTTTGCATAATTGGCCTTGTTTTGGGGCATTTTCCTTAATTTTTTCCTTATTTTTCCTTAATTTCCTTATTTTTAAATTTTTCGCTGAATATTTTTGGAAATCTGCGATGCACTGAAGCTGCAGAAACTGAAGCACGAAGTAGCGAGGGATCACTGTAATACTCAATTCTCTTACTTTCTTGAACTTTCAACAATGCCTGTATCAATTTCTTTAACACTTTACTTTTTTACTGTAGATAC